>OY757016.1:123591121-124191121 GCA_963580285.1 Lucinisca nassula | reverse complement strand
ATTTGATCATCAAAAATATCATTCCAAGAAATATTTGAACATGGATTCCTGTAAAAATGCCCAACCAATATAGACTTACTGTTTTGGGGAAAAATTTCTACCCAAATGCTTTCAAAGTGCTCATTTTCCAGATCTTTTCTACGAGAACAGGATACATCACTTTTTACATAAACTAATAAACCTCCTGAACCTTGAATTTTGTCCTTTCTTAAACACTGGAAATTTTCGACTTGAATAAAAGAATCTGGGACATCTTCACCAAGTTTACTCTCACTCACTCCTAACACACAAATATTATTTTCATTGGAATTAAGCATCAGTTTTATTTGGTCCATTTTCTCTCCAGAGCGAATGCCTCTGATATTAAGATGACCTATATGCATTCCTCTGCCACGTAACCCTAAATTTGTTAAGTTACTCTGGGCCAACAAGGGAGAATTATCAATATTATGCACAGAATTACACAAAGTTGAAGCATTGTATAAGCTGTGAAGCAAATTCGTTGAGTCATTCTCAACAGAAGTGTCATTTTCATACACATTACATGTATTTCCAATGTCATTAAGTGTGGAAGAATGATCATCATCCTTGATGGAAGATATCGTTTGGGAAGATCCAGTTCTCTCCGAAATATGTTTAGTCCTGTATGTGATTGTGTCTTCAAGTTCGGTATATAATGGAAAAGTATCGCATTCACAAGCGTATTTATTACAATCACTGCAAATAGACTGTAGTATGGAGAAAACGTTGGAGTCAGCATCTGAGGCATCATTGCCAATTTCCTATTTACTTGGGCACTTTGCCTGTTTATGTCCATAGTATCCACAGTTGTGACACTTTATCTGTTTTTTGTGTTTGCATTGAAACGTAGAATGGTTATTTTCTCCACACTTTATGCAATGTTGATTGGATGTACTCCTCTGACCTTGCCCCGTTCTTGAGGTCTGTTGTCGTCTCTGTGTCTGTGGTCCAGACTTACGGTGCTGCTGATTTTGTCTGCCATTATTCCCTGGTTGCCTGCCATACACACATTTATCAAAGTCATTCACAAGAACAATGTTGTCACAAGACTTTTGAATGCCATCTAACATTCGACGTATTCCAGAATTTGAGAGGTGAATATTGTCATTGCCAAAGTATCTTAAAACGGGATTTTCATCTGAATCACAGAAGTATGTGTTCATATCGACTATTTGAGTTCTATAATCCACACTTAGCGACTTGATTATGTTATTCAGCTCATTGACTTCACAGTCCCGGCGGGGACAAACCGTACACAAAGTGATAGAAAGGTTTTTGTTGGCTTTCTGTAAGTACTGAATCAGACTGTCATATCTGTCCTCTACAAACTCAATATCTGAGCCTTGGGAGATGTCATTTCCACCTACATATATAATTACAGAGGCAAAAGTTTGCAAATTATAGACAGATATCTGTTCTAGTACAGTCTCTACTGTCGCTCCAGAGATTCCATTACAAAAGACAGTGTTTTTGAGTCCCTTTGGATTGATACCTTTTATTATGGAATCACCAATAATGAGAGTCTTCTGAATCTTTCCTTGTGAGTGTTTTGGGCCTTTCTGTTTATTCAACTGTTGATTCCTATTTTCTATTCTTTTGGGGCGTGGGGTGGAATTTGGCTGGGATGGTGTCTTTTCACTAATTTGACCCTCTCCCTGATTAGAATTTATAAATTGGACACTTGAGTCACTTTCAAGGGATGACACTGAGATGGATCTTGGCCTGGCTGTAGGTTTATTTTTTTCTGAGTTGGCCCTTTCAGATGTGATGGGTTTTGACCTAGCAACAGGTTGGTTTTCATCAGGGTTGGCCTTCCTTCTTGATCCCAGTTCCTGTAACTTGATCACTTCACCAGTTAGGTTGGCCAGCTGCTCCTGCAGGGAGGTAATCATTTTAGCATGGTAGGTCAGTGATTCTAGGATTGCTGCCATCTGTCTCTCCACAGGGGTCCCTTGATGAATAGAGTTCTTTGTAGGAGGTACTACCAATCCAGAAGTTGTGCTTGGTCTTGAAACCACAGGTGTGCTGGTCAATTGAGGCTGGGCATTTGTGTCATTTATACTGCCTTGAAAGTCAATGCTAAAGTTCTGAAGAAACCTGCTAAACAGGGTAGTAGAAATCCTTTTGAATGTTATTTCTTTCCAAAGTTTATGTCCTGGACCAGAAATCTCAATTGTTTTTTCTGCCTCAAATACTGATATTATCACTTTTCTTCCTTGTATATGAGATGTAACAGAAAACTTGTTTTCCACATCCCATGTTGATTTCTCAAACTCATTTTCTAACATACCCATGAAATCATTAAACAGTTTAGGGATGATGAACTTAATGTTGACTTTCTGTTTGGAAGGTAAAGCTAGACTAGCTCCTGTGTTCAGTCAAAGCAAATGCTGTGCTTACTCCTCATGCTAAGATGTACTGCAATGCTCATTTGCTTTAACTGAACACAGGAGAAAATTAACTCTTATTATCACCAGACAGCCCCATTAACTATATTAAGTCTCAATTCTTACTGTTTCAGAATCACACCATACATCTGACTGACAATGGTTTTGAACCTAAAGTGATCACAGTACGTCCCAATGACAGGGTCTGGTGGGTGTGGCAGAGCGGCAAGAAACAACATAATATACTTCAGGTAAGATACTTACACCAGTTTACTGATCATGTTTGAAAATGTAGATAAAAATATTTTTAACCATTGCTCGTATTTGTAAAGTGTGTGCTAAAATTTTGCAAAAAAATATCTTTGAAATATTTACGGGCACTCTACAAAAGTATGGAAATCAAACTGTTTTATTGTTTTAAAAGCATGGAGACCCTTGGACCAAAAACTGTGGATTATAATTTATCTACCTGTACAAGAAAGTAGAACTTAGAACTATGGACACAGTTATATTTGAGCCAGAAACAGAGACAAATAACACAGAATAATAACAGAATCTTTTCATTATGCCGTCATACTCCATAATCCTACTGGATTTACTACAAAAGTTAGAGTATACAATGTACATGAAGAAGCCAGGAAAACATGAGGAAGCACCCTGTCACAAGATTAATGGGACATTATCCATATGGTTAAAAGAAGGGCTGTCAGATGGCCAAAAGAATGTTGTTTGTTCTTTAGTTATTTGCATTATTTTATTGCTTACCCATGCTTCTGTATGAAAAAAAAAATCCACACTTTTTGTATAATAATATTTTGACAAACTTGCATTAAAAATGCTTGCATACGATTTATTACTCAGTGCAGAAATTTCATTACCTGTTTCAGACTGTCTCTTTCATTTTCCTGTTTTAACTTTTGTACAGGTATCCCACCAAGGTGTTCCCATTGAGAATGGCTTCTGCAGCGGGTCACCTAGAGATGCACCGTCAGCATATGTTCAACAGTTTATGACACCTGGGGTGTTTTATTTTCTCAGTCACAGTTTGCCTAAACTGTTTGGAGCAATAGTTGTCTCTACACAACCACAGGTAAACAACTTTATAAATCCTTGTCCTGCTGAATATATTAATTTTGTCACAGCCATTTCTGACCATCAACCAATAAGATTACTTGATATAATGTATTCCTTTAAGTTCACATACCGTATGACAGACAGTGTAGGTCCTGATCAGATGGCTTCACTGTGATCTGGATCTACACTGTTTTCAAAGGTAGGGGTTATCATGTTCAGCAGGACATGTGAAGGATTAAATATGTTCTATGAAAGGGTTATTCTTTGGAAGCAAGGAATGCACTACAGAACTGGAAAATATGGAGTGTACATGTTTTCTGGGCCAGACTAGCTATTTTCGGCCAGTTAGGCCTCATCAATGACCCTCAAATATATTCAAAATTCAACAATGGAATCAATGATCCCAAAGGACAAGAAAATATAACTACACTATGATGTAGGGCAGGGAGACTTTTTACGGCCGGCACACATTCCAAGACACCAGCTGTAGTGACGTTAAATATGTTCTAGAAAGGGTTATCCTTTGGAAGCAAGGAATGCACTACAGAACTGGAAAATATGGAATGTACATGTTTTCTGGGCCAGACTAGCTAGTTTTGGCCAATTAGGCCTCATCAGTGACCCTCAAATATATTCAAAATTCATCAATAGAATCAATGATCCCAAAGGACAAGAAAATACAAACTACACTTTGATGTAGGGCAGGGAGACTTTTTACGGCGGCACACATTCCCAGACACCAGCTTTAGTGACGTTAAATATGTTCTAGAAAGGGTTATCCTTTGGAAGCAAGGAATGCACTACAGAACTGGAAAATATGGAGTGTACATGTTTTCTGGGCCAGACTAGCTAGTTTCGGCCAATTAGGCCTCATCAGTGACCCTCAAATATATTCAAAATTCAACAATGGAATCAATGATCCCAAAGGACAAGAAAATACAAACTACACTATGATATACACTATAAAGAAACTACACTATGAACTACACTATAACGTCTGATTAGAAATTGGTTAAAAGATGCAAACTGACTGGCTCGACTGACCTTAATTGCCTAGATTCGGCTGTTAAAACCCAAACCAAACCTAAAGATGCAAATTCAAAAGTTATACATGTATTTGTTTCATTGTCATTTTTAGCTCACCTGTCACGTAGTGACAAGGTGAGCTTTTGTGATCACTTTTTGTCCGTCGTCCGTCGTGCGTGCGTGCATCCGTGCGTCCGTGCGTCCGGGCAGACGAGAGGTACCTAGTGGGGTTAGGATTCTGCCCAATTCAACTTAATGGGGTTTATTCCGTAAGGCACAGTAACTTTTCAGTTAGTGGGGTTAAAAATTTCGTATGTGGGGTTAAAACTCTGTACAGTGGTGCGTTATGGGGTTAAAGTCTCCATAGACTTTCAAATAAGTATATCTCTAAAACCACATGGCCAATCTTGATCAAATTTCATGTGAAGCATCATCAGGTAGGGGGACAGGCTGCATAAGGTTTTTGGGCTGATCAGATTGGAACTCTGGTTGCCATGGCAACATATAGCTCCCATAGACTTATAATGGGAAAAATTTAAAAAATCTTCTTCTCTGAAACCACAGGGCCGAGAGCTTAGATATTTAGCATGTAGCAACGGCCAGTGGTCACCTACATAATTCCTGCCAATCATGCCCCTGGGTTTCAAATGGGCCACGCCCCGGGGCCCCTTCTCTCCCATAGACTCATAATAAAAAAAAAAGCTTCAAAAATCTTCTTCTCTGAAACCACAGGACCCAGAGCTTAGATATTTAGCATGTAGCAACGGCAAGTGGTCACCTACATAATTCCTGCCAATCATGCCCCTGGGGTCCAAATGGGCCACGCCCTGGGGCCCCTTAGCTCCCATAGACTCATAATGGAAAAAAAAGCTTCAAAAATCTTCTTCTCTGAAACCACAGGACCCAGAGCTTAGATATTTAGCATATAGCAAAGGCCAGTGGTCACCTACATAATTCCTGCCAATCATGCCCCTGGGTTTCAAATGGGCGACGCCCCGGGGCCCCTTCTCTCCCATAGACTCATAATGGAACAAAAAGCTTCAAAAATCTTCTTCTCGGAAACCACAAGGCCCAGAGCTTAGATATTTAGCATGTAGCAACGGCCAGTGGTCACCTACATAATTCCTGCCAATCATGCCCCTGGGGTCCAAATGGGTCACGCCCCGGGGCCCTTTGGCTCCTATAGACTCATAATGGAAAAAAGCTTCAAAAATCTTATTCTCTGAAACCACAGGGCCCAGACCTCAGGTATTTGACATGTAGCAATGGCAAGTGGTCACCTACATAAATCCTGCCAATCATGCCCCTAGGGTCCAAATGGGCCAGGCCCTGGGGCCCCTTAGCTCCCATAGACTCAAAATGGGGAAAAAATCTTCAAAAATCTTCTTCTCTGAAACCAAAGGGCCCACAGTTTAGATATTTAGCATGTAGCAAGGGCAATTGGTCACCTACATAATTCCTGCCAATCATGCCCCTGGGTTCCAAATGGGCCACGAGCCTGGGCCCCTTTGCTCCCATAGACTCATAATGGAAAAAAGCTTAAAAAATCTTCTTCTCTGAAACCACAGCGCCCAGAGCTTAGATATTACGCACATAGCAATCGCAAGTGGTCACCTACATAATTCCTGCCAATCATGCCACTGGGATCCAAAAGGGCCAAGCCCCGGGGCCACTTAGCTCCTACATGTGTATAGACTCATAATGGAGAAAAAGCTTCAAAAATCTTCTTCTCTGAAACCACAGGGCCCAGAGCTTAGATATTTAGCATGTAGCAATGGCAAGTGGTCACCTACATAAATCCTGCCAATCATGTCCCTGGGGTCCAAATGGGCCACACCCTGGGACCCCCTTAGCTCCCATAGACCCATAATGGAAAAAAGACTTCAAAAATCTTCTTCTCTGAAACCACAGCGCCCAGAGCTTAGATATTTAGCATGTAGCAACGGCAAGTGGTCACCTTCATATTTCCTGCTAATCATGCCCCTTGGGTCAAAATGGGCCACGCCCGGGGCCCCTTAGCTCCCATAGACTCATAATGGTAAAAAGCTTCAAAAATGTTCTTCTCAGAAACTGTGAAGCACAGAACTTAGATATTTAGTATCTAGCAACATAAAATAGCCAGCTACATAAATCCGGCTAACCCTGTCCCTGGGGTCACAATTGGCCTCGCCCCAGCTCATCACCTCCAATAGACTTATAATGGAAAAAAACTTAAAAGATCTTCTTCTATGAAACCATAAGGCCCAGAGCTTAGATTTTTAGTATGTAGCAACATCAAGTGGCCACCTACATAAATCCTGCCAGTTATGCCCCTGGGATCCAAATGGGCCCCACCCCAGGGCTCTTTAGCTTCCATAGACTTTAAATTGGAGAAACTTCAAAAATCTTCTTCTCTGAAACCACAGGGCCCTTATAATGAAAAAAAAAAAAAAACAACTTAAAATGGGGAAAAAATCTTCAAAAATCTTCTTCTCTGAAACCATAAGTCCCAGAGCTTAGGTATTTAGCATGTAGCAATGTCGAGTGGTCGCCTACATGAATCCTGCCAATCATGCCCCTGGGGTCCAAATCCTGTGGCCCCTAAACTCCAACAAACTTATAATGGAAAAGGCTTCAAACATCTTCTTTGAAACCATGAAGTACAGACCTTAGATATTTAGTATATAGCAACACGAAATGGTCACCTACATAAATCCTGCCAACCATGCCCTTTGGGTCAAAATTGGTCCAGCCCCAGGGCTCATTAGCTCCTATAGACTTAAACTGGAAAAAACTAAAGTATCATTTTTCTCCAAAACCATAAGGCACAGATTTTGTTTGATTTGTGGTTTTACATCCCCATCAACACTGTATAGGTCATTTTGGAGATGTCTCTTCCAATTTTGTGGGACTTTTACCAGACATTGAGATGAAATTACATCTCAAGCCCTGTTGCCCAATGAAACCAGTAGGGTTTATAAGCATGGACACCGCTTTGCCTGAGCTTAGATATTTAGTATGTAGCAATGTCAAGTGGTCTCCTACACTAATGATTTTCTGGTACACAGGTGAGCGATATAGGGCCATTGGGCCCTCTTGTTGATAAAAATTATCCTTTCTGAAAAGGGCACTGTTGTGGGGACATCTATGTACTATGGACACTTTCCATCTTATTTTTACTCATCACTGACTTTGTACCATTCATATGTTTCATAGCTATTACTTTTATTCCATTATTTTTCTAATAGGTACATGAAGTGAATGTTGGAGTTGACATCAAACCAGACCCAGTCACTGTTAAGATGAATGACATAGTGTGCTGGATCTTCCGAAGTTTACGACAATATAGTGTCACTCGGGTGGAAAGTATCGACCAGATAGCAGGAAATGAGATTGAAGAGATCACTGTTGCTCCAAGGTAGGCAGGGTTTCAGCTCTAGCACAATTTTAAGACAGATAATTTAATGTCATGCATATGGTTTCAAATATTGCACAGTTTAATCCTTATCCGATTGAACATGACAACCCGTACCTTTGCAAAGAGTGTAGATCTAGATCTATGAAGAAGCCATCTGATCAGGATTTTTACTATTTGTTATTCAAGTTGCAAAGTTTTTCTTAATTCTAGTCCAAATAGATATTGTTTGTGCTCGTTATAATTGCCTCATTGAGGAGGTTTTAACAAATACAGAAGTATGAAAATAATGAATACCCCATACACCCCACTTTTCCCTATATAAACTGGGGCATAGAGGTGTGTGCATTACACAAACCTGTTAACCTGATGCATAAACTGAAAGGTTTACACCATAACCTCATTATAAAATGGTTCATTATAACACAGTTTTGAATATAACACAATTTCAAGATGGATCCGAAAAATGTATAGATTATATAGAAAAATGACCATAAAATGGTCATTTTTCTATATAATCTATACATTTTTGTTTAGAAGCCTCCGTGGTGTAGTGGTTATGCTACTCGCCTTGTAAACCAGGGGTTGCAGGATCGATCCCAGGCTTCTCCACACTTTCGGATGAGTCTTTAAACCGAGGTCCCGTCTCTGTATGACCTTAGCTGTTGGTGGGACGTAAAACAAAAAACACTCACTCACATTTTTGTTTGGATACAGCATGCTTGTTTAACTAACACCGTTTCTGTTTTGGATCCCATTAATAGTGTTATAAAGAGGTTGTGGTATACTATGTATTAAACTAATTATCTTTGTGCGTGATTATTATAGAAATTGATATCAAAATTCTTCTGTTACTATAGCCCTTAAAAATTTGTTCTTAAAAGTAATTACTGTTGTTGTTGTTTTTTACAGGCGGTGTATGAGCAAAGCCATTATAAAAGCAGGTGTTCAACACTTCTACAGCAGATCTTTCACTAAAGGACGGAAAGAGAAGGAAAATGTGAGGTTACCTTTTATAAAAGATTACATTTTATAAAAATGTTTTTCGTGCTCAACATAATTGAGCATGAAATTTGTCTTGCTCAAAAATAAGAAAATGCCAACATTTATTGGCATTTTCATATTTATGAGCATGACAAAACTCATTCTCTACTGATCTGAGATTGAAAACATCATTTTTTTTTCAATATCTTGCCATTATATACATTAAAAATTTCTAGCTCAGTTGAGTAGAGCATGAAAAATTTTAAAAACCTCTCAGATCTTTCTCTACAGGAATTAGAGAAGAAGAAAATGAATATCTGGATTTTATTTTTAAGGAGTCAGTATAAAGATGAGTACAATATTAATGTGACCTGTCAGGGAAAAAATACCTTTAAAAATAGCTGGATAAAAAACAGTGTAGACCTTCATCTGCATTTCATTTGGATTTACACTGTTTGCTCAGGCCCGACTGTCTGAATACAAATGATAAATACTGTATTTTCACGGAGATGTTGCACTGATGAGTTAAAAGACCTTCATGCGGACTAAACAAGTTATTTGTCTTAATTGCGACGGAAGTAAGGGCAAGGATTGTGGCCCCGTAAAATCGATTTAAGCCCCCCAGTGGAATTCGTTTCCACTGACCGTTCCAAGGCGGTTCTTCTGTCGCGGTTTATTTTTGTTATGGTTTGTCTTTGGGTGTTTGTGTGGCTTATTAGCTCACCTGAGCCGAAGGCTCATTGGTGAGCTGATAGTATGGCCAGGCAAAAATTCTGTGTGTGTGTGTGTGTGTTCACATTTTCAAACGTCTTCTCCTCCGGAACCGCTAGGCCGATTGTAGTCAAATTTCATGTGGAGGCTCCATGGGGTGGGGGAACGAAAGTTTGCATTTTTGGTCTAGGTCACATGACCAAGATGGCCGCCATGCCCATATATGGTAAAAACCCTTCGAAAATCTTCTCCTCCGGAACCACTGGGCCGATTTGCATGAAACTTGGCATGTAGCACTTGGGACATGGGCCCATCATAAATTGCATAAATGGTGTCCCTGGGATGACGTTGACCTATTTTACGCCAAGGTTAAATTTGGTAACATGGGCATTTGTATGGGAAAAAGTAGAAATGTCTGATATCTTGCAAACTGTTACAAATAATGCCACTAAACCATATATATTCTTATTCCTTATGATGAGGCGCATTTAGTGACGTGGATTTTGGAACCCTGGGCCCCCCCGGGGGGGCATGCCCCACCCCCTTTTTGGCACAAAATGCTTAATATCTCCAAAACAGCTAAGATCCCGACCCATAAACCATATATATTCTTGTTCCTTATGATAAGGCGCATTCAGTGACATGGACCTTTGGGTACCGGGGTTCCCCGGGGGGGGGGGGGGGGGGGGGGGGGGGGGGGGGGGGCATGCCCCACCCCTATTTTGCACAAAATGCTTAATATCTCGGAAACGGTTAAGATCCCGACCCATAAACCATATATACTCTTGTTCCTTATGATGAGGCCCATTCAGTGACATGGACTTTTGGACCATGGGGTACCAGGGGTCCGTGGGGGGGGGGGGGGGGCATGCCCCACCCCTTTTTTTTTGCACAAAATGCTTAATATCTCGGAAACGGTTAAGATCTCTATCCATGAACCATATATATTCTTGTTCCTGATCATAAGGCGCATTAAGTGACATGAACCTTTGGACCCGGGGGTCCCAGGGGGGCATGCCCCACCCCCTTTTTTGCATTAAATGCTTAATATCTCGGAAACGGTTAAGATCCCCACCCATAAACCATATATACTCTTGTTCTTTATGATGAGGCGCATTCAGTGACATGGACCTTTGGACCCTGGGGTACCAGGGGTCCGGAGGGGGGCATGCCCCTCCCCCTTTTTTGCTCAAAATGCTTAATATCTCGGAAAAGGTTAAGATCCCCACCCACAAACCATATATATTCTTGTTCCTTATGATAAGGCGCATTCAGTGACATGGACCTTTGGACCCGGGGGGTCCCTGGGTGAGGGAGGGAGGCATGCCTAACCCCCTTTTTTCCACAAAATGCTTAATATCTCGGAAACGGTTAAGATCCCCACCCATAAACCATATATATTCTTGTCGCATTCAGTGTAATGGACCGTTGGACCTACGGTTCCAGTGGGGGGGGGGGGGCTGGGGGCCAACTCCCTTTATTGCATTGAATGCTTAATATCTCGGAAACAGTTGAGATCCCCACCCAGTTACACAGACCTTCGGTCCCTCTTGGCCAAAGATCACATATTAAAGTCTTTGAGGACTTCCTCAGAAAAGTCAGGTGAGCGATTCAGGACCAATGGTCCTCTGGTATTATTTTATTTTGGATAACCTTTTGGCCATTTTGTGGGAAAGTAACTGTCCTTTTGGCGTTCCACTGTTGGTGTTTCCCTTGGGGTCTGTTGCTTCATATTTGTGTTTCTTTCCCTTTGATGTCTCTGATGGGAGCTGTGGGTTAATTGCATTGATTCCTTATCATTGCCTCTACTTCTGTTTTATAATATACAATTTGCATAAATTTCTTAACTTATGCAAATTAGCTATATTTGAAATGAAATTTTATAAGCTTTTATTTAACTGATTTTCTAAAACATAATATCTTCCAAAAATAGAAACAATATACTTTTAAACCAGTGTATGAAGAATATGACTTTGATAATACCCATACAAAATGTTCAGGCATTGTCTTCCAAAGCATTAGCATTTTGCTGCATCTGATTTGGGCTGGTACTGTTTGCCAATGACCCGTTTTAATGTTTCTGGATAAAATGGGTTAAATACTGAGGTGTCAGAATTCTTAGTGTATATCATGTATTATTAAAGCCTTGTTTTGTGTTTCAGTTCATTGATGACATAAAGGTCAGCAGTGTAGTGTGTGATGATCGCTATGACAATGCAGTGGTGCGTGTTGACAAGAACGGGTTCCACCCTGCAGTGTACTACATCCAGAAGTCTCAGAGTGTGATGTGGGTCTGGAAAGGTGGAGATGATGAGGCCCACAATGTGATACATGTCAAGTCACCTGACAGTGATGTAAGTTCACAATCTTAGAAACACGCTGTGTAGCACTGTTTTTACTGAGGAAACTCTGTGTGACACTGTTTTTACTGACAACTTTGTTATTATGACAGCATTTTCTTTGCCTAACAGTTTGCTCCTAAACAGAATTTGCCACTGTAAAGAATCTTAATAAGGAGTATTATATAAAAACTGGGACTTTTTCCCTAAATTTCTTCAAGAAACAAATGAATATTCCTGAATATATCTCCATTAAACCTTATCCTGCTGTTCACGACAACCCCTACCTTTGCAAACTGTGTAGATCCAGATCAGGTGGCTTCTGTCATCTGAGCAGAATCTACACTATTTGACATTCAGTTTGTGAATTTGAAAGAATTATTTACATCAAGTAATCTGAGTGGTTCAGTCAGAAATGGGTGTGGCTAAATTAATTATGCAGCAGTATAAGGGTTAATATATCATCTTCAGCTGTGTCAAAATTTTTAATGTAAAGAGTTTTGCCATTAACCCATTGTATGCGGGAAACCCTAAATGGGTACCTTGACAAACAGTGCAGGCCCAGATCAGACCTAGCAGAATGTGGCGTCTGATCAGGGCCTGCACTATTTGTTAACAGAATTTTCAGTCAAAAATAGAATAAAAATGAAAAAATAGGCCTAAGACCCCTTATATGACAAATGGACATGTCCAACATATAGCAATGGAAGAGTCCACTAGCATACAATGGGTAAAACTGAATGTTGCAATAAAGAGGGTTGACTGTTTATGCTGTTACTATGACTTGGGCCTGCTACTGTACCTTAGTTGCATGGGCCTCTGACTGGTGAGCAGGAGTTTGCGAGTTCAATAGCTGTGGCAATCGGCAACATTCTTTCATGGAGATTGATCATGAAATCTTTTCTATGATCTTTCACTCCCTTCTGCTGATTAAAGTAGGGCAATTTTTTAAGCAGACAACAATTTCTTTTTTTTTTATTCAAATTATTTTTAGGGACAATAAGGCTTGACATCACACGTGAATCATCTGTAAAACCTTATTTATCTTTAAAAAAAAGAAAGAAAGAAAAAGAAACAAATATTTGAAAATTATGTGTTTTATGCCATCTGCTCCATCTTCTTGTAAGCGTTTCAAACACATTTTTTAAAGGCCAGCAGGTGCCGGCCTCGGTAGCTCAGGTGCGTGTCTGACTGGTGATCAGGAGGACCTGGGTTAGATACCTGCCAGCTTTGGCAACATTCTTTTGTGGAGATTGATCATGAAATCTTTTCTACAGTCATTCTCTCCCTTCTGCTGATTCAAGAAGGGCAGTTGTCAGTTTCTGGCGAAAGAATGTGCAATGTACTGTTTAACCACTTATGTATAAGCCTGCCCAGAAAAAGTGTGGATAGGTAAACTGACCGGCTCAAAAATGACCAAATAGTTTTGACTGGGCTGTTAAACTCCAATACAAACAAAGAAAGGCCAGCACTGTGGACCTTGATCAGACTGTTCCTTATCAGGGTCCACACTATTTGCAACAATGACTTTTAAAGTAACCAGTAGACAGTAAAGCAGACAACAATTGTTGTGATTGGCATTTTTAAGGGTTAAAGTTAATAGTTTGCTTTTAAATTTTATTCATGCTTTATATACCATTTCAGGAGCCACTGAATGTTATCCATGGTGCCAAATCTTTCAACAGTGGTAAACCTGTACCTAACAACAGTTTCCTGTATACATTTGATGAAGATGGGTCCTACACAGTGGCTTCACAGGGGGCCCCAGGATTCTTCTGTACCATTGTGGTCTTAGATGTTGGTAGGTTTGAAGATTTGAAGATTTTTTTCAGTTGCGTAAATTTACAAATGTTGGAGAAATAGCAGGGATCTTGTAATTAGTTGCTTATAAAATGAAGATCATAAGTTTTAATTGTCTTAAGGGCATATGCTACGAAATACTTCCTACATTGAAATCTGTTTAAGAGTCAGTATATGTTCAGTATCATATACTGGCTCACCTCATTTGAAATAAAAACCATATGTCACCGTGCTGAATCTTAAGTAATCTGAACAAGAAGGAGATCACCCCAAACTGTTTCCCAGAAATTTCAGAAAACAACCATGTTAGTAAATAGCATGTCAAAAATGACTTTTGCCTGGCTTTTAAACATTTATTTCAGTCAGAATGATATAGTAAAAGATACTGCTGCCTATCTTTAGACTATTTTTCAAGCTCAGGAAATTTTTTTGCAAAACCAATTTTGTCATCAACCAAAATATCTTCAAAAATAATTCATTGTTTGTAATATTTTGGACCATACAGAAAAATGCTACATTGAAATTTTCATAAAACAAGGTTTTTTCTCTAGGGGATGATTTCAGAGAATAGAAAATCAAAAGAAAACTAGGGGTCACCATGCTAATTTCTGTTTTATTAAACAAACCGTTCCCCTACCCCCAGATGAAATACATGGTGAAAATATATATTAATTATATGAAAAGATGGCTAATCATTAATAGATGACTTCGATTTTACTTGTAAATAGTAGCTGGCCATTATATGCATTGCAGCATATCGTTGAAGTAAGTCTGTAACCATTTAGGTTGATCTGATCTTGAGTAAATGCGGAAAAATTAAAATTTGCAAAAATCGCAATGTTACTGTTTTCGTGAAGTTTATAGCGAAGCTGAACATGTTTAATAATGAAATGAACCCAAAACAATATCTGTTCCACAAATTTTAACCATTTCCTTACCCAAGAACGGTAAAATGTTGGCTCTAGCATAACTTCCATTTTTGATGATCATACAAAAATGGCGAATTCGTAGCGGTTGTCTTTAAATCTATTTTGTACAGGAAACCCCAAAACAAGACACTAGCAAACAGGTTGGGCCCTAATCAGACTACACAGAATGGAGCGTCTGATCTGGGCTTTCACTGTTTTCATAAAGTTTAACTATTTTCTTAATAAATTCCAAAAAGTTACACACCCTGACACGCCCTAAATTTCGAAATAGACCTCTATATATAAGGGGGAGGATTCCATTCAATAAAAAATGTGTTAAAATTCAGATGAGACTTTTAAACAAGGTCCCTTCTCCATACATCCTTGTTGTTGACTGGATGGATAGACTACAACAGTGCAGCTCGATCTAGAGTTATGAAAGGGTCTAAATACTGCACAAATGCTGACTAAAATGACCTACCTTGTGTCAGATATTTGGGATAAAGGCAAATTACATTGTATTGCAGGCATGCGAGTAAAAGAGCCATTCCTGGACTCTTCCGTCACTGGAGGTACAGTTGATGCTGGTACAAAGGTCTTCCTGTCATGTGACACCCCTGGTTCCAGGATATACTACACCACAGATGGTTCCCCTCCTGAGCTACATCAAGAATCTGTAAAGGTCCGTATAATTAACTATTATTATACTGTCATTGTTTTTATATTTGGAGAGAGGAGTTACTTGTGCTACCATATTTACCCAGAATATTCAGACACTTCAACTCTGTACCATACTTAGAAGCCCTCGTGGTGCAGTGGTTACGCTACTCGCCTTGTAAACCAGGGATCGCAGGATCGATCCCGGGCTTCTCCAGACTTTCAGATGAGTCTTTAAACCGAGGTCCCGTCTCCGTATGACCTTAGCTGTTGGTGGGACGTAAAACTAAAAATAACTCACTCACTGTACCATACTTTTTCTAAAAGTTGAACAAGTTCACTTTACTACCCGATGTTGTGTGTAAATAAGCTTGATGAATTGCAAACAGTGCAGACTCTGATGAGATGCAGCATTATGTGGTGTCTCTCATTATGTGCTTGCTTAGGCCTGTCTGTTCGAATACATAGATGTAGTTAAATATGGTGCTTCAAAGTAAAATCAACTCTACTTTAAATCTGGGTTCTGTCAGCATCAGGATCAAGTACACCAAAACCTCTTTATAACATTATTAATGGGATCCAAAACAGAAATCAAGTTAGTTAAACAGCCATGTTATATTCAAACAAAAATGTATAGATTATTTAGAAAAATGACCATTTATGGTCATTTTTCTATATAATCTATACATTTTTGGGATCCATCTTGAAACTGTGTTATATCCAAAACTGTGTTATAAAGAACCGTGCTATAACGAGGTTGTGGTGTGTCTAGTAATGCTATTCAAGACAGAGGTCATATCAGAATGTTTGATATGAAATAATTTGACTTTTATGTAGTGTTTTATACCTTTGTATGATTAAATAATTCTTAAATAATATTCTGGTTATTTGAAATAGTCCTAATGTTAGTGTAACTAAATGGAAGTACAGAAAGGACAATAGCAGTTATTATGGCATTAGTACCTTGGTCACTGCTAGTACAAACACATGCACATTTTCAGGTTTTGTTGTAGTTCTTTAAGATTCAAATAGGGCAGTTGTGGTTTTCTGACAAAGAATGTGGACTATACTGGTTAACCACTAAATCTGACTATAGGCCTGCCAAAGACATGGCTGGTTAATAAAACTGACAGGCTTGATATGGCCTTAATTGAGTTTTCCAAACCAACAATGACATCATAGTGGCCCTTAACCCTTGTCATACTGAACATGAAAACCTCTACCTTTGCAAACAGTGTCAATCCAGATCAGATGGCTTCTGGCAGAAGCCATCTGATCAGGATCCACACTGTTTGTCATTCAGTTTCCGAGATGAATGACTACATCATACCAAATAACTTGGTTAAATGAGAGTCAGTAATGGGTGAGGCAAAATTAATTTATGCAGCAGGACAATAGTTAGTTTATGCCTCTTTGTTGATGTGGCACAAACAGGTGAGATGAACTCTAAATTTCTTGTATAAATGACAATGGGTGTCACACATTGCAATTAATGAATACATTCACACCTTCCTTGATAAAGTAAAAATTGATATTCATCACATTGACAAGTCTGCGTAATGAACACCCCTGAAATTCCCACTTTATATAGAGGATCTTACATGAGTGTTCATGTATTATTGAAATTATTAAACGAGTTGAGGAAAAATGATAAAATGTGAGGCTTTGCCGAGCATTTTATCCTTTTTCCTCAACGAGTTTAATAAATTCAATGATACATGAGCACGAATGCAAGATTCTATTTATCATATGACATTTAGAATGCATTTTATTCACGATTGTTTACAAAAATGTCAATATTCCGACGTTAGTTAACGCGAAGTCCTTGCATATTTAATCCACTAGTGGATTATCGAAAATATTACATGGCGTTATTACACTCTCAGAAGCGACGTCATATGATTAATAGAGAAAACTGGAGTTCCCAGGGGTGTATATATTTTTTCCATTTTCTGCTTCAATACATAGGTTGTGGGTTCTACTTTGAATTGCCTCAATGAGGTGACTCTAACGAACTCCATATCCTATGTTTTGAGTAGAAATAAGCAAAATCTGAAAATTAACTGCTTTGGAGATATTAAAGAATACACTATGTCACATGGATGTTCTATGTGTGTCCATAGATGAACTTACATATGGGCCCCGTCAAGCGATTTTGGTACTTATCGCCTATGCGAGCAGTGAAGGTTCAGGCGGCTTGCTCATACAAGCAGTGAATCAAGAGGAACCTTCAGACAGAAAGCCATATCCCTGGCCCCTCTGAATGGCTGGGCATGGGCAGTTAAAATTTGTCATGACGGAATGCTCGAAGACACAAATTCGCTTTGCGGGGCTCATTTAATTGGTATCTGTTTACAGCTGTATAGACCAGAGAATGGAATAGTTCTTAGACGAGGTGGTCTTGCATTTGTGAGAGCTATGGCAACAAAAGAAGGAAGATTAAATAGTCATATCTATACTTCAAAGTAAGTTTATGAATGATTTGAAAAATTATTTACAGCATTTAAAAGATATTTAAAAAACAAATAAAGAATAAGAATGAGCAAAGAAACTTGAGGAAAAGAAAATATGGAGACCAAAAAACATTTTTAGCTTGTCTGTTTTTTGAAAAAAAACTTTCGAGCTATTGTCATCACTCCGGCGTCTGCGTTGTCGTTGTCGTTCCAAAAAAACTTAACCTTGGCTATAACTTAAAAAGTATTAGACCTAGCCTCATGAAACTTCATACACACACTCATCATCACAAGAGCTACATTTTGACCAAGGACCATAATTATAGCCCCGCTTGAAAAGTGGGGCTATATTGGATTTGCCCTGTCATTCCGTAATTCTGTAATTCCGTAATTCTGTAATTCTGTAATTCCGTAATTCCGTTATTCCGTTATTTTTTCGTCACAGTTTTCCCCGAAACTAAGAGAGCTAGAAAACTAAAACTTTGTATACACGTGGACAATGGGTGCCTCCACGGACCTTACCGAAATTATGACCAAGGGCCCATAACTCTTGGAGTTATCTCCCCTGATAGGTTTTTTTAAATGAAAATGTTTGGTCACAGTTTTCTCAGGAACGAAAGAAGCTAGAAAGCTCAAACTTTGCATAAATGTGGACAATGGGTGGATATAGGGAGCTTACCAAAATAATGGCCAAGGGCCCATAACTGTTGGAGTTATCTCTCCTGATAGGTTTTTTAAATAAATGAAAATATAGGTTTTTTTTAAATGAAAATGTTTGGTCACAGTTTTCTCAGGAACTAAAGAAGCTAGAAACCTCAAACTTTGCATAAATGTGGACAATGGGTGGATATAGGGAGCTAACCAAAATAATGGCCGAGGGCCCATTACTTTTGGAGTTATCTCCCCTGATAGTATAGTTTTTTTTAATAAATGAAAAGGTTTGGTGACAGTTTTCTCAGGAACTAAGAAAGCTAGAATACTGAAACTTTGTATGAACATGAAAAGTGGGTGGATGTATGGCCCTTACCAAAATAATGGCCAAAGGCCCATAACTCTTGGAGTTATCTCCCCTGATAGGATATTTTCTGCAAGTAAAAAAATCATTTCACTTTTCTAACCATCAAACCATGAAAAATATTTTCGATACAGTTTTCTCAGGTACTAAGAAAGCTAGAAAGCTGAAACTTTGTATAAACATGAACATTAGGTGGATGTAAGTAAATAATGGCCAACAACATTACTCTTGGGGTTATCTCCCCAGCAAAGAAAAAAAAAAATATTAAAGTTTTCTCTGGAACTAAGAAAGCTCCCCTGATAGGTTAAAAGCTTTTAGAGTCAATGTGTCTTACTCCTCTGATAGCGCTATAGCGGGGCTATAGTCAGATCCTCTGACAGCTCTAGTTGATTTTGGCTGAATTATCTCCCCTTTTCCAATTTTTTTCTGAAACACATTTTTTGCTCTCATTTTAATACTATTCACAACAGAGCCTTCAAACTTCACATGAATGTTCCTTGGGACAAGACCTTTTCAGTGATACCACACTTTTTGATCTGTGACCTTGACCTTTGAACTTTGACCTATTTTTTGAAAATTTAACTGAAAACCTGAACCTTGACCATATTTCCAAAAGTATTTGGCCTACCTTCATGAAACTTCATACACATACTCACCATCACAAGAGCTACATTCCCTACAAGTTTTATAACTCCATCTTGCAATTTGATTGAATTATCTCCCCTTTTCTCTCCGTTTTTTTTAAATTGTTTTTGTCTCTTATTTCAATACTAATCACAACAGAGCCTTCCAACTTCACATGAATGTTCCTTGAGACAAGACCTTTTCAGTCATACCACGCTTTTTGACCTGTGACCTTGACCTATGAACTTTGACCTATTATGTGACATGGAAAAACAGACGAGCATGGCGCCGCTTGCGTTGCTCTTGTTAAGCATTCCCTTTAATTAGTGACCCTTCTGTTGTTCATTTAAATTCAGACCAATCTTTGTCTGTGGCCATGTACATTCATATTTCTCTCTGTTCATGCCTATGTTCATGTACATTCAAATCTCTCTGTCTGCACCTATGTTCATGTACAGTCTGGTCTCTGTCAGTATGTTCATGTACAGTCAGATCTCTCTTTGTCTGCACCTATGTTCATGTACAGTTAGATCTCTGTCTGTCCCTATGTTCATGTTCAATTAGATCTTTCTCTGTGTTTTGATGTACAGTCAGATCTCACTTTGTGTCCATGTTCATGTACAGTCAAATCTCTCTTGTCGGCATCTATGTTCAGATCTCTCCTTCTCTGTAACTATGTTCATATGCATTCAGATCTATCTTTGTCTACACATATGTTCATGTACAGTCAGATCTCTCTTTATGTCTATGTTCATGTACATTCAGATCTCTCTTTGTCTGTCTCTGTGTTCATTTACAGTTAGATCTGTCTTGTCTGTGCCTATGTTCATGTACAGCCAGAGTTCTCTTTGTCTGCACCTATGTTCATGTACAGTCAGATCTCTCTTTGTGCCTATGTTCATTTACAGTCAGATCTTTCTGACTGTGTCTGTGTTCACGTACAGTCAGATCTCACTTTGTGTCCATGTTCATGTACCATTGATGTTTGCCTAGGCCCCTATGCATAGACTATCCTAAACCATTATTGTTCAAATGCATAGGCTACCTGTTCATTTGGATAGACTTTCCTGAACTGCATAGGCTACCTGTTCATATGGATAGACTATCCTAAACCATTATTCTTCAAATGCATAGGCTACCTGTTCATATGCATAGACTATCCTAAACTATTATTGTTCAAATGCATAGGCTACCTGTTCATATGGATAGACTATCCTTAACCATTATTGTTCAAATGCATAGGCCACCTGTTCATATGCATAGACTATCCTAAACCATTGTTGTTCAAATGCATAGGCTACCTGTTCATATGCATAGACTATCCTAAACAATTATTGTTCAAATGCATAGGCTACCTGTTCATATGCATAGACTATCCTAAACCATTATTGTTCAAATGCATAGGCTACCTGTTCATATGGATAGACTATCCTAAACTATTATTGTTCAAATGCATAGGCTACCTGTTCATATGGATAGACTATCCTTAACCATTATTGTTCAAATGCATAGGCCACCTGTTCATATGCATAGACTATCCTAAACCATTGTTGTTCAAATGCATAGGCTACCTGTTCATATGCATAGACTATCCTAAACAATTATTGTTCAAATGCATAGGCTACCTGTTCATATGCATAGACTATCCTAAACCATTATTGTTCAAATGCATAGGCTACCTGTTCATATGGATAGACTATCCTAAACCAGTATTGTTCAAATGCATAGGCTACCTGTTCATATGGATAGACTATCCTAAACCATTATTGTTCAAATGCATAGGCTACCTGTTCATATGGATAGACTACCCTAAATCATTATTGTTCAAATGCATAGGCTACCTGTTCATATGGATAGACTATCCTAAACTGCATAGGTTACCTGTTCATATGGATAGACTATCCTAAACCAGTATTGTTCACTCATGCAATAAGTATCAAACAATGTTGCTCTCATGTCATAAAAAATCATATGGCCACACATGTAATAACACATGGTTACTGGCGCATAATGTCATGATGTCATTTGTGACAATCCTATCTTTTATCTTAACCCTTATCTTGCTGAATATTCATTTAAGTCCCACCCATTTCTGTCTATCAGCCAATCAAATTACTTGATGTAATTTATTGCTACAAATTCATAAACTGAATGCCAAACAGTGTAGATCCTGATCAGATGGCTTCTTCAGAAGCCATCTGATCTGGATCTACACTGTTTGCAAAGATAGGGGTTTTCATGAACAGCAAGATAAGGGTTAATTCTTAGGCAACAAAATCTGATTAAATTGTTATATGATAAACAGAATCTTACACTCGTGAGTGAGTGTTTGAGTTTTATGTACCACCAACAGCTAAGGTCATACGGAGACGGGACCTTGGTTTAAAGACTCATCCGAAAGTCTGGAGAAGCCTGGGATGGATCCTGCGATCCCTGGTTTACAAGGCGAGTAGCGTAACCACTACACCACGGAGGCTTCTATCTTACACTCATAGTAATTTCATATGAAACTAGAAAAGCGCAGTCGATGGCAAGCCATCGCATATCCCCACGCTTCCCCACGGGCCCAACCCCCTGGGCCATCCCCTAGGGATGTTTGACCCGAGGGGTAAAATTTTGATTATGATGTATTCTACTCATCATGCCATGCTATTTAATATGCTACACAACCGTGTTCTGAAAACTTTGATTTTTTATCCCCAAGGTGCCCCGTCCCTGGCCCCACT
Organism: Lucinisca nassula; assembly: GCA_963580285.1. Classification (NCBI taxonomy): domain Eukaryota; kingdom Metazoa; phylum Mollusca; class Bivalvia; order Lucinida; family Lucinidae; genus Lucinisca; species Lucinisca nassula. Next base: position 124,169,002 of record OY757016.1, on the reverse strand, counting down.
CCCAGGGGTAGTGTCAAAATTCCGAAAGTGTTATGCACTCCCCAGACCAAAGTTTTATCAGTTCCCAAAGTTTCAAGTTTCTATCTATAACAGTCTAGGGGGAGTTATCCGGTAAGAGTAATGTATGGGGGTAAAGGGGTCAAAATCAGTTTTTGACCTCTGGTGACCTCAAAATTGACCCCAGGGGTCAAATTTTGGTTGTAATGTTTTCTACTCATCATGCCGTTCGCTTTGATATATTACACGACCATGTTCTGGAAATTTTTATTTTTGACCCCCGAGGGCCCCACACCCTGGGCCCACCCGTAGGGGTGTGATCAAAATTCCGAAAGTGTCATGCACTCCCCAGACCAAAGATCTATCAGTTCCCAAAGTTTCAAGTTTCTATCTATAACCGTCTAGGGGGAGTTATCCGGTAAAGGGGTCAAAATCAGTTTTTGACCTCTGGTGACCTCAAAATTGACCCCAGGGGTCAAATTTTGGTAGTAATGTTTTCTACTCATCATGCCGTTCGCTTTGATATATTACACGACCATGTTCTGGAAATTTTTATTTTTGACCCCCGCGGGCCCCACACCCTGGGCCCACCCGTAGGGGTCTGATCAAAATTCCGAAAGTGTCATGCACTCCCCAGACCAAAGATCTATCAGTTCCCAAAGTTTCAAGTTTCTATCTATAACTGTCTAGGAGGAGTTATCCGGTAAAGGGGTCAAAATCAGTTTTTGACCTCTGGTGACCTCAATTGACCCCAGGGGTCAAATTTTGGTTGTAATGTTTTCTATGTATCATGCCGTTCGCTTTGATATATTACACGACCATGTTCTGGAAATTTTTATTTTTGACCCCCGCGGGCCCCACCCCCTGGGCCCACATTTTGGTAGTAATGTTTTCTACTCATCATGCCGTTCGCTTTGATATATTACACGACCATGTTCTGGAAATTTTTATTTTTGACCCCCGCGGGCCCCACACCCTGGGCCCACCCGTAGGGGTCTGATCAAAATTCCGAAAGTGTCATGCACTCCCCAGACCAAAGATCTATCAGTTCCCAAAGTTTCAAGTTTCTATCTATAACCGTCTAGGAGGAGTTATCCGGTAAAGGGGTCAAAATCAGTTTTTGACCTCTGGTGACCTCAATTGACCCCAGGGGTCAAATTTTGGTTGTAATGTTCTCTACGTATCATGCCGTTCGCTTTGATATATTACACGACCATGTTCTGGAAATTTTTATTTTTGACCCCCGCGGGCCCCACCCCCTGGGCCCACCCGTAGGGGTGTGATCAAAATTCCGAAAGTGTCATGCACTCCCCAGACCAAAGATCTATCAGTTCCCAAAGTTTCAAGTTTCTATCTATAACTGTCTAGGAGGAGTTATCCGGTAAGACGGACGGACGGACGTACGGACGACGAAGACTATTACAATATCCCCACTTTTTCTTCGAAAAGCGTGGGGATAATAAATGAAACTCGCTGGAGGCTGGTTTCATAAATTCTGTTTGAAATGACCACTCATGTAAGATCTATTTTACACATGCTATGTAACAATTTATTATGCCATGAAATTTGCCATGTACTATTAGTTTTCTTAAATTTGCAGTCGATTCTGGGTGATGGGAGATGATGATGACAGAAGATCAGTGTCATCAGAATTATCAGCAAGAGAGGCTAAACAACCTCATAAAACCAGTGTAAGTTCTGTTGTCATATACCACAATCATTTTGCTTGCTTAATATCTGCACTGTTTTGTATAGAGAGATGTTAGAAATGAATGCCAAATCTATTTATATATTCTCCAAAGTTGTACTTTGTGGACTAGACATTCAAAACAAAATGGACAATTCTCTCAAGTTTTACCCTGCTCTTGAAGTATTCGTCTTCATTCTCAAAGAAGTTACTCTTAGATGTATTAGACCTTCATGCTTTTAAACCCTATTGTTTTCATTGGGCGACAGGGCTTGAGATGTCATTTCAACTCAATGACGGGTAAAAATGCCACAAAATTGGAAGTAACGTCTGCAAAATGACCTATACAGTGTTGATGGTGACGTAAAACCCCAAAACAAACAAACAAAACAAACAACAGAAGTAACTTTAATTCTTCTATCTCACACTCCTGAGTGTCTAAAAAATATTTTCCAGCTTGTAAAAAGGGTGGTTAGTTGAAATCATTTACAGGATGACAAATAGTGTAGATCTTGATTAGAAGGCTCACTATGAGCCATCTCATCTGGATCTATACTGGTTGCTTAGCTGCCTGTACTAGTCGACAGGGTTGAAAGGATTACCATTAAAATCCTAAAAATTTGGGCTGTTAAAGTTTTTACAGTACACCTCAACCTCTTTATAACACTATTGATGGGGTCCAAAGCAGAAACTGTGTTAGTTAAACAACCGTGTTATATCCAAACAAAAATGTATAGGTTATATAGAAAAATGACCATTTATGGTCATTTTTCTATATAATCTATACATTTTTGGTTATATAGAAAAATGACCATTTATGGTCAATTTTCTATATAATCTATACACTTTTGGGATCCATCTTGAAACTGTGTTATATCCAAAACTGTGTTATAATGAACCGTGTTATAACGAGGTTGTGGTGTATCACAATGCAGCAAGGACTCCAAAAGGTTCAGACAGAATGGCAAACAGTGTATACCTTGATCATACTGCTCCTGACCTGAACCCTGCTCAGATGGCTCCTTCAGCAGCAGTCTGATCTGGATCTGCACTGTTTACTTAGGATCATTAGGGAAACAAAATCTTCTCCAACCCTTGTTCTGCTGAGCACAGCAATCCCTGCCTTTCCTAACAGTGTAGATCCAGACCAGATGTCTTCTGAAGAAGCTATCTTATCAGGATTTAGATGGTCTGTCATGGAGTTTGTTAATTAAATGAATATGTTAAATAAAGTAATTTGATTGGTTGATAGTTAGAAATGGGTGTTGCTAAATTAATTTATTCAGCAAGAGACAGGTTAACGGTACTTTTGTTTCAATAATTACAGCATATTTAATCTTATTTCAGGCCAAGACATGGGACTGGTGGGGCTGTATCCCAGCAATCAAGGCATGTTTCACCAACCCAGGGACCTTAGAAGTTTTCTGGGACCCTCCTGCACAAGGACACCTGGCACTTATCAAAGGATATCAGGTAAGAAAGCGCTTCCAAAACAGATAACTTCTGAAAACATTTGCTCATCTTTCTTTAAAAGCAGCCTCCTTGTCTTTCTAGAAAAAATTCAAAATAGTCACTTCTATTTTGAAATTTTTCTTCATTCAGCTAAACAAAATTTGATTTCCAAATTGTCAGATGAAAAGGTTTTGATTCACCTCTGTATCTTTGATGGCAAGAATGCACTCCATTTGTCGCAAAGAACTGTGAAGACAAGTCAATCATGTTTGGCAGTCAAGTGTGCCAACTATAAACCTGTGGTCTCAAAACAGTACAGTGCCTGATGTAAATTTCAACATGTCACAATATTTTTTGGTGCTGTTGGTGGTACATTGACCAATCAGTGGTCATCACTTACAAGTGGGTGTGGTCTTGATCTAGTACAGTGATTTTGATTATCAAAATATTTCAGATAAAAGACACTTGATTGCTATTCATATCTTTCATCTTTACATAGAAAAGAAACATTTGACAGCAGTACCAGGAATGGAATTTTGCAGCTGAAAGAAACAAAATGGGTAGTAACACTTGTTTTCTGCTGAAATTCTTCTGAACCCTTTCAGCAATAAAATCTGATTGTGTATGTTTGTGTATAGGTTTTACATCCCCATCAACACTATTTAGGTCATATTGGAGATGTTGCTTCCAGTTTTGTGGGGCTTTTACCTGACATTGAGATGAAATGACACCTCGAGTCCATCCGCCTAAAGAAACCTCTAGGGTTTATAATCATGCACGGACGGTCCAACTTATCACTTTGCCTTGGCAGGCTTAGACATACTAAGTGGATTACCAGTAGTTTCAGCTCTGCACAGAAGCACCATGCAGCCCATCTTTCCAAGCCCTGATGGATTGGGGCTTATAATCTGGTTAAACATATTTATATGATAAACATGATTTTACTCTCATGGTCATTTAATATGAAATTTTTGGAACTTGCCAGAGCCTCATTTTATAAATTTCATATGAAACAACCATGAGTGCAAGGTCCTATGCTATCAGTACATGGATTTATCTTCCAGCTGTTCCTGAATGGTGTGAGCTATTGTGACATGTTCCCACCTACCAACAACAGCCTACGAGTCAGCGGTATGGCAGGTGGTAGAACATACGATATTGTAGTCGAGGTCTACTCAAAGAAACCAGATTGTCAGGCACAGAAATCAAACAAACTGGTGAGTAAGGATACTCTCTAAACAAGTCTCATTCAAACTTCAGTAATGCAGAGGACACACTTTGTTTGCTTACATTTTACCTTTATAAATAATTTGCTGCTGTAAAAAGCCCAATAAGAAGTACAATAGAACTTTGATGGCTCAAACAACGATGGCTCGTTTACCATGGATGTGTCGAACCCATTCTTGAGCCCCTAGCGAAATCCTCTACATAAGAAATAGTGGGGGATAATTAATGAGATTTTAGTCTTTTATCTTGCAAATGTATGCTGTGTGTACTCATTAGAATCGCCTCAGTGAGGCGATTCTAATGAGTACACACAGCATACATTTTCATTATAGAATGCCGAAAAGATGTCCAAAAGTATTTCGTTATGCCTCCTGGCAGTAACCATAAGTGGCTCGAACTACCCCTGTATCGAACAGATTTTCGTGGTCCCAAAGTTGTTCGAGTCATTGAAGTTTGACTGCAGTATAGTAGGGAATTAAGGGCATTTTGCCCTTGATTGCCCTTGATTACTACAAGAAGCAAATGTTATGGACTTTTGTTAGAATCGCCTCGCCGAGGCGATTCTAACAAATATCCACAATATTTGTTTCTTGGAGTATTAGATTGTAAGAAACTTACATGAAATTCATTATGCATTCAATGTAGGCATTTTCAACCTGAGGGATGCCTGCACCACGCGGAGCTGTGTTAATAAGAAGCCAAATAATAAGAAGTAGTATAGTAGGCTCAGTTCCGAGCTGAGGATTCAGTCCATTGAATTTGTCGTTATAACGGGATTTGTAATTCTAATGAATGTCGGCACAATGACGGTTGACTGTATACAGTTGAGCTTCAGTTGCTTGAGCACCCTTGGGACCATGAAAACTTGTTTGAGGTAGAATATAGGGACAGATCAGGAGGGATAATGAAGATGACTGTCATTAGCTTTTTTATCATTTACCATCAAACAGTGCAGAACCAGATCAGACTGAACAGGGTCTACACTGTTTCCCATTCTGCCTGCACCTTTTGGACTCCTTGTTGGATCGGGAAAGAAAATTGTTAAATTTTTAGGAGAATTACAACAAGTCCTAAACGCATTCAGATTTTTAGGATTTTACAGTATTAACCCATATCCTGCTGATTAATTAGTTTAGCCAAACCTATTTTTGACTACCCAGCAATCTAATTACTTTGTATAATGTATTTAGCAACTTTCATTTCACAATCTGCATGACAAACACTGTAGATCCTGATCAGATGGCTTCTGAAGAAGCCATCTGATCTGGATCTACACTGTTTGCTAAGGTAGGGGTTGTTGTGTTCAGCAGGATATGGATTAAATAAAAGTATGTTTTGTGAATTCATTATTGCCTCATCAAGGTTTTCTGCTGATGGGTGACATATCTGAATTTGTTTCTGTTTTCTCCTACAGAGAATGAAGTGTCCATTGGTTACTGCTGATGGCGGTCCAGTGATCTCCCTTGAGCGAAATGAGAAGAGTGACACCCTAGCCATTGTTTGGATGTCTATTGACACAGCACAGAACCCTATCTCTGGGTACCTGGTCTTCTTAAATGATCAACAGTGTGGGAAAAGGGTGAGTGGTCCTTAATTTTTCTTCTGGTGTACAGGTACTACTCCTCCATTTTCAAAGGGAGATAACTGCAGCAAAATCTTCACTATTGTCAGAATGCTTGGAAAAGAATCGGAGGAATGAATGAGCAAAACTGCTTTTAAAGGGATGGGTACTTACTCATGGGAGGTAACTCCTTTGAAATTATTTTTGTCTCCCTTGTTAGTAGGGGTCTACTCTTAAAGGAAAGAATTTGCTCCCGAGCAATCAGTGCAAGTTATTATCAGGTAGTTATGTCTCTTATGCTGGATTCATATGACAGATTCTGTAAGAAATGAGTGGAATTGTTTTATTTATCAACTTCAATAATAAAACTTTATGCAAGACTTGTATTTTTATGCCCCCGCCATTCGAAAAATTGGTGGAAAGGGCATATAGCGTTGCCCCTGTCTGTCCGTCCTCGCATCCCAAACTTAAAATGCGGTCAACAACTTCCTTATTTCTTGATGGATTTTAAAATGACTCAGCAGAAATGTTAACCATCATGAGATGACGTGTCACATGCAAAACCCAGGTCCGTACCTCCAAGGTCAAGGTCATACTTAGAGGTCAAAGGTCAAAAAAAGGGTCCAAAACTTAAACGCAGTCAATAACTTTATTTCTGGATGGATTTTGAAATTACTTTGTAGAAATGTTAACCATCATGAGAAGATGTGTCACGTGCAAAACCCAGATCCATACCTCCAAGGTCAAGGTCAAACTTAGAGGTCAATGGTCAAAAAAAAAAAAGGGTTCGAAACTTAAAACGCAGTCAATGACTTACTTATTTCTGGATGGATTTTGAAATTACTTTAAAGAAATGTTAACCATCATGAGACGATATGTCACATGCAAATCCAGATCCATACCTCCAAGGTCAAGGTCATACTTAGAGGTCAAAGGTAAAAAAACAGCCCGAAACTTAAAGGCAGGCAATAACTTTCTTATCTCTGGATGGATTTTGAAAAATGTTGGCCATCATGAGACAATCTGCCTCACACAAAACCAAGGTCCTGACCTCCAAGGTCAAAGTCATACTTAGAGGTCAAATGTGAAAAAAGGGTCCAAAACTTAAACACAGTCAGTTACTTTCTATGGATGAATACGAACATAGACATATTTTCAGCCGGGGGCATCCGTGTCCTATGGACGCATTTCTAGTTTAGTTATTGTTTTAACTTCAAGAATACCTGTTTAAACATTTCCAATTTTTGTAAATCAGTGGATTTAAAACACAGAATCAAAACTTTAATTTTCAAAGGACTGAAAATTCTCCCAAAAGCAAAACAGTTGTCTATTTAAGAACAGTGTACATGTACATAATATTACAGTCAGTTACAATCAGTTAAGATATTTTTGTTCCAGCTGGTACCCGACCCAGAGAGTAATCGTTGCAAGGTTGTGATTGGCAGCTGTGAGGTGGAAAAACCATACAAAGTCTATGTTGTTGCTATACCAGCAGGTAACCAGCCTTTCATATGAGAACCCTTTCTTTACAACCAATATTTACATATCATATATATTTGGACACATAGGCCTGAGCAAACATTGTAAACCCAGATGAGATGCCGCAGAATGCGGCATCTCATCTGGGTCTACAATGCTTGCCTCTTGTCCTGCTATTTTTAGGCACAACATTGTGTAATAAATTGTACTTGTTCAAATTTCACATCAAGTATGGTAAGGATTTGAGGAGTCCAAATATTTGGGTAAATATGGTAGATTTCAATAGCTCCTGATACACCACAACCTCGTTATAACATGGTTCATTAAAACATGATTTTAGATATAACACAGTTTCAAAATGGATCCCAAAAGTGTGTAGTTTATATAGAAAAAAGACCATAAATGGTCATTTTTAGCTCACCTGAGCCTTTAGGCTCATAGGTGAGCTTATAGTATAGCCATGGTCCGTCGTCCGTCCGTCCGTCTGTCGTCCGTCCACCATTTTCAAAGATCTTCTTCTCCTATACTGCAGGGCCAATCAAAGCCAAATTTCATATGGAGCCTCAGTGGGATGGGGGAACGAAAGTTTGTTCGCGGGGTCTGGATCACATGACCAAGATGGCCGCCATGCCCATATATGGTAAAAAGCCTTCAAAAATCTTCTTCTCCAGAACCATAAGGCCAGTGGCTTTGAAACTTGGCATGTAGCATATGGTACTCGGGCCCATTATGGTTTGTACAAATGGTGAACCTGGGTTGACCTTGACCTATTTTACAGCAATGTCAAAGGGGGAGTTCCAAATCTGCCCACGCACAGATTTTCTTGAAACTTCAGTTGTTGTTTACTTTAGGTCTACCAACTATATATATAACTTTGTTTTATTTGATTAATTACTATAGTTCTCATGAGAGCTCCCTGAGGTAATCCCCTGTAGAGGTCATACACACCTGTGAACTTTTCATTCTTAAATCAACAAGCTCAATTGTTTTCGAATGTTGTTTCTTTGATTGGCAACGGCACTCTATAAGGATTCATATAATACCAAAAATATAAATGTGTCTAGGTTTTTTAATTTTTCTGATGAATTTATTTACAAAATTTCCTAAATTTTTCATGAAAATTTATAAAAAGTAAAATGTTTATCCCAAGTGTTAGGTGTGTTACTGATCTTGTCACCCCAAGATATTACACATAAAATTGGCCACATATATCCTCTATATAGCAAACAAATTTTAAAAATATCAGAAACCGGTAACATTGTTTTTGATTGCCAGATATGTGTTTAGGTATATTTTTATGATGAAGTCATTTGCACTATCAGGGAACCAGATTTTCTTTAAGTATATTTTTATAGTATTTTTATGACCATATAGTGTCACCTTATCATGCAAAGCTTAGCACATGCATTTATGTAATTCCGCCCCTGCACCATCAAACCCCCCCCCCCCCCCCCCCACACACACACACAAACAAAAATACACTGTTCGACAGAGAATGATTTTTAGTTATGGTGTTAAATAGTAGATTAGGACATACATTAGCAGAGGGAAAATATAATGCACTCATGTAGTAATCAAGATGAGTGTTAGTGTTTACAGCATTGCAAAAACGGTTGTGCTGAAAAAATGTATTATGACACAATAGGAATAAGACAAGGTGTTTTTTTTACCCTATTTTATTTGGTCTTTTTTTAAACCCGCAATACAAAGATATTGATGTCATTAATACACAATGGTGTATTGAGTTTGCTTAATAAATTTCTTTCATAACCCTGTTGTTTCCTTAATTGTTTTTATTGTTGACAGTTCCCTCTTTAAAATAAAGCAACAGTCAATAATTTGCCATCTGTGAAAGGACAGGCTGATTTTCTGATTTGTTCTTATTATTGATCAGTCCATGTATTGGTATTTTTTCTTACATCACTTGGTCAAAGAGACTCGCACGTCACTCCCCCCCCCTCCACACACACACACACACACACACACACACACACACACACACACACACACACACACACACACACACACACACACACACACACACACACATCAAAGGTTTTGTGAGACCATTAAAAACATTTTCTGCATTTTTTCTAGGTTCATTATAACATAGGCAAAAGTGTTTGCTGCAATGTTTTAATCTTCAAAATAAATGCATAACTAGTCACACTGAAACTATTTGCACATTTATCATCTTGCATACACTTCCCGAAATGATATAGATGGAAGGCAAGTTGCTGTAAAACATTTATTTGATAGCTGATATTGTATTTAGATGCTAAAAATACCATTTGTATATGTACCGGTAGTCTTATGTATGCAATACTTGTCATCTATGTTAAGTTTTCTGGCTCTGTATTCATCGGTTTAACAAATGGTTTGTTTGTTTGTATTGAGGTTTAACATCCCCGTTAACACTATTTAGGTCATTTTGGAAATGCTGCTTCCAATTTTGTGGGACTTGTTCCCGACATTGAGATGAAATGATATCTCAAGCCCTGCCACCCTATGAAACTACGAGGCTTATATACATTGAATGGCCTGACTCAAACCACTTTGCTTGGGCAAGCTTAGTCCTTCTAAGCGCTTTACCAGTACTCGGTTTTGGTTAGTTTTAGCACTGTGTGGAAGCAACATGCAGCCAAATCAATTTCTTCAAGCCCCAATGGACGGGGGCGAAGATTTACAAATGGCATGAATCACTTGTTTGCAGTACCACTAGCACATTGGCTGAATCAAAATCAGTGCAGCTGGCTTCACATTTTTCTAAAGTACTGCTAGCACATGTACTGTTTGCTATTTTAAATTGTGAAAGTGTTTGGAAGTTGAATTAAGTCTTCTCTATTATATTAATTAATGCTTTCCAAAAAGAACTGCTTGTTTTCTGGATCATGTTTTAGAACATAGATGAGCATATTTAAGAATATAACTTTCTTACAAGGTGACAGTTAGTGCGATTGAAGTAGACTGAAGGGGCATTGTCAGAGTGAGCCAAAAGCAACAGTACCATTTTGTCTACAGTAATCTGTGTATACAGTGGGCCAAAAGATCAGAAAATATTGTTTGTGTTATTATGACCTACCTGGCTGAAACATAATACAAACATCATTATTCTTGGCCATTCATTCCAGTATGACAATCAGACTTTTCAAACTTTTTTCACTGCATCAGTTAAATACATACTTATGAGAGTCAAGTAAAATTGTCTGGTTTAAAGAACCATTCCGTTTACTTGCCATTTCAACAATCTTTGTCATACTAAGCTTCAGCATTGCCTCCACTTCTATTAAGATTTACATTAATGCAAAAAACGCTTGTTCTAAAATGAAGTATTTTTTTTTAAATAAGATCTGATTGAATTGTAAACGAAAGCTCGAAATGAATTGTGTTTTTGGTGTTCATCAGGGCATCATAATTGATACAAATGCTGATTATATATGAGCTCATACTATACACCATCATATAAACATACATATATTCATGTTTATTATATGTTGGCGAGCAATTTTTCGATTGAAAATGTCGCTCCATATGATATCTACAAATGGTTTGAAACAATTCAAAACTCTGACCATTATTATTTAATGTTCAAATGCGGTTTGTTACCGGTCTCAGATTTTCAAGAAAGTTTGATAAAATGTTCTACATATATATGGTCAATTTTCATATTAAAATGATGGGGTGACAAGAACTGCAACAGTGTGAAAACAAACGTCAAACATACTCCAAAAGATTTTATGGTTGTGAATTCTGGGGTCTGCTCCATATGCAATTGAGCATGGTGTATCGAACTTTGCCTTAACAATGCTAAATGTGATACAGAGATAATCACAGATGACTATAGTGATGCCTGATAACAAAATAACTCCAAAACATCCAAAGATGGAATGTATATATACACTAGTTTGGGGGTACCCTTACTTTCAGGTGTGGACATAAACAAAACATTGTAGATTTATAACGAAAACAGATATAAGAGTGAAATAGCTAAATAATGAATAGTCATTTACCAAGCAGTAATTATGCACAATATCATAAAAATCTGTGCGTGGGCAGAACCCTATGGAAATTTATTATAGGCTGGAACTCCCCCTTTTCCGACTTAGGCTTTTGCATGGGGCAAAGTGAAAATAATGGATTTATAGGAAACCATTGAAGACAGTGTCAACAAAATTTGTAGATCAGGTAAAGTAATTGAATACATGAAGATCTATGGGTCAGAAAGGTCAAGGTCATTCATTGGCCTTAGACCAAGGTCATTCAGGATCCATATTTCAAACATTTTTTTCTCCAAAACTGCTGAGCCAATTTAAGTAAAATTTAATATGGAGCCTTTGTGAGTTGAACAAATGAAAAAATGCCAATACGGTCTAGATCACATGACCAAAATGGCCGTCACGCCCATATATGGTAAAAAGCCTTAAAAATTCTTCTCCTCCAGAACCGTAAGGCCAATGGCCTTGAAACTTGGCATGTAGCATATGGTACTCAGGCCTATCATAGTTTGTACAAATGGTGACCCTGAGTTGACCTTGACCTATTTTACAGCAATGTCAAATTTGCCGACTTAGGCTTTTGCATGGGAAAAAGTGAAAATAATGGATTTTTAGGAAACCATTGAAGACACTGTCACCAAAATTAGTAGATAAAGTAAAGTAGCTGAATACATGAAGATCTATGTGTGATAAAGGTCAAGGTCATTAATTGACCTTAGACCAAGGTCACACAGGTTCCATATTTCAAACATTTTTTTCTCAGAAACTACTGAGCCAATTGAAGTGAAATTCAATATGGAGCCTTTGGGAGTTGGACAAATGAAAAGCTGCCAATATGGTCTAGATCACATGACCAAAATGGCCACCACGCCCATATATGGTAAAAACACTTCGAAATTCTTCTTCTCAAGAACCGTAAGGCCAATGACCTTGAAACTTGGCATGTAGCATATGGTACTCGGGCCTATCATAATTTGTTCAAATGGTGACCCTGGGTTGAACTTGACCTATTTTACAGTAATGTCAAATATGCTGACTTAGGCTTTTGCATTGGAAAAAGTGAAAATAATGGATTTTTAGCTCACCTGATCCTTTAGGCTCATAGGTAACTTATAGTATAGCCATGGTCCGTCGTCTGTCCGTCCGTCCGTCCTTGCTACCGTCCGTCCGTCCGTCCGTCCGTCCACCATTTTCAAAGATCTTCTTCTCCAATACTGCAGGGCCAATCAAAGCCAAATTTCATATGGAGCCTCAGTGGGATGGGGGAACGAAAGTTTGTTCGCGGGGTCTGGATCACATGACATAGATGGCCGCCATGCCCATATATGGTAAAAAGCCTTCAAAAATCTTCTTCTCCAGAACCATAAGGCCAGTGACCTTGAAACTTGGCATGTAGCATATGGTACTCAGGCCCATCATGGTTTGTACAAATGGTGACCCTGGGTTGACCTTGACCTATTTTACAGCAATGTCAAATTTGCCAACTTAGGCTTTTGCATGGGGCAAAGTGAAAATTATGGATTTATAGGAAATCATTGAAGACAGTGTCACCAAAATTTGTAGATCAGGTAAAGTAACTGAATACATGAAGATCTATGGGTGATAAAGGTCAAGGTCATTCATTGGCCTTAGACCCAAGATGGCCGCCATGCCCATAAATGGTAAAAAACCTTCAAAAATCTTCTTCTCCAGAACCATAAAGCCATTGGCCTTGAAACTTGGCATGTAGCATATGGTACTCGGGCCCATCATGGTTTGTACAAATGGTGACCCTGGGTTGACCTTGACCTATTTTACAGCAATGTCAAATTTGCCGACTTAGGCTTTTGCATCGGGCAAAGTGAAAATAATGGATTTATAGGAAACCATTGAAGACAGTGTCACCAAAATTGGTAGATCAGGTAAAGTAACTGAATACATGAAGAGCTGTGGGTGAGAAAGGTCAAGGTCATTCATTGGCCTTAGACCCAAGATGGCCGTCATGCCCATATGTGGTAAAAAGCCTTCAAAAATCTTCTTCTCCAGAACCATAACGCCAGTGGCCTTGAAACTTTGCATGTAGCATATGGTACTCGGGCCCATCATGGTTTGTACAACTGGTGACCCTGGGTTGACCTTGACCTATTTTACAGCAATGTCAAATTTGCCGACTTAGGCTTTTGCATGGGGCAAAGTGAAAATAATGGATTTATAGGAAACCATTGAAGACAGTGTCACCAAAATTTGTAGATCAGGTAAAGTAACTGAATACATGAAGATCTATGGGTGAGAAAGGTCAAGGTCATTCATTGGCCTTAGACCAAGGTCATTCAGGATCCATATTTCAGATATTTTTTTCTCCAAAACTGCTGAGCCAATTTAAGTGAAATTAAGTAGGAAAATTGTCACCAGACAGGTGAGCGGTTCAGGACCACTGGTCCTCTGGTTTATATAATCTATACATTTTTGTTTGGATGTAACACAGTTGTTTATCTAACACGGTTTCTGCTTTGGACCCCATCACTTGTGTTATAAAGCGGTAGTGGTCTATGAAGTAATGAGGATAATTTTGGGAGAATTTTTTTTCCTTCTCCATGAAAATGTATTTTATGGGTACTTGATAGAATCACCTCGTTCTTTACGATAACACACCTGTGTGACATTGTGCTTTTTTTCACATCTCCAGAATGGCTACTTATCTGAAGAAAATCTGTGATAGTTTTCTTATTTATATTGCAAACATAGGTTGTGGGTGCTCATTAGAATGACCTCATTGAGGTGGTTCTAATGAGTACTCACAACCTACGTTTTGGAGCAGAAATAAGAAAAAGCAATGTATCCCCCAATAAGACCACAGTTTTCTCTATATAAAGTGGGGTTTAGGGGTGTGTGTGTGTTTGTTCATTTCCCAGACTTGTGCAAATGATGGAGATAATTCTAACAAGTGCCCACAGCATATATTATAACAAGAAATAAAGAATCTGGAGCTATGATTTGCCTCATTAATAATGCTAGTATCAGTATGCATGTTTACTTGCTTGAAACATTTATAGAAGTGTAAGTAACCCTTGTTCTGCTGACTATTTTTGACTAACAGCCAATCAAATTACTTCATGTTTTTTTTTCCTATAAATTCACCAATTGAATAACAGACAGTGAATATCCAGATCAGATGGCTTCTTCAGAAGCCATCTGATCTGGATTATCACTGTTTGCAAAGATAGGGCATAGCCTGATTCAGCAGGACACAAATCATTTTAGCCAGTTTTCTTCCATGAGTGTATACTGATCATTGAGAAGAATAGTACATTTTATTTTTTTTATTTCTTAAAATATCTTACTGATACCTTGAAAGTAAATTTGGATATCATTTGTGATTCCAGCAAACTAATAGGCTGCACCATGTTGGATTTTTTGGTTGTCCTGAATGAATATATATAACAGAAAACTTAAGGTGAAAACAATACTTAAAAAAGCCAATAACAAGTCCATGTGTAGAACACCCTTATTTACAAAAGTGGGGTTTACAGGTTACTATTATTCTCCTTTTATTTGCTGACAAGCAAAAGATAGGTCATGGATACCCATTAGAACTGCCTCACTGAGGAAGTACTAATGAGCACCCACAATCTATGTTTGGATTAGAAATAAGACAATAATATCAAAAACAATTATCTTAAAAACTGCTTGTTCTATGCTATGGGAGTGTTATTATGATGAAGAAGAAACTAAATAAGAAACTATTGAACTCATGTGCATATTAAAACAATACATTTAAACAGGGCCTGACAAATCCAGGTTTCAACTACTTGCCCGGTAGTCCACAAATTTTGAAAATAGCTTGCAGTTACAACATTTCTTTATATATATTCTATACATTTTTCTGGGCTAGTAAAATAAAAAATCACTTGCCCAGCCAAAATTTGGACTTGTCCCAGGCAGCTGGGCAATGGATTTGTCAGGCCCTGCATTAAAATGAGAGACTAGTTAAGCATTTATTTAATTCTATTGAATGTATAGATGAGACAAAATCAGGTAAGAATCTCAGAGCTAGCTTTGTTGAAGGATACATAGATATCTGAACCTTGTCATGAGAAAAACCAAAAGAAAAAACCAACAGCTTCTCACATTAACATCACTTCTTTTCCAGGACAGAATTTAAACACTTAGTTTTTCTATTCATGAAAATACAAGCATGTGGTATGGATTAGAATAATTTCACACCAACATCATTAAATTAGCTCTTAAATGAGAAAATATCTTTGGGATTTTTGACCAGGGCCAGTTGTTCAAAACTAACTATGTTGTTAGTTAATGAATCATTAAACTTTGATCCTTTAATATGGCAAACATGTGAAAAATTATGCTGAAAAAATGTGAGTAGCTTTTGCATTTGCAGACAATACATGATATGTTGATGGTACAATTGGGTACATGCCATTTTTGGATTTGATGTTAAGAAGACATAGTGAGCAAGAACTACAACATGGTATTTTTATTAGGGCCCCGCACTGAAAGTGTGGGTGCCCTATAGTAATCACTCTGTCTGTCTGTCTGTCTGTCTGTCTGTCCGTCCGTCTGTCTGTCCACAAATTTTTTTATCCTCCATAACTTTCTTATTCCTGGATGGATTTAAATATTACTTGGCAGAAATGTTAACCATAATGTGATGGAGTGTTGCGCGCAAGACTCAGGTCTGTACCTCAAAGGTCAAGGTCATACTTAGAGGTTAAAGGTCAAAAAAAGGTCTTTCCTGTGTCCAATTAATAACTTTGTTATTATTCCTGGATGGATTTAAATATTACTTGGCAGACATGTTAACCATAATGTGACGAAGTGTCACACGCAAGACCCACAGCCGTACCTCAAAGGTCAAGGTCATACTTAGAGATAAAAGGTCAAAAAAGCGTCTTTTTTATTGTGTCCAATCTATAACTTTCTTATACCTGGATGGATTTAAATATTACTTAGCAGAAATATTAACCATAATGTGACAGTGTGTCACGCGCAAGACCCAGGACACGCGAGTGTGGGTGCCCTATAGTAATCACTCTGTCCATCCGTCTGTCTGTCTGTCCATCCGTCTGTCCATCCACAAATTTTTTTTTTATCCTCTATAACTTTCTTATTAGGGCCACGCACTGAAAGTGTGGGTGCCCTATAGTAATCACTCTGTCCGTCCGTCTGTCTGTCCGTCCACAAATTTTCCTACTCCTCTGATAGCGCTGCCGGGGCCCTAGTCAGTTTCACTGACAGCTCTAGTTATCCCATTGCCATATTTTCCAACACTCTTTTACCTCATAATTTATGCAATTATTATCTTGCAGATTTCTTGCTGGTATTAGCAGCAATATGAGTGTGTTTTATCTGCATGTGTTGAACCTTCTGAATGCCATAATATTAGCTTTTGGTCAGTGGATTTGCAATCTCTTCTTGCTATTTTGTTGAAAATTTAACTTATTTAATTAAGATGCTAAGGAGTTTTTTAGGGGACATCCTTTTTTTTGGAAGAATTATCAAATATAGAAGGTATTTGTAAAAAAAAACAAACATGCCTCATCCATTTTTGAAGAAATAGAAAATAAAATAAAAAACATGCCATCTTATCTGTTTTTCAAAAAAAGTGTCTGAGAATCTATTATTTTTTTTTTTTTTGCCTTAGCGACCTCAATTTGGAAATAGACTGTTGCTGTATATAGTGATGACTTGAAAAAAGGTTAAAATATCATTTTGGCATTATGGCACAGGTATACGTTTCTCATGACACTGTCAGATGACTGTAGAGCAATGTTTATTGTACCCTAGATGGAGAGTTATGTTCCCTGTAGTTGACAGATAGTTAACTTAAAGTTAAATATTAGTTGAACACCAAAAGAGCAGTCTGCTGAAAGTATAGCTAGTTTGTCAAACTGCTAGCTAGCACTTTTTAACCCTTCAACTGCCAATCATAACTAGGGGACAGTATTTTAAAAGTGTATTTTGCCTATTTCGCATGACATTTCATGTGAATCGTCTGAAAAATATTTTTTGTATGAGTAAGATTGTCGTCTGCTTCAGGAAGTTATGTAGCAGTTGAAGAGTTAAATCAAAGCACTGAGAGTACTGGTGGTTTGATCCTCTCTAATAACTTATTATAAGTGTAGGCTGGGAAAATAATCCTGGACTGCGATTTAAGCTATTTTATTAGGGCCCCGCACTGAAAGTGTGGGTGCCCTATAGTAATCACTCTGTCCGTCCGTCTGTCTGTCTGTCTGTCTGTCCGTCTGTCCGTCTGTCCATCCACAAATTTTCCTACTCCTCTGATAGCGCTGCCGGGGCCCTAGTCAGTTTCACTGACAGCTCTAGTTTAAACTTTTAATTCTAAAAGTGAAGACCCTGATCCAGAGAATATGGCATCTGATCTGTGTCTACACTGTTTGCCAAGCTCTACCCATGATTCTAGTCTATAGATAACCCTCTTGTGCATTAGTAAGAATAGCATGTCCGTTTTCTATAAATACCCGTTAACTGGATTTCCTACAAATCAGTGATAGTCATGTGGACTTTAGCCCTGTAGACCTTCTGTGCTTAGTAACTTTGGGTCTATTGATAAACATTTGACCATAAACTTGTAACGTATGAACCCATAAAGCACCAATCATTAAACACAGATAGTATTTTTGAAGCATTTTTGCTTATTTGTCAGAGAAAATAAGGCTTGGCATTACCTGTGAATCATTACGAAAACACGCCTATACCAATACATTGCAACCTTTATCGCCGAAAAAATGAAAATTCTAAGATGAAAAATTGTGATATTTTTCTTATTTCTGCTCTAAAATATAGAGTGTGGATACTCGTTAGAACCGCCTCATCATGGATACTCGTTAGAACTGCCTTGATGAGGCGGTTCTAACAAGTATCCACACTCTATATTTTAGAGCAGAAATAAGAAAAATAAGGTTTACCCCTGTAAACCCCAGTTTCACTATATAAAAGTGGGGTTCGAGGGGGTCAAAATTATATAGGCGTGTTATCGTGATGAGTCTGCCCAGCAGACTATTCACAGGTTATGTCAAGTCATATTGCCCAGCAGACTATTCACAGGTTATGTCAAGTCATATTTTCTCTAAAAACAATAAAAAATAGATTTTTCTGAAGTGCTTTAAAGGTTAAAAGTTAAATATTGTCCCAGTATCTGCCTATATATTCTTTTAACCCTTGCCATGCTGAATATTTTATTATGTTACACTCCTCCCCATTTTTCAGCCATTTGTGTTGCATGATTTCTATTTTTATCATAGATTCAAAAGTAGAATGGAAAACAATATAGATCCTGACCAGCTGCTGGCTTAGCAGGATCTGTACTGTTTTAAAAAAAATCATATGTCCAAATTCAGCATGCTGAGGGTTTATGGCTTTGAATAGGTCCATTACCAGGGCTACCTGGTTTGTTTTATTAGCAATTTCTACAGAAAAATGCCTGTTTTGGGGGGGATTTTTTTTTTACGAAAAGTGTATGCTCAGATCAGAAATAATTTTTTGTGGCATCAGATCTGAGTTTACCCTTTTTGCCAGTGTTTGTTATTGTATGAAGCTAGACATACATGTATATCGGTTGAGATTTATTAAGATAGCTATGTACCATATTTGGCATAGAATTTATGTTGTTGACAGGGGCAAGGTTTCATTTTACTGTTTCTAGATCTAGATATAATTTATGCATAGAATTATAGAGTAGATTTTGAGTTTTAGCATCTCCAATGGGAGAGGAGAGAAATAAATCAGGCTGATAATTTGAATTTGATAACCATGAGAAAAAGGTTGAATGCCGATTTTCCTGTTTCAGTTACCAGTTAAAAGTAACTAAACCGCATTGCATAAGTATTTGAGATTTCAAAACTCACAAAAGAAACTAAAAAAGAATAAACAGTAATAAATAAGTAAAGTAAGAGGAGTTTGATACCGTATCTGTTAAAAGAAAGGTAAAGAAAAAGTTCCCAAGAAAAGCCACATTCAAAGATCATAGCCTATCAATGGCATCAAGGAGATTAGCAAGTCTATATATAAATAATTGTAACTGACTGGTTACATAAAAGTCATAGAAAGCAACTTTAATTAACAGTGTTTCTGAAGAAATTTAAATATACAGTAAAAATCCTGAAAAACTCAGACAGCCTGAGGACTTGCTGTACTTCTCCTAAACTTGTAGCAAATTTGTTTCACAATCCTGCAAGGAGTCCCAAAGGTCTTGAAGGAAAACAGTGTAGACCCTGATCAGACTGCTCCTCAGGAGCAGTCTGATCTGGATCTGCACTGTTTGCTTAGGCTTGTCGGCTTAATACTAAGGATAGTTACGGTAGTTGTAGCTTTTACCCTTTCATCACCAAGTTTGTGATGTAGACTCTTCTATTTTTGAGATTATAAGAATCTTATATGGGTGTGAGGGGTGGATTGAAAAATCCGTCCCGAGGGACACTGTCCGGCATCACGAGGCTTGCCGAGTGATCCCGGACAGTGATCCCGAGAGACGGATTTTTCTATCCACCCCTCACACCCATATTGGATTCTTTTTCTTGCATACCTTCCATTTCTATTGCGAATTTTTAATGCTGCTGTCACTTCGGTTACCGACGTCGCCATTTTGTGATGGCACAACAGGAATGTTTAGTGACGTCACGCATGACGACACCACGCATGAGGTTGTAATCAACCAGTGCATTTATCAAACACACGATTATATTCGATTTGGGTCGTAACACCAGGGTCAGAACATAAATTTCTATCCCAGGGTAAAATCACAGATTTCCTTGTCTGGTGTGCAAGAATAGACATGTCCATTCTTGCAAAGGTTTTCTTTTTTTGTCAAAATCATTAACAGAATGTTAACAGTGTAGATCAAGATGAGATGACTCCTTTTGAGCCGTCTCATCTGGATCTACTCTGCTTGCATAGGTATGTATCTGTACCAGTCTATAGGGTCAAAAGGGGTGAAACATACTTTCTATGTCGGTTTACCTGTTTATGTTGTAGCTGCTTTCTATCTTACCTGTCTTTTGTTTTGCCTATCAGTCTGCAGGTCATTTCTGAAAATTCTCCAAAGAATACTTAAGGGAAATGGTTACACCATCAAGGGAGGCAACTACTTCAAAAACATTTTGTCTCCCTTATCAACAGGGGAAGCAAACAGGGAGTTTCAGAGTTGTCTCCCTTTGAAAAATGACTGAAAAGTCTGCCAGGTATATCTGTTGGCTTGGATACATTTGCTATATTTCCTATCATTTTTAGAACGAAGACAGTTTCCAGGATTTCCTGTTTTGCTTTTCTGTAAAAACTGAACCTTTCTGAACAAGGAAGCAAATGTATGTTCAAGTGAAGACCTGTAATTATATGTGTGTCAAAAATATTTTGAAAGAGTTGCCTTATAAAGACGAGGCAAAATATTTTTGAAAGAGTTGCCTCTTGAAGGTGTGACAAAAATATTTTTGAAAGAGTTCCTCTTGAAGATGAGACAAAAAAAAATATTTTTCAAAGAGTTGCCTCTTGGAGGTGTGAATTTTTTTTTTTTTAAAGTGTCTCTCTTGAAGATGAAGAAAAAATATACTTGTAAGAGATGCTTATTGGAGGTGTGACAAAACTATTTTTTGCAAAGATCTGTCTTGAAGATGAGACAAAAATATTTTTGAAAGAGCTGCCCCTTACATGTGTGTCAAAATATTTTTGAAGGAGTAGCCTCTTAGAGGTGTGACAAAAATATTTCTTCAAGATGAGACAATAATATTTTTGAAAGAGTTCCCTCTTGAAGATGTGGCAATAATGTTTTTGATAGAGTTGCCTCTTGAAGGTGCGACAAAAATATTTTTGAAAGAGTTGCCTCTTGAAGGTGTGGCAATAATGTTTTTGATAGAGTTGCCTCTTGAAGGTGTGACAGAAATATTTTTGAAACAGTTCCTCTTGTATATAGGTCAACAGTGTTCTGCCAAGGCCGCGCCCTTGCGCCATTGGCGCGGAAAAAATCTGTATGGCGCAGAAAAGTTGACATCCATGGGCCCGTGGGCGCATCCAAATTATTGCCGGGCGCACCTTTTTCTCGAGGAACGAACCGTCATCATGTCTTGATCCGGTTGCTTTCCTTTGAAGTCTATTAATCTGCAGCCCAATATATATTTTTAGCCTCTCAAAATTAATCCAACACGTTTTTCACACCTGACACCTGTGGACTGGTCACGTGTCAGTGGCCGTAAATATTGCCTTTGGTTTGATAATACCCAACGCTATTATAATAATTTGTTTATGGTAACAGATTCCTACTTAATTGTAGAGCCAACAGCGAATGTTCTGATCAGGCTGCGCAGGCTGATCTGTCTCTTTTTGATCAACCCATGTTTCAGTGTTCCCAAAAATTATATTTCCTTAGGCTAAAAATAGTAATGAGACACATTTAGCTGAAGGCCAAGAAAAAAATTCTGTTTGATCTTTTTTGTGTACCGACTGCAAGGTCATGATTTTCATGTCAAAGTCTACAACACCTGTTTAACATTGTATTTCCACATTTAAAAGTCGGACAGAAATAAAATATTGATTGATAAATGGCCCTTTCAAGAGGTCATACTCGCCCTTTGTATAAATTGATTTTTTTTTTGAATGGCCCTGCTTTTTTGGCGAATGGCCCCACTTTTTTGTTAATGGCCCGACAATTTCCTGTCTGATGGGCCATTGGCCCATGTTTTTGAATTTCTTGGCAGAACACTGGGTCAAAGATATTTTTGAAAGAGTTGCCTCTCAGAGGTTTGACAGAAATATGTTTGAATGAGATGCCTCTTGGAGGTGTGACAAAAATACTTTTGAAAGAGTTGCCTCTTGGATTTGTGACAATAATATTTTTGAAGAGTTGCCTGTTGAAGGTGTGACAATAATATTTTTGAAGAGTTGCCTCTTGAAGGTGTGACAATAATATTTTTGAAGAGTTGCCTCTTGGAGGTGTGACAATAATATTTTTGAAAGAGTTTCTTCTTGAAGGTTAGACAAAAATATTTTTGAAAATAGTTCCTCTTTAAGATGAGACAAAAATATTTTTGAAAGAGTTGCTTGCTATGATTCATTCTCCTTTAAATTGCAAAGAGTTAACCCTTCTCTTGCTGAATATTCAGTTTAGCCACACCCATTTCTAACTTTGAACCAATCAGATTACTTAATGTAATTTATTCTTACAAATCCATAAACTGAATTTCAAACAGTGTAGATCCTGATCAGATGGCTTCTTCAGAAGCTATCTGATCTGGATCTGCACTGTTTCCAAAGATAGGGGTTGTCGTGAACAGCAGGATAAGGGTTAATATTTCTTGCTATTATTTTTTGACAGAATTATTTGTAAAAGAGAATGTGACTTTGCAATACAATAAAATCTCAGTCTTTCAAACAATAATTCAAAGGTCCCAATTATTTAGAGAGTTTACAAACTTTACTTTATAAATGTATTCATTTAATTTGCAAACTGAACGACAAATAGTGTAGCTCTTGATCAGGTGGCTTCTTCAGAAGCCATCTGATCTGGATCCACACTGTTTGCAAAGGTAGGGGTTCTTGTGTTAACATTAGTTGCAGTGATGTCAAAAGCCGAGAATTTTGCCTTTGAAATTAAAAAAAACAAAACGCACATTATTGTTTTTGTTTTTACACAAAAGGGTTGTAATTTAATAATGTTTAATTTTCAGATTCCCAAGAAGTGTTAATGTCCAATGTTCTGGAGGTGATTCTTCCTCTCGATTCACACGAGATCAAACTTCCACCTCGTGACAGTAGGTTGGAGGATGAAGAGCTATATTTAGAATATCTTGAAGTGAACGAAGGGTCTGGTTATATGCCTGCTATGGACAGTAAGTAAATTGTTTCCTCCTTTTTTTTCCTTTTTCATGATAAATTTCAGTGTCACAGAGCAAATCTGATGTGGCCCAGTTCTTCAGAGCATTGTTAGCTTTCCAAAGGTGTTAACGGTGAAAATTTTAACATTCTCTAATACACTAATATTTTTTCCGAACAACAGAAACAAAATCAACAGCAACAAAAATCAGCAAAAATATTAATATATATAGCCGACAAAAATTTTAAAAGTTTTGACACACATGTTAATCCTTGTCCTGCTGAGCCCGGATATGCCATTTCTTTCAAACAATGAAGATCCAGATCAGATGGCTTCTGAAGATGCCATCTGATCAGGATCTTCATTCTTTGTCATTCAGCTCATGAATTTGTTGCAATAATTTGCATCAAGCAATCTGATTGGTTGATAATCAGTAGTGGGTGTGGCATGAGGTCAAGGGTTAACTAATTCATTAGCTTTGAACAACTGAACCCATTCGTGCAAAGCTAACTATGTTGTTAGTAAACATGTTGTTAAAAAAGTTGTTAGTTAACATGTTATTAAAACTTTGAATATAATAAATATGACTTTATATGATTGATATGGTATAGTTTTGCTGAAAGAATGTGAGCAGCTTTTGCACGGCAAAAGCTGCTCACATTTTTTTAGGAAAAAAAAAGTAAAAAAAAAAAATAAAAAAAAAATAAATAAATAAAATTAAAAATATCTTACTTGCTATAAAAGTTAACATTTTGACCTCTAATTTTTTTATTTAGCCATCAAAGCTTTGAACAGCTGGGCCCTGGAAACTGTGTTGATATATGAATATTGTTTGTACAGAGATATTTTGAAAGCAGTTTTAACCCATGTCCTGTTGACCATGACAACCCTTTCCTTTGCAAACAGTGTAGATCCAAACCAGATGGCCCTTTGCAAACAGTGTAGCTCCTAATCAGATGGTTGAAGAAACCATCTGATCAGGATCTACACTGTTTGTCATGCAGTTTGTGAACTGAATGAATACATAACAACAACTAATTTGATTGGTGGTTAGTCAGAAATGGGTGTGGTTAATTAATTTATTTAGTAGGCTAAGGGTTAAGAACAAAATATGCCTGCAAGTCTAGGACTAATGTTTCACACATTTTTTTTTTTTTTATATAAACACATGTTTGCAAGACACCATGGCCATGTTGGTATTGCTTATGCAGCATGCAGCTTTTACGTGTTTGCCTACACAAGTAGCTTTTATTCATTTATATACGAGCCTCATCATGAGATGCCATTTGTGAACAACTGAAGTGCAGATCAGCCTACACATCTGCACAGTCAGATCAGAAACTTAGTGGTCATTGCTAGGATATGACAATACCTTTTAAAATTGCAAGACTGTTGCTAGTCTTTGTAGCTGAGCAGACTGGTTTGTATCTTTACCTGGCTACAAACACCCCAAAAACAGGTTTTCTTATGAATTGCATCCTACATCTTTACCGTAAAAATCCAAAAAATTCGAACACATTTAGGACTTGCTGTAATTCTCCTAAAATTTTAACAAATTTTGTTTCACAATCCAGCAAGGAATCCAAAGGGTGCAAACAGTGTACCGTAATTCCCTGTGTATACCACGCACTCATCTATAACACGCACCTCAATTCTGAGTCCAAGATATGTGAAAAAAAAATATTCCAGTCTAAAACACGCACATGCTTTTCCCCAGTATCACAGAATGCTTTTCTCAGACGCCATTTTGATTGAAAATGAAAGTACACGAATTTTGATTGGCTACTATCAAAATAGCCTGACTGGTTATAGGTATATTTCCTAGTAGTTATAGAATAGAATAGTTGCTAGTTTCTCTCTTGCAGCATAGGCAGTTCTCCGTTTACCCATAACGGTGGTGTGTGACAAGGTGATATTTTAAGGGTGCGGTTATTCATTTGTTATGAAAGATGACAATGCGTTTTCCCAGTTTTCTTTCACAAGGAAAGATAGAAACGGGTTTCTTTCCAAAGGTAAAATTATGACAACATGCCTCCAAGGCAGATGCTCCATAGCGTTATTGACAGAAATTTCTACAGGTAGATTGAGTATTTTGACACCTCTGGTTATTCACACGTTCTCTATGCTAATCCCATAATTAACACCTTCTCAGCGTGAGTCAAACATCTCACTCAATTAAAGAAGCCCATTTTGCAATTACTGTTAATAAAACGTTGATTCATGCCTGACTTCAAGGAACACGATTTCCTGTGCAATTTGAAACTTTGTTGACATGCATTAACTATCATAATTAATCAGAGTTCCCACTCACGCAGAATCTTACGTGAATCACGCAAAGAAAATAAAAATCACGTACGATTTTTTTCCGTCGGGCGAGATTCCGCGCGTCCGAAATTGACTGGGGCGAACCGGCCGATTTTTTTTCGAGCGTCCGAAATTGCCGGGGGCGAATCGGCCGATTCGCTGAAATAGATTTGGGACAAGCCGCAGACTTAAATCCGTCGCATAGTAGAGCTTCCGCGCATCCGAAATTTACTGGGGCGAACCGGCCGATTTTTTTCGAGCGTCCGAAATTGACGGGGGCGAATCGGCCGATTCGCTGAAATAGATCTTTGACAACCCGCAGACTTGAATCCGGCGCATAGAACTTCCGCGCATCCGAAACTGACTGGGGCGAATCGGCACGCAATCGGTAAATGACGTCATCGGACCCCAGCAACCCCACACGTGTCTATTGTTTTATCTTAATGGGGCGTATCTCTTTCATAAAAAATTGTTTGGAAACGGTAAAAAAAATCTCGATAGCAAAACGGTAGTGGAAAACAGCGCTTTCTGTAAGCTCCGTGTCAATAACCAACACCAGCATACAGATGTGTTAACACAATTTAAAGCGTTCAACTTTTCTCGACAAGCGAGACCTATTTGGCGCCAAAACATAATCATTCACGAGATAGTAGAATAGTCGTAGCAACTCGTCTTAGGAGCAATTAAATAAATGCGGATTAAATTTTATGATCGGGGAATCAACGCAAATTAGAGACATAACTTGACCATATTTTCACACCTTATCGACATGCACCGCAGGGTGGCAATTATATGACAGGGATTAACAATAGTGTCATAATTGAACTGTTATAAATCATCAAACAGAGTAAATCCAAATCAGATGTCTGCGGCATCTTTCTGAGGTGTCTGATCTGGGACTGCACTGTTTGCCGATGTCCCAAAAAGGGATGAAAGGTTGATGTCTGAGATAGGAATATTGATTGCATTTTTAATGGTATGAATGATACAATGAGTTAATATGTCAAACGAACTTTATGAGGGTCTCAAAGTGTCACATTGTATTTGTAATGGGTTTTCGTGACCTGCCGACTTTTCGAGAAAAACAATGTCATTTTTCTATGCCATTGTATTACACGCAGGGGATTTTTTTTACCGTTTTCTGGGTGAAAAAAGTGCGTGGTATACACAGGGAATTACGGTAGACCTGATCACACTGCTCCTTTAGGAGCAGTCTGATCGGGTTATGCACTGTTTGCTTAGCCCTGTCTGTCCCAATACTTTGGATCAATACGATGATTTGTTTGCTAACTAAATACCAGTAGATTTTATTCATGAATTAATTGCTTGGTTTTTTTTTCTTTCAGTGGTTTTTATTTTTAAACACATTTTTTTCTATCATTAAGCACCAGTTCACAAGCTTTAGAATTTCATAATAAAATAAAGTTACTTAAAGTCACCCCAGCTGCTTAAGCTCTGTTATTTTCTGCTTTTTGATCATATCATAAATATTTTCTTATATTGCAGACATAGTGTATATTTCGTAGTTTGGATATTTTTGGTCATGTACATTATTTTGCTTATTTTTTCAGTTGGGGTAACACTTTAACAGGTTAAGCTGTAAAAAATGAGGGCAAATACACCTGTGTGAGATCAAGTTATCTATTAGGGCCCAGTTGTTCAAAGCATTGTTAGCTTAACAAACTCGTTTGTGGTCAAATTGTTATGGCATGTGTAATAGCTAGTACTCTGTATTTTTGCTGGAAAAATGTGAGAAGCTTTGGCATTTGCACTCTAAGAAAGACATTTTCAGATGAAGCATGTTTTTCTTCTGCGCCAAATATAGATTGTGGGTATTTTGTTAGAACTACCATATCAAGGTGGATCTAACAAATACCCTCAGTTTATGTAGGCCATATGAGCCCCACTATTCTCAACATTCAGTGGAGTTTACCCAGAAATTCTGTTTAAGGACTTGTTAACATAATGTTTTGTGGGACATTTCACTTTCCAAGAGTTCATTCACCTTTTTTCCTTGATTAGGTTCTTAGGTAGTTTAATTGTTTTGTTTTACTGTATTCATTTTCTCCATAATACTTATGGTAACATGATTGCAATATTATTCATTATGTAAGGACATTTTCATGCATAAATTCTAATGACTAAAAGAAAAGTAAAGGTATTGGTGCACTGTAACCTTTTGGCCATATGGACTGTAGTTTGTTAAGAGCATCATTTGTTTTAGACCAGCCATATAAAAGGCCTCTTGTGTCCTTGCCTTTGTCCTTTCTTGAAATGAATTCACTGACTACTGGGTTTGACAAAAAAACAACACTGCCCCGAATTTTATTTTCAGTTTTCTTGCAATTGAAGCAGTTGATCCTTAAGAACTTCCAAATTATTGGATAAGGGTATAATGAAATGTAAAATAAGTGTTACCCCAATCTGATTCTGAGACGCCAATCATTCTTCAGACAAGCCACGTGTCTATTCAGAAAAGAGGGACCATAGCTTTATTACTGAAAGCCCTGAGCATGAGCTAGAACATGGGAGTACCCCACCTCCTCCTTTGTCACCAAAAAGAGCGAAAAGGGAAAGAACTCCTATCTTGCCGCAGGAGTCACGACCTCCACCTATTATATACGATGCATTGACAGGAGGTATATTGTGAACATATAACATGGCGCTTTAGTAGAAAATTTAACTGCTAATTCTTATTGTATTTTAAATTGTATTTGTGTGAGAGCTATAAACTTTAAGGGGAATGAATACACCTTCAGGGGAGGCAACTCTTTCAAAACTTCAAAAAAAAAACTTTTTGTCTCCCTTATGAGTGTGGGTCTTCTTAAATAGGAAAGAATTTGCTCCAAAGGAGCAGATTCTTTCCTTTTTAAGGAGACCCTTTTTCAGAGGGACTGGGTTTATAGCAAAACAAATAGGAAATCCCAAAAGTTGTTTCCCTTGTAAAAATCACAGAAATATGCTACCTGTATCAGTTCTGTTCTCCTTGATAATCATATTCTGCATCCATTCGTGATATTATTTTCACTCTTGAACAATGTGAGAAATTTGCTGTGTACACCCTCAGTTGCTGCTGAAGGTACATCTAGCTGAGGCAGTGTACTTAGAAATTGATCCCTCCATTAAAGGCAAGGTCAATATCAATATATTTAGGATACGAAGATTTTTCCTATTTTATATTTGAAAATCTACAGTATGTTGTGTATACTCATTAGAATTGCCTCAATGAGGCAATTCTAATGAGTAAACATAACATACCATCATTGTAAAGTGAATGAGTGAGTGTTTGAGTTTTATGTCTCACCAACAGCTAAGTCATATGGAGACGGGACCTCGGTTAAAGACTCATCCAAAAGTCTGGAAAAGCCCGCGATTGATCCTGGAACCCCTGGTGTACAAGGTGAGTAGCGTAATCACTACACCATGGAGGCATCTCATTGTAAAGTAGATCGAAAAGATATCTTTAAGACAGTCATCCCCATCATGCTGTCTTACCTGGTGCTATTATTAACCCACAATGGCTCAAACTACCTGAATCTCAAACAAATTTTCATGGTCATGTGTTCAAGCCATTGAAGTTTAACTATAGTTGTTTCTAAAAATACAAGTGAAATTCAACTATTAAGACCACCTAAAATTAGGACTAATTCTGCTATGAAAAGCTTATATTGAAGGGTAAACTTAACTTTTCATGTTTTCTGCCTGCAATGTCCTCTGGTCGGGGACCACCTTTGGGACTGTTCAAAAGTGGTGTTACGAGATGGAATAGGAAACCTCTCTGGTGCTTATGCACATCTAAATTATTTTAGTAGATATATGGTAGGGCGGTGTGAGTGAAATATTTTGGGTGAAATATGGTACGCAAACTATGCGGCTCCATGAACAAGTCATGCACATATCATACGATGTATGCATGAGTGGTTTATAGAGAGCTGTTTTTACAATACAGGGGGCCGCTAAAAGGCTGAGTTCTATAGAATTTGCCTAAAAATCGCCAACCGCCAAATTGTGCCATATATGATTTTTATTCCCGTCACGTGTTGTGTGGGTGTTCGTTTTGACAGGAGTCATGTCATTGATTATAGGGTCGTTTCATCAATTTTTCCTATGGGAAATATACTATTTGAAGGCAAATCCATTATCTACTCGATTTTGCTATCTGGCTTTGTTTGTGGCCGGTATCTCCATTTCCCCACGAACAAAGCAAGGTAATACGAGTAGGCATGATTTTCCGGTAGTATTCATAGATATATAAACCCTGAAAAAAGCGGACACCTTAGCAGCAGGTCAAGTTGTAAAGAGTAAACACAACATTGTGACGGGGAAATAGAAAGTATAATGAAAGGTATGTTTAATCTATGTTTAGTATTATTTTTGTATGAACATGCTTGTAGGTTTTGGAGGGGTTTACTTCTAGTATACCCCAACTTTCTGAAGCCTATTCTGAATTCACTATTGAGGCCTGTAGTGATTAGGCTACTAGCTTTGCCAGCTAGACGTCGCAGGATCGATCCCAGGCTTCTCCAGTAGTAGAATGAGTCTTTCTAAGTGAGGTCCTGTCTCATGCTGACCCTAGATGTTGGTGAGACGTAAAGTTTGGACACCCGCTCATTCTAGATTCATTTAGGCTTTTAGACCCCTTTTGTAGAATGTAATTAATAAACGCCGGGTCACTTGTTTGATCCATGACTTGTGACTGGCTGTGGTTAGAAAACCGTGGTTCCGTCCCAATATGATATTAGGTGTAGAGGGGACGTAAACTTAAGACGGGTTTAACCACATCTTCATCATCAGGGCAAACTCATACAAGAGCCTGTTGGGTTATCCGTGATGATGAACCGTAATGAATTTTATTTTACAAGCATGTTCACGTTGATTAGAAATAATTTTGTTCAAGAAGAATTACGAGTTCATTTTGTAATGATGCCGTTTTTGTCTGATAACTCAGTTTGTGCATGTATGTACATATAAAGAACGTGATGATGATAAGTGGGAGTATTTGGTCGCCACACGTCATAACGGCCTGAGCGGCGGGGATGACGTCAGCTGCGTCATCGGCGTCGCGAGGACGGTTGTGACGGGGTGCCTACCAAATAGAGAGAATTTACGGCAAACAGTGTTGGCCCATATGAGACACTAACAAATGTTGTAGATTATAGATGAAAATCTTCTGTTGTAGTTTCTATCTGTTATTAATGTATTGAATTTGTGAATAGCTATATTTGTGAGCCGTGTCGCGGAGAAGGATATGAAATAGAGATTGTTATGTTTCCTGTAATTGGCGGCTGACCAGGTAGCGCAAAGGCGTGGTCTGTTCAATTGCCTCTTACTTGTGATAATGTAGTGAGCACAAATTTGATGAGTATTATGCTCAGTAGTAGTGAGCATTAATTGATTTCTGTAGTGCTCAGTAAGGAACCATGAACTTTGAGTATTATTGTGTCAAGCGCTGGGTGCTGATAATTTGATGCACAGTCAAGTTGAGTTCTGCTGTACGGTTATTTGTCGCATGCACTAATCAGCCTGTATGTCTGGTCGGCGCATGCGCAATAACGGTATATGCATGAACATATTTTTACTTCTCCGGGAGGGGGATCATGATATAGCATGTATGTTTTGTGACTCGTTTCTAGTCCCGTTATCGTAATTTGCAGGCATAACAATGTGTGACCTGCTGCTCCCTGCTTCATAGCAGCAGGTACTGGTACGACGCTAGGCGTTAGGGTCCAGCAAGGGCGGACAGACCGCCGTAATCAGCGCCTACCAGGATAGAAGCAGATTCTTCTAAATCATTGTTCGTTGTAAACAAATGTGATCATGGAAGAGGTCAACTTACCTTATTTGGACGATCACTAAACGGCTGATCAGCAAACGTGATCGCTAATCCTAGGATAATCAATTATGTTGATAGACTAGTTTTACTAGTTCGCGAGAAGAAGTGTCACGCGAGTGGGGGATTCACCCAAAGTTATAAACTGGCCAGTCGCGTTTTGTGTTGTTTCTTTTTTTGTTTTTCTTGTTGTTTTTGTTGTTTGCTTCTGTAGGTATTCACGTCACCCGTTCCGAGCACAGAACAGTGTTTTGCCTTCGGAGCGGACGTCGTGAGTTGGCTACAGAAGCAACAATTTGTGATGTTTTGTGTTAGTAAGTGTTGTATGTAGATACTGTAAATAATTCATGTCAATCATTTAACATCTTTCTTGTGCCTTACCCCACAGCTGCCCGTACACCTGTCAGAGATCACGCTCGGTTGTCTTGTCAGCATGGGGGTTTGCGGGACGCCGTAAACCCACATGTAACATTTGGTGTCAGAAAAGTGAGGATTTGATCTCTGGCTGGTGTTCCCGGCTGTGGAACAGCACATTGATACTCTGAATCATCAATTTAAAAAAAAAAAAAAAATGTATTGACAGCCACATTTAGAAATTAACTTGAATCTTCCTTCCTGCGTTGATGAAGTGCGAAACCCATGTATTCAACTGAATGGATACTGACAAGTCGATAATTTCTGAGCAGGAAGGCAAGGCAAACCCCACTTTTTCTTGGTAACGAAAAATTTAAGTAGACCCCACTTAATTGTGTTACCTGACATTCTACTAAGTTAAATTGGAGCTACTAATTGATCTTACCCACACATGGTTCTGACGTAGTGACGTTAACAATTTACTGACGTTGACATAACGGTAGCGTTAATATTTACGCAGTGGCTTGAGGTTAGGTATGACGTAATAGAAACATTAATGGTGACTTGTTATGATCGGAGTTTTGTAATGTGATAAAACTTCGGATTGTAGCATTTTACTGTAAACGTCGTCAGTTTATGACGTCATATTAGACTACCAGTACGCAACGTCATACTGTGCTGAAAGCATTTGACATTTCAAATCGCGTGTGCTTTAATAACTAACGTTTTAGTTAGATTAACGCGTATAACACATATCTTAACGTTTTAGTTAAGCCCATTCAATCATCACTGATCATAACTGATCAGTTTATAGTGGTTTTGATAGTAACGTGAGATTTACGTTATCAATAATGGAGCGTTTAATGCAAATGGGAAAGGACTTAGGTTATGAGGGGAAGGAGTTACAAGGTTTTGTTAAAGAGCAGCAGGATATTGAGCGGGCAGAAAGGCAAGAGCAAAGGGATTTAGAAAGGTTAAGGTCTGAAGAAAAGGAAAAGGAAAGGGTACATGAACTAGCTAAGTTAGAGGAAAAGGAAAAGGAAAGGGTACATGAACTAGCTAAGTTAGAGGAAAAGGAAAAGGAAAGGGCACATGAACTAGCTATGTTGAATGTTAATAAGGAACTTGAAATAGCACGCATCAAGACTGAAAGGGAGGCAAAAGAGATTAGTGAGGCCCATTTAGAAAAAATAAAACATGGGTTTGAGCTACAGCACCAAGAATTAAGGAATCAGTTAGAAATGCAGAGAGCGAAGCTCGAGCTAGAATTTGAAAAGCAAAAAGCTGAGAAGGTGGCGCATGCCCGGGATCCTAAGTTACCTTATTTTGAAGAGGGTAAAGATAAAATGGATAGTTATTTATCTAGGTTTGAGAAATATGCTACGGCTAATAAATGGGATAAGAGTGTTTGGGCCGCGTATTTAAGTGCATTGCTCAAAGGGCGCGCACTTGATGTATATGACCGGTTGTCAAATGAGGATGCGGCGGATTATGAAAAGTTAAAGGACGCTTTATTAAAGAATTTTGACATGACAGAGCGCGGATTTAGGAAACAGTTTCGTTATAGTAGGCCCGAGAAATCAGAAACGTTCATACAGTTCAGTAGTAGACTGAGAAGTTATTTAGAAAAATGGCTTAATAT
Source organism: Lucinisca nassula (assembly GCA_963580285.1). Taxonomy (NCBI): domain Eukaryota; kingdom Metazoa; phylum Mollusca; class Bivalvia; order Lucinida; family Lucinidae; genus Lucinisca; species Lucinisca nassula. Next base: position 124,135,656 of record OY757016.1, on the reverse strand, counting down.
GGCAAAGATAGAAAAATCTTTTCCGGCTGTCTGTGATTTCATGGCAAGGGATCAGTTCCTGGAGTCATGTAATAGAGAACTGTATGTGCATCTGAAGCCAAAACAGTTTGGTAATTTAGATGAAATGGCTAGGGAGGCAGATTTGTTTGCAGAAGCGCGCGGGGGCGTATATAGTTGCATTAATAAGGGGCAACGCGATAATAGAGGCGCAGCGCAGGGTAAACAGGACAAAGTTGACTCGAACAAACCGAGTGGTAGACCGGATATCAAGTGTAGCATATGTGGTAAGGGGCATTTAACAATTAAATGTTTTAAGAACCCCGACAGGAAACAATTGTATAGCGCAGAGGTAGGAGCAACTGGAGTTGGGGATAGCGGTGTTAAAGAAAATTTTAACACGCGCGTAGAGACTCAAGGTTCTCAGGTTAAGAATGAGAATACGCAGAATGTAGGTCGTGGTTATACACGTGGTCGTGGTAATTTTAGAGGGTCTTTTCGCGGACGCGGTAAAAATAATAGCACACCACGTGGCGCAGCACACCAAGTTAGTTTTTGTCAAACGGAAGTAACTAGGAAAGGTGATGAGATTGGAAGTATTTTTGAAAATAAGGTTGGTGATCCTTTGATTTCGGATAGGGAGGAGTGTAGTAAGGAAACTAGGGAAGGTGTCTGTTACTTCTTAAAGGCAAGGTTACCGACGGCACAAGGATTGGTTAATAATAAAAAGGTGGTTGTATTAAGAGATACTGGGTGTACAGGCTGTGTCGTTCGGAGAAGTTTGGTTTCGGATAGTCAGTTAATAGGGAAGGAATCAAATGTTACGTTGATTGATGAATCCACACAAAGGTATCCTTTGGCAATGATTGACATTGATTGTCCTTTTTTTACTGGGAAAACTGAAGCTTTGTGTATGGATGATACGTTGTACGATTTGGTTATCGGTAACATTGATGGATCAAAACTTCCTGATATGTCTCATTTCTCAGCTGCGGCTGTAACTAGGTCTCAAACTAGGCAGGATGAGAAGCCTTACAGAAAACTTAAGGTTCCCGATCAGATCATTAACGATGACAAGGAGGCTTTCAAGCAAGCTCAGGTTGATGATCCAACTTTGGAAAACATCAGGAAAAGGGTTGTATCTGGGAACAAGACTGTGAGTCGTGGTTTAAACCGAGGTGAAACTAGGTTTATTGAGAAAAAAGGGTTGGCATATAGGGAGTTCACCAAGGGTAACAAAGTCTCTTTCCAACTTGTGGTCCCTCAAAGTTTCCGAGGAAAGGTGTTGAAACTGGCTCATGAAACGCTTATGTCTGGACATATGGGTATTAGGAAGACATTGGATAGAGTTGTAACTGAGTTTTACTGGCCCGGTATTTGCGGTGATGTCGCTAGATTTTGTAAATCTTGTGATATTTGTCAGAGAACTATTCAGAAAGGTCGGGTCACTAAAGTACCTCTAGGAAAAATGCCATTGATTGATACGCCATTTAAGAGGGTGGCAGTGGACATAGTTGGTCCAATTGAGCCTCGATCTGATAGGAAATCTCGGTATATTTTAACCATGATAGATTATGCGACAAGGTATCCAGAGGCGATAGCTTTACCGAGTATTGAGACGGAACGTGTCGCGGAAGCGCTTATTGAAATGTTTAGTAGGGTTGGCATTCCTGATGAAATGTTGACTGATTGTGGATCACAGTTTACTGCTGAGGTAATGAAGGAAGTCAGCAGACTTCTTTCTCTTCAACAGTTAACGTGTAGTCCGAGACACCCAATTTGCAACGGACTGATAGAGCGTTTCCACGCTACGTTAAAGCAGATGTTACGTCGCATGTGTGCTGAACGTCCAAAAGATTGGGATAAATATCTTCCAGCCTTATTATTTGCGGTAAGGGAAGTCCCACAAGAGTCTTTAGGATACTCCCCTTTTGAGTTGTTATATGGACGTAACGTCAGAGGTCCAATGGCAATATTAAGAGAATTATGGGCTGAAGAGGTACGCGATGAGCAAGTTCTTTCGACGTATCAATACGTTATTGAGCTTAGGGAACGGTTAGAGCAGACATGCAAATTAGCGCGTGATAATTTAAAGAAGGTTCAGATTAAGCAGAAAGCTTATTATGATAAAGGCGCGAGGTCGCGTAAATTTGACGTCGGCGACAAAGTACTGTTGTTACTACCGACAGACAGTAATAAATTATTGCTTCAATGGAAAGGTCCTTATGAAGTTGTTGAGGTAGTGAACAGAATGGATTATAAGATTGACGTCAATGGAAATGTTAACACATATCACGCTAACATACTGAAGCAATATGTGGAACGTCAAAATGTGACGTCACATTGCTTGCTATCTGTAGAGTCCACTCAGTCAACTGAAAATGATGACGTTGACGAATTCTCATTGGAAGATTGCGCTTTTCCTACTGCAAAGCAACCAGAGACGTTTAAGGACGTCAATATTTCAGAAATGTTAACGCAGGATCAGCGTAAAGAAATAGAGACGTTGATAAAAGAATACCCGGACGTACTGTCCAGTGTACCAGGACGAACTGACCAAATAGAACACGACATAAAGTTGCTGACGACGGAACCAGTGAGGTCAAAAGGTTATGCCATACCATATAAAGTACGGGATGTAATGGAAAAGGAAATTCAAGATATGTTAGATTTAGGAGTTATTGAGCCATCAATATCTCCATATTCATCCCCTGTAGTACTTGTCCCTAAAAAAGTTGGTTCGGTGCGGTTCTGCATTGACTTCCGTAAACTTAATAAAGTGACGGAGTTCGATGCAGAACCAATGCCAAATATGGAGGAGGTTATAAATAGAATGTCGGGGCACAAATACTTTAGCAAATTAGATTTGTCAAAAGGTTATTGGCAGGTAAAAATGACGTCTAAGGCAAAACCCCTAACTGCGTTCGAAACCCCCAAAGGCTTGTTTCAATTCAAAACTATGCCCTTCGGTTTGGTAAACTCAGGAGCAACATTTTGCAGGTTGATGAGAAAGATTCTGTCCGAACTTTCTAACGTTGATAGCTTCGTCGATGATATGTGGATCTTTACCGAAACTTGGAAAGACCACTTGACGTCATTACGTGAAGTTTTAGATAGACTCAGGACAGCCAAGTTGACGGCAAAACCTTCCAAGTGTATGATTGGGTATAGCAGTATCGAATGTCTTGGTCACAGTGTAGCTGCTCAGTCAGTAAGACCGCAAGAAGACAAGATACAAGCTATAAAGGATGCTCCTCGACCTTCTACTAAGAGACAAATAAAGTCATTTCTTGGGTTGGCTGGTTTCTACCGCCGTTTCATTCCAAATTTCTCATCTATCGCTTCCCCTTTGACAGATTTAACTAAGAAAAGTAGACCAAACAAGATCACAGACTGGCAGGACCATCATGAAAAGGCTTTTCAGACCCTGAAGAATAGACTCACGTCTAGTCCTATTCTTCGTCTTCCTATCTTTCATGATGGGAATCCGTTCATACTCCGGACGGACGCTTCTGATGTTGGTATAGGAGCCATTTTGCTCCAAGAATTTGAAGGGGAAGGACGACTTCCCATTGCTTATGCCAGCAAGAAACTTTTGCCTCGTGAGAAAAACTATTCTGTAATAGAGAAGGAATGTTTGGCTATTATCTGGGGTGTTGAGAAATTTCGCAAGTATCTTTACGGAGTAGAATTCCTGCTTGAGACAGACCACAAGCCCTTGTCGTATATGCAAACAGCAAAAGTTCTCAATCCTCGAATTATGCGTTGGGCAATGAAACTACAGCCGTATAGATTTCGGATTGTTGCAATTCGGGGCCAAGAAAATTTGGGGGCAGACTACCTTAGTAGGTAATTCTTCGCACGGTTGTTGTGTAAATAGCTGTCTTGTTTAGATAGGTTTATCCTATTCCATCTCTGTACACAAAGAAAAAACATTTCTGATTGTTTTTTCTCCAAAAGGGGAAACCTTTGTTACGAGATGGAATAGGAAACCTCTCTGGTGCTTATGCACATCTAAATTATTTTAGTAGATATATGGTAGGGCGGTGTGAGTGAAATATTTTGGGTGAAATATGGTACGCAAACTATGCGGCTCCATGAACAAGTCATGCACATATCATACGATGTATGCATGAGTGGTTTATAGAGAGCTGTTTTTACAATACAGGGGGCCGCTAAAAGGCTGAGTTCTATAGAATTTGCCTAAAAATCGCCAACCGCCAAATTGTGCCATATATGATTTTTATTCCCGTCACGTGTTGTGTGGGTGTTCGTTTTGACAGGAGTCATGTCATTGATTATAGGGTCGTTTCATCAATTTTTCCTATGGGAAATATACTATTTGAAGGCAAATCCATTATCTACTCGATTTTGCTATCTGGCTTTGTTTGTGGCCGGTATCTCCATTTCCCCACGAACAAAGCAAGGTAATACGAGTAGGCATGATTTTCCGGTAGTATTCATAGATATATAAACCCTGAAAAAAGCGGACACCTTAGCAGCAGGTCAAGTTGTAAAGAGTAAACACAACATTGTGACGGGGAAATAGAAAGTATATTGAAAGGTATGTTTAATCTATGTTTAGTATTATTTTTGTATGAACATGCTTGTAGGTTTTGGAGGGGTTTACTTCTAGTATACCCCAACTTTCTGAAGCCTATTCTGAATTCACTATTGAGGCCTGTAGTGATTAGGCTACTAGCTTTGCCAGCTAGACGTCGCAGGATCGATCCCAGGCTTCTCCAGTAGTAGAATGAGTCTTTCTAAGTGAGGTCCTGTCTCATGCTGACCCTAGATGTTGGTGAGACGTAAAGTTTGGACACCCGCTCATTCTAGATTCATTTAGGCTTTTAGACCCCTTTTGTAGAATGTAATTAATAAACGCCGGGTCACTTGTTTGATCCATGACTTGTGACTGGCTGTGGTTAGAAAACCGTGGTTCCGTCCCAATATGATATTAGGTGTAGAGGGGACGTAAACTTAAGACGGGTTTAACCACATCTTCATCATCAGGGCAAACTCATACAAGAGCCTGTTGGGTTATCCGTGATGATGAACCGTAATGAATTTTATTTTACAAGCATGTTCACGTTGATTAGAAATAATTTTGTTCAAGAAGAATTACGAGTTCATTTTGTAATGATGCCGTTTTTGTCTGATAACTCAGTTTGTGCATGTATGTACATATAAAGAACGTGATGATGATAAGTGGGAGTATTTGGTCGCCACACGTCATAACGGCCTGAGCGGCGGGGATGACGTCAGCTGCGTCATCGGCGTCGCGAGGACGGTTGTGACGGGGTGCCTACCAAATAGAGAGAATTTACGGCAAACAGTGTTGGCCCATATGAGACACTAACAAATGTTGTAGATTATAGATGAAAATCTTCTGTTGTAGTTTCTATCTGTTATTAATGTATTGAATTTGTGAATAGCTATATTTGTGAGCCGTGTCGCGGAGAAGGATATGAAATAGAGATTGTTATGTTTCCTGTAATTGGCGGCTGACCAGGTAGCGCAAAGGCGTGGTCTGTTCAATTGCCTCTTACTTGTGATAATGTAGTGAGCACAAATTTGATGAGTATTATGCTCAGTAGTAGTGAGCATTAATTGATTTCTGTAGTGCTCAGTAAGGAACCATGAACTTTGAGTATTATTGTGTCAAGCGCTGGGTGCTGATAATTTGATGCACAGTCAAGTTGAGTTCTGCTGTACGGTTATTTGTCGCATGCACTAATCAGCCTGTATGTCTGGTCGGCGCATGCGCAATAACGGTATATGCATGAACATATTTTTACTTCTCCGGGAGGGGGATCATGATATAGCATGTATGTTTTGTGACTCGTTTCTAGTCCCGTTATCGTAATTTGCAGGCATAACAATGTGTGACCTGCTGCTCCCTGCTTCATAGCAGCAGGTACTGGTACGACGCTAGGCGTTAGGGTCCAGCAAGGGCGGACAGACCGCCGTAATCAGCGCCTACCAGGATAGAAGCAGATTCTTCTAAATCATTGTTCGTTGTAAACAAATGTGATCATGGAAGAGGTCAACTTACCTTATTTGGACGATCACTAAACGGCTGATCAGCAAACGTGATCGCTAATCCTAGGATAATCAATTATGTTGATAGACTAGTTTTACTAGTTCGCGAGAAGAAGTGTCACGCGAGTGGGGGATTCACCCAAAGTTATAAACTGGCCAGTCGCGTTTTGTGTTGTTTCTTTTTTTGTTTTTCTTGTTGTTTTTGTTGTTTGCTTCTGTAGGTATTCACGTCACCCGTTCCGAGCACAGAACAGTGTTTTGCCTTCGGAGCGGACGTCGTGAGTTGGCTACAGAAGCAACAATTTGTGATGTTTTGTGTTAGTAAGTGTTGTATGTAGATACTGTAAATAATTCATGTCAATCATTTAACATCTTTCTTGTGCCTTACCCCACAGCTGCCCGTACACCTGTCAGAGATCACGCTCGGTTGTCTTGTCAGCATGGGGGTTTGCGGGACGCCGTAAACCCACATGTAACAAGTGGTCTTTAAGACCACTTTTGAAAAGTCCCAAAGGTGGTCTTAATATAGTTGCTGATCTTTCTAGCAGAGTGACTATTAAGTCTTCACTTGTACAATTTGGATTATCAGTTGGGAATTCAGGAGAAACTGCTGTGATGAGAGATATGTTTTTAGCAACACCATGAGCCTTAGTTAGTTGGCATTAATGCTTTGATAATAATTATTTATTGCTCTAACATTTTGTTATGTATCTTTTTGCTTCCAGTATTATGTCTTTTATCGAGCTGAGTTTCAGAAACATTTAGTTCTTAAGTTATTGACTCACAATATACTGTTGTCTGAAGATAGGTTGAAAGTGACGTCAGGGAATGTTCTGGTTATTAAGCATTGTCCACTGTTATCAAAAGGTGACGACGCTTTGGTAATGATAATTATAATGGTATAGTCTTGTCTTGCCAGCCAATGATGGATATGATAATGATAACAGTGCAACCTGTCAAACCTACTTGTGGTGGTATACTCTTTTATGTTACTGTCTACTTATCCTCTGACAACAGTAGTTATAATTAGGGCCCCGCACTGAAAGTGTGGGTGCCCTATAGTAATCACTCTGTCCGTCCGTCTGTCTGTCTGTCTGTCCGTCTGTCCGTCTGTCCGTCCACAAATTTTTTTATCCTCCATAACTTTCTTATTCCACTGAAAGTGTGGGTGCCCTATAGTAATCACTCTGTCCGTCCGTCTGTCTGTCTGTCTGTCCGTCTGTCCGTCCACAAATTTTTTTATCCTCCATAACTTTCTTATTCCTGGATGGATTTAAATATTACTTGGCAGAAATGTTAACCATAATGTGATGGAGTGTTGCGCGCAAGACTCAGGTCCGTACCTCAAAGGTCAAGGTCATACTTTGAGGTTAAAGGTCAAAAAAGGGTCTTTCCTGTGTCCAATTAATAACTTTGTTATTATTCCTGGATGGATTTAAATATTACTTGGCAGAAATGTTAACCATAATGTGACAAAGTGTCACACGCAAGACCCACAGCCGTACCTCAAAGGTCAAGGTCATACTTAGAGATAAAAGGTCAAAAAAGCGTCTTTTTTATTGTGTCCAATCTATAACTTTCTTATACCTGGATGGATTTAAATATTACTTAGCAGAAATATTAACCATAATGTGACAGTGTGCCGTATAGTAATGCCCTGTCTGTCCGTCCATCCGTCCATCTGTCCATCTGCCCGTCTATCCATCAACATTTTTCATTAATAGCCCTTTGAAAAAAAATCCAACTCCTCTGATGGCACTGCCGGGGCCCTAGTCAGTTTCACTGACAGTTCTAGTAATTATAATAATTATACCCCCGGCATACGAAGTATGCTATGGGGGTATATAGTTTTCGTCTTGCCGTTCGTCCGTTCATCCGTCCGTCTGTCCGTGTGTCCATCTTTCCGTCTGTCCATCCGTCCGTTCGTCCGTCTGTCTATCCGTCCGTTAACATTTTGGTTAAAGTTTTACGTCAAAGTTTCTAAGAGATTGTATCTTCTGAACCCTTTGATAGATTTAGTTGATACTTACACTGAAGTTACATACTGGTCCAAAGATTTCATTGATGCATGTCCCACCCCCCACAGTGACCTTGGGGTCAAGGTCACAGACTTAGAAATTTTATGTTTGGTTAAAGTTTTACGTCAAAGTTTCTAAGAGATTGTATCTTCTGAACCCTTTGATAGATTTAGTTGATACTTACACTGAAGTTACATACTGGTCTAAATATTTCATTGATGCATGTCCCACCCCCCCCCCCCCCCCCAGTGACCTTGAGGTTAAGGTCATAGACTTAGAAATTTTACATTTGGTTGAAGTTTATGACAAAGTTTATAGATCCCTGTATGTCCTAAACTCAAAGACAAATCCAATTGATACTTGCATCGATCTTGCATACCAGTCCAAATATTTCATTGATGTATACCCAACCCTGCTGCTTCAGTAACATTGATGCCCCCATCCCTTCATTAACTTTGATGCCCTCAATCCCTTGGTCCATATAGAAATTTTATCTTTGGTTTAGCTTTTACAAGCACATTTATAGATTCTTATAGCTTCCATATTACATACAATTAAGCTCTAAAGATAAATTAGAGGGTGGCGCTGGCCGAGGGTATACGTGACCCACTGGTCGCTTTCTCTAGTAATAAAAGTAATATAATAATGTAATAATGATAATATTAATACATGTTAGTGCAAGAGTGAAAATTTTGTTTGATTTGCTTTATCTTGCTCTTCTTTCTTTCCATGTTTCCAAACTACTATTTTTGCTTTAATTATTTTGACACATTTTAACATAAATTTCATTTAATGTTTCTTAATCCTGCCAATTTTGCTCTCACTTTGCTCTTTCAAAAGATCTAGCTTTAGTTTGGATGGTGGCTCTATTTAGAATGAATGGTTGTCTCTTTTTGTCATGTCTGGTTTAAGCAAGGGGCAATATAGGAGTTCTGTCTTTTTTCTCCAGTTTTTCATCCATTCATTCCTCAGGCTGTCAACATTTTTGACAACCCTAGCCTTCACTGTAATATTTAAGTCAATTTCTCAAGAACCATAAAAGCTTCATAAATGATACTTGGAATACACTTGCACCTAGGGATGGCAAGTTTAATGCAAGCATCCATATTTGACCTTGACCTACATTTCATGGTTCACTGACTTAGTGAACTATTGTGTCAACCTAGTATTCACCCTAATGTTCAAGTCCATTTCTCAAGAACTATGAAAGCTTCATTGATGATATTTGGTACAAACTTGTATCTAAGTATGTCAACTTGAGTGCAAGCATACATACTTGACATTGACCTACCTTTTATGGTTCACTGACTTTGTGAACTATTGCATTAACCCCAGCATTCACCCTAATGTTCAAGTCCATTTCTCAAGAACTTAAAGAGTTTCATTAATGATACGTGGTAAAAACTTGCATCCAGGGATGGAAACTTTCATGCAAGCACCCATGTATGTCCTCCGACTTTATGAACCATTGTGACTCTTGTGTTAAAGTCCATTTCTCAAGAACTATAAAAGCTTCATTTATAATATTTGGTACAAACTTGCATCAAGGGATGGCAATCTTAATGCAGGCATCTATATTTGACTTTGACCTACATTTTATAGTTCACTGATTTTGTGAACTATTGCATCAACCCCAGTATTCCTCCTAATGTTCAAGTTCATTTCTGAAGATCTATAAGAGCTTAATTAATGATACTTTGTACAAACTTTCATCTAGGGTTAACAACTTCCATGCAAGCATCCATGTTTCTTCTCGACATTTATTTCATGTTCACCAACTTCATGAACTATTTCATTGACACTAGCATTCACACTAATTTTCAAGCCCATTTTTCAAGAACTGTAAGAGTTTCATTTATGACACATGGCGCACACTTGCATCTAAGGATGGTTACTTTTATGCAAGCATCCTTGGCCTACATTTCATGGTTCAGTGACTTTGTGCCCCTGCAAGCACAACATAGCCTTCAGTACTTTTTTTAGATGGATGGTTGTATATATTTGGGATGGATGATTGTAACTGTTTGGAAGGCTGGTTGCCTGTGTTTGCAGTGTTTGGATTGGATAGTTGTTTCTGTCTGAGATGGAGCTTTGTCTCTCTGTGAAATGATTGGTTGTCTTGGGTTTAGAATGGATGAATGTCTCTGAAATGGAAAACCTTCTTTGAAGTGGATGGGTGTCTCTAGAATGGATGGTGTCTGTTTTGAATGGACGGTTGTCTCTGTTAAGAATGGATGAGTGTCTCTGAAATGGATGGCTGTGTCTGAAATGGATGGTTGCCTCTGGAATGAATAGTTGTCAGTTTGCAATGGATATCAGTCTCTGTTTGGATTGAGTTGTGTCACTGATTAGAATGGATGCTTCTTTAGTTTGCATGAGTGTCCCCTGATTGCATGGTTGTCTCTGGAATAGATGGTTGTCTCTGTTTGGAATAGATGGTTGTCTCTGTTTGGTATGGATGGTTGTCTCTGTTTGGAATGGATGGTTGTCTCTGTTTAGAAAGTATGGTTGTCTCTGTTTGGAATATAGTGTTGTCTTTGTTTAAAGTGGATGTTTGTCTCTCTTTGAGATGGAAGGTTGTCTCCATTTGCAAAGGATGACTGTGTCTGAAATATATGGTTGTCTTTGTAGGAGACATATGGTTGTTTCTGTTTGGGATGGATTGTTGTCTGTGTTTGGGATGGATGATTGGCTCTGTTTGAGATGGTTTGTTTTCTCTATATAGAATGGATGGCTGTCTACATTTCAGATGAACTGCTGTCTCTGTTTGGGATGGATTCTTGGCTCTGTTCAGAATGTATGTTTGCCTCTGTTTGGAATGTATGGTTGCCTCTGTTTGGAATGGATCATTGTCTCTCTTTGGAATGTATGGTTGTCTCTGTTTAGAATGCCTGGTTGCCTTTGTTTGGAATGAATGATTGTTTTGTTTGGAATGTCTTGTCTTTGTTTTGAAAGTATGGTTGTCTCTGATTGGAATATATTGTTGTCTTTGTTTAAAGTGGATGTTTGTATCTGTTTGAGGTGGAAGGCCGTCTCCATTTGCAAAAGATGACTGTGTCTGAAATGCATGGTTGTCTTTGTAGGAGACAGATGGTTGTTGCTGTTTGGAATGGATGGTTGTCTTTGTTTGGGATGGATGATTGGCTCTGTTTAGGATGGATTGTTTTCTCTGTTTAGAATGGATGGCTGTCTACTTTTCAGATGAAGTGCTGTCTCTGTTTGGGATGGATGCTTGTCTCTGTTTGGAATGTATGCTTATTTCTGGTTGAGATGGATGGTTTTCTCTGTTTTAGATAGATGGTTGTCTCTGAAATTAAGGTTGTCTCAGTTTGAGATGGATGGTTTTCTCTGTTTGGACTGGATGGTTGGCTCTCTTTGGAATGGAAAGTTGTTTCTGTTCAGAATCAAAGAGCTTTAAATGATTCAGATTTAAATAAATTTAGAACTTAATAGAGATGGTTTGATTGCCATCTTGGAAGGATTGTTAAGAAACTAGCTATCAAGAGGATAGATTGAGCATTACTTAATTGCAACTGACCTTCAGTGCCAGTACACATAGTCTTTTCAATTGTTAAGCTGTTTTGCTAAGTGAAGGACAACCTGAATGTCTGTTACTTTCAAAGTTTCGAAACAATCAGACCTGTTAAAAAGACAGATAACTCTAACAGACATACTTCAGTACCAGCATTCTCTTATAGCATTCTTGTTACATGGATTTGCTCATAATTTATTTACAAATTGATCTTTGACTTCTGACACGTATTGATTCTGACAAGGTTTTTGATTTCTTTTGCTGAAGATTCAAGATAATTGTATTAGTGAGGTGAATGTTGAATCCGACATTCCTGACCTAATTCAAATTACACCACAACCTCTTTATAACACTATTAATAGGGTCCAAAGCAGAAACCGTGTTAGTTAAACAATCGTGTTATATCCAAACAAAACTGTGTAGATTATATAGAAAAATGACCATTTATGGTCATTTTTCTATATAATCTTCACTTTTTTGGGGATCCATCTTGAAACCGTGTTATACCCAAACCGTGTTATAATGAACCGTGTTATAACGAGGTTGTGGTGTACAAGAAATATTTCCATGTTGAAAATTACACAGAAGGTAAAAATACAATATATGCTTATTGCTTGGAAATAAAACTGAGTATAAACTGCTTTTTCTAGAAAAAAAAAAACAACAGAAATTTCTTCTTTGATACATCATCCTTTTTATTAGATAAAATCTGGTTAGGTTTTCTTCTCTTACATTTTCACAGGTCCATTTTTAGCTCGGTTGTTTTCGAAGAAAACAACGAGGTATTGTCATAGCTCTGGCTTCGTCTGCGTCGTCATGCAAAAACTGGGACATTTTGTAATATCTCTGTCATTACTGAACATATGTACTTGAAACTCGGACTAGTTGTTCATTATAAAAAGGAAGTGCAGCCGAGCATTGGCACCCGCATGCGGTGCTCTTGTTCGGTTTATAGGATGCCCAGTATTTATAGCCCCGCTTTGAAAAAGTGGGGGCTATATTGGATTTGGCTTGTCCGGAATTCCGTCTGTCTGTCTGTCTGTCTGTAATTTGTCCGGAATTCCGTCTGTCTGTCTGTCTGTAATATTTGATAGTGGGTACCTTGTTACCGCAACTCCTCTTACAGTTCTAGGTCAATCCTTTTGAAACTTTACAGGTGTTTTCATATAGGTCTGAAGATGTGCATATTCTTTTTTCATTATCCTTAAATAATTTTTTTCACTTATTTCACCTTTTTTAACTTAGACTATTTTTGAGATCTACTAATGTTAAAATGTATAGGGAGTAGCTACCTTGTTACCGCAACTCCTCTTACAGTTCTAGGTCAATCCTCTTGAAACTTTACAGGTGTTTTCATATAGGTCTGAAGATATGCATATTCTTTTTTCATTATCCTTAAATAATTTTTTTTCACTTATTTCACCTTTTTTAACTTAGACAATTTTTGAGATCTACTAATGTTAAAATGTATAGGGAGTAGCTACCTTGTTACCGTAACTCCTCTTACAGTTCTAGGTCAATCCTTTTGAAACTTTACAGGTGTTTTCATATAGGTCTGAAGATGTGCATATTCTTTTTTCATTATCCTTAAATAATTGTTTTCACTTATTTCACCTTTTTTAACTTAGACAATTTTTGAGATCTACTAATGTTAAAATGTATAGGGAGTAGCTACCTTGTGACCACAACTCCTCTTACAGTTCTAGGTCAATCCTTTTGAAACTTTACAGGTGTTTTCATATAGGTCTGTAGATGTGCATATTCTGTTTTCATCATCCTTAAATAATTTTTTTTACTTATTTCATCTTTTTTAACTTAGACAATTTTTGAGATCTACTAATGTTAAAATGTATAGGGAGTAGCTACCTTGTGACCACAACTCCTCTTACAGTTCTAGGTCAATCCTTTTGAAACTTTACAGGTGTTTTCATATAGGTCTGAAGATGTGCATATTCTTTTTTCATTATCCTTAAATAATTTTATTCACTTATTTCACCTTTTTTAACTTAGACAATTTTTGAGATCTACTAATGTTAAAATGTATAGGGAGTTGCTACCTTATGATCGCAACTCCTCTTACAGTTCTAGTCAATCCTTTTGAAATTTAACAGGTGTTTTCATATAGGTCTGAAGATGTGCATGTGCTTTTTTCATTATCCAAAACCTATTTTTTAACTTAGACTGTTTTTCAGATCTAATAACGCGAAAAGTCTATAAGGCGTAGGTACCTTGTTAGGGATTTAACCCTCTCACAAGTCTTTACCTTTAATTCATGAGTCTTTCTCCTCTGACAGGGCTATAGCGGGGCTATAGTCAGATCCTCTGACAGTTCTAGTTTTTTCTGAAACTTCTTGTTTTGATCCAAGTGAAGTAGACATGTTCTGTGGCATCAGATATTGGTTTCAATGTTTGCAAAAATCCCTGGCTTGGGATACTAGGCATTCCTGGTTTTAAGTATTAAGCCTTGTCCTGCTGAGTCTAGATATGCCTTATTTTCCAAACAATGAAGATCCAGATCAGATGGCTTCGTGCTTCTGACGAAGCCATCTGATCAGGATCTACATTGTTTGCGATCCAGATCAGATGGCTTCGTGCTTCTGACGAAGCCATCTGATCAGGATCTACATTGTTTGCCATTCAGATTGTGAAATTGTTGCAGTAATTTGCATCAAGTAATCTGATTGGTTGATAATAGGTAGGGGGTGTGGTAGATTAAAATATTCAGCAGGACAAGGGTTAAGAAATCTGATATACTTGAGAAGCATCATTTTGTTACAGTACAAGTCTTTGTAACAGATTTGTTCATTGTCTTTTATGGTTGTATTGATTAACATTCAAGTTACTGCATCATGTTCTATTGATATATAGTAGCTTAGGTTACAATATAATCACACTAAGTTAAGTAAAAAGAGGTTAATTACAGTAATGGATGAATTATTTCTTATTGATGTGGTAAGCATGGTTTCATTAAAATCTACAACAGTTAAATCAAAACTTTAACTAGCAAACACATATAATATCAAAAATGAAGTAAAATGGCTATTTTCTAAAAAATGAGAGCTACTGTTTACATGATAGGATGATTCTTTAATTCTTTAAGACTGACAGAAAGTAAGATTTTGTAACATCCTGCTATTTACACCATTACTCTGAGGTAGGTTTTAAGATTTTACACCAGCAGCTTGGAGCAGATTTAAATACATATGAATTGGTCAAACTTTTGAACCGTTTGAGATACAGCCTTCATATTTGGCATGTAGTTCCTTGGAACAAGAGCTTTACATTCATGCAAAAAATTTTGCATGAATGTCCTTGACCTTTGACCTACTTAAAAGAAAAAGAATAACATTTTGGTCATACCTTTCAAACTGTTTGGTATAGGGCCTTCATATTTGACATGTAGGTTCCTTATGACAAGAGCTTTACATTCATGCATTTTTTTTTACCATGACATTTACCTTTGACCAACTTAAAAGAGCAAATAAAATTGTTCATAACTTTTGAATCATTTAACCCTTCTCTTGCTGAATATTCAGTTTAGCCACATCCATTTCTGACTTTGAACCAATCAGATTACTTGATGTAATTTATTCCTACAAATTCATAAACTGAATGTCAAACAGTGTAGATCCTGATCAGATGGCTTCTTCAGAAGCCATCTGATCTGGATCTACACTGTTTCCAAAGATAGGGGTTGTCGTGAACAGCATGATAAGGGTTAAGATAGAGCCTTCATATTTGGCATGTAGGTTCCTTGTGACAAGAGCTGCAAAATTTTTTGACCTGTGACCTTGACCTGTGACCTACATGTACTTTAAAGAAAAAAATATTATTGTTCATAACTTTCAAACCGTTTAAGATAGAGCCTTCATATTTGGCATGTAAGTTCCTTGTGCCAAGGGCTTCCCACTAGGAAAATCTTGACCTGTGACCAAGACTTTGAACTGTGATCAACTTTGAAAAAAAAAAATGACCATGCCCGGGGACATATTCGTGTTTCACAAACACATCCTGTTGCAGTTTTGATTTGATTGAGTTACTCTCATATGTTAGAAATATGCCACAACCTCTTTATAACACTATTGTTGGGATCTGAAGCCAAAGCCATCTTAGTTAAATATTTGTATTATAGCCAAACAACAATGAATAGATTGTATAGAAAAATGACCTTAATGGCCATTTCTTTATATAATCTATACCATTTTTGGGATCAAACTTTAACCCATTTTGTATCAAATGGAATCTTCCTCCTTATATATAGCAGGAGTTCATTTCTAAATTGAGGGGTGACAGGTTGTGTTTCTGCAAAATTTATTTGGAAAAATTAATAGCTGAACTTTTTGCGAACAGTCAAAGCCCTGATTAGATGCCACGTTTTGTGACATCTCTTTTTCTGCGGCTTCTGATTTGGGCCTGCACTGTTTGCCAGTGTCCCGTTTTTTGGGGTTTTCAGTACAAAATGTGTTATAATGAACAGTGTTATCAAGAGGTTGTGGTGTCCTTAAAGATTTGCAACATGAAGGCACAGGCTGGTCACACAAGTATTATTGTTGTAAACTTGCTCATATTGTACATCTCTCTACCTACCTGTATGATTTCTGTCTTGTAGATGAAGTTAAACAAGGAGTTCCACAACGCTCTGTAGATGTGGATGAGTCAAGATATAGAGGTGAGCAGAGATCTTTCTTTATTTTCATTTTTTCAGGGGAGTCTACCCTTCTAGGAAATAATTTGTCATTCTTCTTGTAGTGGGCTTCTCTTATAGGAAGGAATGGTTTCTTAAAGAAAGGAATTCTTAAAGGAAGGAATTTGCTCCACCCTTGCAAAGAAAGGAATTTGCTCTACTATTGCAAAGAAAGGAATTTTCTCCACTCTTGTATGAACTGATTTTTCTTCCATCTCATAGGGAAGGGGCAGGGGGCTCTTAAAGAAAGGAATTGGTACTACTCTTTAAAGAAATGAATTTGCTCCCATAGGGAGCAAATTCCTTTCTTTGAAGAGTAGTCACCACTTGGAAAGTGATTCAGAGACCAAGGAACTCACTTCCTGTTCCTGAAACTAGTCTTCTTTAGAAAATAGTGGCTAGTTTTTGTAAGATGTATTTGTTGACTTTTAACCCTTTTTGTACCAAATGGAATCTTCCACCTTATAAATATCAGGAGTCCATTTCAAAATTAAGGGGTGTCAGGTTGTGTTGTCTTCAACATTTATTTGGACAGTGGCTAAACTTTTCACAAACAGTGTAGGCCCTGATCAGATGCCGCAGAACCAGACACCGCATTCTGCAGTGTGTGATCTGGACCTGCACTGTTTGACCGGGTACCCGTTTTTGGGTTTTCTGGTACGAAATGGGTTAATGATGATGATGATTTCGTGTTTAACGACGCGTCAACCCTCTTTGTGGGTCATAAGCGTCAAACGGTTAACGGCATTGAGATTTATGAGGATATTAAAAGTAAAAAAGTTAGTTTGATAAGTATAAAAATCTGAAACAGTTAAGCAAAATGGGTTAAGACTGTCCAGATGATCAATCTGTGAAAATATTCACAGCCTCAGATAAGGACGAGGAGTAACAAGGATAGTTTTTTGGGATAATTTTTCTTACTTTTCCATTAAAACTTAAGTTGTGGGTATTTCAGGTTAAAGTTCGATGGCTCGAACTCTCCGGGACCACCGAAAAAAATTTGATCAGTTGGTAGTTTGAGCCATTGGAAGATCCATCTCTGTGTACTAGGATTTTCTATCATAGCTACAGTACTGTATATTTATAGGTCATAATTTAACCCTTATCTTGCTGAATATTCATCTAAGCCACACCCATTTCGTTATATCAACCAATCAAATTACCTGGTGTAATTTATTGCTACAAATTTATAAACTGAATGCCAAACAGTGTAGATCCTGATCAGATGGCTTCTTCCGAAGCCATCTGAATGGGATCTACACTGTTTGCAAAGATAGGGGTTGTCGTGAACAGCAAGATAAGGGTTAAGCCACTTACAAGGGCAGATTGATATGTTGTGATTTGTTTGATTTGAGGTTTAATGTCCCCATCAAAACTGTTCATTTTGGAGACGTTGCTTCCAATTTTGTGGGACTTTTACCTGACATTGAGATGAAATGACATCTCAAGCACTGCCGCCCAATGAAACCAATAGGGTTTATAAGCATGGACAGGCCGACTCGCACCGCTTTGCCTGGGCAGGCTTAGATCCTCTAAGCTGTTTATCAGTACTCATGTGCAGGTTGGTTTCAGCTCTGCATGGAAGCATCATGCAGCCCATATATTTCTTCAAGCCCCGATGGGCGGGGGCTGTGGTATGTTGTGAGCCTCGTATTGAAGGATTTGAATTTTGTTCGACATATTATATTATTTTTCAACATAATCCCCTTTGGTATCTATACACTTTTGCCAGCCGTGGTTAATGGCCTCAGTGCCACTTTTATAGAGCTCCTTTTCTTGGCTGTTCAGAAAGTCATCCACTGCATATGTGACATCATCATTGGACTGAAAGTGCTTGCCTGAAATAGCCGTTTTCAGCTTTGGAAATAGATGAAAGTCTGATGGAGCAAGATCCGGTGAATAAGGCAGATCATCCGATGCTCAATCAATTTAAAGCCACAGTCATGCATGGCAGCCATAGCAGTGACATACTTGTGAACAAGAGCATTGTCCTAATGGAACAACACACCTTTAATGAGCTTTCCCCGGTGCTTAAGTTTAATATTTTCCGGTAACTGCATCAGAAGTGAAGCATTGTATGTGCCATTGATTGTTTGTCCCTTTTGGAGATAATCTATCAGCAGAATACAATCTGCATCCCAGAAAATTGAGGCCATAACCTTCCCAGCTGATGGAACAGTCTTTGCTATCTTTGGCGGATGTGAGCCATTTCGATAGTTGTTTGGCCTCTGGGGTAAAATGATGGACCTATGTTTCATCCTTAGAGACAAATCCCTGAAGAAAGTTGGCAGGATCTTCCTCAAAAAGGTTAAGATTAGCATGCGATAATGTGTGTCTGGAGTTCTTCTGATCAACTGTCAGAAATCTTGGTACCCATCGGGCCAAAAGCTTTCTCATTGCAAGATCCTCTGTCACAATGGAATGTCATCATCATCATCATCAACGGATTTTTGATTAACGTGCAGGTACAGGGGCAACGTCCACATAAGTGGGCCCCCTTCCAGGTAGCTGGCTTGCTGCACGCATGGCAGATCTTACACCAGATCTCCAGGCTTGTCTTCTGTGAATTGCCAACTTTACTGGCTATATAACTTTCTGTGACTCATCTGTCAGTCATAACAATATCATGGACTTTATTCACCATTTCTGGGGTTACAACATTGACAAGCCTTCCAGGAAAGACATCATTCTCAAGGCTCTGTCTGCCACGCTAAAATTCACCCACCCACCTTTTCATTGTAGCATATGAAGGGGCATCTTTCCCTAGTGTTGCTACCATATCATTATGGTTATCCTTAGGTGTTAAATCTTTTTATGCCCCCGCATCGTATGATACCGGGGGCATATAGTTTTTAGGTTTTCCGTATGTGCGTCCGTGGGTACGTGTGTACGTGCATTCGAATGTACGAAAGTGTGTACGTACGTACGTAATCCTGTTAGACTCAGGTTAAGGTTTTGGGTCAGGGTAGAACTTGAGCTCATATTTTTCAAACCATGCAATGGATGTGGTTTATATTTAGTATGATGATAGATATGGGTCCAAAGTTTTATCCAACAATACCCCCACACCTACCCATGGTCTCAAGGTCAAGGTCACAGACTTAGAAATTTTTAATGTTTAAGACTCAGGTTAAGGTTTTGGGTCAGGGTAGAACTTGAGCTCATATTTTTCAAACCATGCAATGGATGTGGTTTATATTTAGTATGATGATAGATATGGGTCCAAAGTTTTATCCAGCAATACCCCCACACCTACCCATGGTCTCAAGGTCAAGGTCATGGACTTAGAAATTTTTAATGTTTAACACTCAGGTTAAGGTATTTGTACCACGTTGAACTTTTAACTTTTATGATTCATTTGGTTCATATTTGGTTTAATGATAGATGCAGGTCCAAAGATTTATTCAGTGATACCCCCAACCATGCCTATGACTTCAAGGGCAAGGTCGCAGACGTAGAAATTTTCAAAATTAAGTATGTTAATAGCTTATATTTTCAAAACTCTATAATGGATTTGCTTCATATTTGGTATGACAATAGTTGCAGGTCCAAAGTTTCATTGAGCCATACCCCTCACCCCTTAACTGAAGGTCAAGGTCACAGACATAGAAATTTTTTATATTATATTTTTGAGAGCTCATATTTCTTTAACCATGTGATGGATTTGCTACATATTTGGAATGATGATAGATACATGTCAAAAGTTTCATTCAGCCATAACCCCGCCCCTGCCGCATGACGTTAAGGTGATTGCAGGGGGGGGGGGGGGAGGTAGGTCCCTGGGCGGGGGGCATTTGTGTTGTATTGACACATTTCTAGTTTATGCAAATATTGGATCACTGTTCTTTCACCGATTTTGTCCATTTTGCAAAAGCTGCTTGTCTTGTTTACTTTAGAGTGCTACTTCATCAATATAAACTGACCAAATGTGATCAGTCCTTGGGTACATGGCACTATATCGTCAAAGAATAGTAGGACTTAAAAGAACATCCCTGCATACCTCCTTCAATACAAGGCTCACAACATATCAATCATCCCTCATATTATACCATTTGCACTTTCAGGGAGATAATTTTGGCTTTCCACTTGAGACGTTTTCATTTTATGTTTGTGTTTATTCCCCTTTCATGTCTTGGATGGTAGGTGTGAGGTAATTGTATCAGTTCCTGATCATTGCCTTCACTTCTATTTTACACACATTCATGAGCCGGCCTAGGTAGCTCAGTCGGATGCACGTCTGACTGGTGATCAGAAGGACGCCGGTTCGATACCTGCCAGGGTCGGCAACATTCTTTCGTGGAGATTGATCATGAAATCTTTTCTTTGGTCATTCTCTCCCTTCCACTGTCTCAAGAAGGGCAGTTGTCAGTTTCTGGCAAAAGTATGCACACTGTACTGGTTAACCGCTTACTTACAAGTCTGCCCAGGAAAAGTGTAGATAGGTAAACTGACTGTCTCAAAAATAACCTAAATAGTGTTGACTGGGCCGTTAAACTCCAAAACAAACAAACACACATACATGTTGTTTGAGATTTATGAAACTGATGAACAGCTTTTATGTTTTTCAGTAGACATGCAAATTTTATAAATGTCACGTAAAAGTAAGAGTAGGATCTTCTGTATGTGAATGAGTGCATATATCACCCAATTCGATTATTACTTTTATGAGAGCTTCTCTTACATAGTGTGTGTTGGTTGTGTGTGTGTTATAGACTAATGTCTGAGCAAAATCATCAGACTCAAACACACTCTTTCATACTTGCTTGTAATGAATAGCAGTTAAACTTCGATAACTCTTACACAGGTGGCTTGTTTTACTGTGGCCAAGTGCTAAATTTCTCACAGTCAAACAATGTTGTCTGCTCTTATAAGTTCCTTTCTTGCTATTTTTCTGCTGCTAGATGGAGTGATTCCTTTAAGAAAAGAAAGTGCCAACTTCAGGTCAAAATCTTTTGAGGAAGATGAAAGCAGCAGAAAAAGTTGTGACAGAATAAGTTCAGGAATCTCCACTTACCTTGCTAGACAGAGAAGTCGTTCTCATTCCCCCACTCCAACTCCTCGTCAAGATGCTGTAGCAAATGGAAAACTCAGCTTCAGAGCAGTAGGTCATGCAGCTAGACTCGGACTAGGAACTCAGACAGTACCTAAACTTGATCTTGCAGAACATGCAAAATCAAGAGCACTAACATTCAAGACTGTATGTAAAGTAATAATAGCATTTATAAGACAAGAGAAAATTCTTAGGGGTGCTATTGGTCCTGTAAAACTTCAGACACCAGGCAGATATGACCTAAAAAGATTAAAGAAATATATTGAAAGAACTAAGTCTTTCACAGATGCTCTATCTAAGACTAAAGATATAGAAATCAGAGCTCCTGGAGCTAAACCAGGAAAAGGTATGGCTGGATTCTTTGCTGCTGCTACTGCTGCTTCTAAGGCTGTTCAGGAGGTAAAAGCACTGGGAGGCAAAAAACGGGGTTTTATTAAGCAGAGTACAGAAGAACAGAATGTTTCAAAAGCAAGACCCCAAGCTGCAGCCACTCCTGGCACAAGTGTGGACACTCCAGGACCCCCTGGCAAACCAATCAGAGATGAAGGATATGGTTCCAATCAGGAATATGAGAGAGACAGGAGGTATGCCCCTGATTACAGATATTATGATGGACATCCAAAAGATCCTAGAGACAGATTTTACAGAGATTACCCTTATCATGGTAGATATACTCCTCCTTGGGAGATGAGGTATAGAGAAGATTATGAAGATTTATATAGAAGAGATAGAGACCAAGGATATGATACAATGAGATCTAGAGATAGAAGAGCTTTTGAAGACTACTATAAAAGGGAAATGGATTTTGGGAGAAACAGGGAGTATTACCGAAGAAAGCTAGCTGAAGAGGATGAGGAGGAAGCTGCAGTGGACTACAGTAAAGTGCCTCATGGTGAGAGGTACAAGCTTCCACCACCAGAGTTTGCAAGTTCTCGTAGAAGAAGCATGAGAAGTCCTGATGGTTATCCTAGAGATAGGAGCTATAGTCCTGCTGAAGATAAGAGTCTCAGATTTCAAGATAGTAGCCCTGAAGACACCCAAAGGTCCAGGAGAGACAGAAGGCTCAGGGATGAAGACGACAGGATTGGATACAGAAATCAAAGAGAGAGTCACATATCACACAGAAGCCCTGATGGATATGTAAGAAAAGACAGGAGAGGAACATCGGACAGGAGGAGGACCAGCCCAGGAAATGATACTTTCAGGGAAAATACCAGAACACCTGAAGAATACCGATGGGGAAAGGGGAAAGAGGCTAAAAGAACATCACCACAGGGACATGGTCCAAGACACAGAGAGGCTCTTAGGTACTCCAAGAGCTTCGACAGGAGTTATCATGGGGAACATGGGAGATACCATGACCCCAGGGAGGAGGAAGCAAAGATGAGAGCTATTGCTGTGTATGCTAATGCCATGGGAGGCATGAATGATGATGGAGGTGGGTCATGGTATTGTGGCAGGCATGGAACAACACTCACCAGTTTAGCATAAAGTGTCACATTGAGCATGTTTTTTTACAGATTTTCTTTTTAAGGTGTAGACTATATGAACATTTTATATTTATCTGACACTGATCTCAATGTTTCATTTTGTCTTCTGAATCAAGCACAAGTATCCACCACAAATTTTATTTTCTTTGCAGTAACAAACACCTTCATCATCACCATGATTTGTGTCTGAATG
The DNA here is from genome assembly GCA_963580285.1 of Lucinisca nassula. NCBI lineage: Eukaryota > Metazoa > Mollusca > Bivalvia > Lucinida > Lucinidae > Lucinisca > Lucinisca nassula. The sequence goes on along the minus strand of OY757016.1, from coordinate 124,112,650 downwards.
TAATTTTATGTATATTGTTCTATGTATTTCATTCTGTATCTTTTCCGTTCTTTCTGCTGTGTTCTCTCTTCATTTCTGATATCTTATTTTGAACTGAATATAATCTTCCTATACAGCAGGAGTGCATTTTGAGGGGTGTCAGTTTCAGTTTTTTTTTTCAAATATACGGAGGATCTGACATGAGTGTTCATGTATTATTGAGCATGAATGCAAGATTCTATTTATCATATGACATGCAAAACATATTATTCAGGATTATTTTACAAAAATGTCAATATTCCACCAATAGTAAATGCAACATTGATAATGATTTTGTATGCGTAAAGTGTAATGTTACGGGCGCATCTTGCTAATTTGTATATTTAGTACATTAGTTGATTACCAAATTTAATGCATGGCATTATTACAAATTCTCAGATGTGATGACATATGATAACAATGGTGAATCACTATCTCATACTCATTGTTTTTCATACACGTGGCATGTACAGCAAACAAGTATGCAGCAGGTCTGCAGTCATTTATCATTTGTTTGACAACAATGAGTATCTAGACTATATTTTTTGTTAAATTTTATTTCTGTTATTGTCCAGCAGTGCATGGTAGACATCACCCTAGAAAGATCAACTTTATTGGATATATTCATGGTACATACAAACATTTTTTGTCATTATATAGAATGTCTCCCTAGATCTCGGAAAAGACTGTGAAACTTCAAATAAGTAGTTTAACCCATAAAATGCCAATCACAACAGTCGTCATCTGCTTTGTTGTCTGCTTTGTCATCTGCCGGTTACTTTAAAAATCATTTTTGCAAATAGTGTGGACCCAGATCCGACTGCTCCTCTAGGAGCAGTCTGATCTGGGTCAACACTGTTTGCCTATATGCAAAAGTATTTTCAAAAAGTTTGCAAAAAACTTCAGCAGACGACATAAGCAAACAACATTTTCAGATGTAGTTTTTCTCGGCATCTTACTGCTCATTCACCATAGCTTATTCAGACTTGATCTCTTCATAGCTCCAGCAGCTAACAAATGTTATGCAATAATTTCAGGGGCTCTTTCTTATTTTATCTTGCAAAGGTTTGCCCCCTGTCCATCGGGGCTTGAAGAAATAGATGCTTCCATGCAGAGCTGAAACTGACCTCACATGAGTACTGGTAAACCGCTTAGAGAATATAAGCCTGCCCAGGCAAAGCGGTGCAAATTGGACCATCCATGCTTATAAACTCTATTGGATGACAGGGCTTGAGATGTCATTTCATCTCAATGTCGGGTAAAACTCCCACAAAATTGGAAGCAACATCTTCAAAATGACCTATAGAGTGTTGACGGGGACATTAAACCTCAATTCAAACAAAACAAAATCTTGAAAAGGTATGTTTTGTGTACTCATTAAAACTGCCTTAATGAGGTAATTCTATTTGAGACGATTCTAATGATTCACACAACATACCTTTATTTAGATGAAAAAAGACATCCCATATTGATATCCTTATTATACCTCCTGATCAGGCTTTATGATTAATAAAGGTTTCCTTTGGAAACAAAGAACACATGGCAGCCAGATAGAGCCTTGATCTTCTCCTGTCAAGAACAAATTTTCATAGTCCCTAAGATGCCGAGTAGTTTCACTGTATTTTTGCAGTAATTTTAGTGATCTTTTTGCAAGTTAAGAGAATCTAGGATGGATACAGGATACTTTTTCAAAAACACAACTTGATGAAAAGTTCATGAGAAGGAGATCTATATGCTAATTCAGGAAATGAAATTGCTGTATATGTACGTGCATTGATCCACCTGTTTGAAAACCAGCCAATACAGACTGCTGTTCTCAGTCAAAATGTAGAGACATTCTGAATAGTGATGATAAATGTTATTCTTGTTTTGCCCCACATATCAGACCATTCCCCTCCCACTTTGTCTGAACCTGTTGGCTTGGGTACTAACATTCACTTTAATTATTGTCATTACACCACCAGTCTTGTACTAGAGTCATGACCATGTTTGAAAAACCAGTGTGTATTAGCCTAACTCTTGTCCTGCTGAGCCCAGATATTTTTATGTCTTATCTTTCAAACAATGTAGATCCAGATCAGATGGCTTCTGAAGAAGCCATCTGATCTGGATCTTCATTGTTTGTCTTTCAGTTTCTGAATTTGGTGCAATAATTTGCATCAAGTAATCTGATTGGTTGATAATCAGTAGTGGGTGTGGCATATATAAATATTCAGCAGGTCAAGGGTTAGTGTTGTTACTGTTCTCCTTGATTGAAATTCTCTGCATGCTGTTCAGTGAGGAGGTCAAGTTTTTTGTAATGTTGTCTAAGCTTGTATACATAGGGAGCTGAAACTTTTTTACAGTGTGTCATTGATGTTGCTTTAGGGATTTACAGTTTTGGGTTTGTTTTAGTTTTCTTTTTTTTTTGCTTGATGATTTTGATTTGAAAGCAACAAGAAGAGTGAATTCAGTCATTTCATTATTGGCATTTATATCTACTAGGACATTGGCATGCAAGTCACTCTTATGACCCTGAGTCACTAAAATGGACTGTTCCTTCATTGTGCATGTATTTGGTCATGTCCATTGTTGTCAATGGGGGAGTTTAAGTCATAATCATGATTAAAACGGCAACAGTGTAGATCCAGATGAGACGGCTCATTATGATGAGCCGTCTTCTGGATCTACATTCTTTGCACAGGTATGTGTATCAGTCTACAGGGTTGAAATGGTCATAATCTTGAATTGAAGAGCATTTAATTTTGTTATTGAGGAAACTGGATACCATTCATGTCTGTAACACGTCATATATCATTTTTTCAAGTATTTCCTACATTGATCACAAATTTAATTTTACTTTGTCTACTGATTACTTTATACATGTATTGCAGAAAGTATAGTTAAAGTAATATTTAAAAAATACATGCTTCAGTTTAAAGGTCATATTTCAGGGAAAGAGCAAGTTCTTGCCTCATTTGAGGATGGTGAGTAAGGGTAGAACAACATGTAATTGTGACTTTGTTTGGGTAGAAGTTTTGTAGATTGTATTTTGTATATACCCTAATAACCATAAATATTGGGATACCTTATCTACATACCATTCTTCTAAAATTTGAAATAGTCCAGTCTGCTACCACTGATATGTCTAAAATATTGCTGTCTGTATGGCAAACAATGTAGACCCTGATCAGATTCAGCATTTTTCAACATCTGAACTGGGTCTATACTGTTTGTAAAGGCCTATCAGTCCCAATACTTGGATTTATTGTGGTATTTTATTAAGCTTTTTATGTTTTTTGTAGAAGTGAGGTTCAGTAGACTTGCATTACGGGTTGTTTATCCCTCCACATCAATTGGAATCCATGTAAAATCACTGGGAGTGATGCAATAATTGTTGCAATATAATTCCAGTGATTTACAAATTACGGAAAATGGATACTGGTACAGGGAAGATGACTTTGTTAAACAGTTTAATTTCCCTCACCAATGGGGTCAATCTTGAAAGAATTTGAGAAGAAATCATTTCTTCAAATGAAGACCCATTTTTCATAAGATAAAGGTCCACAGAAAGTTGTGAAAGGTGTTCCCTTTAGGCATATCCTTTTCCCTTAACCCTTATGAGGATGGGATACACCGGGCCAATTTTTCAAAGGGAGACAATTTTTGGAACTTCCTGTTTGCCATCTATAAACTCTATCCCACATAAAAAAGGTCTACTCTTAAAGGAAAGAATTTGCTCCTCAGAAGGCAAAAATACTTTTGAAGGAGTTGCCTCCCCTGAAGGTGTATCCATTCCCCTTAAGATGCCAAGCACAACAATTATTGTCTGTGTTATTGTCTGCTTGTTACTTTACAAGTCATTGTTGAAAACAGTCTGGACCCAGATCAGGTTGTTCCTAGAGGAGCAGTCTGATCAGGATCCACACTGTTTGCCTGTATGCAAAATATTTGAAAAAGTTTGCAAGAAGATGCAGCAGACAACATAAACAGACACCGCTTTCAGATGTAGTTTTTCTTGAATTCTTAAGGCTTAAAACATACGGTATTTGAAGATTAAATCAAGGCAACAAGGAATAGGTTTATTTTTTTAGAGAGTTTTATGGCCTAGTTAATACAGTTTAGGTCATGTTCAGTCAGTTGTGCAGATACTGGCATCAGTAATGACAACTAATGAGGGTCAGGTGAGCCTAATTATATGTATTGTGTGGCAATCAAAGTGATACTGGCTTACAGCCATACAGGCAAGCAAGGCCTGCTGTCCTTGCAGCTAGTGAGGACAGAGGGGATTTGGTTATTTCTCCTACTTCACACCAGTCATCTTCTTGTTCCTTATTTTTCACTGTTCCTTACTATAGCTTTGTCACTTTTCTCTGGAACATGAGACAAAATCCTCAAGAGTTAGTGTGTTCGAAAATGAAAACACAACAATGATAACTGCCCTTCTGAATCAGTAATATAAAGAGAAAAACCAGGTGGTTGACTACTCTTACTATACTCTGCTACTGGTATCTCTCAATTCATAGGACTCTCATTCATAGGACTCTCAGTTAACCCTTATCTTGCTGAATATTCATTTAAGCCACACCCATTTATGTCTATCAACCAATCAAATTACTTGATGTAATTTATTGCTACAAATTCATAAACTGAATGCCAAACAGTGTAGATCCTGATCAGATGGCTTCTTCAGAAGCCATCTGATCTGGATCTGCACTGTTTGCAAAGATAGGGGTTGTCGTGAACAGCATGATAAGGGTTAATAGATGCCTGATATTGTTTGTATCCTGTGAAAACTGAATGACAAGCTGCACATTTCAGTCTATTAACAAAACAAACTTATCCTGCCTTGTCAGTTTATTGTGAAAGAGGTTCTGGTTTGAAGTTTCGGTAATACTGTAAAAAATACCTTTTACAGCATGAAGCCTACTTACAATTTTGTCTGTGAAGATGCCTTGATTGCTGCCAGTGTTATATTAGCCCTTGACCTGCTGAATATTCATATATGCCACACCCACTACCGATTATCAACCAATCAGAATACTTGATGCAAATTATTGCAACAAATTCACAATCTGAATGGCAAACAATGTAGATCCTGATCAGATGGCTTCTTCAGAAGCCATCTGATCTGGATCTTCATTGTTTGGAAAATAAGGCATATCCGGGCTCAGCAGGACAAGGGTTAATGTGTTTGTTCATTATATTTTTTTGACATCATGATTAGAAATTTAAAACTTGATCAAATCGCAAGCTAAAAAAAATTATCTAGTTATTTATGAAATATCAGATTTGTATTCATTTTTATTAGATTTCATTCAGTACTAAATGATTAAATTTTGATAGTTATCATTTATTAGATCTGGTAATATTTTATTGTACGTGCTTAATACTAAGTGTCTTTGTCATATAGCATTCAACTACTAACATATTTTGTATTGTCACATGGCAGGGGTATCTTGTATTTTGGCACTGATTGTGGTTTGTATTGATATTAGATAAATTACTTGCTATATATTGTTAATTCATTAAGAGTGATACTGTTTCAAATCTAAGAAAGGATTAATTCTTAATGAAAAAACGGAAAAATATAAATTTTAGCTGATATTTGTAGGAGAAATAATATTTTAATGAAACATATAAAAATTTCATCAATTCTAATTAGAGTGTTTCAAAGTGGAATATATGCACCATTTTTCAGCAAATGACCATTTTAATGAGAAGTATTTGATTGGCTGGTTCCTGAATCCCTTTGTAATGGGAGCTTCTCTTTCAAGAAAGAATTTGCTCCCCATGGGAGCAAATTCTTTCTTTTAAGAGTAGTCCTTTGCAAGGAGGAAGCAAATACTTGTTTGTGTTTGAGTGAGTTTCTTCCCTTGGATGTGTACCCACTCACCTTAAGAAGAGATGTGAAAGAAGAGAAACAGTCTTTCGACTAATTGACTGTCCAGCTGACAGTTTAGCAATGAAACAGCATAAGCTCAGTAGAAGACCTGGTCACTTAACAATTACATGGGGTTAGTTGTCTTTCCTGTTGTTGATGGTGGGTTTAACTCTTTCGATGCCAAATTGATTTCTAAACATAATTCCTAGTGCCAAATTTATTTTTAGTCCCTTGCATTTTTTGCCACTTGAACCATGTAAAGATGCGATCAAAACATTTTTTTTTTTGGACAAAAGCTTGTTTTTGCCAAAAACTGGTCTTACCTAATGATTTACAACAACATGTGCCAGTTATTTCCCTTAATTGGTTGATCTAAAAGGCTTTATCATATGACGTCGCGTCTGAGAATGTAATAATGCCATGTAATAAATTTGATAATCTACTAGTGGATTAAATATGCAAATTAACTAAATACGCCTCGTAACGTTACATGTACGACGTCCTTAATGACGGCACGTTTACTGTTGGTGGAAAATTGACATTTGTTTTTTAAAAATTGTGCATAAAATGCATTTTAATGTCATATGATAAATAGAATCTTGCATTCTTGTTCATGTATTATTGAATTTATTAAACTCATTGAGGAAAATGGATAAAATGCTCAGCAGAGCCTCGCATTTTATCCCTTTTCCTCAACTCGTTTAATAAATTCAATAATACATGAACACTCATGTAAGATCCTCTATGAATCACATTGGTACTCTTGACCGCAAAATGACTGCTGAAAACACTTCACAACACAGTACTTCCTTGCAAATTAAGAAATTATGCCTACAAAATTAAAGGCACTTTAGAAGTTAAATTTCTACAACTTAAAATGTGACAAAGTCAATACATGTAGTTAGCTTTGCCTTGAAATAGTAGTCATTTATTATGGCAAATAGATCAGCTTTTTGCTGAAAAAAAATGTGAGTAGCTACTCACCCTTTTTTTCAGCAGAAATATCAGTGTATACAACGTACCTTAAAAATAGTTATTTCTGTGGAATTTCTCTTATTTATACTCCAAACATAGGTTGTGGGTGCTCCTTATGAGTACCTACATACTATGTCTTGGTGCAGAAATAAGAAAAATAATGCATACCCACGTAAACCTCAGTTTTCTCTATACAGAACAGATATGGTTTACAAGGGTATTCATAACTTGGTCTTACCATAAAAATCCTAAAATTCGGACACCTTTTTATATGCTTTTTTCATGATCTGGCATGAAGTCCAAAAGGTGCAGATGGAATGGCAAACAGAGTGGAACGTGATCAGACTGCTCCTTCATGGGCAGTCTGATCTGGATCTGCACTGTTTAATGTCCCATTACTTAGGATCATTATGGTACCATTATTAACAAGATGATCTCTAATGAGTTTGTTAAGCTAAAACTGTCTTAGGTTAGAATTTCTGTCAGAAGTTTCTAGATAGCAGGCTAGACTTTATAATCTGTCAGCCACAGTTTACTGACTTTAGTATGTTAGGAGTAGATCACTGATGGTTATGGTTAGGAGTCACTGATGGTGAGGGTTAGGGTTAGGAGTCACTGATGGTGAGGGTTAGGAGTCACTGATGGTGAGGGTTAGGGTTACTGATGGTTAGAGTTAGGAGTCAGTCACTGATGATTAGGGTTAGTAGGTCACTGATGGTTAGGGTTACCGTCACTAATGTTAGGAGTAGGTCATTGATGGTTAGGGTCACTGATGGTTATGGTTAGGAGTAGGTCACTGATGGTTAGGTTTAGCATAACTGAAGCTTAGGGTTAGGAGTAGGTCACTGATGGTTAGGGGTTAGGGTCAGTGATGGTTAGGGCTAGGAGTTCATCACTGATGGTTAGGGTTAGGAGTAGGTCACTGATGGTTAGGGCCTCTGACGGTTAGGGTTAGGAGTAGGTCACTGATGGTTAGGGGTTAGGGTCACTGATGGTTAGGGCTAGGAGTACATCACTGATGGTTAGGGTTAGGAGTAGGTCACTGATGGTTAGGGCCTCTGACGGTTAGGGTTAGGAGTAGGTCACTGATGGTTAGGGTCACTGATGGTTATGGTTAGGAGTAGGTCACCAATGGTTAGGTTTAGTGTAACTGAAGCTTAGGGTTAGAAGTAGGTCACTGATGGTTAGGGTCACTGATGGTTAGGGCTAGGAGTACATCACTGATGGTTAGGGTTAGGAGTAGGTCATTGCTGGTTAGGGCCTCTGACGGTTAGGGTTAGGAGTAGGTCACTGATAGTTAGGGCTAAGAGTAGGTCACTGATGGTTAGGGTTAGCTTAGGGTTAGGTAAGGGTTAGGTAAGGTTAGTCAGGTCATTAGGGTTAGGGTAAGGGTTAGGTAATATAAAGTGGCGGACAGATTCTAAAGTTGCTACTAGACAGCAGTTGTTCTATTTCTTTAAAATCCTTTATTTTTACCTTAGAACCTTGTCTGAAATTTACTTCCTATCCAGTCTAATGATTGATATGTGGGGTGATAATTTATTGATTGTTTTCATGATTCCAAAATTTAATGGTGATGTTTCGCTGGTAATTTTCTTTGAAATAAGTTTCACACAATCTGCTTCTGGGCATAGTTGTTCAAAAGTGATCAGAATGTTAACTGTTGCAGTTCATTCAATATCTATTACAGTTATATTTTTGCTGAAAAGAAATCTGAGTAGCTTTTGTAATGCAATGCAATTCAGTGCAAAAGTTGCCCAATTTTTAAGCAAAATTTTTTTTTGCCATACTGAACATGATGTTAACTAATAAATTTGTAGCCTTGAAAAATATGTTGATTTATTATCAAATTACTGGAATAGTGGTCACAAATAAGATTGACTAGGTGGAGCTACCTTTTGCACCTGTCTTTGACAAAAAAGGTAAACCAAGTCACCCTCCGCCTAGTCAACCTTATCTGCGACTACTATAATACAGTAATGATCCTAAGTATTGGGACAGGCAGTCCTAAGCAAACACTGCAGGCCCAGATCAGACTGCCCCTGAAGGAGCAGTCTGATCAGGGTCTTCATTGTTTGCCATTCCATCTGCACTTTTTGGACTCTGCTTGATTGTGAAACAAATGTTAAAATTTTAGGACAATTACCGCAATTCCTCAAGGTGTCTGGATTTTTAGGATTTTTACGGTATTCCGCCTTCACCTGAAACCTTTCTTTTAGATTTCAGTATTCAGCTCTGTTTTACTTACATTAGATTTATTTATTTATTTACTGGTCTGAATTTACAGTAAAATTCAGCTATTAAGACCACCTAAAATTAAGACAAATTCACCTTTAAAAAGTTTATTTCGTAGGTTGTAGGTATTCTCTATTTGTGGTTTCTACCTAAACTGTCCTCTGCTCAGAGACCAACTTTGGGACTGTTCAAAAGTGGTCTTTAAGACCACTTTTGAACAGTCCCACAGGTGGTCTTAATATATGAATTTTACTGTATTTATAATACTGGTGGAGTACTTTTCTTGACAAAAATTTTATGTGTTCCAGACCAGAGTGTGATGACAGATGACAATGAAAAATCCACGCAGACATCATCACAGACACCCCAGAAACAACGCTTCAAACCACAGTTGGACCATGACTTTATCCCTCCCAGTTTACAAGACAAAGGTGTATCCCCTCGAGGCAAAAGGAGACCAGCTCCTGAGAGTGAGTCCGAAACGGAGACAGAAACTGAGACTGAGTCAGAAACTGAAGACGACACACTTGGTCGCAGTCACAGCATGGTTGTCATGGATGCACAGAAACCACAAGCTCCGAATTTGGCAGTGCGTAGAGAGAAGAAAACTCCAAGGACACCTAGGTCTGGACGTGAATATGAGACACCTCGACAGAGAGGTGTGAGCATCATCAGAGATGGGCGGGAATACATTGAAGTTGAGGATGATCAGGCAACTACATCAACAGATAGAGATGGTCTACCGCCTCATCCACAAGAAGCTCGTAGTTTTGATAAACCACGAAAAAAGAGGCGTAACATGGCGATTATTGAAGTACAGGATGCGGTAGAACTGGATGCAAAGAGGAATGAAGAATCAATGGAGGAAGAGAGACAGGTTGCCGTGCCAGCAGTTACCAAGGAGAGCATGAGACAGATTGATGAGGGACAGGTAAGGGAAAACATTGAGTATTGATACTTATATATGTACTTCTATAGTTTATACGCGTGTGCCTAATAAGGCAAAACAACAAAAATACAAGCAAAATGATTCTAGTCTGTGTGTCCTATAAATTCTCAAGAGGAATAACTAGGTTGTGCACCTCTAAGGAAATAATTCATCACATTGAAGCTTATATGTTCGTTTCCTTAAAGTTATCTTTGACTTAAACCCCTATCCTGCTGAATAAATTTGTTATGCTTGTAAGAGTCACATTAAAATGAGTCACCCATTGTCTGTATATACACCACAGCCTCTAAATAACATTGTTCATTATAGCCCCGCTTTGAAAAAGTGGGGCTATATTGGATTTGCCATGTCCTTCTGTCATTCTGTGATTCCGTTAATTTGTGTTGGCTCCATAACTTTGTATCTGCTTAACATATTTTCATGAAATTTCACACAAATGTTAAACACCATAAGACAATGTGCAGAGCGAAGGAATTATAACTGTGGATTGCCTACTTTTGGAGTTATTGCCCTTTGAACATTTTCCGTAATTCCGTAATTCCGTTAATTTGTGTTGGCTCCATAACTTTGTATCTGCTTAACATATTTTCATGAAACTTCACACAAATGTTAAACACCATAAGACAATGTGCAGAGCGAAGGAATTATAACTGTGGATTGCCTACTTTTGGAGTTATTGCCCTTTGAACATTGAAAAATGGCAATTTTAATTGTGTCCGCTTCATAACTCGAAAACCGTTTGAGATATTTTTAGGAAACTTCACACAAATGTTAAGCACTATGAGACGATGTGCAGAGCGCAGGAACCATAACTCTGCATTGCTTATTTTTGGAGTTATTGCCCTTTGAACATTGAAAAATGGCAATTTTAACAGTGTCCGCTTCATAACTCGAAAACCGTTTGAGATAATTTCATGAAACTTCACACAAATGTTAAGCACTATGAGACAATGTGCAGAGCGCAAGAACCATAACTCTGGTTTTCGTATTTTCTGTGTGTCTGTCTGTGTCTGTTAACAATTTTCGTGTCCGCTCCATAACTTTAAAACCCATTCACATATTTTCATGAAACTTCACACAAACATTAAACACCATGAGATGGTGTGCAGAGTGCAGGAACCATAACTCTGGATTGCCTAATTTTTGAGTTATTTCCCTTTGAATATTGAAAAATATCAATTTTAGCCGTCTTTGCTCGATAACTCAAAAACCGTTTGAGATAATTTTATGAAACTTCACACAAATGTAAAGCACCATATTACGTGTGCAGAGCGCAGGAACCCAAACTCTGGATTGTCTACTTTTTCAGTTATAGGCTTTTGAATATTAAAAAATGGCAATTTTAACTATGTCCGCTCCATAACCGTTTCTGATATTTTCATGAAACTTCAAATAAATGAAAAGCACCTTGAGATGATGTGCAGAGTGCAGGAACCATAACTCTGGTTTGCCTACTTTAGGAGTTATTGCCCTTTGAACATTTAAAAAGGCAATTTTGACTGTGTCGGCTCCATAACTCACAAACCATTTGAGATATTTTCATGACACTTCACACAAGTGTAAAGCACCATGAGACAATGTGCAGAGCGCAGGAACCCTGACTCTGATTTGCCTACTTTAGGAGTTATTACCCTTTGAACATTGAAAAATGGAAGATGAAATTTAGTATAAACATGGACATTCTGGTAATGTATCATGCTCATTGAAATGAGGGAGAAGGGCTCACAACTCTTAGAGTTTTTCCAGATAATGTAAAATTTTCAACAGTTATTTCTTGTTCATAACTGTTTTCTCTGCAGCTTAAATAACTTTCTTCTCTGACAGCGCTGAAGCGGGGCTATAGTCAGATCCTCTGACAGCTCTAGTTATATCAAAGTCTTGTAATAACACTGGAGCTTGAAGAAATAGCTTGAAGCCCATCGGAGCTTGAAGAAATAGATTGGGCTGCATGATGCTTCAACGCAGAGATGAACCAACTGCACATGAGTACTGGTAAACCGCTCAGAATGTCTAAGCCTGCCCAGGCAAAGTGTTGCAAGTCAGATCATCCATGCTTAGAAACCCTATTGGTTTCATTGGGCAGCAGGGCTTGAGATGTCATTTCATCTTAGTGTTGGGTAAAAGTCCCTCCGAATTGGAAGCAACGTCTCCAAAATGACCTATATAGTGTTGAAAGGGATGTTAAACCTCAAATCAGACAAACAGTTTGTATCATAAAACAGTTTAAAGTGAGGTCCCAAAAATATATAGAGTATTAAGGAAATGACATGGTTTCTGCTTGGACACCAACAGTAACATCATAAAGAGTTTTTGGTGTAATGCATTCAGCAAGTTTTCATTACGAAAACATTCTTATTCAAATATATTGAAAACTTTACCACCAAAAAAAAAAAAAAAAAAAAAGAAAATTTTCAGATAAAAATTCTGATATTTTTCATATTTCTTCTCAAAAACATAAAATTGTCCCAACTTGTTAGAACCGCTTTGGCGAGGCAGTTCTGACGAGTACCGAAAAGCTCAGAGCTCACACTAGGATTTTGAAAACTTCCTTGTAAAAAGTTGGATTCACAGGTAAAAAGTTGGATTCACAGGTAATAAGTTGGATTCCCAAATAAAAAGTTGGAGTTCTGATCTTGATTGCCCATGGAACATAGACAAAAATTTCTTATCATCAGGCTACACATCCATATGAATAACTGACGTGTAGATTGTGGGTACTAGTTAGAACTATTTCACTGATGTGTCTAAGAAGCAGCCACAATCTGATGTTTTGTAGAAATATTAGGAAAATAATGTATACCCCAGTAAACCCGCCCCCCCCCCCCCCAAAAAAAAAAAAAACATGCAGTTGCTCCGATTTATTCTCAATTCTAGCCAAATAATGCCATATCATAAAAATCATGTTGTGTTAGGATAACAACAGATATAATGTAAACCCAGATCAGAAAGAAGCATTCTAAACAGCCATGTTTCAAATTCGGACGTTCATGTACATGACAGTAGCTCATAATTTTGTGAACAAATACGTAGGGCAAGCATCCTAATCTGACTTCCTGTAATTGTTAAAATGATTGCATGTTGAAGAATTACAGACATTTATGTCACCAGTAAACATCGAAACATTCTGTGAATGAACAATAAAAAGTATGATCGTGTAGTCGCGAAAATACATGACATTGGTAATTTGTCAATTATATCGTCTTCGCCGTAACTCTGGTTTAACTAAATGTGATATTTTATGTGACTAATCTTAATCCGTGAATGGTTCATGCTCACATCAATCAGTAAACTAATTAATTGTAATCCGTAATAACACAGGGATTAGCACGGCGAGATTAAAAAGGTACAATCATTTTTAACACGTGCCACAAACTGACCACTTGCAAAAATACCTGTCAATATGTGGCACGTGTGCTTTCAACACCAAAAGCGGCGCCGCATTTGATCTTTTACTGGTATTGCGTAAGCAGCCTAAATTAGCTTCTGATTATTTTGGACGCGTGTCGCAATAAAAACATGCGTACATAAGAATCGGCGATAGTGAATTTTATGCATACAACGGCAAAGAGTTGGCGTAAAATACGCAGAATCCTGTGTTTCCGCGAGCTCTGAAGCTGTGTTTCTTAGCAGATATAAAATGTTTTCGTGATGTACAGCTTGATGAAACTGTTGACTTTTCCTTTCAACGGGGGTAAGTTACCCTTGAAGGAAAAAAAAACAACAAAAAAAAAAACAAGGCTCCCACACAGGTGGCAAATACTTTCATTGAAGATAAGCCTTTTTTGAGTTGAAGAGTTGAAGAACATTTTTTTAGCTCGCCTGTACGAAGTACATGGAGAGCTATTGTTGTCACCTCATTTGTGCATGTTTGCGTGTGCGTTCCCGTCACACTATGTTAAAGTTTTTCAGATGCTTATATCTCAACAGTCACTCATCACAGAGCACTCATATTTGGAACTTAAGTACCTGAGAGGGTCTTCTGATGTTCAAAGACAACAGACCCCTGGGTTCATGCCCCGGGGTGGGGCTAGGGGTCAAAATCTAGAACACCTCTGTAAAACTGTGTTAAAGTTTTTTAATTGCTTATATCTCCACAGACACTCATCACAAAGGATTCATATGCTACAACTTGGATACCCAAGCGTGTCTTCTGAGATTCCAAGACAACACACCCCTGGGTTCATGCCTGGGAGGACGGATGGGGTGGGGCTAGGGTCAAAATCTAGGACACCTTTGTAATTTGTTATATACGTTTCCATTATGCTAACAAGTTATAAACACAATTGGTTATATATCAGCCAACCATGTTACATTGGTTCAAGTGTAAAAGGGTGAAGGTCATGGTGACCTACATTGCACGGTCCAGTGATTTTGCCTTATATCTTGAAGACTATTTGTTGGTGAAATGTCATACCTGGGATATTAGTACCATGTGACCCCATGATTGACATCAAAATATATCTAGGTCACTGTGACCTATATTTCATGGTCCAGTGATTTTGCCTTATATCTTGAAGACTATTTGTTGGAGAAATGTCATACCTGGGATATTAGTACCATGTGACCCCATGATTGGCCTCAAAATATATCGTGGTCACTGTGACCTATATTTCATGGTTCAGTGATTTTACCTTATATCTTGAAGAATATTTGTTGGAGAAATGCCATACCTTGGATATTAGTGCCATGTGACCCAATGATTGACCTCAAAATATATCTAGGTCACTGTGACCTATATTTCATGGTTCAGTGACTTTGCCTATTATCTTGAATACTATTCGAAGGAGAAATGTCATACCTGGGTTATAAGTTCCATGTGATCCCATGATCGACCTCAAAATATATCTAGGTCAGTGTGACCTATATTTCATGGTTCACTGATTTTGCCTACTATCTTGAATACTATTTGATAAAGAAATGTCATACTTTGATTATTAGTTCCACGTGACCTACTGATTGACCTCAAATATATATCTAGGTCATTGTGACCTATTTCATGGTTCAGTGATTTTGCCTATTAGCTTGAATAATATTTTGATAACGAAATGTTATACCTGGGATATTACTTCAATGCAACCAGATGATTGACCTCAAAATATGTCTAGGTCAGTGTGATCTATTTCATTGTTCAGTGACTTTGACTTATTGCTTGAATACTATTGGATGGAGAAACTTCGTTTCTGAATAATCAGTTCCATGTGACCAGATGATTGACATAGAAATATATCAAGGTCAGTGTGACCTATTTTCATGGTTCAATGATTAGCCTTATAATTCAGACACAATTTGATTCTGAAATGAAATGTCTGGAATACATGTTCCATGTGACCTGATGATTGACCTCAAAATATATGTAGGTGAGTGTGATCTATATTTCATGGTTCAATAGTTTTACCTTATATCTTGAAGGCACGAAACAGGGGAGCTATGCTGTCATGCGACAGCTCTTGTTTTGTCTGTTTCCCTTCAAACAATCATTCTGGTTTACTTGTTCACCTTAATTCTTTTCTTTCAGTTCATCACAAGTGATGGAGATGGAATTTTGCCTGCCCCTTCCATTATGGTGGAGAGCCATGGGAAGAGTGGTGTACGTGTTGTCTGGGATCTGCCCAGAGAACCAGACCCTGAGTACCATCTACTGCTATATGTTGTAAATGTTGTTGGTACCCGCTTTACAGGAGACATTAACAGTGATATCAGGTAAGAGTTTTGCTTCATTCTTGATGTTAGGGTCTACTCAGGGAACCAGACCTGCGTATATTTGCCATCTACTGCCATATGTTACCAATCTTAGTGGTACCCAGTTTCCATTTGGCATCTAGCTCAGTTGAATGTGCATCTGATTGGTGGGTTTGACACCTGCATTCTTGCATGGAGATTAATCATGAAATCTATTCTACAGTCAGTCTCTTCCTTCAGATTCAAGAAGGGCAATTTCATTTTTTTTTTTTTTTTGCTAAAGTGTGTGTGTGTGTGAATTCGGGTTTAACGTCGCTTTCAACAATTTTTTAGTCATATCACGACAGTGTCTGGTTGCGACAGGGAGCTCAATGCTCACTTTTATAGTGCTGCCTCACTGAAGTATCATGTCCCAGACACATTACATGATACCACACCCTGTCACATTATCCTGACACTGGATCGACAAGTCCTAAATCTACCCCGTAAATCTGAGTGCCAAGCGAGGAGCAGCTAGTACCATTTTTAACGACTTTGGTATGTCGCCGCCCGGGAACCAACCCGTGACCTCCTGTTCCCCGGAGCGGACACTCTACCAACTGAGCTATCCGGGCCATTTTTTTAGCTCACCGTCACGTAGTGACGAGGTGAGCTTTTGGGATCACTTTTCGTCCGTCGTCCGTTGTCCGTCCGTCCGTGCGTCCGTGCGTGCGTCCGTAAACAATTTCTTTAAACGACATCTCCTCCTAAACCACTGATCGGATTTTGACCAAACTTCACAGGAATGATCCTTAGGTGGTCCCCTTTCAAAGTTGTTCAAATGGTTCCGGTCCGTTGCACATCTAGGTTTTTGGGGCCAAAAATAGATTTTTTTCACCAAAAACTTAAAAAATCTTCTTCTCTGAAACCACAAGGCCCAGGTCTTTGATATTTGGTCTGAAGCTTCATCTAGTGGACCCCTACCAAGATTGTTCAAATTATAGTGCTGGGGCCAAAAATGCCCCCGCTCCGGGGCCCTTTGGATTTACATGGGCATATATAGGGAAAATCTTTAAAAATCTTCTTCTCTGAAACCGTAAGGCCCAGGTCTTTGATATTTGGTCTGAAACTTCATCTAGTGGACCCCTACCAAGATTGTTCAAATTATAGTGCTGGGGCCAAAAATGCCCCCGCTCCGGGGCCCTGTGGTTTTACATGGGCTTATATAGGGAAAATCTTTAAAAATCTTCTTCTCTGAAACCGTAAGGCCCAGGTCTTTGATATTTGATATGAAGCTTCATCTAGTGGACCCCTACCAAGATTGTTCAAATTATAGTGCTGGGGCCAAAAATGCCCCCGCCCTGGGGCCCTTTGGTTTTACATGGGCTTATATAGGGAAAATCTTTAAAAATCTTCTTCTCTGAAACCGTAAGGCCCAGGTCTTTGATATTTGGTATGAAGCTTGATCTAGTGGACTCCTACCAAGATTGTTCAAATTATAGTGCTGGGGCCAAAAATGCCCCCGCTCCGGGGCCCTTTGGTTTTACATGGGCTTATATAAGGAAAATCTTTAAAAATCTTCTTCTCTGAAACCGCAAGGCCCAGGTCTTTGATATTTGGTATGAAGCTTCATCTAGTGGACCCCTACCAAGATTGTTCAAATTATAGTGCTGGGGCCAAAAATGCCCCCGCTCCAGGGCCCTTTGGTTTTACATGGGCTTATATAGTGAAGAGCTTTAAAAATCTTCTTCTCTGAAACCGTAAGGCCCAGGTCTTTGATATTTGGTATGGAGCTTCATCTAGGGGACCACTACCAAGATTGTTCAAATTATGGTGCTGGGGTCAAATATGCCCCCGCTCAGGGGCCCTTTGGTTTTACATGGGCTTATATAGGGAAAATCTTTAAAAATTTTCTTCTCTGAAACCGTAAGGCCCATGTCTTTGATATTTGGTATGAAGCTTCATCCCACAAGGCCATGGTCCTTCTCCCCCCCTCCCCCCCACTCCGGGGCCCTTTGGTTTTAAATGGGCTTATATAGGGAAAATCTTTAAAAATCTTCTTCTCTGAAACCGCAAGGCCCAGGTCTTTGCTATTTGGTATGAAGCTTCATCTAGTGGACTCCTACCAAGATTGTTCAAATTATAGTGCTTGGGCTAAAAATGCCACCGCCCCGGGGCCCTATGGTTTTACATGGGCTTATATGGGGAAAATCTTTAAAAATCTTCTTCTCGGAAACCCCAAGGGCCAGGTCTTTGCTATTTGGTATGAAGCTTCATCTAGTGGACCCCTACCAAGATTGTTCAAATTATAGTGCTAGGGCCAAAACTGCCCCCGACCTGGGGCCCTTTGGTTTTACATAGACTTATATAGAGATATTCCTTAAAAATCTTCTTCTGAAACAGCAAGGCCATGGTCTTTGATATTTGGTGTGAAGCTTCCTCTAGTGGACCTCTATCAAGATGGTTTAAATTATAGCCCTGAGGCCAAAAACGCCTCCGCCCCAGAGCCATTTGGTATTTCATAGGCTTATGTAGGGAATATCTTTAATAAAAATCTTCTTCTCTGAAACCGTTAGGCCCAGGTCTTTGATATTTGGTATGTAGCATATCTAGTGGACCTTTGCCAAGATTGTTCAAATTATAGCCTTTGTTGATATTTGGTATGAAGCTTCACCTTTTTAGACGTCTCTGAACATTATGCACATTATAGCCCTGGGGTTAATAATGGCCCTCCCCGGGTCCCACTTGTTACTCTATGGATCAGGTGAGCGATCCAGGGCCATCATGGCCCTCTTGTGATTAATATTAGGATCACTTTTTGTCTGTCATACGTGCGTAAACAATTTCTTCAAACAACATCTCCTCCTAAACCAATGAACGGATTTTGACCAAACTTCACAGGAATGATCCTTAGGTGGTCCCCTTTCAAAGTTGTTCAAATGGTTCAGGTCCGTTGAGCATATAGGTCACAGGAGACAAAAATAGATTTTTTCAGCGAAAACTTAAAAAATCTTCTTCTCTGAAACCGCAAGGCCCAGGTCTTTGATATTTGGTATGAAGCTTCATCTAGTGGACTACTACCAAGATTGTTCAAATCACAGTGCTGGGGCCAAAAATGCCCCAGCCCCGGGGCCCTTTGGTTTTACATGGGCTTATATAGGGAAAATCTTTAAAAATCTTCTTCTCTGAAACCGCAAGGCCCAGGACTTTGATATTTAGTATGAAGCTTCATCTAGTAGACCCCTACCAAGATTGTTCAAATTGTAGTGCTGGGGCCAAAAATGCCCCCGCCCCGGACCCTTTGGTTTTACATGGGCTTATATAGGGAAAATCTTTAAATGTCTTCTTCTCTGAAACCGCAAGGCCCAGGTCTTTGATATTTGGTATGAAGCTTCGTCTTGTGGACCCCTACCAAGATTGATCAAATTATAGTGCTGGGGCCAAAAATGCCCCCGCCCCGGGGCCCTTTGGTTTTACATGGGCTTATATAGGGAAAATCTTTAAAAATCTTCTTCCCTGAAACAGCAAGGCCCAGGTCTTTGCTATTTGGTATGACGCTTCATCTGATGGACCCCTACCAAGATTGCTCAAGTTATAGTTCTCGGGCCAAAAATGCCCCCGCCCCGGGGCCCTTTGGTTTTACATCGGCTTATATAGGGAAAATCTTTAAAAATCTTCTTCTCTGAAACCTCAAGGCTCAGTTCTTTGATATTTGGTATGAAGCTTCATCTTGTAAACCTCTACCAAGATTGTTCAAATTATAGCCCTGGGGCCAAAAATGCCCCTTGCTCGGGGCCTTTGGTTTTACTTAGACTTATACAGGGTTAATCTGTAAAAATCTTCTTCTGTGAAACCACAAGGCCTAGGTCTTTGATATTTGGTGTGAAATTTCATTTAGTTGACCTCTATCAAGATTGTTCAAATTATAGACCTTGGGTCAAAAATGCCCCCGCACCGAGACCCTTTGGTTTTACATAGACTTATATAGGGAAATCTTTAAAAATCTTCTTCTCCGAAACTGCAAGGCCCATGTCTTTGATATTTGGTATGGAGCTTCATCTAGTGGACCTCTACCAAGATTGTTCACATTATAGCCCCCGGGCTACAAATCCCCCGCCCCGGGGCCCTTTTGTTTTACATAGACTTATATAGAGATAATCTTTGAAAATCTTTTTCTCTGAAACAGCATGGCCCATGTCTTTGATATTTGGTGGGAAGCTTCATCTAGTTGACCTCTATCAAGATAATTTAAATTATAGCCCAGAGGCCAAAAATGCTCCCGCTCTCGGGCCATTTGGATTTACATAGGCTTATGTAGGGAATATCTTTAAAAAAAATCCTCTTCTCTGAAACCGCAAGACCCAGGTCTTTGATATTTGGGGTGTAGCTCCATCTAGTGGACCTTTGCCATGATTATTCAAATTATAGCCTTTTTTGATATTTGGTATGAAGCTTCACCTTTTTAGACCTCCCTCAACATTATGCACATTATAGCCCTGGGGTCAATAATGGCCCTCCCCGGGGCCCACTTGTTACTCTATGGATCAGGTGAGCGATCCAGGGCCATCATGGCCCTCTTGTTTTTTTTTTTTTTTTGGCTAAAGAATGTGCACTGTACTAGTTAGCCATTTGTATTATATGCCCAGGATAAGTGTGATTAGGGTCACTGACCAGCTCAATATGACCTAAATAGTGGTGACTGAGCTGTAAAACTCCAAAAACAAATAAATAAAAAAATCAAGTTACAGGAGACAATCACCACTCTTATCTTGGAAGTGTTATTGATAATTTTGGTGTTTATGCTGACCTACTCCGGGAACTGGAGGTTCCATCTACCCTAGTATGCTTTTACAGTGGCTAGTTCACATTTTATATAGTTTTTTTTTTATTTTTTGGGGTTTTGGTTTTACAGCCCTTTTAAGATTATTTCACTTATTTTGAGCCGATAGTTAATCAGATGTGAGTAAAAAAAAGGAGCACCTGGAGAAAAACCACCTGACCTTCCATTGCAGAAGTTGATGGCTCACTTTATGTTGATTCCTGGTGTGCAAATTATACTTTGCACTGACTCATATGTTTTGAGGAATGTTATCATGAAATCTTTTCTTCAGTCAGTCAATCAGTCTTCAGAATGTCTTTTGAAGAATGTTAACTGTTTAATACAGGAAACACCAAAATGGGACATTGCAAATAGTGCAGGTCCAGGTCAGACCCCACAGATCTGGGCTTTCACTGTTTGTCCACAGTTCAGCCATTTTCTAAAAGGTTGCTAAAAAGAGGTCAACCTAGCCTCCATGGTGTAGTAGTTATGCTACTTGCCTCATAAACCAGGGGTGGTGGGTTCAATCCCGGGCTTCTCCAGACTTTCAGATGAGTCTTTAAACCGAGGTCCCATCTCCATATGACCTTAGATGTTGGTGGGATGTAAAACTTAAACACACACGTACAAGCTGACAATCTAAAGTTCAGAATGGACCTATTTCTTATATGTAAGGTGGAAGATTCCATTCAGTACAAAATGGGTAAATATCATTTCAGTTTTGAGTGTAACCTAGTGGAGAAGGGGAAGCAGATACGAGGAGTACAGCACTGCTGGAATATACAAGACAAAAATAGGTGTACAATATTTGGCCTGGTTCCTGGACTTACGTACAGGTAAGAGAATTTAACCCTTATCCCACTGAATAATTAATCCACAACCATTTCTGACTTTGAGCCAATCAAGAACTGAATGTCAAACAGTGTACCTGATTTGCACTGTTTGCAAAGGTAATAATAAACAAATATAACAATAATCAACTTACTTTTGAGAGGGTAACACATTTTGTTAAAAAAAAAATAATCTTCCATGAAGCCCTCTAATATATACATATATTTTGCCCCCGCCCAATGGGGCTTGAAGAAATAGATGGGCTGCATGATGCTTCCATGGAGAGATGAAACCGACCGCACACGAGTACTGGTAAAACGCTTAGAGGATCTAAGCCTGCACAGGCATAGCAGTGCGAGTCGGACCATCCATGCTTATAAAACCTATTGATTTCATTGGGCGACAGGTCTTGAGAGGTCATTTTATCTCAATGTCGGGTAAAAGCTCCACAGAATTGGAAGCAACATCTCCAAAATGACCTATGCAGTGTTGACAGGGACATTAATCCTCAAATCAAACAAACAAACATATGGCTTCAGGTCTGTGATAGTAATGTGATATATTCAAACTTTTACATATTTTCAGTATTAAAAGATATGGTTTCATTAGTTTTGAGAGTAATTTTTACCCACTGACACAGAGTACTCTTTCAAACCTCTTTTCAAACAGAGGACACAAGGTAACCTCAGACTCATTCGCTATGAAAAAAAATGGCATATTGATGCATCAGCAGTTAACTCTTACCATGCTGAAACAAGATGTATCCTATTTTGAAAACATTATAGATCCAGATCAGCTGGTTTCTGGTCAGAAACCAGCTGATCAGGATCAATACTGCTTACCTTTCTACTTGGTAATCCATGGTAAAAACTGAAATCATGCAACACAAATGGCTGCAATTTCGGGAGGAATGTAGCATAGTGAGGGTTAAAATTGCCAACTGAATATGTTAAGGGGAATGGGAACACCTGGCAGATTTTTCCGCCATTTTTCGAAGGGAGAAAACTTTCGGGACTTCCTGTTCGCTTTTCTGTAAGCCCTGTCTGACAGAAAATGGGGTCTGCTCTTCAATGAAAGAATTTGCTCCTCAGGAGCAAATTCTTTCCTTTAAGAGTAGACCCCTATTGACATGGGAGACAAAAATACTTTTGCAGAAGTTGCCTCCCCTGAAGGTGTTCCCATTCCCCTTAAATTTATATATTAATGCTACTGAGGTTTATGTGAATCTTTTTAGGTTGTATGTAATTGCCAACTACACCTTGGTGCATGGTCAGCAACCATGTGAGATCCAAACAACATCTTCAGTGATCTACTACACTACAGTTGGACCACCCCGTCCCCCAAAACTGAGGGTCCTCAGTGTTGATATGCACCAGGTAATCAGTGATCTTTTTTCATGAGGTCAATCTGACTTTTATGAAAGTGCTGTGCAACATATTTTGCATGTGTTTATTGCATATAAATTGCTGAACATTCCAAATATTTCGGATCTTGTAAAAGTTTCATTGAGTCATATATATATATCGTAGGCCAGATTGGAATCTAGGCAGATCCGGAATCTGCCTAGGCCAGATTAGAATTCTGATTATACCCCCACAAATGAAATTTGGGTGGGTATATAGGAGTGAGCTTGTCGGTCGGTCGGTCTGTCGGTCGGTTGACTTGGTTTCCAGACGATAACTCAAAAAGCGCTCCACCGATTTTTATAATTTTTGGTACACTGATGTAACATCACAAAATACAGGTTGTACTATCAAGGCAGTTTTTGTGGGGTATTCATCACCTTTAGTGATAGCTCTAGTTTGGTCTAGACCAAATGAGAATTCTAATTTGGCCTAGACAGATTCTGGATCTGCCTCATCTACTCATATTTGTTTTTATTGTCTTTTACACCCTATTATCTTTGCCAGACAGGCAATTGGTCCCAAATACAAAGCATACAGAAGATGAATGCAGTGTGTTGATTTCAACTATTGAAATAAGCCATTTTATTTATTTTTTTAAAGACAATCTAAAAACAATATTTTTTGGGGGTGTGTCTGTGTATTTTTTACCCACAAATAAGACTTGAAACCTCACCGCTAATTCATCTCTGTGGTTGTTTGCTTTTTGTGTCCACGGGAAATGTTGCACTGATGAGTTAGGAGGCCTTCATGCATACTGAACAAATCATTTGTCTAAATCGCGACGGAAATAAGGGCGAGGATTGTGGCCACGTAAAAACGATTTAAAAGCCCCCCCTTCCCCCCCCCCCCCCCCCCCCCCATCCAAGTGGAATTCGTTTCACTGAGAGTTCCCAGGCGGTTCTTCTGTGGCGGTTTATTTTCGTTATGGTTTGTCTTTGAGTGTGTGTGTCGCTTATATAAATTTGTTTTGGATAGCCAGTCGGCCATTTTGTCCTTTTGGCATTCCGCTATTGATGTTTCCAGTAGGGTCTAGTTGTTTCGTGTTTGTGCGCTTTCCCTTTGGTGTTTCTGATGGGAGCTGTGGGTTAATTGTATTGATTGCCGATCATTGCCTTCACATTTTGCATTTAATAACTACCATCAAAAACTACTTAATTCATAAATAAAACAGTTATCACATATGATTATTAATATCCAGTCAAAATATATAACTTATCAAATAGGTTCTAGTTTGGTCTAGGCAGATCCAGAATCCGCCTAGCCAAATTGGAATTATAATTTGGCCTAGACAGATTCTGGATCTGCCTGGACCAAATTAGGATTCTTATCTGGCCTAGACCAAATTAGAATTCTAATCTGGACTAGGCAGATTCTAGATCTGCCTAGGCAGATTCCGGATCTACCTAGATTCCAATCTGGTCTACGACATACATATATATATACTGTCTTAAAATATACTGGATACTGTCTTGAATATTGCTTTATGCTGAAATGTACCTCAGTAATGTAGGGCACAAACTTGTTTTATGCATAAAACTGTTCAAACTTATCAGTAATATGATTTACTGAATAACGCTATTTAATGGAAAATATGGACTGAACTATAGTAATAAAGAAAATTCAGTAATTTATGTTAAGCAGGGTCATTCATTATTTTTATTTACTAAACAGAAATGCAAAATATTCTTGTTTGATTTTCATTTTCAAGGCTCTCCTGGAATGGGATCAACCGAGGATGCATGAAGATCAGCAGCTGAAGGGTTACCAGATCTATGTTGACAACAAACCTTTGGGTGGAATACGCAACAAAGAAACTAGACAAATGATGATAAACAACCTTGTTCCTGGAAAAACACTGAGTGTTTATGTTGTTGCTGTAACTAAACAGGCCAATCAGGAGAGTGAGCCATCAAGAGTTCTTCATATTACTTGTCCCAGGGAACCACCTTCTATTACTGTTGCTCAGCAACCAGCTTATAAGCAAGGTTGTGTTCTGATATCCTGGGATAGGCCTAAAGGGCATACTTTTGCAACAAATGAGGAAGATATTTCTCTTTATGGGTAAGTGATATTGGTAACTGTAAAATTCATATTCAAGATATGTTTTGTGTACTGTATTCCCTAACTGGTTGAAATTTCAATACTAAAACCTTACTTTCTTTCAGTCATGTAAATGGACACTGGTGGGAAGTATTGACAAGTCTGCCATTAAGTTTCAGTGTTAATTGTCTTGTTTGCATTTTCCTCTATAGAAGAAAAAGGAAATTTTCTTGTGTACAGGCTACTTGTAAACAAAAACAGGAACAGATAAAACTTGGTATTCAGTTTATTTTCTGTAAATACAATAAAATTCCTATGTTAAGACCACCTTTGGGACTGTTCAGAAGTGGTTTTAAGACCACTTTTGAACAGTTCTAAAGGTGGTCTCCCACCAGAGTACACTGGATATAGAAAACACAAAGAAAATGTCCATGAAACTGTCTAAATAATCTTTTAAAAGCATAACTTGTCTTAATTTTAGGTGGTCTTTATTGTGGAATTTTAATGTACATTAGGGTTGATGTTTAAACATTAGCAGTGTAATTCAAAATGCAGGTTTTCATGCGGACTTCAGTTTCATTTCAAGAGGCCTTCATGCGGACTGAACAAATTATTTGTCTAAATCACGACGGAAGTAAGGGCGAGGATTGTGGCCACGTAATATCTATTTAAGCCCCCCCCCCAGTGGAATTTGCTTCCACTGACTGTTCCAAGGCGGTTCTTCTGTCACGGTTTATTTTTGTTATGGTTTGTCTTTGGGTGTTTGTGTCGCTTATATTTTTTTATTTTGGATAGCCTATTGGCCATTTTGTGGGAAAGTAACTGTCCTTTCCGCTATTGATGTTTCCATTAGGTCTGTTGTTTCATTTTTGTGTTTCTTTCCCTTTGGTGTCACTGATGGGAGCTGTGGGTTTATTGTATCGATTCCTGATCATTGCCTCCACTTCAATTTATTAGAGTTTGAAAAATGGAAAGAAAATTCGGAGTTACCTACTTTCCACAAATGATCTGGACAATCATCAGTATAATCTTTACATGTCATGCCACTCTGTTGGGCTGAATTTGCTGAGTTTTCATACCCCTGCCGTTGTCATGATAAAGATGGTGTTTTGGATGTCTCATCATGCATACATGCTGAACCCAAACAATTCTGAATATTTCAGTTTGCTGCACTCCTTCCCCTGTTAGTCATTTGTGTTGCATGATTTAAATATTTATCATGGATTCAGAAGCAGAATGGAAAACAGTATTTATCCCGATCAGCTGGCTTCCAAGAAGACAGATAATCTGTTTCTACTGTATTTACCCTAAACATTTGGACACCTAAACTCCTTACCATACTTGTTTCAAAATTTGAACAAGTAGAAATAACTTGCCGATTTTGTCTCTGAAAATAGCTGGGAGAGTGGCAAACATTGCAGACCCTGATGAGATGCTGCATTTTGTGGCATCTCATCTGGGTCTACACTGTTTGGTCTGGCCTATCTGTCCGAAAACATACGGTAAATATGGTATACAGTTTTCATTATAGGATATAACCAGGTTCAGCATATAGAGGGTTGAGAATAAACTTTCATCCATGACTAACATGATACATATACACAAGATTTGTGTTGGGTACTGTTGCTTAGTTGGTCTTGTGTGTAAAACCAATAACGTTCTTTGATTTTGACCAATAACAAAACCATTAAGTAATATGTTTGAACACTGACAGTAACTGGAATTTTGTAATTTAGCAATGGAGAACTTAATTTTTCAGACTTTTGACATATTCAAGGACTGCATGATAGCTATTATATGTTCTGACATATAGTGGCAATGTTCTGTCACTTTTGAAATTGATTTTAAGGTGAATTGAACTGTATATATGCTTAAATCCTTAACGAACTAGCCACACATGTCAATTTCCATTTTTGATAGATGATTTCAAGCTCACCTGTCATGTAGTGACGAGGTGAGCTTTTGGGGTCACTTTTCGTCCCTCGTCGGTCGTGTGTGCATCTGTCCGTCCGTGCATCCGTGCGTGCGTAAATTTTTTCTTCAAGCGACATCTCCTCCTAAACCACTGATCGGATTTTGACCAAATTTTACAAGAATGATCCTTAGGTGGTCCCCTTTCAAAGTTGTTCAAATGGTTCCGGTCCATTGCACATCTAGGTCACAGGAGCAAAAATAGATTTTTTTCACCAGAAACTTAAAAAATCTTCTTCTCTGAAACCACAAGGCCCAGGTCTTTGATATTTGGTATGAAGCTTCATCAAGTGGACCCCTACCAAGATTGTTCAAATTATAGTGCTGGGGCCAAAAATGCCCCGCCCCAGGGCCCTTTGGTTTTTACATGGGCTTATATAGGGAAAATCTTTAAAAATCTTCTTCTCTGAAACCGCAAGGCCCAGGTCTTTGATATTTGGTATGAAGCTTCAACTAGTGGACCCCTACCAAGATTGTTCATATTATAGTTTAACAGCAAGGCCCAGGTCTTTGAAATTTGGTATGACGCTTCATCTAGTGGACCCCTACCAATATTGTCCAAATTATAGTGCTGGGGCCAAAAATGCCCCCACTCAGGGGCCCTTTGGTTTTACATAGACTTATAAAGGGAAATCTTTAAAAATCATCTTCTCTGAAACCACAAGGCCTAGGTCTTTGATATTTGGTGTGAAGCTACATCTAGTGGACCTTTACCAAGATTGTTCAAATTATAGCCCTGAGA
Source organism: Lucinisca nassula (assembly GCA_963580285.1). Classification (NCBI taxonomy): domain Eukaryota; kingdom Metazoa; phylum Mollusca; class Bivalvia; order Lucinida; family Lucinidae; genus Lucinisca; species Lucinisca nassula. The sequence goes on along the minus strand of OY757016.1, from coordinate 124,085,143 downwards.
CCAAATATGTCCCCGCCTCGGGCCCCCCTGGTTTTACATAGACTTATATAGGAAAAATCTTTAAAAATCTTCTGTGAAACCACAAGGGGTAGCTCTATGATATTTGGTGTGAAATTTCATCTGGTTGACATCTATCAAGCTTGTTCAAGTTATAGCCCTGGGGCCACAAATGCCCCCACCCCGAGGCCCTTAGGTTTTACATAGACTTATAAAGGGAAATCTTTAAAAATCATCTTCTCTGAAACCACAAGGCCTAGGTCTTTGATATTTGGTGTGAAGCTACATCTAGTGGACCTTTACCAAGATTTTTCAAATTATAGCCCTGAGACCAAATATGCCTCCACGTCGGGGCCCTTTGGTTTTACATATACTTATTTAGGGGAAATCTTTAAAAAAATCTTCTTCTCTGAAACTGCAAGGCCCATGTCTTTGATATTTGGTATGGAGCTTCATCTAGTGGACCTTTACCAAGATTGTTCAAATTATAGCCCTCGGGCCACAAATGCCCCCACCTGGGGGCCCTTTGGTTTTACATAGACTTATATAATCTTTAAAAATCTTTTTCTCTGAAAAAGCAAAGCCTAGGTATTTGATATTTGGTGAAGCTTCATCTAGTGGGCCTCTATCAAGACTATCTAAGTTATAGCCCTGAGGCCTAAAATGGCCCAGCCCAGGGGCCATTATGTTTTACATAGGCTTATGTAGGGAATATCTTTAAAAAAATCATCTTCTCTGAAACCACAAGGCCCAGGTCTTTGATATTTGGTGTGTAGCTTCATCTGGTGGGCCTTTGCCAAGATTGTTAATTATAGCCTTTGTTGATATTTGGTATGAAGCTTCACCTTTTTAGACCTCCCTCAACATTATGCACATTATAGCCCTGGGGTCAATAATGGCCCATGCAAGGGCCCATTTGTTACTCTATGTATCAGGTGAGCGGTTCAGGGCCATCATAGCCCTCTTGTTTTAAATGTCAAGCCTGAAACATCACTGGAAAATAACAAAGCAATTTTCAATATTGTCTGTGCAATTTGAGTTGAAACTTTTAAGGTTTAAATTTACCGCCTTCCATCATTTTAGTATAACACAATGCAGCAACTGCATTGTATTGGTGACAGCACATCTAATATGACCCTGCTGTACAATATAGACCGGCTCAAAAATGACCTTAAATAGTGTTGATTGGGCGGTTAAACTCCAATACAAACGAAATGTACAATAGAGTATCTCATTGCATGTGGTAATTTGCAGTTTTCAATTTAAAAAACACTTGGCCAGCAACCAGACCTCAAGTCTCTGTCAGATCTTAAGTGAGTGAGTGTTTGAGTTTTACATCTCACCAACAGCTTAGATCATACGGAAATGGGACCTTGGTTAAAGACTCAGCCGAAAGTCTGGAGAAGCCGGGGATGGATCCTGCGACCCTGGTTTACAAGATCAGTAGCATAACCACTACACCACGGCTTCTACTGTCAGATGTTTAGCCAGATGTTAATCGTTTCAGGCCCTGGGTATGTCCATGTTCTCTTTTTGGACTTGGATCAAAATGAATTTTTAGGGGGCAGGGGGTAGACTGTTTACTATTGATAAAAATGGCAGTTGTCATTTGCTTAGAAGATCTAAGCCAGCCCAGGAAAAGTCTGATGTTGTCAGGTGCCCACCTTCACATGGCCTTTAAAATGTTTACTGGGTTGTTAAACTCCAAAACAAACAAATACTAGGCAAGCATTAAGATATGGATATTTATGCTGTTTGCTTTCATCTTTACATTTATTGTCCATATATGTGAAAAAAAAAACTGCCTCCATTTTTAGCAACAAAACTGCAGGAACAGAGGAAGATAATGATATAAGAGACAGGCGAGGGAAGCAGCCACATCGTGATAATGACTCTGAGATATTTAAGAGTGCAAGTTTTTCTGAAAGTGACACTGATTATAGCAGAGAAAAGGAAGTCAAATATAATCAGACTGGTTTAAGGGGTACCAAAAGGGACAGGCGTAGGAGGTACGGGACTTCTACTTATAATGGTATAGAAGGACAACCAGAAATCTATAAGAGAAATGATACTGATGACAGTAGATATTATCCTGCTGGTATATCTAAGAAATACATACAGGAAAGAGAGGCTATAGGTAGGAGGGGACAAGCTTTTTACCATACAAAAAATGGCAGAGGAAAAAGAATTGATTTCGGAAGGAGAAAGCCTAAAGATGAGGCTTCTGTATACAAGGATGGTATTAATTATAGGTCAAGCAGTGTCTCAAGTGATAGTTCAACAGAAAGTGAAACTGAATATAGCAGGTCTGAAAGAGACCATAGTTATCCATATGAGAGAGAAACTGATTATAGAAGAAAACATTATGCTGATAGAAGGATACCTGGCAGACATGACAGGCACTACATAGGCAATGACAGAGCTGGATTTAGTAATAACAGATATAAGAAAGATAATGATTTTAATAGAAAAGCTAAAGTTAATGACAAATACGGAAAAGTAGATGGTAGACATGACAGCCACTATCCTGATGGTTCCATTAAACATTCGATACAACAAGAATATGAGGACACAGATAGACTAGAACATACTGAAAAATCATCAGAATTAGACACCACTGGGTTGCATGGGGAGAGAAATAAGCAAATTGAGACCAACAGAAGAAGTGGTAGTCCAAACACTTTTACAGTCAGTTACAAAGTACTGGAACAGGATGAAAAGTCTAAAAGGAATGCTGATAAAAATAACATAATCACCAGAGATGCTCAAAATCAAAAACATATGCATGAAGAAGACAACCAGGTAGCTGTACAAATAGGTAATAAAGACATTAAAGGACATAGTTATAGACAGTCCAGAGAAAGATCCAGAGAAGGTTGTGATGGTATATTTTATGATGAATCAAGAGATGATACTAAAAATATTCTCAGGCAAAATCCAATGCTTAGGAAAGATAGTCAAGAAGCAATAGAGATAGACAGTAAAGACATTGAAGGACATGGTTATAGTCGACCCAGAAGAGGCTATAGAGAAGGTATTGGCGATAGATTCTATGATAAAACAAAAGATAAAACTAAAATAATACCCAGGCAAAAAGCCATACATGCAGATGATCAAGAAGCAAAGGAAATGGGTGGAAAAGATATCAAAGGACACGGTTATAGGCCACAGGCTGACGAAACAGAATATTATAATAAAATAATTCCCAGGCAAAAGGTCATACATAGAGAAGATGATCAGGAAGCAAAGGAAATAGGTGGAAAAGATATCAGAGGACATGGTTATAGGCGACAGGCTAAGGGCTCTAGAGAAGTTTATGATGACAGATCTGATGATGAAACTGGAAGTGATACTAAAAATATTCTCAGGCAAAATCCAATGCTTAGGAAAGATAGTCAAGAAACAATAGAGATAGATAGTAAAGACATTGAAGGACATGGTTATAGTCGACCCAGAAGAGGCTATAGAGAAGGTATTGGTGATAGATTCTATGATAAAACAAAAGATAAAACTAAAATAATACCCAGGCAAAAAGCCATACATGCAGATGATCAAGAAGCAAAGGAAATGGGTGGAAAAGATATCAAAGGACATGGTTATAGGCCACAGGCTGACGAAACAGAATATTATAACAAAATAATTCCCAGGCAAAAGGTCATACATAGAGAAGATGATCATGAAGCAAAGGAAATAGGTGGAAAAGATATCAGAGGACATGGTTATAGACGACAGGCTGAAAGCTCTAGAGAAGGTTATGATGACAGATCTGATGATGAAACTGGAAGTGATACTAAAAATATTCTCAGGCAAAATCCAATGCTAAGGAAAGATAGTCAAGAAGCAATAGAGATAGATAGTAAAGACATTGAAGGACATGGTTATAGTCGACCCAGAAGAGGCTATAGAGAAGGTATTGGTGATAGATTCTATAATAAAACAAAAGATAAAACTAAAATAATACCCAGGCAAAAAGCCATACATGCAGATGATCAAGAAGCAAAGGAAATGGGTGGAAAAGATATCAAAGGAGACGGTTATAGGCCACAGGCTGACGAAACAGAATATTATAATAAAATAATTCCAAGGCAAAAGGTCATACATAGAGAAGATGATGAGGAAGCAAAGGAAATAGGTGGAAAAGATATCAGAGGACATGGTTATAGGCGACAGGCTGAAAGCTGTAGAGAAGTTTATGATGACAGATCTGATGATGAAACTGGTAGTGATACTAAAAATATTCCTGGGCAAAAAACAGTGTTTAGAGAAGGAAAAGTAATAGATCGTGTGAAAGATCATGCAGAAAAAAAGGCACATACTGGCAAAAAAGATTCAAAAGGAAAGAAATTGAAAGATACTAAACCATACAGGGGCAATTATCTAAAAGATAGTTCAAGCAAAAAATCAAGTAGTAGTTCAAGTGAAATAACCTCAGATGATGAAAGTGATGACAGCAGAGAAGAAATTGTTGATGATGGTAGGGTATATATAGTTGAAGTTGAAACTGAAAAAGATGAAGAAATAAAATTCAGCAAAACTGACCCTAAAAGTAGGAATAAATGCCCGAACCAAAATGATTATATCCCAAGGGGTAAATATGATTTGGATGAACAATTTAGGAAAAGTACTAGTGATGTGAAGAATTCGTCTAAACATAAAGACACAAATAGAAAATATGATGAAAATGTATTGAAAAATAATAATAAAGATTTGCAAGAAATAAGAGAATTTAAGACAAGCAACCTTGAAGATATCGGAGATATAATGAACTATATAAGAAGCATTAATACTTACGGACCAAGACCAAGTAGTTTGAAATATTCTGCAGAAAGTAAGCCTCCTATATTAAGAAGAGAAAAAGTTGTAGGAAGTCATTTAAAAGGAAACAGGAAGTGGACTAGCCCTGATTTAAAGAATGTAAGGTCAAAGAATTTAAAAGACACAAGTTCCAAGTGGTCGGAAAAAAATAAGCAAAATGTGTTGCAAGACCATAAGAAGGTTTTAGAGAAGAAATATTTCCTAGAAAATCTTGTAGAAACAGATTCAAATGATTCAAGACTGAGGCACACTGTGGGAAGTCATAAAACTATTAAACAGCAAAATGGCTTTATTGGAAGTCTACACAAGAAGGGTAAATTTAAGCATCCATATTCATTTAGAATTAAAAGAAGGAAAGGCAAGAAAGCAAACGTGACTGGAACAGACTTTAAAGGCAGTAGAATTAATGCATCAAAAAGAGGTGTCATACCAAGTCACAGTGGAGCAAGAAGCAAGGAACTAGAAAAGAATCTGGATGAGGATAATGAAGGAAACAGGACAGTAAATTTTGCAGACTCAAATAGTGATGGAAAGGGGCCAAAATATCTTCAGAGATTCAGAGGACTTAATGGTGCAGACTTCAGCAGAAAAACTGGAAACACAAGAGGGATAAGTGCAGCTCAAGCCAAAGATCAAGGGAGGCAAGAGAGAGTTGAAAATTCTAACCAAAATGGCAGGTAGTATTTGCACCTAGGAAGAGGACTAAATAGAGGAGCTTCATTGCATGCTTATAAATTATAGAAATGATAATAGTTTTAAGCATCTAGTTTGACAGAGCATATAGTTTGAAAGGATAGTTTTCTGATAGACATATAACTACCAGATATAGATGATTACTGTATGATAGAATTTCAATGACTTGAACCCTGTTTGGACTGTGGAGCCCCTGAGGGTTAATTATAGCCTCAGGTCAAAAGGCTTAATGGGGATGATTTAAAGATTCTTTTGATTTCTATTGACCCTTACCACACTGAATAAATTAACTTTGCCACACGCATCTTTGAATATCAGCCATACAAATGACTTGATGTAGTCTGTTTATTCAGTTTATGACAAACAGTGTAGATCCTGATCAGATGGCTTCAGAAGCCATCTGATCTGGATCTGCACTGTTTGCAAAGGTAATGGCAGGATAAGAGTTAAATAAACGTATAATGTGAATTCTAATTAGAACCACATCATGGTGATTCTAACGAGTATGCACAATATTCATTTTCGAGATAAAACAAGAAAAATCTGTCTAAAGTATCCTAAATATATCAATATCTGAATCTGGAGCTATTGGTATAGCTTGATAAGGACGCAAGAATGAGTTCAAGTCAGCCATGGTTGACAAGCCAGTGGTGTTTTGAGTCATTGAAAATTCACTGTGTAACTGTTAGAAACTAGAACAACACTACCTGTTAAGCGCATAAAACTTACAGCTTTAATTTCAAGTACATGTAGTATTTTCAGCTACAATATAGTAATGACATACCATGGCTGCATTTCAAGATACCTGCTTTCATAAAATAAACTTCTAACTTACAGGAAAAATTGTGGAAAATATACCTAGTGTAGCAAATTATTTTGTTTGAATGGTATGCACATGGACAAAAATGTTCAAGACGGGGTTAGTTCGAGCCACTGAGGGTTACTTCAGGAGGCATAACGAGGTTAATTTTGGGACATCTTTTCGGTGTTCCATAATAAAAATGTATGCTGTGTGTACTCATTAGAATCGCCTCAACGAGGCGATTCTAATGAGTACACACAGCATACATTTTCAAGATAAAAGTCGAAAATGTCCTTAATTATCCCACACTACTTCTAATGTTGAGGAATTCCCTAGGGACTCAAAAACGGGTTCGACTCAGCAATGGTAAACGAGCCATCGGTGTTCGAGCCATCGCAGTTTTACTGTACATGTATTTGTGAGGGAATACCGTATTTAACTCTAGATATTCAGACACCTTAACTTCTTACCATACTTGTTCTAAAACTTGAACATGTACAGTTAACTACTCGATGTTGTGCCTGAATGAGAGTCAAACAGTGTCAAACCTTATGAGATGCCTCATTTTGTGGCATCTCATCTGGATTTGCTTTGGTTGCTAAGGCCTCTCTGTTCAAATACATGTGGTAAATACGGTACATGTATTTGGTGAGGGTTAAGCAGTGTGTGTGTGCGTGTGAATTCGGGTTTAACGTCGCTTTCAACAATTTTTCAGTCAAATCACGACGATGTCTGGTTGCGACAGGGAGCTCAATGCTCACTTTTATAGTGCTGCCTCACTGAAGTATCATGTCCCAGACACATTACATGATACCACACCCAGTCACATTATCCTGACACTGGGACGACCAGTCTTAGCTCTACCCTGTAAATCTGAGTGCCAAGCGAGGAGCAGCTAGTACCATTTTTAACGACTTTGGTATGTCGCGGCCCGGGATCGAACCCGTGACCTCCCGTTCCCCGGAGCGGACACTCTACCAACTGAGCTATCGGGGCCGGTTGAGGGTTAAGAGGAATTCCTGAAAATAAAGTTCTCAAATATCACATGACAGTTTGAGGATATCTGACCGATTTCATAGAACCTTAAGATGAATAACTACACATGCAAGGTAGACTTCTCTTGCATAAAATAATTTGGCTCCCTTTGTATAGGAGACTGCTTTTAAAAGGAGAACAATTTGTCCCTATTCAGAAATACATTAAGGAAAGCTACTTCAAAGATCCAGAAAAGGAGGAGTTGCAACAATAACTTCTTACTTCTTGATAGTAACATACAGTAGAACTTCGATGGCTCGAACACCGATGGCTAGTTTCCCATGGCTGGGTCGAACTCGTACTTGAGCCCCTAGGGAAATCCTCAAGATAAGATATGGTGGGGAATGATTAAGGAGATTTTAGTCTTTTATCTTGCAAATGTGTGCTGTGTGTACTCATTAGAATCGCCTCGGTGAGGCGATTCTAATGAGTACACACAGCAAACATTTTCTTTATCTAACATCGAAAGATGTTCTATAGTATCTCGTTATGCCTCTTGGCAGTGACCTTCAGTGGCTCGAACTACCGCTGTCTCGAATAAATTTTCATGGTCCCAGAGGGGTTCGAGCCATCGAAGTTTGACTGTAATGTGTTGTGAATTCTTGTTAGAATCACCTCATTCAGGCAATTCTAACAAGTACCCTCAAAATATATTTTTATGGAGAAAAGAAAAATATCCCTTTAATTTTCCTTGTTATTCTGTCTTATCTGGAATTATGCCTCTTCCCTTTTCTGGAAGTAGCCTCTCTTCAAGAGTGGTCACTATGTCATTACTAGACTAGAGCTTATCTGTTCAACTTTGTCATGCAGTCAGTGGATATTATTTGCTGACTTCCATAAGCTGTGTCTCCAGCACTGGGCTTCCAACCATTCACCATGTAACAAGGAATTGCATGAACCATGCCATGAGAATTTATGTCACAAGGCTCCCTGACCTACTAAGACGAACATGTAGACCTGTGTTTGTTAAGTAGGGCAGGAGACATAAATAGTGTCTGAACCCTTGTCCTGCTGAACCATGGCAAACAGTGTAGATCCAGATCAGATGGCTTCTGAAGAAGAAACCTGATCAAGATCTATACTGTTTGTCCTTCAGTGTTTGAATTTGAATGAATACAGTATATCAAGTAATTTGATTGGTTGATAGTCAGAAATGGGTGTGGCTAAATTAATGTATTCAGCAGGACAAGGGTTACAGGAAAAAAACACATGCAGGCAATGTAGGCTCTGATCAGACACCTTGGTCCAGTTGTTCAAAACACTGTTAGTTTAACAAACTCTTTGGTGGTCTCAAAGCTAAATGCTTTTGCATGTACTGTAATGATCCTATGTATTGGGACAGATAAGCCTTAGTAAACAGTGCAGACCCAGATCAGTCTGATCAGGGTCTACACAGTTTGCCATCCTGTCTGCAACTTTTGGACTCTGCTGGATCATGAAAAAAATTTGTTAAAATTTTAGGAGAATTACAGCGAGTCCTCAGGGTGTGCGCATTTTTAAGATTTTTACAGTACAATGTCTGGTACTGGTGCACCAATATTTTTGAATGAAAATTTGAGCAGACACTCATTCTTTTGGCAAAAATATAAGCATATTGATCAAAGTTTTAACCCTTGTCCTGCTGAATATTCAAATATGCCACAACCACTACTGATTATCAACCAATCAGATTGCTCGATGTAAATTATTGCAACAAATTCACAATCTGAATGGCAAACAATGTAGATCCTGATCAGATGGCTTCTTCAGAAGCCATCTGATCTGGATCTACATTGTTTCAAAGATAAGGCATATCCGGGATCAGCAGGACAAGGGTTAATGATATATTAACTGATGACACTGTAAGCTTTGAATAACTTGACCAAGATGAACCACTGTGCCCAGTCTTGGCCAAACCCACATTTTCTCATGAAGCCATTACCATTACATCTGACTCCTAATGCCTCAAGCACTTAGGGAGACATAGATTATAGAGATAACTGGAAGACTAGATAATATATATATATATAAACTTACAAGTGGAGATGTGCCTTTTTCATTTTTTTTTTTTTAATCTTGCTTTTGGGTTTGCAGTTTTTCAAGAATAGTTGACCGGTCGGCTGTTGTCATTTACTGTTGTGGGTGCTGTCACCATTACTCAAACACGCCTATACAAATATGTTGCAACCTTTATCGACGAAAAAATGAAAATTTTATGATGAAAAATTGTGAAATTTTTCTTATTTCTGCTCAAAATATAGATTGTGGGCACTCGTTAGAACTGCCTCATCGAGGCGGTCCTAACGAGTACCCACAATCTATATTTTAGAGCAGAAATAAGAAAAATAAGGTATACCCCCAGAAACCCCAGTTTTACTATATAAAAGTGGGGTTCAAGGGGGTCAAACTTATATAGGCGTGTTTTCGTGATGAAATACTGGTAAACCACTTCGAGGGTTCAGGAACACTGAAGATAACTGTCCAGCCTAACATGACTATAGCTGTTGACTAGGCTGTAAAATCACAACAAATGACATTTTTAAGAATATTTCAATATATCACTTAAATGAACATATTAGTAAGTGTCAGTATATTCAACTCCTATGCCACAAAGCTCTGTATAGGCCCTATGACAGTCTCTTGATTTTCCATATAGTATTGGTGTAAAATATTTTTTTTTGTATGTTTAAAGTTTTTGTATGAATTTAATACATGTACCATATAAAACTGTATTGTGCACATACATACTGTTTTCAGGTGAGCCTGACTATAACAGAGTCAATAAATTCATTAACCCTTGTTCTGCTGAATATTCATATATGCCACACCCACTACTGATTATCAACCAATCAGATTACTTGATGCAAATTATTGCAACAAATTCACAATCTAAATGGCAAACAAGGTAGATCCTGATCAGATGGCTTCGTCAGAAGCCATCTGATCTGGATCTACATTGTTTCAAAGATAAGGCATATCCAGGATTAGCAGGACAAGGGTTAAATATAAATCCAAGTATAGACAATGTATATTTAACCCATTTTGTACCAGAAACCCCAAAACGTGTACCCTGGTAAACAGTGCAGGCCCAGATCAGACACCGCAGAACACTGCATCTGATCAGGGCCTCCATTGTTTGCTAAAAGTTCAGTCATTTTACAAATAAAATTTGATGAAACCACAACCTGACACCTCTAAATTTTGAAATGGACTCCTGCTATATATAAGGAGAAAGATTCCATTTGGTACAAATAGGGTTAAAGATAAATTTTAGTATAGACTATGTATATTAAAACAGATGGGCGGTATGTTTTGCACATCTAGATGCTTTATACATGTATAAGCTCATAGAAAAATACAACATCTATTATGTTTTAGTGTACAGCGATACAGACTGATAGGCACCCAGTTGCCCAAGGTGCCTAAATTTTTGTCTGGGCACCTAAGTTTTGAATAAAAATTCCTATTAACTTACAATGTAAATTTGGATTTAAGGCAGTCTGGGCGCCTAAAGCAAAATACTTAGTCTGTACCCCTGGTGTAGCTTGATTATTTTAATGCAGGATAAAGTTCAGTATTATTTTGAATTTTTAGAAGGCGCGCGCCGGCAACCCATAGAACATTACAAAAACACGCCCACACTAATACATTGTAACCTTTATCGGCGAAAAAATGAAAATTTTATGATGAAAAAATGTGATATTTTTCTTATTTCTGCTCAAAATATAGATTGTGGGTACTCGTTAGAACCGCCTCGATGAGGCGGTTCTAACGAGTACCCACAATCCATATTTTAGAGCTCTCTCATCGAGGCAGTTCTAACGAGTACCCACAATCTATATTTTAGAGCAGAAATAAGAAAAATAATGTATACCCCCGGAAACCCCATTTTTACCATATAAAAGTGGGGTTCAATGGGGTCAAAATTATAAAGGCGTGTTTTCGTGATGAAATGAAAAGCCATTGTTTGTTGCTTTAGAAGTAATAAATAATATTAAGCAAATAAACTCAACAAATTGATGGTTTGTATATGTTACAAAGAATAAAGAAAAAAAATTGATGGGTACTAATTAAGACCTTTAATTTTAACTACAATAAGTAATTTATTCTGTATTCTAAGACTCCATATGCCTTTACCCTTATCTTGCTGAATATTCATTTAAGCCACACCCATTTCTGTCTATCAATCAATCAAATTACTTGATGTTATTTATTGCTACAAATTCATAAATTGAATGCCAAAGAGGGTAGATCCTGATCAGATGGCTTCTTCAGTGTAGATCCTGATCAGATGCCATCTGATCTGGATCTACACTGTTTGCAAAGATAGGGGTTGTCGTGAACAGCAAGATAAGAGTTAAGATTTAATGATATGAAAAAAAAAAAAAAAGAAAAAAGAAAAGGAAAAAAAAAGGACAAACAATTCTTGAGGAGATTACAAAGCCTCATCACTTTACTGTTTTAGAACCTCAAAAGTTGTGAAATTTAGCACCTGTTTAAGGTAAGATGCATTATAGGTTGTTTTTCTGTAAATTACATTTCTTTAACCTTGTGTTGACTATTCTGTTCAAGTCTGTTTGTAGTAGGCATGGCTCTGCCTCCTGTGGATTTGTATCTCACATCCATTTTTAACCCTTCAAGCACTACAGAAAATTCTTGAGCAGATGACCATCTTGTTCTTTAGAGAAAATAAGGCTGGACATTACATGTGAATTGTCTGCTGGACAGACGATTGATACTTGATGCCAAACCCCTCTTTGAAAAAAAAAGAAAAGAAAAAAAAGAGAAGAAAATGTTAATTTAAAAATGCAGACGATTGATATGTGATGCCAAACCCCTCTTTGAAAAAAAAAGAAAAGAAAAAAAAGAGAAGAAAATGTTAATTTAACCCTTGTCCTGCTGAGTATTCAAATATGCCACACCCACCACTGATTATCAACCAATCAGATTACTTGATGCAAATTATTGCAACAAATTCATGAGCTGAATGACAAACAATGAACATCCTGATAAGATGGCTTCTTCAGAAGCCATCTGATCTGGATCTTCATTGTTTCAAAGATAGGATATATCCGGGCTCAGCAGGACAAGGGTTAAAAATGCCATCTCCAAGTCATGATAAGTACTTTTTAGGTTAAGGCGTGAACTGCTAAGGGTGAAAAGTCCATTTTGTATCGAGAGTCACTAGAGATTGAACTTTGCTTTATTTTTTTAGGGTTTATGTTGATGGGAAATGGTATGGAGAAGTGAAGTCCAACAGACTTGGCAACAAGCATGGTTACCAATATGTACTGAATGACCTCAACCCTGAACAGAGCTATGATATCAATGTCAAGGCCATTGCAGGCTACAAGAGAGTGGATCCAGATGCCCAGCATGTTTTCTGCCTCAGTGATGGACCCATGTCTAACACTGTCCCTGTCATGGCACCAGCAGCCCCTAAATCACCTAAATTGAGGCTGGAGGGACTACATCCAGAGGGGATTGATGTGACATGGTTGGCCCCACAACAACATGGGGAGGCTGCAATATCTGTAAGTCTTGATGGTTTGAATGGAGGGATACACTTTCAGACTTTTTATTATGCCCCCGCCATTCGAAGAATGGTGGAAGGGCATATAGCATTGCCCCTTTCCATTCATCCATTCGTTCGTCTGTCCGTCAATTCATCTGATTTTGAAATTACTTTGCAGAAATGTTAACCATCATTAGATGATGTGTCACGTACAAAACCTAGGTACATACCTCCAAGGTCAAGGTCGTGCTTAGAGGTCAAAAAAGGGTTCGAAACTTAAACACGGTCAGTAACTTTATTATGTCTGGATGGATTTTGCAATTGCTTGGCAGAAATGTTAAACATCATGCGGTGATGTGTCTCACGCAAAACCCAGGTCCATACCTCCAAGGTCGTACTTAGAGGTCAAAGGTAAAAGTGTCCCAAACTTTAACTTAGTAACTTCCTTATTTCTGGATAGAATTTGAAATTACTTGGTAGAAATGTTAACCATCATGAGACGATCTGTCCCGCTCAAAACCAGGTCTGTACCTTCAAGGTGAAGGTCATATTTAGAGGTCAAAGGTTAAAAAAAGGGTTCAAAACTTACAAATGGTCAATAACTTTCTTATTTCTTGATGGATTTTGAAATTTCTTAGCATTAATGTTTACAATCATGAGATGATGTGTCGTGCCAAAGACTCAGATTGGTACCTCCAAGGTCAAGGTCATACTTAGAGATAAAAGGTAATGAAAAATGTCCATTCTTGTGTTCGGTTATTCTGAATGGATTTGGAAATTACTAGATAGAAATGTTAACCATCTTGAGTCAATGTGTCATGCCCAAGACCCAGGTTGGTATGTCCAAGGTCAAGGTCATGCTTAGAGGTCAAAGGTAAAGAAAAGTGTCTTTTTCTTGTGTCTGCTCAATATATTTGTTGTTCTTGGATGGATTTGGAAATTACTTGGCAAAAATGTTAACCATTATGAGACAATTTGTTGCATGTAAGACCCAGGTCTGTATGTGTAAGGTCAAGGTCATACTTAGGGGTCGAAGGTCAAATACTAACATCAACATATTTTCAGGTGGGGGCATCCGTGTCCTTTGGATGCATTTCTAGTTTCAAAAACATTATGTCTTGTTTACTCTTGAAGGAATGAATTTGCTCCTCATGGCCATTTTTCTTTAAAGCTAGACCCCTTTTTGGAAGGGGCTTGATGTATAGGAAAGAAAACAGGAAGTTATAAAAATTATCTTACTTGAAAATATAGGAATTGGTGACAGATGTGTCTAGTGTATCCTTCCTTTTTCCTGAACTTATCTTTGAAAGTATAAATCCTGGTCCTGCTGAGCCGGGGATATGCCTTGTCTTTCAAACAATGTAGATTCAGATCAGATGGCTTCTATCTGATCTGGTTCTACATTGTTTATCATTCAGTGTGTGAATTTGTTGCAATAATTTGCATCAATTAATCTGATTGGTTGATAATCGGTAGTGGGTGTGGCAGATTAAAATATTCAGCAGAACAAGGGTTAAGATGTAACCTTTTATGTACTTAATGGAATCTTCCCGAAAATATATAGCAGGTGGCCATTTCAAAACTTAAAGGAGTGTTATGCTCAGTAAATTTTAGAAATATATTTAGAAAATGGCTGTGAACAGTGAAGGTCCTGATCAGAATGCCTTTTTTAAGCAGCATCTGATCACGGCCTGCACTGTTTGCAAGCGTCAAGTTTGGGAGTTTCCTTATAAAATCAGTTGAGAGGACATTTCATCACGAAAACCCGCCTATATAATTTTGACCCCCTTGAACCCCACTTTTATATAGTAAAACTGGGGTTTCCGGGGATATAACTTATTTTTAGCTCACCTGGGCCGAAGGCTCCAGGGGAGCTTATAGTATAGTGGGTTCTCCGTCGTCCGTCGTCCGTCCGTCCGTCGTCCGTCCACACTTTTGAGCAGCTATATCTCTGTATCCTGCAGGCTGATCTCAATCATTTCTCATCTGTAGCATGCCTCTGGTGGGGCATTGATGACATAAACTTTTTTTTGAAATCGCTCTTAAACTTTGGTTCCTATGGCAACCACAAGATCCCATAGACTTACTATGGGAAAATGCTTGTCATCACCATAGCGCCTTCAGTTTTGATTGGATCTTTCTGAAACTTATATGTAAGGTGGCTGTGGATAAAATCTCGGATGAGTTCGAAATCCGGCCAAGTCGTCCCATTTATCATAGAGTTACGTCCCTTTGATTGCTGAAAATGCCCATTTTCGACCTTGTCATCACCGTAGCCCCTTCAGTTTTGATCAGATCTTTCTAAAACTTATATGTATTGTGGCTGGGGATAAGACCTCGGATGAGTTCGAAAACCGGCCAAGTCCGCCAATTTATCATAGAGTTATGTCCCTTTGATTGGTGAAAATGCCGATTTTTGACCTTGTCATCACCGTAGCCCCTTCAGTTTTGATCAGATCTTTCTAAAACTTATATGTAAGGTGGCTGTGGATAAAATCTCGGATGAGTTCGAAAACCGACCAAGTCGGCCCTTTTATCGTAGAGTAACGTCCCTTTGATTGCTGAAAATGCTGATTTTTGACCTTGTCATCACTGTAGCCATTTCAGTTTTGATCGAATCTTTCTGAAACTTATATGTAAAGTGGCTGGGGATAAAATCTCGGATGAGTTCGAAAACCTGCCAAGTTGGTCCATTTATCACAGAGTAACGTCCCTTTGATTGCTGAAAATCCGATTTTTGACCTTGTCATCACCGTAGCCCTTTCAGTTTTGATCGGATCTTTCTGAAACTTATATGCAAGGTGGCTGGGGATAAAGCCTCAGATGAGTTCACATACCGGCAAAGGTGGCCTATTTATCATAGAGTTAGGTCCCTTTTATTGCTGAAAATGTTGATTTTTGACCTTGTCAACACTGTAGCCCCTTCAGTTTTGATCGGATCTTTTTGAAACTTATTTGTAAGGTGGCTGGGGATAAAACCTCGGATGAGTTCGAAAACCGGCCAAGTTACCCCATTAACTATATAGTTATGTCCCTTTGATGGCTGAAAATGTCGATTTTTTACCTTGTCATCACCGTAGCCCCTTCAGTTTTGATCGAATCTTTCTGAACCTATATGTAAGCTGACTGGAGATAAAACCTAGGATGAGTTTGAATACCGGACAAGTTGGCCCTTTTATCATTGATTTACGTCCCTTTGATTGCTGAAAAATGCCGATTTTTGACCTTGTCATCACCATAGCCCCTTCAGTTTTGATCAGATCTTTCTGAAACTTATATGTAAGGTGGCTGGGGATAAAATCTTGGATGAGTTCGAAAACAGGCCAAGTCAGCCCATTTATCGTTGAGTTAGGTCCCTTTGATGGCTGAAAATGTTGATTTTTGACCTTGTCATTACTGTAGCCCCTTCAGTTTTGATCGGATTTTTCTGAAACTTATATGTAAGGTGGCTGGGGATGAAACCTCGGATGAATTTGAAAACTGGCCAAGTCGGCTCATTTATTTTAGAGTAACATCCCTTTGATTGCTAAAAATGCCAAATTTTGACCTTGTCATCACCGTAGCCCCTCCAGTTTTGATCGGATCTTTCTGAAACTTATATGTGAGGTGGCTGGGAATAAAATCTTGGATGAGTTTGAATACTGGCCAAGTCTGATCGGATCTTTCTGAAACTTACATGTAAGGTGGCTGGGAATAAAACCTCAGGTGAGGTCGAATACCGGCCAAGTCGGCACATTTATCATAGAGTGACGTGCCTTTGATTGCTGAAAATGCCTATTTTCGACATTGTCATCGTGCACTGCTGCCCCTTTAGTTTTGAACGGATATTCATGAAACTTACAAACAAGGAAGTCAGGCAGAAAGCTTGGAGGAGTTTGAAAACTCTTGTTTTTGAACTTGTCATCACCATAGCCACTTCAGTTTAGATCGGATCTTCTTAGCAAGTCAGGAATAAAAGCTTGAATGAGTTTGAAAACCGGTGAGGTCAGCCTGTTTATCATAGAGTTACATTCTACTTGATTTTCAGAAAATGCTTACCCTGTCATCACCATGTCCTCCCATAAAGCCTTCAGTAAAGGTTGGCACTTCCTTAAACTTTGAATCTGTTAGCTCAGGTGAGCGATACAGGACCAAGCTAGCTTGGTCCTCTTGTTCTTATTTCTGCTCTAAAATATACGAGGCGGTTCTAACGAGTGCCCACAATCTATATTTTAGAGCAGAAATAAGAAAAATATCACAATTTTTCATCTAAAAATGTTCATTTTTTCGGCGATAAAGGTAACACTTTTTTTGTATAGGCGTGTTTGCGTAATGGAATACCATGGAAGCAACTTTGTTTCTGTAGGGTAGGCCATTTGAAATTGGATGCAAAGATTCCCTTTTGGGGTTTATTGTTTGTCAGTAGACCCAGAGTTAACAATACTGCAAGCTTACACTGCTATTATCCATGTGATTACTGACCCTGCCATTACCAAAACGCCTATTTAATATATTGAAAATTTTACCACTAAACAATGAAAATTTTCTGAAAAAATAATTTTGATATTTTTTATATTTTTTCCAATAGAGTTGCCTATGGGAGGCGGTTCTTATGAGTACCCACAGTCTATGTTTCTGAGCAGAAATAAGAAAATTATGTACCCCTGTAAACCCCAGTTATACTATATAAAGACAGGGTTTAAAATGGGATCAAAATTATACAGGTGTCTTTTTGTGATGTCAAATTGAAATTTTTGTGTACTGTTTAATATACAGAGTGCAATGTGAATAAAGGACCCCCTAATGCTAGAAAGTGTTTTTCAGTATTGAATTGCCTAAATGAAACAGCCCCAAGTCCCTGTTAGGACCATTTTTCCAACTCTTGGAGACAAGTGCCCCACCAGTGTTGTCAATGCTTTGATTTAATGTCGTATTTATTCAATTTGCAGGGTTACCAAATGCTCAAGAATGGCAGGCTTTATGGCTCAATAATTCCTCCTGAAGTGAACAGTCTGAGAATACGAGATGTGTCGTTAGGAGAGAAAATAACATTGCAGTTAATAGCACTGACAGAACATCCTGTCGGCAAGATTGACAGGCGCACAGAGCTGCTGGAAAAGGATTCTGGGATTGAGGGATCTGGTCCTGGGGAGAAAGATACTGGTAAGTGATGGTTGGAGAATGCCGAAATACTGAGCTACATCCATGGCATCTGTAACAAAGTTCACACAGTCACTTAAATGGTTCAGTGCTCTTGCAGTGTAATCGAAGGGTAACATTGACCCACTGAGAAAACTGAAAGCTCAGCTGAGCAATGCAGCTGTATAACCAGCACAATTGCCTGAGCCGTCATTGTTCCCATACGTGGTCAGAACCCTTTATGTAGTTAGGGGATTTCTTCAGACTTGTCCTTTGGGGAAGGTAAATCATAGGTTTTATGATGACAAATTTTGTTCTTCAGTGATGCATCAATGGAACTTTAACACTCTGCATGCTGGGTATTTTTTCAGCAGAGGACATTTTGAAATATTTTTCTTATTATTCCCAGAAAAAAAAAGGATTTGGCATTTCATGCAAATTGTCTCCTATGGAGACAATTTGCATGAGATGTCAAGTCCTGTTTTCTGGGGAGAAAATAAGAAAAAATCAACAATATGTCATCTGCTGAATTAGCCTAGAGAGTGGTAATGGTTAAAAGTTTGTGACACTAAGACTGATGTTTTACCTCTGGAACTTTTAGTTCAGTTTCCCCTTTCTAAAGCACTAATTCATTGGTTTTAAAATTGTTCCTTTTTGCACAAAAGAACAATCACTATTCACAGGGTGAAAGGTAAAATCAGACATCCACCATTTAACCTGTTTTGTACTGGAAACTCCAAAACGGGTACCCCGGCAAACAGTGCAGGCCCAGATCAGACGCAGCAGAACACGGGGTCTGATCAGAGCCTCCACTGTTTGCTAAAATTTCATTCATTTTCCAAATAAGTTTTTAAGTAAACACAACCTGACACCCCTTAATTTTGAAATGGACTCCTGCTATATATAAGTAGGAAGATTCCATCTGGTACAAAAAGGGTTAATACATGATGATGTCAGATTTCAAACAGTACATCATTGAATAATTTGTCACAATTTACCAAACAGAAAATAGCATTATATTAGAACAAAATATCCTTGTATAAATCCTCACCATGCTGAATTGGGGGATTGGGTGAGGTAAAGGTGTCGTGTATCTTAGGTCACCGGGGTGTCCCGCTGATATTGGCTTACAGTTGACAAGGTCTGCTGTCCTTGCCACAGGTAAGGGTAGAGGGGGAATTAGGGCTGGCTAATGGGAGCTGAAAAGATAATCTGTTATCATTCCTGTCATTGCGATCGATAATCGATTAGTAATCACTAAGACATTGGCTTCTTTGGGAGCCATCTGATCTGTATTATGCACTGTTTGCAAAAGGCAGGGCATACTGTGGTTGTTAACTCTTATTCTTACCAATAAAAATAAGACCATGTCTATCTTATATTTTCTTTGAATTGGTCTTTTATGTTTAGTGTCACATACCTTTTATAAATGTTGTTTCTAAAAGCTTATTTAACCCTTATCTTGCTGTTCACGACAACCCCTGTCTTTGAAAACAGTGTTGATCCAGATCAGATGGCTTCTGAAGAAGCCATCTGATCAGGATCTACACTGTTTCACATTAATTTTTATGAATTTGTAGGAACAAATTGCATCAAGTAATCTGATTGGTTCAAACTCAGAAATGGGTGTGGCTACATTGAATATTCAGCAGGATAAGGGTTAAACATGTCAAACTTGCCTTATTAGTTTTGTATATCTTATAAATAGAGGTAATAGTTTGATATTTCTTGTCTCTTTAAAACTTTTTCTAAGCTTACTTTCCTTATCCATATTTTTCTCTTAGGTTTTTCTGTTCTGTACATAGATTATTTTCAATTATTTTCAATTACTTTTAATTTTTTGGTTACTATAGCAAATAGAAAAGGTAAACAGAAGTTTATATCCTTTACCAAGGATGTACAAACCTGCGAGTGGGCAGATGTTGAACTGCCGAAACACATTAAGGGTAAAGTACATGGCTAGAATAATGGCTAGAATATAGTACGAGGGCTGATTGATATGTTGTGAGCCTCATATTGAAGGATTTGAATTTTGTTGGACATATTGTATTATTTTTCAACATAATCCCCTTCAGTATCTATACACTTTGCTGGCGGTTTTAAGGGCCTCAATGCCATTTTTATAGAACTCCTTTTCTTGGCTGGAAGCGAAATAAGGTTAATAAGGCGGATGCTCAATCAATTTAAACCACAGTCTGGAATGGCAGCCATTGCAGTGACAGACTTTTGAACAGGAACATTGTCCTAAAGGAACAACACACCATTAGTGAGCTTTCCGCTGCGCTTAAGTTTAATATTTTCCCATAACTGCATCAGAAGTGAAGCACAGTATATGCCATTGATTGTTTGTCCCTTTTGGAGATAATCTATTAGCAGAATATGCAGGGGGCTTCCATTGTTTCAATTGTTGTTTGGCCTCTGGGGTAAAATGATGGGCATGTTTCATCCATAGTGACAAATCTCTGAAGAAGGCTCTAAAAGGTTAAGATTAGCACGCGATACTGTGCGCATGGTGTGCTTCTGATCAACGGTCAGAAGTCTTGTACCTATCGGGCCAAAAGCTTTCTCATTGCAAAATCCTCTGTCAGTATGCAATGTACTCTTTCCTGTGAAATGCCAACTCTACTGGCTATATATCTTTCTGTGACTCTTCTGTCAGTCATAACAATATCATGGACTTTATTGACCATTTCTGGGATTGCAACATTGACAGGCCTTCCAGGACGAGGGTCATCCTCAAGACTCTGTCTGCCGCCACTTAAATTCTGCCACCATCCACTTTTTCACTGTAGCATATGAAGGGGCATCTTTCCTTACTGTTGCTACCATATCATTATGGATATCCTTCGGTGTTAAACTTTTTTTATGCAAATAGTGGATCACTGCTCTTTCACCAATTTTGTCCATTTTGCAAAAACTGCTTGTCTTGTTTACTTTATAGTGCTACCTCATCGATATTAACTGACCAAATGAGACCAGTCCTTGGGTACATGGCCCTGTATAGTCAGAGAATAGTAAGACTTAAACAGAACATCCCTGCGTACCTCCTTCAATACGAGGCTTACAACATATCAATCAGCTCACGTAATCTTTGCTACATACCACTGTTCCCTCCCTTTTGCTCTGTGTGTGCTAAAGAGTCTCAATAATGAGTTATTGAGCTACCTTCCATGTAAACCCAGAGTTGGTCAGTCTCATGCATGTTCATCTTTTAAGAGAGACTGCAAACAAGGGTTAGTTTGAATGTAAAAATGAATGGAACACATCTTCCCATCTTGTAATTACACCATTTATCACAAAATAGAAAAACAAAATGATCCAGAAGTCACCAACAATGAACCACCATTGCCACCATTGGCCACAAAGAACAAAAAGTCTAGTGACAAGATTGAAAGCACATACAAAACATGCACCAACAACATTGTCCTGCTGAATAGATTAGTTTTATAACACCCATTTCTGACTATCAACCAATCAAATTACTATATTGATATAATCTTTTCATTCAAATATGCAAACTGAATGATAAACAGTATGGATCCTGATCAGATTGCTTTGCTGAAGTAGAGGTTGTTGTATTCAGCAGGGTATTAACATACAAAAAACTGTAAAGGATCAACCACTGTGAGGATGCCCCCACCCATCAGGGCTTGGCGAAATAGACTGGGCTGCATGGTGCTTTCCATGCAGAGCTGAAACCCACCAAACATTTGAGTACTGGTTAACTGCTTAGAAGGTCTAAGCCTGCTCAGGCAAGATGGTGTAAATTGGACCTTCACTTAAACCCAAGCGGTTTCTTTGAGTGGTAGGGCTGGAGACGTCATTTTGTCTCAATGTTAAAGTCCCACAATGTTTCCAGAATGACCTATATAGTGTTGACAGGGATGTAAAACCTCAAAACAGTAATAATACTGGAGAGCTTCAGCTCTGGAGCTTCTGAAATTAATTCCAATGCAGATTCAGAAGCCATAACCATAACCAATTGATCTGCTTGGAGAAGGCTGAGCTTACGAGTAGTATGGCGATTTTAAAAAGAACACATAACATTTTTTTCTAATAAGAAAGAAGTAAAATACATGTATTCCATAATCATTGCTACCCTTTAGAAGCCTCCATGGTTTTGTGGTTAAGCTACTGGTCTCATAAACCAGGGGTCATAGGTTTGATTCTGGGCCTCTCCAGACTTTTGGATGTGTCTTTAAACTGAGGTACCATCTCCATATGACCCTAGTTGTAGATGGGAGATAAAACTCACAGACACACACACACATGCACACACACACCATTGTTGTTCCGCCTTTTATAGAGCTATGCTACTACATAAGGTTAGACTGTTGCATTGGTTTTCTCTTGTTTGCTAGATTGTGCTTTAAATGACAGGAATCTTAACTCTTAAGACGCCGAGAAAAACTACATCATTCTGAAAATGTCCTTTGCTTATGTTGTCTGCTGAATCTTCTAGCTAACGTTTTAAAAGTATTTTCGCATACAGGCAAACAGTGTGGGCCCAGATCAGATTGCTCGCAGTCTGACCTGGGTTCACACTGTTTACAGAGTTACCAACAGACAACAAAGCAGATGACAGTTGTCATGATTGGCATCTTATGGGTTAATTTTGATGTGTTTGCTTTTTCTTGCTAGTGATGCTAGTTGATTTTATTTATTGAGAAAAGGTGCCGTAAAGAGTTTTGAAAATGAGTTTGCTTGGTTGCAGATCTGGGGCCACTTGTTTGAAAATAATAACATCCTTAGCTAATGTATTGTCACCTTGAAACTTTTAATTTCATTTAATTAATATGGGAAATATGCTAATATTTTGCTGAAAAAATTGTGTATTAGGTATTTGTAGACCATTTTTTGTTTTGTCCATCAAGTTTGTTAGCATCATATGAACAAGTCCGTGAAATGAACACCCCCCCCTAAACCCTACTTTATATAGGTGGTTCAAAAGCTCATACAGAGCTTATGTTGTATTGTTTATAACTTGCCGACTTTAAATAAATCTTATCTTATAGAGAAAACCAGGGGTTACGGGAGTATACATTATTTTTTTTATTTCTGCTCCAAGACATTGGTTTGGGTACTCGTTAGAACTCAATGAGGCGGTTCTAACGAGCATTCACAACCTATGCAGTATAAATAAGAAAAATATCACCGATTTTTATCAGAAAAGCCATTTGGGAGGTGTTAAAAAATGCACTACGTCGCACGGGTGGGTTATCGTAATGAGCTAATGATGCTTTGAACACCTAGGCCCTGAACTGCAACTTAACCCTTAAGATGCCATTCACAACAATTGTCGTCTGCTTTGCCGTCTGTTGGTAACCTTCAAAGTCATTGTTGCAAACAGTGAGGACCCTGATCAAACTGCTCCTGTAGGAGCAGTTTGATCAGGGTCCTCACTCTTTGCCTGTATGCAAAAATATGCTTGAAAATTTTGCAAGAAGATTCAGCAGATGACAAAAGCAGACGCATTTTAAGATGCAGTTTTCTCAGCAACTTAAGGGTTAAAAAGAAATGAACAGACCCAAAAGGGGTCTCTGGCTAGAGAACCCTGGGTGTAGAACATATAAAGACAGAACTAAAACATTACGAAAACATGCTTATATAAATACATTGGAAACTTGATCTAAAAAAAAAATCGAAATTTTTAGATTTTTTTCTGCTCAAAATATAGATTGTGGGTACTCTTTAGAACCGCCTCATCGAGGCGGTTCTAACGAATACCCAGAATCTATATTTTAGAGCAGAAATAAGAAAAATAAGGTTTACCCCTGTAAACCCCCAGTTTTACTATATAAAAGTGGGGTTGAAGAGGGTCAAAATTATATATGCGTGTTCTCGTGATGTCTTCTTAATATGCCTTTAAAAGCAGAATTAGTCTTAATCTTAGCTGGTCTAAATAGCGGAATTTTACAACATTGTATATGTGTATCTGATAGAAAACAGATTACTGATTAAGAAAGTACAGTCAAACTTCAATGTCTCAAACACCTCTGGGACCATACGAATTTGTTCGAGACAGGGCTAGTTTGAGCCATTGAGGGTTGATCTTAGAGCCAGGTCAGGAGGTTTATATGGATATCTTTTCTATTTTCTTCAAAATAAATGTATGTTGTCTGTTCCCATTAAAATCGCCTCAATATCAATATCATGATCTCAGCTTTTGCTGGCTTTACATGCTATAAATCAGAGCTGGAGGATTGTGACTGATGACTTCTCATTAAAATGGTTCACAGTTACTACCGTATGTATCCTAAATATTCTGACACCTTAACTCCTTACCATACTTGTTCTAATATTCGAATAAGTACAATTTACATGACATACCTGATGATGTGTCTGAAAATAGCTGGATAAAGGCAAACAGTGAAGACTCGGATGAGATACTGCATCTGAGTCTACACTGTTTGCTCAGGCCTATCTGTCCGAATACATAGGGTAATACGGTATATAACAATAAGTTTCCACTATACTTTAGACACATCAGAAGATAAGACAGTACAGAATGTTAGGATTAGATACTTCATCCAAATATTCCAGAGCAGCTACACAAAATTTGATATACCAATCAAATTACAAGGTCATTGCACAACCCATTTGATCAGCTGCCTCATGGCACAACCTCTATAGCACTATTAATGGGGTCCAAAGCAGAAACCTTGTTAGTTAAACAACCTTGCAATATCCAGACAAAAATGTATAGATTATATAGAAAAATGACCATTTATGGTCATTTATAAATGATCATTTTTCTATATAATCTATACATTTTTGGGATCCATTTTGAAACAGTGTTATATCCAAATGGTGTTATAACCAACCGTGTTATAATGAGGCTGTGGTGTAAATAAAAAAAAATGTCAGCAAAACTAGGCAGGACATGAAAGTTCGATACTATGGGACATTCTGACAGCCATCCAAACACTCCACATGCAGTAATTGAAACCATCAGATCCAGAAAGTAATTTAAATAACTATCTAAATTCCTGGATCTATCTATCTATCTGCCAATACTTCTTAACCTCCGAGGAGGACTTTCAGAAGGAGTTCCAGTATACCAAGTACTGAAGGGGGTTAATTGAAATACAGTTGAAATGAGTTTGTACAGTATGAGGAGAGTGTCAGTATAGTTAAAAGTTAAAACAGAGGCCAGTTACTAGGGAGACACATGCACCACCTGGCACACAGCATCACTAAACTGTGCCAGCATAACTATTTGGCGGGGTAGAGCATTCCAATGAAATATGGTTCTGGGAAAGAATGAAAAGGGGGTCTTTCATCTGTGCTTATCAGGGCTCAAGCTAGAGGGCGACTCGGGCGAAGAAGTCGCCCTGTTGGGGCTCACTTCGCCGACTTTGGCGATGAAAGCGAAAAAAACTTCGCCCTGAAATTTCGCCCCGTTTTTGTGTCTTTCTTCTGAACAGTAACGGTAAACTGACAAGGTGACGATAAATCCTTCGATCCACTAGTGTCAGAAATCTCAGTAATTGCACTGAACAAAGCTAACTGTTTATTCTGCACTTCGTCCCAGTTACAGTTTGGTACTGTTATGTAATTTAATTCTAACCGTTAGCTCATGCAGCTCGAGCCACTTGCAACACGCTTAGTAGTCTTGTACTCTCATAAATCTATCTCGGTTGATTGCACAAAGTTTTTATTGCTTTAAGAGCCAATTAAGATTACACAAGATTATGTAACGTAAACAGGTATATTTGTACCGTTAGCTCGTGCCAAAGTCCGGGTGCGGACGTACTTTGTTAAGTACTGTTGTATACAGTAATAAGATTAAGCTGACCGGTAACATTGACACTGCATTAGGATTTAATAAATTTTAAATATTGATGGTTTTATTTGCCATTGCTTTGTTTGTACATTATATTTTGCATCCATCAATCGTTTTCATTTTTTTATGGACAACAACAAAAGTAGGTATCAATTTTTTATTTTGTTGCTGAAAATAATTATTACTTGCCGGTAAATATTCAGTTACTCAGTAATTATCCAAATTCATGAAAAATAACAACTGATTTTCATCTAGCGAGGTTGTTCCCCCTTGTTTCAAATACAATTGTGACAGGTACTTTGTGAACTGATCTATTACATAGAAACCTCTTTACTTTATAACACCTTTCATTATAACATGGTTGGATATAACAAAAGTTACAGCTTGCCCAAATACAGTAAAATTATTATATTAAGACCACCTTTGGGACAGTTCAAAAGTGGTCTTTAAGACCACTTTTGAACAGTCCCAAAAGTGGTCTCTGATCAGGGGTCACTGTATGCAGAAAACAGAAAGAATAACTACAGCCAACCAAATACGCTTTTTAAAGCAGAATTAGTCTTCATTTCAGGTGGTCTCAATATTGGAATTGATTGATACCCCTATAAGACACACTCTCCACATAGGGGTTTACAGGAGAACTCATTACATTGTTGTTGTTCGGCGTTAAGCCGCACCCACTTCTCCCTAGACCCAGCAAACTTCTCCCTATTTTCCCAGGAGGGAGAAGTCACTTCTCCCAAATGTTTTGGGCTAGCTTGGGCCCTGCTTATGCATGTTTTTTCTTTAAACTTTGTATATTAATAACTCAGCATATACAACCTATAAAAATGTATTTAATAACTTATATAAATCAAAGTAGGACTCAGGAGGCCACTCTAAGTCACTCCCTCCATGAGCTGGTGTCTGTCTCTAAATAAGTGCATCTTAAATCTTATGTTTTATTTAGTTTCAAGATCTGTGAACTGGAGTGAATGCAGAACTCCATAGGCATTCCTTTGATACTAAAAAACCTTTTGAATTAAATAAAGTTTACATTTTCTGATAAAATAATTATCAAAAATCTTGTTTTTAATTAAAATTTTAAAATAATTATCAAAATTCAATCCCTAAGACAAATATGTTCTAGTCTTTGTCAAGATTTCATTTTGCTAGGAAAACTTGCCATATGTATCTCCTTTAGCTATGCCAAATTTCATGAAAATCCGAAACCGGTAACACTGTAGGTTTACACATTTAATGGATGTAAGTCGTTTCTGCAAAATTTACTATTTTATTGAAATCATCCAAGAACCTTACAAAAAGGCAATTCGTAACACTTACGTAATAAAAATGAGATTATACAATTCAAAGTGAATACATATTGAGCTGATCTAGCTTAGAAATTATTAAAATATCATGAATTTCTGATATTTTCCTTTCATTTATACACTATGATCTATCCAAAATAGTAGATAGTAAAACACTAAATCAAAAGGTATTCTAATCAACAAATTAGGCTTAACAACATATATTGCTTTTTTATTAGCAGCAAAATTATTGTGAACATGTGCAACTTTATTTAATGACTTTGCATAAGTCAAGCTACTCAAATAGGTGTAAGGATCCATTATTTTCATTTCCATACCAAGCTGGTATGCAAGGACGCAATGGTCAGTGGTTTGTTGTTACTAGTAAAAATAGTTCTGAACATTGATAAATCCATGGCCAGATTAAGCCTTAGATATACTCTGTCTTTATGAACGCTGGATTATTATCCTAACAAAAAAGTTACAGTAATTATTGGTTAGTATTTCCAAAAATCGAAATGTCATTGATATTGAGTTTTTGTTGCAAAAGATATCATTGATGGATGAGGCGCAGAATATTTGGTGTAAACAAAGCTGTTCCATGACTATTAGACAGGGGGAGAAACAGTTGACTTCCTTATAGTACACATGCATAAATATGTCTCTTTTCTGCATTGGCATTGTAATTGTTGACGTTTCTTGAGTGTCTAATTTTTTCTATTTGTCAATATGTCAATACACCTTAATTTATCGGAAGCGAGCTTTTAGTATTTTTTCTGGTTGTAAAACTTTCAACCACTTCTTGAATGTTTCTGCTGAATGCAGCTGTTTTTGCTTGCTTTTTGTTCATTAATAATTACCGGTACATTTCTGTGCAATGTATCTCTCAGCTGAGAAAGAGCATTACAGAAAAAGCATAACAATGTTTTTACTGAAAATAATTTAAAATCCTATGAGTAATGCGATAACTACTCACAGATTAAATGATTATTATCAACAGTTTAAATGCTTCTTGATATCTAACATATTGTGCTTTGTAATTACTGCAACAACTGCTGAGATAGGTAAATGAAGTGAAAGACCTATACAAATATATAGACAACACAATCATGATCACATAAGTTTTGGAACACTGACAAATGTACGACCATGTGAATTCTAAAAGCAAATTCAAATGGCTTTGGAATACAGGTTCAGGAAGCTGTTTGATTTCGTTCATAGGGGCTATACAAAAAAGATAGATTGGCTAGTGCCTATGCAGATACAAATTCTGAAAACTTAATGTCCAGGAAAAGTAATCTCAAGTGTTATTGATTTTCCCTAGAGTAAACCTTTCTTTTTAAATGGACAGTTAGAGTTAAATAAACAAACAACAGTTTGACTTGAGACTCATTTATCTCGAGTCGGATAACAAATCTCACAAAATCTGAAGCAACATCTAAAGTGATTCGTATGTTGTTGATTTGAATGTTAAATCTAAACATCACCTTAGCACCGTTACCAAATTAGACAAGAAAGACAGAA
Organism: Lucinisca nassula; assembly: GCA_963580285.1. NCBI lineage: Eukaryota > Metazoa > Mollusca > Bivalvia > Lucinida > Lucinidae > Lucinisca > Lucinisca nassula. The sequence continues at coordinate 124,056,590 of OY757016.1, read as the reverse complement.
AGAAAACTGTACACATGATTACTTGGGTGCGTTTGATGACGTTTGTCATTAAAACCTTTGCGGTATAGTTCTGTAGACAAAATAGTTTGTTCCATAGGGGGCAAATTTACCGAAATGGATGTTTTGAAATAATACTTATAATTATGCTATGAACTACTTACACAAACCATACTATACTATAGCCATCCAAATTGAAAGCAATAGTAAAGTATTATTAAACAGCATAACCAAAACATGATAATCATATAATTTCACATTTTGCTGAATCAGGACTATCAGTATTCAGTCTGTTAAAACACAATGTTACCGGTCCTCAATTTCCATCAAAATTCATCAACATGTTCCTAAGCAATGTGGGTAGTTTGTATGCTAAAATGGTGTCTTGTCAAAAATTGGAACATGGTAAAAATGCATATAAAATTTTAATGAATACAAAAATAGGCGCTGAAATATGGGGACACCATCAAAGAAAACTGAATGCCCAGCCACTATTACTTGACATATGAGGTCATTCATAGTATCGACTAACTCACCAATTATGGCTTTAATTCATAAAACATAGCAGCATTAGAGATATGAAACTCTGAATAATGTAGACAAGTTTATATGAGAGTACTCTCTGTTGTGATAGAGACTTCATAAAATATGTAATAAATTTACTACAAAATAAAATTTAAAAGTGAATGCATCGTAATTATAATGGTTATACCCAAGGCAATTATTGTGCATAATTTCATCAGAATCCAAGCCTGGGCAGAAACCAATGCAAATTTCCTATACCTTGAAAGACCCCCTTTGTAGTAGTTTGTAGGGGTAGTGATGAGTCTGTATGCCAAAGGGTGGTTTTGTCTTTAGTCCCTCCTGATATGTGGAATGAGGTATTCTGTTGCAGGAATGGCAGCATGGATCTTTCAGCTTCAGTCACTCATTTTGGTTAGGATCAATGTTCATGGATAAAAATGACAGTTTGTCAGTCACTGTCCTTTGCAATGATATTATGAATCGAGTTTTCTTATTATATAAAATAGAAGTGTTATTATTATTATATATCTCATTTGTTGATAGGTTGTAAAGAAAAAAAAAAGTAAAACAAATTAACTTGTTATTTTGTACTTGTTTTCAGATGTATTTATTGGTGAGAAGTATGCTGGTTGTCGACCAGGTGCCAAGCTGGTGGTCCACTACACAGGACTGGTGTGTCCACCATCTCAGGTCTGGTGTGAGAGAGTCACTGGTCACTCAGCTCTTATTGTCTGGAACAGAGGTATGGCTATATAGACTTCTTCTTGGTTATCCCATGTCCTGCTGAATAAATTAATTGTGCCACACCCATTTATAACTATCAACCAATCAAATTACTTGATATAATGTATTTATTTAATGTCATAATCAGAATGACAGTGTATATCCTGATCAAATGGCTTCTTTAGAAGCCGTCTGATCTAGATCTGTGCTATTTGCCAAAGTTGGGCTTTCCATGGTTCAGCAGGACAGTAGCTCAGTTGGATGGTTTTCTAATTGGTGATCAGGCCGTCATTGGATCATGAAATCTTTTCTACAGTCATACTCTCCCTTCTGCTGTTTCAAAAGGGCAGTAATTGTTGTCAATTTCTGGCAAAAGAATGTGCACTGTTCTGGTTACCCACTTATATATAGGCCTGCCCAGGACAAGTGTGCTTAGGTAAACTGACTGACTCAATATTACCTAATAGTGTTGAATGGGCCATGAAACCCCAAACAAACAAAACTATTTTGCAGGATGAAGCTATGGTTCAACAAACATCCAAATAGCGCATAGCAGAGACTCAGATCTGAGTTTTTACTGTGCACACATACCAAAAGCCTTTGCTGTACATGGACAAGTCTTTGCTGTGCACACATACCAAAAGTCTTTGCTGTACACACACGTCTTTGCTGTGCATGCACAAGTCTTTGCTGTGCACATATACCAAAAGCTATTGCTGTGCACACATTAGTCTTTGCTGTGCACACATACAAAAGTCTTTGCTGTGCACACATTTATCTTGCTGTGCATGCAAAGTCTTTGCTGTGAACACATGCCAAGCCTTTGCTGTGCACACATGAGTCTTTGCTGTTCATGCACAAGTCTTTGTTGTGCACACATGCCAAAAGCCTTAGCTGTGCACCCATGAGTCTTTGCTGTGCATGGACATGTCTTTGCTGTGCACACATAGCAAAAGCCTTTGCTGTGCACACATGAGGCTTTGCTGTGCACACATGAGACTTTGTTGTGCTCACATACCAAAAGACATACTTCTGTCTGCTATGGCTTATTTGTCATTAATTTTATCTTGTATTATATCCAGATATCAATCTGTAAAATTTCTGTTCATTGATATCGTTTGAGAGACAATGTTCCTGTATCAGTTAAACATCAGCCTTTGTTTTAAAGTCTGTTAAATAGAAACATGTCACCTCAGTTTTCAAATGACATTGTAAGGTTGGGAAATCTTTATCAATGATATTGAAGGGTGAATAATAAAGGGAATGAATACATGTGACAAATTGTCCAGTATCTGAAAAGGGAGGCAACCTCCACAATTCTCTGCTTGCTTTTCTGTACAATCTTGATACTTTAACCCATATATGACAATGGAATCTTCCACCCAGTAAGTTTGGAATGGTCCATTTCCAGTTATATAGGGGCCTTGTTTGTTTTTGTTTGAGGCAAATTTGACAAAAATGGATGTTCTTTAAGCAGTACTAGTGTAGACCCAGATCAGATGCTGCATTCTGCAGCATCTGATCTGGGTCTGCACTGTTTGCCAATGTCCCAGAAAAGGGCTACTAGGCATGTATGGGTTAAAATAGACCTCTATTGATAAAGGAATAAATAGTCATGTTTGACAGAGTTGCCTTCCCTGGGAGTATATCCATTGCTTTTCAACTTCTGAATTGCCATTGATTTAAAGTGTGCTGTAGACTGTTGTTTGGAAGTGTTTTTCAAATAAGTTTATATTTTGGACTGATTTGGTAAAGTTTTGTGACAGTTTACCTAAAGAGAACTAATGTTTTGTTTCATGAAATGAGAGCTGTATTTATGCATTACTAAATATTTTCGCTTCACAGTTAGGCAAAATCTTATTAACACTTTATTTTGTGGATATGATAAGTCTTCTCAGTAATGCGAGTTTATTTCTTTTATTTTCCCATTCTTTTTCTCTTAATCTTCCCAGACCTGTGGAAATAGGATAATTTATGCTTGTCCAGGGACAGGTGCGGAGTAAATATCTACTTGTCCGAAGGAAATTTAAATTTTTGTCTGAAAAAAAAAAATGGACAAAGATTGTTTCATTCAATATTACAGTGGAGCATTGGAAAGCTTCATCTGCATTCTGAGAAATAAAGAGTCTTTTTTCATCTTGAAGGGAGAATATGCTTCAAACAAATAGGATTTCCTTGGTATCAGAATTCCTTTCCATACGGAATTCTCTTAAAGGAAAAATGTTTTTTCCATAGGGAGAAAACTCTTTCCTTAACCTTTACCACTAGGCTAATTCAGCACATGACAAATTGATGAGATTTATTTTACTTTTTGCTTAAAACAGGTTATGACATTTCATGCAAATTGTCTCGGAGACAATTTGCATGAAATATCAAAATCTGTTTTCTGGGAAAAATGAGTGATATATTTCAAAAAATAACCTAACTCCACACAGAGAAGAGAAGCAAATATTTTTATGTCCAAAATGGTCATCTGTAATAATTTAGAGAACTTTAACAATTCCTACAAATCTTGACCAGTTAACAGAAATTCTTCACTTGTCCAGAGTGAAATGGGACAAGCAGGACGAATTGAGCAAAGCATTACCACAGCCCTGCTTTCATATAGCTATAAAACCTGTAGTACCCACTTTTAACCAGTTTTACACTGAATGGAATCTTCCACCTTATATATGTCAGGATTCCATTTCAAAATTTAGGGGTATCAGGTTACATTGTCTGAAAAATTTATTTGGAAAATGGCAGATTTTTTTTTTTTTTTTTGCAAAGAGTGTAGGGCCTAATTAGACACCGCATTCTGCGGCGTCTGATCTGGGCTTGCACTGTTTGCTAGTATCCAGTTTTTTTTGGTTTCCAGTACAAAATGGGTTAATGTGCTCTGTCATTAAAAATTGCTATATATGCTTCAAGTACAAAGCAAACATTGAAAATTTGACAAGGTTTTCAAAATGTTTACCTAGATTAAAACATGAATATGAATTTAAAACCGTATTGCTTCCTATTGCGTACTTACTTGTTGAGTTTGGTGGTGTATAAAGTTGATTAACAAAGTGTTACAATTTCGATCAGTCCATCCTGCATTGGAATTATCTTATACAGCTCTAGATAAGCTAATGAGGATAATTATCCCATTTTGTACCAGAAACCCCAAAAGGGGTACCCTGGCAAACAGTGCAGGCAGAATGTGGCGTCTGATCAGGGCTTACACTGTTTGCTAAAAGTTCAGCCATTATACAATTCAGTTTTGAATAAAACACAGCCAGACACACCTAAATTCTGAAATGGACTCCTGATATATATGGTTTCCAGTCATTTCGTACCCAAGTCATTTCGTACCCTAGTCATTTCGTACCATTTTGGTCATTTCGTACCCGTTTTATTTTTCAATTTGGTCATTTCGTACCCATTTTGGTCATTTCGTACCCACTTTTATTATTTTCTGGGAATCTTGTTTGGTCATTTCGTACCCAGTTCTTCAAAAGTAGGTACGAATTGACTTTGGTGTGTTGAATTGATTTGGAGCTAATTTACAAGTAACGGGTAACTTTGGTGCGAAATGGCTTGGTTAAGAGTAAGAAGGGCTCTAGTTACAAAGAATATATTTGTTTAACTTTTATTTTTATTTTAACACATTATCAATTCATATAGATCTATAAGATAATATTGGCACCATTTAACAATACAAACAGATTTTACAATATCATTCATAGCCCTCGCCCATCGGGGCTTGAAGAAATAGATGGGCTGCATGATGCTTCCACGTAGAGCTGAAACCGACCCGCGCACGAGTACAGGTAAACCGCTTAGAGGATCTAAGCCTTCTTAAGCAATGCGGTGCGAGTCGGCCCGTCAGTGGTTATAAACCCTATTGTTTTCAATGGGCAGCAGGGATTGAGATGTCATTTCATCGCAATGTTGGGTAAAAGTCCCATAAAATTGGAAGCAAAGTCTCCAAAATGACCTTTACAGTGTCGACGGGGACGTTACACTTCAAATCAAACAAACAAACAAACAATATAAGCCAACATATTTTACAAGTCACTGGGGTTATAGCCGGCCCCGGTACATGTAGCTCAGTCGGATGCGCGTCGGACTGGTGATCAGGAGGACGCGGGTTCGATACCTAGGGGTCAGCATCATTCTTTCGTAGATATTGACCATGAAATCTTTTCTACGGTCATTCTCTCCCTTCCGCTGGTTGTCAGTTTCTGGCGAAACGCCCCCGCCCATAGAGGCTTGAAGAAATATATGGATTGCATGATGCTTCCACGCAGAGCTGAATCGGGCCCGCACACTAGTGCTGGTAAACCCCTTAGAGGATCTAAGCCTGTCCAGGAACCGCGCAGCGAGGCGGACCGTCCATGCTAATAAACCCCATTGGTTTCATTGGGCGACAGGGCTTGAGATGTCATTTCATCTCAATGTCGGGTAAAAGTCCCACAAAATTGGAAGCAACGTCTCCAAAATGACCTTTACAGTGTTGACGGGGACGTTAAACCTCAAATCAAACAAACTAATCCTTCGAAAGAATGTGCACTGCTAACGTATATGCCTGCCCAGGAAACGTGCGGATAGATAAACTGTACACAATGTATACCCATATTAATTCAAAGGTAGGTTTTGAATCCTTGTTGGAGACTGAGTTTCCACTGATATGTTTTGACCGGAATGAAACACAAATTATATACTGACCGGAAATAGAAACTATACACTTTTAAATTGTCTCGCCTGACAAAACAAGTGGATAATTCAGTTAAAAATTACTGATTAAGGACTTTACTAACTATCGACATGAATCCTGTAACAATTTAAAGAAAATCTGGTGTTCAAAATAAAAGTTTTTGGGAAAAATGTAAAAAAGTGCATTTTTCACAAAATCTGTTTGTAATCGAATTTTGACTTTAACATTTTTTGCGTATAGGTAACAAGTAAAAAGCAAGGAATAAAAAAATAACATAACATCCAAAAATTATCGAGAAACAAACATTGTATTGAAATCTCAAAAACTGCTTTTTTTAGCGAAATTTTCAAAATAATGTTTCAACCCAAAAATCGACCCGAAAGTGCCTTCAGTCGTTTTAGCATTCTCAGCTGTGTCTTAAATATTGATAAAAACAAAAACCGCAATCAGAAATGCCATACTTTTCGCTCACTTCCGGTGGTTAGGTCCAATATTTAAACGTTGATTACATTTCAACCATTGTGAAAATTTTCATTTTGTAAACAATATTCCCCACGTTAGATGATGCGTAATAACTGGCAAAAATGGGAATCACATTCGCGACACAAAAAGTTTGACCCAATGGAAACTTGAACAGCATAATTTTGACCCTTGCTTTGAGCCTGTGGCTCTACCCGTTAAATCGTAGCTATCATTTAACATTTTATTCGATAAATCAGATATGCCACTGATGATAATTTATATAATTGGAATTCAAATTTCATTAAAATGTTTCGCCAGTGACAACTTAAAAATGAGTGTATAGTTTCTATTTCCGGTGAGTATATTTACATGTATAGGGATTCCACTTTTCTGTATATTAAGTGAGATTTACATCAAGTCAGGTTTACTTGTGTTCACCACATGGACTCGTTAAGTTATCAGATGCATAGCACTACCAGTGTCAAAGCACACACTCAAATACACACTAAAACAACTTCTCGACAACATCCCAAGCAGCCTCCTTGGTGTAGTAGTTACGCTACTCCCCTTGTAAACCAGGGGTCGCAGGATCGATCCCGGGCTTCTCCAGACTTTCGGGTGAGTCTTTAAACTGAGGTCCTGTCTCCGTGTGACCTTAGCTGTTACTGTGGCGTAAAACTCAAACACTCACTCACTCACTTGACAACATCCCGACCGGCCTCGGTAGCTCAGTCGGATGCGCGTCTAACTGGTGATCATGAAAACGCGGATTCAATAACAGCTGGGATCGGCAACATTCTTTCGTGGAGATGGTCATGAAATCTTTTCTCCGGTCATTCAATCCCTTCCGCTAATTTAAGAAGGACAGTTGTTCGTTTCTGGCGAAAGGATGTGCAGTGTACTGGTTACGTATAAGCCTGCCCAGGAAAAGTGTGAAGGCACAAAAATGACATAAGTAGTGTTAACTGGGCCGTTAAACTTCAAAACAAACAAACTGATCGACAATATCCCGGTTTCAGTTTGTCGGAGCGTACACCATTGAACAAGAATTCAGAAGCTGCGATATGATCTTCTTTCTCTCTCTCTGCCCTGTCCGTCCAAAACAACACATATGGATGTACTAGGTACGGTATTACCAAATGACTCGGATACGAACTTAGTATGCTATATACATTTCGAACCCATTTTGATCAATTCGAACCCGGGTACGAAATGACCAAAACGGTTACGAAATGACTTGGGTACGAAATGGTTGTTAGTGGGTACGAAATGACCAAAGAATAGGTACGAAATGACCAAAATGGTACGAAATGACTAGGGTACGAAATGACTAGGGTACGAAATGACCGGTTACCATATATATAAGGAGGAAGATTCCATTTGGTACAAAAAGGGTTAATCTTTGTCCTGCTAAAATTACTTGATACACTGTATTCATTCAATTTACAAACTGTATGACAAACAGTGTAGATCCTGATCAGAAGCCATCAGATCGCCTTTTGCTCTTTATTGAGATATCTTATATGTTATATTAGATATCTTAGATGTCAATTAAGATGTCTTATTTGCTATATTAGATCTCATATGTCAATTAAAAGTTTAATTAATTGAGTAATACATGAACACAAATGCAAGATTCTATTTGTCATATGACATTCAAAATGCACTTAATTCATGATTTTTGTACAAAAATGGTAAGTCTTTCACTATTAGTGAATGCGACATTGTTAAGGACATTGTACATGTAACTGTATGGGACATATCTTACTAATATGCATATTTAATCCACTAGTGGATTACCAAATTTAATACATGGCATTATTACGTTCTCAGAAGCGACATCATATGATAAATTACTTTATCCAGTATGGGATGTAAGTTACTTCATTTATATATTCCCCATATCGGTTAGACACCCAAGAATTTTCCAGATTTACTGTGAATTTCTTGTCACCAATTATAAAATGAAGTTATGATTTTGAGCTATTTGGATTCATTTATCTTTTTGTACTTCATGAAATATGCCATGAACACATTACGAAAACACGCCTATACAACTACATTGTAACCTTTATCGCCGAAAAATGAAAATTTTAAGAGGAAAAATTTTGATATTTTAATTTTTTCTGCTCAAAATATAGATTGTGGGTACTCGTTAGAAATGCCTCGCCCCGCCGAGGCGGTTCTAACGAGTACCCACAATCTATAATTTAGAGCAGTAATAAGAAAAATAAGGTTTTACCCCTGCAAACCCCAGTTTTACTGTATAAAAGTGGGGTTTAAGGGGGTCAGAATTATATAGGCCTGTTTTCAGGATGATGTGTGTGCAGGGTGAGTTCAGAAAGATTCTTCTGTTATATCATAAAGGTTCACGTTCATGTAGAAGTGCCTACCAAGTGAAATCCTCAAAGAAAAGTTAAAAGACTATAAGTCATCGGGTTGGTTGGTTTTTAACCCACAATGTCCAGGGCTATGAATTGCAATGAATGATAAAAAGTACTGAGTTTATTGACATCTAGATGATTTAAACAGTTGTTTTTGAACATCAAATATTTATCTTAAATGTTATTGGTCCTGAAAAGATTATAAATATTTATTGTTTTCTGAAAATAAATACCTATAAGTACGGTACTCAGGAGACAGAGCCAGTAATATTGTTGGAATTGATTCTTGGACTTTATTACTGTATAACAGGTTCGTTCATGAAACTTTTGCTTCTTTGACTGTGAAAACAGAACGGAAATGTACAAAAATGCTGTTCTTAAGATGCTAAGAAAAACTACATCTGAAAATGTCGTCTTCTTATGTCGTCTGCTGAATTTTTTGCAAACTTTTTAAAAATATTTTTCCATACAGGCAAAGAATGTGGGCCCAGATCAGACTGCTCCTTCAGGAGGAGTCTGATCTGGGCCCAGACTGTTTGAAAAAAAATACTATTACAGTAACCAGCAGACAGCAAAGCAGACAACAATTGTTGTGATTGGCATTTTATGGGTTAAAACTTTTTCAACTTTTAGCATCATTTTAACAAGTGCATGTCATGAAGACTCTTTTATTTGGAGAAAATTCAGGTTTATGAAAGTACACATCATTTGTTTTGTTCATGGTCTGAAACAAGTTGTTGGGTTTGTCATTGAAGCAGACAATTTACATATTGAGTGTACCGGTAAATAAGCAATATATCACAAATTTTCAGTAAAAATCCCTATTTTAAGTTGTGAAAGTAAGAATTGACACTTGACCGGATTATCCTAATGGCTGAAATTGAAAACAATTTTGTGCTCCTGTTGGCTTTAAGAACTTTCGTATGAATGCTCTTCGCCCCCGCCCTTTGGGTCTTGAAGAAATAGAAATAGGGCTGCAAGATGCTTCCACGCAGAGCTGAATCTGACCACACACGAGTACTGGTAAATTGCTTAGAAGGACTATGCCTGCCCAGGCAAAGCGGAGTGAGTCAGATCATCCAGTGCCTATAAGCCTTCTGGTTTCATTGGGTGGCAGGGCTTGAGATGTCATTTCACCTCAATATCAGGTAAAAGTCCCACAAAATTGGAAGCAATGTCTCCAAAATGACCTAAATAGAGTTGACGGGGACAATTCAAACAAACAAACAAAATTGACTTGAAAATGGTCAGAACGAATCAGCTTGAGGACCAAGTAGATGGCATTTTCAGCACTTCTTTGATACCTGCATAGGGCTTGGACTATATTTCTTTTTTCTATTTAAGTTTTAACTTTTGATGCGTGTTAAGCTGGTTGCCAGGGTCTTTTTATTAAGGGCATGTTGCACTCCTAATTAACTTGACATCTATTAACTATTGGATATAACTGTTTATTTCTTAAATTGGACTTTATCAATAGACCTTGTTGATTCAAGACTTGAAAGCAAATATAAGAACTTGTTAGAATCATTATTTTGTTTAAATCACCTGACAGGATCAGGGTTATTAGGTTCCTTAAATCATTTGGATATGACTAGACCAACCAACGTTTCATTTCTGCTGATAAAACCAGATGTTGATTTCACATGTTTTAGAATTTTGGCCTTGATATGGAGAAAAAAATAAAACTTAATTACTGCTGGTTCCGATGAAGCCTCCGTGGTGAAGTGGTTATGCTACTCGCCTTGTAAACCAGGGGATGCAGGATCGATCCCGGGCTTCTCCAGACTTGCGGCTGAGTCTTTAAACCGAGGTCCCGTCTCCCTTTGACCTTTGTTGTTGGTGAGACTTAAAACTCAAACACTCACTCACTCACTGCTGGTTCTGAGCCTAAGTCATATTGCACATATATGCCAAACCTCTCTTTAAAACTGTTTATTATCACAATGTTTTGAATACATCTTGGCTTAAATATGGATCCAAAAAATGTATAGATTATATTATAGAGAAATGAAATGGTATTTTTTCTAAAAGAAAAATCTATACATTTTTGTTTGGATATACATGTAATAATATATGTATGGTTGTTTAACTGACATCGTTTCTGCTCTGGACCCCGAAAATAATGTAATAAAGATGTGGTAATGTACTTACACTTTTACCTCTGGAACTGATCTTGAGCTTGCTGTTTGGAATCATTAGGTAGTTCTCAGAACTGATCAAGGTTAGTTTGTCTCATCACATTAACAAGTCCATGTTATGAACACCCCTCTACACCCCATTATATATAGAGAAAATAGGGTTTACAGGAGTATAAATTATTTTTCTTATTTCTGCTCAAAGACATATGTTGTTGGTACTCGTTAGAACAGCCTGAATGAGGCGGTTCTAACCAGGACCAACAACCTTAGTTTCAGTATAAATATGAAAAATATCATGGATTTTCTTCAGAAAAGTAGCCATTTTGGAGATGTTTCAAATGCATTATAGTGCGCCAGTGAGTTATCGTAATGTTTCAAATGCATTATAGTGTGCAAGTGTGTTATCGTAATGTTCAAATGCATTATAGTGTGCCGGTGTGTTATTGTAATGTTTCAAATGCATTATAGTGGGCTGGTGTGTTATTGTAATGTTTCAAATGCATTATAGTGGGCTGGTGTGTTATCGTAATGTTTCAAATGCATTATAGTGTGCAAGTGTGTTATTGTAATGTTCAAATGCATTATAGAGTGCCGGTGTGTTATTGTAATGTTTCAAATGCATTATAGTGGGCTGGTGTGTTATTGTAATGTTGAGGAGTTTCAAATTTGCAAGAAAACATTTTTTACGGCCGCCACACATTCCCAGACATTAGCTGTATTGACAAGAAAATATAAACTACACTATGATGTAGGGCAGGGAGACGTTTTACGGCCACCACACATTCCCAGACACCAGCGGCAGTGACGTTAAATATGTTCTATTTGGAAGCAAAGAATACACCACAGAACTGGAAAATATGGAGTGTACATGTTTTCTGGGCCAGACTAGCTAGTTTCGGCCAATTAGGCCTCATGATTGACCCTCAAATATTTTCAAAATTCCACAATGGAATCAATGATCCCAAAGAACAAGAAAATATAAACTACACTATGATGTGGGGCAGGGAGACCCTTAAAACATTTCTGATATATATATTATCCTTACAAATGCTGCAAAAATTTCTGGAGCGTATGACAACCTTTGTCTTTTTTTTCTAGATAAAAAAAAAAGGTGTGACATTTGCCCAGCAGGTGATTCACATGTAATGTCAAGCCTTATTTTCTCTGAAAAATAAAATACCATAAAAATGCAGTGTGCTAGTTGTAAGTACCACTGATGGGTTAAAACCACTGCTGAGACATTCAGTATTTACCCTTTGTATTGGGACAGATAGGCCTGAGCAAACAGTGTAAACCCAGATGAGATGCCACATAATCAGAAAACTAGAACACTTTGTAACTTTTTTATGTGTTTTCAGATGATGAGCCAAAAGCCCACTTTATTCGACCAGAGAGTTACCAGGTGACTTGGTGGCCCGGGGACCATCCTGAGGATGATATACAGAGTGACAGCACCACAGGTATGTTTTGAATTTGTTTATATGATTATGTGTTGGTACATTAATTTCTCCATTTAGTATTTATCTTTCCCAAACTTGTAACATTTGTTTTGTTTTGATGGTGGAGCTTATAGGATAGGCAGTTGTCCGGCGTCGTCGTCGTCGTTGTCGTCGTCTGACGTCAACACTTTCAAACATCTTCTTCTCTGAAGCCACTGGACCGATTCAGCCCAAATTTTATCTGTAGCATCCTTGGGCTGGGGGATTGAAAGTTTGTGTTTTTTATGAAAATTGGCCCATTAGTTTGGTTGCTATAGCAACTTAGAGCTCCCATAGACTTATAATGGGGAAAATTGAAAAATGGCATTTACTGCCAAGCCACTGCAGATATTTTGACAAAACTTTCATAGAAATATTCCTTAGGCAATCTTCTATCTGCCATATGATTTTAGGCCTACTGCTCATTTGTATTGGTTGCCTTGGAAACCAAAATGAAAAAATAGAAAAAAAATACTTAAAAAATCATCTCCTCAGAAACCGTATGCTCTATGAGGCTGAAAGTTTATGGAAATATTCACCATATTTGCCTTTACAGGTTTTGTGTTTTTTATGAAATTCGGCTCTTTAGTTTGGTTGCTATGGCAACTTAGATTTTCCATAGACTTATAATGGGGAAAATTGAAAAATGGCATTAACTACAAAGCCTTTGCAGATATTTTGACAAAACTTTCATAGAAATGTTCCTTTAGTAAACTTCTCTCAGCCATATGCTTCTATGTCAACCTGGGGGTCCAGTAGGTTGTGCTGGGGCCATGCCCCGCCCCCAGTACTTCATAAAATGACTTATATCTCAGAAACCTTACAGATCCCCACCCCTAAACCATATATATTCTTGTTCCTATTGATAAGACGCATTCAGTGACACCAACCTGGAGGTCCTCCGGGATGTGCCGAGGCCATGCCCCACCCCCTCCACTTCATAAAAGGCCCAATATCTCGGAAACCATTCAGATCCCCACCCCTGAACCCTATATACTCTTGTTCCTTATGATAAGACGCATTCAGTGACATCAAACTGGGGGTCCCCCGGGATGCGCCGGGGCCATGTCCCGCCCCTCCATTTCAATATCTCGGAAACCTTACAGATCCCCACCCCTAAACCATATATATTCTTGCTCCTTATGATAAGACGCATTCATTGACCCCAAATTGGGGGTCTTCCGGGGTGCGCCGGAGCCATGCCCCACCCCTTCACTTCACAAAAGGGCATATATCTCAGAAACTGTTCAGATCCCCACCCCTAAACCATATATGTTCTTGTTCATTATGATGAGACACATTCAGTGACACCAACCTGGGGGTCCCCAGGGATGTGCTGGGGCCATGCCCCTCCCCCTCCATTTCATAATATCACAATATCTCGGAAACCTTACAGATCCCCACCCCTAAACCATATATATTCTTGTACCTTATAATAAGACACTTTCATTGACACCAACCTGGGGGCCTCCCTGGGCCTTGCCCCACCCCTGCACTTCACAAAAGGCCTTATATCTCAGAAACTGTTCAGAGCCCCACCCCTAAACCATATATATTCATCTTCCTTATGATAAGGCACATTCATTGACACCAGCTTGTGAGTCCCCGGGGCATGCCCGGGCCTTGCTCCACCGCTTGACTTCATTAAAAGCCACATATCTCAGAAATAGTTCAGATCCCCACCCCTAAACCATATATATTCTTGTTCCTTATGATAAGACTCATTCAGTCACACCAACTTGGGGGTCTCTTTGTGCTGAGGCAATGTGCCCCGCCCTTCCACTTCATAAAAGGCCATATATTTCAGAAACCATTCAAACCCCCACCCCATATTCATATATGTTCTTGTTCCTTATTATTAGCACACCTACTGTAGGGGTGTCCGCAGGGGCCAGTCCTCTCCTTTCCACTTCATGAAAGGATATCTTGGAAACCATTCAGATTCCCACCCCTAAACCATATATATACTTGGTCCTTATGATGAGACACATTTAGGGACAACAATCTTGCGCTTTCCTGGGAATGACAGGGCATGCTCCAACCCCTCCACTTATATCTCCAGCCATGCAGATCCCCACTGCTAAACCATATATATTCTTGTTCTTTGTGATGAGACACATTTAGTGATACCAACCAGGGCTCCATTGGGTCCATGCCCCACCCCCTCTACTTCATAAAAGGCCTAATGTTTCATATACTGAGTCCACATTGATGCTCATTTGGATATGGGGGTTCATTTGGCAGATTAAAATGATATCATGTTAAAATACATGGCTGCAATTTGGCAGTGCCCACCTGAGCTCTGGTGAGCATAGTGGCCCATGGGCCTCTTGTTTTATTTGATTTATTGTCGCGCCTGCTTTAAGCATGGTGGGACATAGGAGTTGAACTTTCTGACTGTTCATCAAGCCGTCAACATTTGCGACCACCCTAACTTTCACCCAAATGTAAGAGTCCCCCACAGGTACGACATAGCCTTTGGCGGAATTCTTGTTGTTAGTTATGAGTTATTAGTTTCTAATGCCCCAGTGGTTGGAGCCATGTAAAGTGTTTTGTCAAGATTTTAATTTCACATTTTGATACCTTTATTTATGCATGCCTGTATTAGTGAATAAATATATGTGTCAAGTTTTGCTGCCTTTTCCTCTTGGTGATTGTCTTGTTGGGTCATTCTTTAATATGGGAACACCTGGCAGATTTTTCCACCATTTTTCAAAGGGAGACAGCTTTTGGGACTTCCTTAACACTTTTCTGTAAGCCCTGTCCCTGAAAAAGGGGTCTACTCGTGAAGGAAAGAATTTGCTCCTCAAGAGCAAAGTCTTTCCTTTAAGAGTTTACCCCTATTGAAATGGGAGACAAAAATACTTTTGCAGGAGTTGCTTCCCCTGAAGGTGTTCCCTTGGTTTATCCAGAAGCTTACTATTTTCAGTCATTTTGCAATGACATTGGAGTCTGTAATATAAAACTGTTTAACCATTAAATCACTTGGGCAAATTCTGCTGTTTGTTTTGTTCGTTTGATTTGAGGTTTAATGTCCCTGTCAACACTATATAGGTCATTTTGGAGGAGACACTCTAATTGTTTTCTTATTTTTCAGAAAATAAGGTCGGTAGTTCATGTGAATTGTCTGTCCAGCAGACAATGCACATGTAATGTTAACCCTTATCTTGCTGAATATTCATTTAAGCCACACCCATTTATGTCTATCAACCAATCAAATTACTTGATGTTATTTATCATGTTTATTGCTACAAATTCATAAACTGAATGCCAAACAGTGTAGATCCTGATCAGAGCCATCTGATCTGGATCTACACTGTTTGCAAAGATGGGGGGTTGTGGTGAACAGCAAGATAAGGGTTAAACCTTTTTTTTTCTGAAAAATATTTTTTTTGCAAATAAGGTTGACATTTTGTGAGAATTGTCTACCCAGTAGCCAAACCAGGTGTAATGTCAAGCCCTTTTTTTCTAAAAAATAAGAAGAAATATATTAAACATGTTGTCTGCAAGCCCAGGTGGGGCTTGAAGAAATAGATGGGCTGCATGATGCTTCCATGCAGAGCTGAAACTGACCCGCACACGAGTACTGGTAAACCGCTTAGAGGATCTAAGCCTGCCCAGGCAAAGCGGTGCAAGTCGGCCCGTCCATGTTTATAAACCCTGTTGGTTTCATTTGGTGGCAGGGTTTGAGATGTCATTCCATCTCAATGTCGGGTTAAAGTCCCACAAAATTGGAAGCAAAGTCTCCAAAATGAACTTTACAGTGTTGACGGGGACGTTAAACCTCAAATCAAACAAACAAAAAACAAAGCTTCTGGTTCTGTGGATAAGAAAAGCTGCTTGAGCGACAGGGCTTGAGATGTCATTTCATCTCAATGTCGGGTAAAATTTCCAAAAAAGCAACGTCTCCAAAATGAGGTATGCAATGTTGACGGTGACGTTAAACCTCAAATCAAACAAACAAACAATTGTCTTCAAGTCCAGTTTGATGCTTTTAGGGTCAATTGGAAAGGATGTCAGCATTGCATATTATTGATATATCTTTGATGTTAGTTCATATCAGGAAAAAAATAATATTTTCATTTTTTTCAGCTGATGGTAATAGCTCTGCACTATAAACATGTAGCATCTACAAACATTAACCATTTTCCTGCTGGATAAATTAATTAACCCTCACCCATTCCTGACTGTCAACCAATCAGATTAATTGATAATTATAATATATTCATTCAAATATAAAAACTATATGGCAAACAGTGTAGATCCTGATCAGATGGCTTCTTCAGAAGTCATATGATCTAGATCTACACTGTTTGCAAAGGTAAGGGATTCTTTTACAAAAGTAGGGGTTGTCATTTTCAGCAGGATGGGGGTTACCTTCCATTCGTCATAAGCTCTAGTCTTGCACTAACAAATAGAAATGTTTCTGATAGGATAATAAAATTCGATATCAGTAAATTCTCCATAATCTCTGTATGTATATTGTATACTCGCAGATTCTCTGTCTGTACCTTCGTAGTTCCATATACATGTACATGTATCTAAAGTGAATCCAAGCTTTTCAAGAAGTATTCAAATTTGGCCCCCGGCCATCGGGGCTTGGAGAAATAGATTGGGCTGCACGATGCTTCCACGCAGAGCTGAGACTGACCACACATGAGCTCTGGTAAACCGCTTAGAAGGTCTAAGCCTGCCCAGGCAAAGTGGTGCATGTCAAACTGTCCAGTGCATATAAGCCTTATTGGTTTCATTGGGCGCCAGGCTTGAGATGTCATTTCATCTCGATGTCTGGTAAAAGTCCCACAAATTGGAAGCAACGTCTCCAAAATGGCCTAATTGGTGTTGACGGAGATGTACAACCTCAATAAAAAAATACCGGTATTCAAATTTCTTATGTGGATTTGATTTTAGATATAACCCAACTATTTTCGGGTGTTGACACCAAATTAATTTCTGCATCAAACTTATTAAGGTCCCAGTGTGAAATTAATTTCTTAGTCCCTGGCATTTTCTACAATATGAACCAGGTAAAAAAGAATCAAAAATATTTTTTGATGTATAAATTTATTTTTTGCCAAAAAGTTTCCAAACCAAATAGTAACTGTAACTAGTTATTTCCTTTAATTTGTTGATCTAAGAGATAGTACCCCATTGGTACTCCTGGTCACAAAATGCAACCAATGTGTTGTGTTAGGTAGTAGCAATTTAATTATGCCATTAGGGCACCAAAATAGTTAGTCTTTTTTGAGATATAATCCAAAGTCGGTCCACATCAAATTAGTGGCCAAGGCTGATATATTATCATGACTCTAATAAACTAGAATGAATGACTACAGTGCCTGATGGTGTTGGATTATCCTGAAGGCCCATTAGCCTGAAAGCTTAACCCTTAAAGAAACGGGACTCCATGGCCTAGTACGTGGTTAAGAATGCTAAACTGAGGTTAAGGATCGCCTAGGTCACATTTGAGACACCAACTAATACAATAGAAGGTCAGGTGTTTTTTCTCCAGGTACTCTGATTTTCATCCCACCTCTAATAAACAGTTGGCTCGATAAAAGTGAAATAATCTTGGAAGACCATAAAACCCTACTAAATAAACTAATCCTAAAAGCACCAAGGAAAATTCTAGAGTTCTAGAGGAGCTGACAATTTGAGGTTTAGCTTTTATCCCCCGACCGAATAGGTTCGGGGGATATAGCGATCAGCCTGGCGTCCGTCCGTCCGTCCGTCCGTAGACGCAACCTTGTGATGGCCATAACTCCTATACCCTTTGAGATTCATTGATGGTTCTTGGCACAATCGTTCACAAGGCCGAGACGGCGTGTCATGCGCAAGAACCAGAACTCTGGATGCCATACTTTTTAGCTCACCTGTCACGTAGTGACAAGGTGAGCTTTTGGGATCACTTTTTGTCCGTCGTGCGTCTGTGCGTGCGTCCGTAAACTTTTCTTCAAACGACATCTCCTCCTAAACCACTGATCGGATTTTGACCAAACTTCACAGGAATGATCCTTAGGTGGTCCCCTTTCAAAGTTGTTCAAATGGTTCCGGTCCGTTGCACATATAGGTCACAGTAGCCAAAAATAGATTTTTTTCACCGAAAACTTAAAAAATCTTCTTCTCTGAAACCGCAAGGCCCAGGTCTTTGATATTTGGTATGAAGCTTCATCTAGTGGACCCCTACCAAGATTGTTCAAATTATAGTGCTGGGGCCAAAAATGCCCCCGCACGGGGGCCCTTTGGTTTTACATAGGCTTATATAGGGGAAAATCTTTAAAAATCTTCTTATCTGAAACCGCAAGGCCCAGGTCTTTGATATTTGGTATGAAGCTTCATCTAGTGGACCCCTACCAAGATTGTTCAAATTATAGTGCTGGAGCTAAAAATGCCCCCGCACCGGGGCCCTTTGGTTTTACATGGGCTTATATAGGGAAAATCTTGAAAATCTTCTTCTCTGAAACCGCAAGGCCCAGGTCTTTGATATTTGGTATGAAGCTTCATCTAGTGGACCCCTACCAAGATTGTTCAAATTTTAGTGCTGTGGCCAAAAATGCCCCCACACGGGGGCCCTTTGGTTTACATGGGCTTATATAAGGAAAATCTTTAAAAATCTTCTTCTCTGAAACCGCAAGGCCCAGGTCTTTGATATTTGGTATGAAGCTTTATCTAATGGACCCCTACCAAGATTGTTCAAATTATAGTGCTGGAGCTAAAAATGTCCCCGCACGGGGGCCCTTTGGTTTTACATGGGCTTATATAGGGAAAATCTTCTTCTCTGAAACCGCAAGGCCCAGGTCTTTAATATTTGGTATGAAGCTTCATCTAGTGGACCCCTACCAAGATTGTTCAAATTATAGTGCTGGGGCCAAAAATGCCCCCCCGCACCAGGGCCCTTTTGTTTTACATAGGCTTATATAGGGAAAAATCTTTAAAAATCTTCTTCTCTGAAACCGCAAGGCCCAGGTCTTTGATATTTGGTATGAAGCTTCATCTAGTGGACCCCTACCAAGATTGTTCAAATTATAGTGCTGAAGCTAAAAATGCCCTCGCACCAGGGCCCTTTGGTTTTACATGGGCTTATATAGGGAAAATCTTGAAAAATCTTCTTCTCTGAAACCGTAAGGCCCAGGTCTTTGATATTTGGTATGAAGCTTCATCTAGTGGACCCCTACCAAGATTGTTCAAATTATTGTGCTGGGGCCAAAAATGCCCCCGCACCAGGGCCCTTTTGTTTTACATAGGCTTATATAGGGAAAATCTTGAAAAATCTTCTTCTCTGAAACTGCAAGGCCAAGGTCTTTGATATTTGGTATGAAGCTTCATCTTGTGGACCTCTACCAAGATTGTTCAAATTATAGCCCTGGGGCCAAAAATGCCCCCGCTCCGGGGCCCTTTGGTTTTACATAGACTTATATAAGGAAAATCTTGAAAAATCTTCTCCTCTGAAACCACAAGGCTTAGGTCTTCAATATTTGTTATGAAGCTTCAGCTAGTGGACCTCTATAAAGATTGTTCAAATTATAGCCCTGAGACCAAAAATGCCCCCGCCATGTGGCCCTTTGGTTTTACATAGACTTATATAGGGAAAATCTTTAAAAATCATCTTCTGAAACACAAGGTTTAGGTCTTTGATGTTTGTTATGAAGCTTCAGCTAGTGGACCTCTACCAAGATTGTTAAAATTATACCCCTGGGGCCAAAAATGCACCCGCTCCAGGGCCCTTTGGTTTAACATAGACTTATATAGGGAAAATCTTGTTTTACATAGACTTCTATATGCAGGGTAAACCTTTAAAATCTTCTTCTCTGAAACTAGATCTTTCATATTCGATAAGAAGTTTCATCTTGTGGACCTCTACCAAGATTGTTCAAATTATAGCCCTGGGGCCAAAATTGACCCTGCCCGGGGCCCACTTGTTATACATTGGATCAGGTGAGCGAACCAGGGCCCTCTGGGCCCTCTTGTTTAGTTATCTCCCCTTTTAATAAAATAGAATGACTACTTTGTGATGGCCATAACTCCAATACCCTTTGAGATATATTGATGGTACCTGGCACAGTTGTTCACAAGGCTGAGACGGCGTGTCATGCACAAGAACCACAACTCTGGTTGCCATGGTTTTGGAGTTATCTCCCCTTCCAATAAAATAGAGTGACAACCTTGTGATGGCCATAACTCCTATACCCTTTGAGATTCATTAATGGTTCTTGGCACAATTGTTCACAAGGCTGAGACGGCGTGTCATGCGCAAGAACCAGAACTCTGGATGCCATACTTTTTTAGTTATCTCCCCTTTTAATAAAATAGAATGACTACTTTGTGATGGCCATAACTCCAATACCCTTTGAGATATATTGATGGTACCTGGCACAGTTGTTCACAAGGCTGAGACAGCGTGTCATGCACAAGAACCACAACTCTGGTTGCCATGGTTTTGGAGTTATCTCCCCTTCCAATAAAATAGAGTGACAACCTTGTGATGGCCATAACTCCTATACCCTTTGAGATTCATTAATGGTTCTTGGCACAATTGTTCACAAGGCTGAGACGGCATGTCATGCGCAAGAACCAGAACTCTGGATGCCATACTTTTTTAGTTATCTCCCCTTTTAATAAAATAGAATGACAACCTTGTGATGGCCATAACTCCTATACCCTTTGAGATTCATTAATGGTTCTTGGCACAATTGTTCACAAGGCTGAGACGGCGTGTCATGCGCAAGAACCAGAACTCTGGATGCCATACTTTTTTAGTTATCTCCCCTTTTAATAAAATAGAATGACTACTTTGTGATGGCCATAACTCCAATACCCTTTGAGATATATTGATGGTACCTGGCACAGTTGTTCACAAGGCTGAGACAGCGTGTCATGCACAAGAACCACAACTCTGGTTGCCATGGTTTTGGAGTTATCTCCCCTTCCAATAAAATAGAGTGACAACCTTGTGATGGCCATAACTCCTATACCCTTTGAGATTCATTAATGGTTCTTGGCACAATTGTTCACAAGGCTGAGACGGCGTGTCATGCGCAAGAACCAGAACTCTGGATGCCATACTTTTTTAGTTATCTCCCCTTTTAATAAAATAGAATGACTACTTTGTGATGGCCATAACTCCAATACCCTTTGAGATATATTGATGGTACCTGGCACAGTTGTTCACAAGGCTTAGACTGCGTGTCATGCACAAGAACCACAACTCTGGTTGCCATGGTTTTGGAGTTATCTCCCCTTCCAATAAAATAGAGTGACAACCTTGTGATGGCCATAATTCCAATACCCTTTAAGATATATTGATGATACCTAGCACAGTTGTTCACAAGGCCGAGACAGTGTGTCATGCACAAAAACCACAACTCTGCGTGCCGTGTTTTTTTAGTTATCTCCCCTTCCAGTAATATAGAATCACTACCTTGTGATGACAATATAACCTTGTGATGGCCATAACTCAAATACCCTTTGAGATATATTGATGGTACTTGGCACAATTGTATACAACGTTGAGATGGCGCTTCATGCCTAAGAACCACAACTCTGGGTGCTATGATATTTGAGTTATCTCCCCTTCCAATATAACAGTATGACAACCTTGTGCCACCGTACCTCCAATACCCTTTGAGACATATTGGTGGTACTTGATGCAGATGAACATGAGGTTAAGCAGGTGTGTCATGCTCAAGAATTACAACTCTGGGTGCTCTGGTTTTTTAGTTATCTCCCCTGGCAATATAACCTTGTGATGGCCATAACTCCAACTCCCTTTGAGATATATTGAAGGAACTTAGCACAATTGTATACAAGGTACAGAAGGGATGTCATGTGCAAGAACCACAACTGTTGTTGCTGTGGTATTTGAGTTATCTACCCTTCCAATATAACAGTATGACCAGCTTCTGATCACTATATCTCCAATACCTTTTGAGACATATTGATGGTACTTTGTGCAGAATTACATGAGCTTAAGCAGGCATGTCATGCGCAAGAACCACATTTTTGAGTGAGCTTTTGGGATCACTTTTTGTCCGTCGTCCGTCGTGCGTGCGTGCGTCCGTGCGTAAACAATTTCTTCAAACCACATCTCCTCCTAAACCACTGAGCGGATTTTGACCAAACTTCACAGGAATGATCCTTAGGTGGTCCCCTTTCAAAGTTGTTCAAATGGTTCCAGTCCGTTGCACATATAGGTCACAGGAGCCAAAAATAGATTTTTTTCACCGAAAACTTAAAAAATCTTCTTCTCGGAAACTGCAAGGCCCAGGTCTTTGATATTTGGTATGAAGCTTCATCTAGTGGACCCCTACCAAGATTGTTCAAATTATAGTGCTGGGGCCAAAAATGCCCCCGCACTGGGGCCCTTTGGTTTTACATAGGCTTATATAGGGAAAATCTTTAAAAATCTTCTTCTCTGAAACGGCAAGGCCTAGGTCTTTGATATTTGGTATGAAGCTTCATCTAGTGGACCCATACCAAGATTGTTCAAATTATAGTGCTGGGGCCAAAAATGCCCCCGCCCCGGGGCCCTTTGGTTTTACATGGGCTTATATAGGGAAAATCTTTAAAAATCTTCTTCTCTGAAACTGCAAGGCCCAGGTCTGTGATATTTGGTATGAATCTTCATCTTATGGACCCCTACCAAGATTGTTCAAATTATAGTGCTTGGACCAAAAATGCCCCCGCCCCGAGGCCCTTTGGTTTTACATAGGCTTATATAGGGAAATCCTTTAAAAATCTTTTTCTCTGAAACCGCTAGGGCCAGGTCTTTGATATTTGGTATGAAGCTTCATCTTGTGGACCCCTACCAAGATTGTACAAATTATAGTGCTGGGGCCAAAAATGCCCCCACCCCAGGGCCCTTTGGTTTTACATGGGCTTATATTGGGAAAATCTTTAAAAAATCTTCTTCTCTGAAACTACAGGGCCCAGGTCTTTGCTATTTGGTATGAAGCTTCATCTAGTGGACCCCTACCAAGACTGTTCAAATTATAGTGCTGGGGCCAAAAATGCCCCCGCCTCGGGGCCCTTTGGTTTTACATGGGCTTATATAGGGAAAATCTTTAAAAATCTTCTTCTCTGAAACTGCAAGGCCCAGGTCTTTGATATTTGGTATGAAGCTTCATCTTATGGACCCCTATCAAGATTGTTCAAATTATAGCCCTGGGGCCAAAAATGCCCCCGCTCTTTGGCCCTTTGGTTTTTCATAGACTTATATAGGGAAAATCTTGAAAAATCTTCTACTCTGAAACCACAAGGCCTAGGTCTTTGACATTTGGTATGAAGCTCCAGCTAGTGGACCCCTACCAAGATTGTTCAAATTATAGCCCATGGGCCACAAATGCCCCCGCCCCAGGGCCCTTTGGTTTTACGTAGACTTATAATAGAGATAATCTTTGACAATCTTCTTTTCTGAAACAACAAGGCCCAGGTCTTTGATATTTGGTGTGAAGCTTCATCTAGTGGACCTCTATCAAGATTGTTTAAATTATAGCCCTGAGGCCAAAAATGCCCCTGCCCGGGGCCATTTGGTTTTACATAGGCTTATATAAGGAATATCTTTAAAAAAATCTTCTTCTCTGAAACAGCAAGGCCCAGGTCTTTGCTATTTGTTGTGTAGCTTCATCTAGTGGACCTTTGCCAAGATTGTTTAAATTATAGCCTTTGTTGATATTTGGTATGAAGCTTCACCTTTTTAGACCTCCCTCAACATTATGCACATTATATTCCTGGGGTCAATAATGGCCCTCCCCGAGGCCCACTTGTTACTCTATGGATCAGGTGAGCGATCCAGGGCCATCATGGTCCTCTTGTTTAGTTATCTCCCCTGACAGTATAATCTTGCGATGGCCATAACTGCAATACTTTTGTGATATGTGGTTTAATTCTGGTGCACTTTCTATTGGTGAACAATCTTCTGAAGGCCATATTGGCTTTTGGTCGGGGGATTTGCCATCTCTTCCGATGGCTATTTTTGAAAATAAGACTTAGAGTTTCATGTGAATGATCTGCCCATCAGATGACTCACATGTAATGTCAAGCCTTGTTTTCTATAAAAAAAAAAAACACTGTTTTCTAGCCCTGATTGCTGCTTCAAAGGGTTTTAGGTTTTGCATGTAAGAATTATGCCTTACTCCATAAAGACCCTATCCAACCATTTGTACACAATGGTGTTGGGCACTGCCAATGCTTGTTATGTGAGACAGAAACATCATGCGTTATGCTTAAAACTTCATGTACTGTAGTGGTCTGTGTGGTTGTTTGTATGTGTTTTTTACCCTTAGACTGCCAAGCATGTCATTTTCAGACCTTTTTTTTACATTGTTTTTCATTTTCATAAAGAATAAGGCTTGTCATTATATGCAAATCTGTTATGAAGAAAATTCACATAAAATGTGAAGCCTTATTTTTTCTGAAAAAAGGAAATCATTTAAAAAATCAAATTGATTTCTTATCTAAAATTTCTGTGGCACTTTTAACCCTTCTCTTGCTGAATATTCATTTAAGCCACACCCAATTCTGTCTATCAACCAATCAAATTACTTGATGTAATTTATTGCTACAAATTCATAAACTGAATGCCAAACAGTGTAGAGTCTGATCAGATGGCTTATGAAGAAGCCATCTGATCTGGATCTAAACTGCTTTCAAAGATAGGGATTGTCGTGAACAGCAAGATAAGGGTTAAGGTTATTTTGTGATGTGTGCTGTGTGGTGAAATGGTATATGTGATGTTTTCTTTATACAATGTAGTAGAAGTTTTTCATAGGATACAATGAGAAATATTAATGTCTTGACACAAAAACAGCATCAGTTAGCTACTTTTCTGTCTTACTGTAGTCCTAGAAACTCTTACAGCTTAGTGAATCAAAGCACTGAGAGTACTGGTGGGCTGATTGTCTCTGAGTGTAATCTGGGAAAATAGTCCTGGGGCCAGTTGTTCAAAACTAACAATGTCGTTAGTTAACGTATCGTTAAAACTTTGATCATTAAATATGGCAAATATGCTAATATTTTTGCTGAAAAAATGTGAGCAGCTTTTGCGGATGCAAAAGCTGCTCACATTTTTTTCAGCAAAAATACCAAAATTTTACATATTAAACTTGCTAGAAGAGTTAACAATATGACCACTAACGAGCTCGTTAAGCTAACGATGCTTTGAACAACTGGGTCCTGGACTGAGACTTAAACTGTTTCATTTAACCCCTTGATTCCATTTGTTTTAAGCAAATAGTGTAGTCCCTGATCAGACACCACAGAATGTGGAATCTGATCTGGGTCTATGGCTCTACACTGTTTGCCATTGAGCTCAACCCATGATTCTAGTTCAGATTCAATAGATAACCCTCTTACCCATCAATAAGATTTGTGAAGCTATTTTCTATAAATAACCATTACCTGGTTTTCCGATAATTCAGTGATAGTCACATGGACTCAGCATTGAAAAGGCTTACTGTGCTTTATAACTTCAGGTTGACCAATCAAAAATCAACACAAAATGTAGTCCGGTTATGTACAGTCAGTCCTCTTAAAACTGACATTCAATATAACGACAAAACTTGTAACTACAATTTCAGTGGAACAAACGTTTAGCTCAAGATAGATTAGCCCTTCTCTTGCTGAATATTCATTTAAGCCACACCCATTTCTGTCTATCAACCAATCAAATTATTAGATGTAATTTATTGCTACAAATTCATAAACTGAATGCCAAACAGTGTAGATCCTGATCAGATGATCTGGATCTACACTGTTTCCAAAGATAGGGGTTGTCGTGAACAGCATGATAAGAGTTAGTGGAGATATTCAAGAATTCTAAGAAACATGGTTCATCAAAAACAAACAAACAAAAAAAAACTTATTTTCTCAAATATATTTTCAATGCTTCATATAAAAGTACCTGAATTAGTAAAAGTGTTAGAATGAAACTTGCCTTTGTTTACATGGTTATCACTGAGAAGAAATGTTTGTATGTTTGGAGTTTAACCCTTATCTTGCTCAATATTCATTTAAGCCACACCCATTTCTGTCTATCAACCAATCATGTTTGCAAAGATAGGGGTTGTCATGAACAGCAAGATATGAGTTAATGGCCCAGTCAACACTATTTAGGTCATATCAAGCACATCAGTTCACCTAAGCATACTTTTCCGGGGCAGGTTTATACCTATTCAGTGGTTAAAAAGAGTTCATTATTTCAAACTCCATGTTGAAAGAATGTTGATGAGCTGGCAGGTATTGAACCCGCAACCTCCTCATCACCAGTCAGACATGCATCTGAGTGTGCAAAAGCACCAGGTATAAATTAGTATTGGGGATATTGAATTTCGGATAGTCATTGAGAAAAGTCTGTTTATTGTGAGGCATTTAGTAATCCAGTGTTTTATGAATGTTTTGTGCAATAATTTTTTTGTTACTGGGAATATCATGTTGTATTGATCTGAAAGATACATCTTCTGAGCAAGAATTGCATCTCTGTCTTGGTTCAATATTTATCTGCCCTTATGTCTGAAAAGCAGTAATTGCCTTAACCTTTTTTGTACCAAATGGAATCTTCCTCCTTATATATAGGAGCTCATTTCAAAATTTAGGGGTGTCGGGTTTCTTCAAAATCTATTTGGAAACTGGCTGAACTTTTAGCAAACAGTGAAAGCCCTGATCAGATGGTGCATTCTGCGCATCTGATCTGGGCCTGCACTGTTTGCCAGGGTTCCCGTTTTGGGGGTTTCTGGTACTAAATGGGTTAAAGTTGCTTTTCCATTGGGGGTATCAGATAGTATGTAATAGATGATTAACCATTACCCTGCTGTAGGCGACAAGCCCTATCTTTGCAAACAGTGTAGATCCAGATCAGATGGCTTCTCTGGATCTACACTGTTTGGCATTTAGTTTATAAATTTGTAGCAGTAAATTACATCAAGTAATTTGATTGGTTGATAGACAGAAATGGGTGTGGCTTAATTGAATATTCAGCAGGTTAAAGGTTAAGTTATAATTATATTTTGACCATGACCTGCAACTCAAACTGGCTTACTTTTGGATTTATCTTTCCTTGGAATATCTGATAAATGGACTTTGGTGTCCCACATTGGCCAAATAACATGCAGTGTCTGTGATGCCAATATTTTCTATAGATACGTGACATGATAGATATGTGATACTGTATCCTCTTTCAAATTATCACTGTTTTTCAGAGGATCACCTGTTGATCACTAACCTACGTCCTGCCATAACTTACACGGTGGTGGTGGAGGCTAGGAAGATGGAGAAGTATAAAGATGTTGATGAAGGTATGTTATCTTTTAGCTCTTCAACTGCTACATAAATTCCTGAAGCAGATAACAATTTGATTTCTTAAAATATTTCATAAGGCTTGACATTATATGTGAATCGTCTGCTTAGCTTCTTAGTTGAAAATGAAATATTTAGCACCAGATGGGTTCAAAGAAGAAGAAGAAGCTTTATCATATTTTATGAAAAGTAAAGTTATATATACATGATCTCAAACATATAAAAACATACAAGCATAGATTAAGCTTCTGGTTCTGTGGATAAGAAAGGCTGCTGAGTTTGGATTATTGATTTGAGGATTAACATCCCGGTCAACACTGTATAGGTTATTTTGGAGATGTTGCTTCCAATTTTGTGGGACTTTTACCCAACATCTAGATGAAATGACATCTCAAGCCCTGTCACCCAATGAAACCAATAGGGTTTATAAGCATGGACGGACCGACTCGCTTCGCTTTGCCTGGCCAGACTTAGACCTTCTAAGCGGTTTACCAGTACTCGTGTGCGGTGAGTTTCAGCTCTGCGTAGAAGCATAATGCAGCCCATCTATTTCTTCAACCCCCAATGGCGGGGGCAGCTGAGTTTGGATTAACTATCTGACAATAATACATTCTTAATTTCTTTCAGAAGCTGAATCAGCTGGCCATGAAACAGTCAGTGCCTTTATTCTCACTGCTAAGTCAGATAATCTGATTGTCAAGACAGCTAGACCACCAGATGCGCCATCAAATCTTGGCGCTCTAGCAACCACTTGTTCTGCTATTAAACTAGCTTGGGACCCACCCAGAGAACATGGAGTAGATATTATAGGTAAGTATGATTAGG
This sequence comes from Lucinisca nassula, assembly GCA_963580285.1. Classification (NCBI taxonomy): domain Eukaryota; kingdom Metazoa; phylum Mollusca; class Bivalvia; order Lucinida; family Lucinidae; genus Lucinisca; species Lucinisca nassula. The sequence goes on along the minus strand of OY757016.1, from coordinate 124,028,089 downwards.
TTACATTATCATTTATTGCCTGTTTGAACAAAAAACACAATTACTTAGGAATTTAACCCATTTTAAATGGGAAACCCAAATATGGACAATGGCAGACAGTGCAAGCCTGGATTAGATACATCAAAATGCGGCATCTAGTCTAGGCCTAATCTATTTGCAGGAAGTTCAGCCATTTTCTAAATAAATTGCTAAATATAACCTAACCCTCCTAAATTTTGAAATGGATACCCGCTATACAAAAGGCAGAGGGTTCCATTCAGTACAAAATGCTTTAACTATGATTATCAATGAGAATGTTGTCACTGTTTATTTATTGTAATCTATTAATTAATGACACATTAATGATGGATAACTTGGGAGGACATTCTAAAACTTCAACAAAAGTGTCATTCTTATTTGTCAGTCACCGTTTTTTGCTTGCACTTTTCAAACAAATGGTAGAAAAATGAACCAGGGTACAAAAAGACCTACAGGGCCCTGCCCATTGGAGCTTGAGAATTAGATTGGGCTGCATAGTGCTTCCATGCAGAGCTGAAACCAACTGCACTTGAGTACTGGTAAATGGCTAAGAAGGTCTAAGCCTGGCTAGGCAAAGTGGTGCAAGTCAACCGGCCCTGCATATAAACCCTGATGGTAGTAGGGTTTGAGATGTCATTTCATCTCAGTGTCGGGTAAAAGTCTCACATAATTGGAAGCCCCATCTCTAAAATATAACCTAAATAGTTTTGACAGGGAAATAAAACCTCAATTCAAACAAAACAACAAGATCTACAAGAGAATCTGCCTGAGAAGCTAAGTCTCAGCTTAGCCTTTCATTCCACCTTGTCTGGCATATGTCTTTGTTTATCACTCTTCGGATAACCCAGAGTCTATAGACAGCCTATGGTAACAGAAAAGATTCTGATATGCACAGACTGGTCTGTGTTTTTACTGGTCACCAAAACCTCAAATCCAACAAACAAAAACCTTTTCACTTGGGATAGACCCATTACCTATTTTAGGGGTGTCTTGTTAATTTAAGCTTGGTAAACCATTAAGAGGATCTAAGCCTGCCCAGGCAAAGCGTTGCGAGTCAGACTGTCCATGGTTATCAACCCTTCCGGTTTCATTGGGTGGCAGGGCTTGAGATGTCATTTCATCTCAATGTCAGTTAAAAGTCCCACAAAATTGGAAGCAACGTCTCCAAAATAACCTTTACAGTGTTGATAGGGATGTTAAACCTCAGATCAAACAAACAAAAACCTTTTCACTTGGGATAGGCCCATTACCAAGTTTAGGGGTGTCTTATTAATTTTGCTTACTTTTTACAAAAATTGTTGCACTTTAAACAATGTAGACCCAGATCAGAGTCTGAGATGCCACATCTGATCTGGGCCACACTGTTTGTTGAGGATCCGTATAACGGCCAGCCACTAGGCATACATGGTTAACACAAATATCAATAAAATTTACTTCCTTTAGTAATTCTGGATCTCTTGCAGGTATCCGAGTCTTCTTGTAGGTTTTGTCACACTCTAACTCAAATTACTTTTTCAACCTTAAGACAACAATCACAGCAATTACCATCTGCTTTTTTGTCCACTGGTTACTTTTAAAGTCATTGCTGCAAACTGTGTGAACCCAGATCAGACTGCTCCTACATGCTCCTGTAGGAGCAGTCTGATCAGGGTTCACACTGTTTGCCTGTATGCAAAAATATGTTTCAAATGTTTGCAAGGAGAAGGGCAGACAACATAAACAGATGACATTTTCAGACACAGCTTTTTCTTGGCATCTTAAGGGTTGACTCATTTATGACACATAGAATCTTCTACCTCTTCCCTTGGGATAGATCCATCACCAATTTTAGTGGTGTCTTGTTAATTTTGCTCACATTTTTCTAAAATTCTTGCACTTTAAACAGTGTAGAGATCTGTGTCCACACTGTTTGGTGAGGATCCTTGTAAGGGCCACTAGGCATACATGGTTACCACTAATAAGAAGGTATTGAGAACAATAAAATTTACTTCCTTTAGTAATTCTGGATCTCTTGCAGGTATCCGAGTTGATGCTGTATCTCTGAACACTGGTGACCCTCACCATGTTTCACTGGATGTCATTCCTGATGCTACCACTGCAGTTATTGAAAATCTGAGAGAGAAAACCGACTACATGATCAGAGTTACTGCTATCACTGATGAATATTTTGATAGACTGCCTGACAAACATAGATTCAAAAAGTCCAGAACTATTCCAAAAGACACCATTCTACCAGCTGATGATTCAATCTGGTTACCAAACTGCAGTATCTTGACAAAGTCATCCGGAACAGAGCCACCTGCTGCACTTAAGGTTGCCAAAGCATCAACAACTTCATTGAAACTTGTGTGGACCCCACCTATTGTGTATGGATCTAATAAATTGCAAAGTGTTATTGTGAGGTGGGCAGATGTGAAATATAATAAGAGAAAAGATGATGATGATTTAGTTATTGCAAATCATGTAAACTTACTTCCGACAGAGGACACTTTAGTCATTGAAGATTTGATGCCAGGAAATCAGTATAAGATCATTGTGGAAGCTGTTGTCAGTGTGAAAACTTCTTTAGAAAAAGATGATAGCACTTCAGGTATTGAAAAATATAGAAGAACTGCTCATATTATGTCTCGACCTCTTTATGCTCGCACAAGAGCTCCAACAGAGCCACCAGTTCTACTGATTACGGGTTACACACAAACTACTGCACAGTTGTACTGGGAGAAACCACTGCTCATGTCAGTGGTTGGTAAAGACGCGGAGGGTAAACCTAAATATCTACGCAGATACTTGGAAGGCTACAAGTTAGAAATCAATGGTAAAACTTATTGTCACCTAGGACCTGCTTCTCAGAGTTGTCAGCTGACAAAGTGTAAACCAGGGAAATTGTACCATGTGACCCTTGTGGCCTTGACCTGTACAGAGCAGGGGAAGAAAGAAAGGAAGAGAAAGGTGAGAACTATATCTTATGAAGTATCTACTGTAAAACACTTATATCTGGCAGTCATTGTATTTTGGTGCTATTTGGCAATCAAGGAAAAAAAAACCCGCCAAAATAAAAGACTGCCAGTTAACCCATTCTGTACTGGAAACCCCAAAAGGGGTAATTGGCAAATAGTGCCATTTTCCGAACAATTTTAAAAGACAACACACCCTGGCACCCCAAAATTTTTAAATGGACTCTTGCTGTATATTAGGATGAAGATTACATTTGGTACAAAAAGGGTTAAGGTCAAAGAGTGCAGGAGAAGAATAACAAACTAGTAGAGATTTTATTCCCAACAAACATTGCAAGTATGATACAGGACAATTCAACAGCAATCAGTCAAGTGTATTATCCTTGATAAAAGAAAAGGTGTCTTTACTTTGTTAGAAGTCGAACATAGTGTTAGGGAGTAAAATTTAATTTTATTCCATCCGGCCAGAGTAAAAGATATTTTATCAAGCCCTTCTCTTTGCTTAACTTGTCAATTATGAAACCATTTAGTATGCTCAACAGGGCTGAATAAAAGCAAAACATCTTGACAGTAATTGTCAAAAATTGCATGTATGACTGGTAACTGATTGATGGCTTTGCCTGTGAGTAAAAAAGAAGTGAAGGCAATGATCAGAAATCGATACAATTAACCCACACCTCCCATCAGAGGCACCAAAGAGAAAGAAATCACTAGTGGAAAGCCAAAGGGATAGTTACTTTCTAACAAAATGCCCATTTGGCTAACCAAAACAAAAATATATAAGCGATACACACATTCAAACCTAATTTGATAATTTGTTTAGCGACCATGTGAATGCAAGAAAAAAAACTACAACTAATTATAACTCAAAATCTGTTTTATTGAATAATTGAATAACAGTAGAACTAATTCGAATTCATCCACACACCAAAAACAATGCAATGTGGAACACAGTTGAAAATCACTGAATATGACTTGCAAATCACTGTGTAGAATTTGCATGCATAAGACACACAGGACTTGGTCAGAAATCACAGTTTTTTCTTGTACTTCGGAAATAGAAAAACCACCAAAATGTAAATCTGCCAAAAGATCCACTCACAAAAACCGCAAAAATTTGTTGCCGCTAAATTAAAGTGTTTTACGGTTTGAATGACACTTGTTACGAACAGCAACTCCTACCGTCAGTTGTTTACCTTGGTAGCTATGCATATTTATATTAAATCTCTGACAACTGTGTCACGGAGTAGAGGCTCTTGCTTCGTGGTTAAAGCACTGGATTTGCACCCCAAGCAGCCTGGGTTTGAACCTTATTGCAGGCTTGGGTTTTTTTTCAGCTTCTTTCCATTGTTACGACTTAACCGTGTCAAAACTATGTTTTTTTCTCAAAATGGTGGGATTTGTATCAGCTTTCATTAGACCATCTTTCAAAAGTCCATAATACTCTAGATAAAATTAATGAGCCATAGAATAGAAATGTCTTATCTTCCATTCCTTTCTATTGAATTTACAACTTTGCTCAACCAAAGTTATGTGTTGCTGGCTTCTTGGCTGGTATAAACACCCCCAGTAAATGGGAATTTAGAAAAAAATTCCCTTTCTTTTATTCAGTACAAAGGGGCCTACAAGAACACCAACCCCCAGGACCTGGACTATGGTCTGCTACTAGAAGATGAAGACAATTTAGATGCATCACCATCAGAACCACTGGAGATTGTGCTGCCAAAGAACCAGGATGGTAAAACTTTTAGCTTTCACAAGATCAGGGACATCATCAACATACAATCATTGAGCCTTCTCATTGTCAAATACATAGGGGAAACAGTTGAAAGGGCCAGACCGCAGGCACTTTATTTAGAGCTGTCTAGGCTGTATATGAAAAATGTAGTGGCCTAACTGAACCTTCCCATTTAAGCATCCTTTACTTACAGGGTTATGTTAAAAAGATGTTATTCTTGCCTGGATAACAGCTCCCCTGTTAGAAAGCACATGAAGCTTATGATGGTAGGGATCTTGATGGCAGTTTTGGAGTTCACAAATTTTTAAGTTGTGCTTTTCTAGTTTTGTAAAATAGTAATTGTGTCTTTGATTACTGACATAGAAATAGCAGAATATTTGAAGATATTGGAGCCCAGTTGAAATAGCTTATCAATATGTTTATGACAGTTTTTTTTTTCTTTTTAAACATCATCATTTATTTTCCAGGCTATATATCTTCACTTGATTCTTTCTTCACTCACAATGAGGACAGAGACAACAAAACATTTGGTGATATTAAAGTTCAGTGGGCCAGTCAGGGACCAGAGAACACCCTGATCAAACAGCATAACATTATCTGGTACTCGCATGATGACAGGGTTGTACAGACAAAATATGTCAGTCCAGACTTCAGTAAAGCCTCTGTACCAGTCACAAGATTGAAGTAAGTAATCATGGTTAACTCTGATCCCGCTGATCACAACAGCCTCTACTTTTGCAAACAGTGTAGATGCTGATCAGATGGCTTCAGTTTGTGAATTTGTAGGAATAAATTAAATCAAGTTACCTGGTTTGTTTAAATCAGAAATGGGTGTGGCTAAATTAATTATTCAGTGGGTTGAGGATTAATATATGAAGGATCTCGAATAGGCGGTTATTTAATATGAAATTCAGTGATTGAGCCTTTGGCGAGTTTCATGAATTTTATATGAAATGACCTCAACATATTATCTGTTTATTATCTTTGTAGAAAACTGATAATAGCTTCTGCAGACTCATTATTTTGTCATAATAACATTCTGTGACTTTGCTACATGATACATGATATTACACATGTTGGATGGGAAAATTTGGAATGACGTTATGCCACTGCTTATGGCATTAGTTCTAGGATGAAAACATTCAGAGAGAGAGAGAGGGAGAGAGAGAGAGAGTTGCGAGTCAGATATATCTGACCAAACAGTGTAGACTTTGTTCAGTCTGATCGGAGTCAAGACTGTTGCCATTCTGCTAGCACTTATGCTTCACAGAAATTGACAGGTTTCTTGCTGTTGGGTCCTCACCTTTGTTTCATCTCTGTGGTTGTTTGATTTTTGTGTTCACAGAGATGTTGCACTGATGAGTTAGGATGCCTTCATGTGGTCCGCTTACATATAAGCATGCCTAGGAAAAGTATTGTAAGGTAAACTGACTGGTGCAACATGACCTTAATGGTGTTGACTGGGTTGTTTGACTACAAAACAACCAATCGTAGTCCTAGAGCTGTTCAAAACATTGAGGTTTCACTTTTTATGATACTTCAATAACTCACACACGGATGGCTCATTACCATGGCTAATTCTACCTCATTCTGGAGTTCCCAGAGAATTCTTTCCACAGCTGCAGAATAGTAGTACAGATATACATATATGTAGGATTTTATCATGAAACAGGAATGCTGTATGTACTCATTAGAATTGCCTCATTGAGGCAATTCTAATGAGTACACACAACATTCTGTTTTTCATACTTATTATAATAGCCTCAATCTGGCAATTCTAATGAGTACACACAACCTTCCTCTATTTTATGGAAGATTTAATCTTGAAGACATCCCAGCTGTGCCTCATGGCCAGATGCTAAAATTGGCCCTCAGTAGCTCCAACCATCCCTTTTCAAACAAATTTTCATGGTATTTATATTGAAGTTTGACTGTCTTTCTATTCTACAGGAGCACCTATGATATAGTTGTTGAGCCAGCCTACTTCACTGAGACGTTGCCACAGCAACCCCAGAATATTCAGATTATGATCCCCGGTCCACCTGACCCTCCAGAGATCTTCCTGAAGTCCTCCAGCCCTGAGGAGTTTGTAATAGAGTGGGGAGAACCTAGACTATATGGTGGAGTCAGAGTTAGGGGCTATCAGGTACCTTTTTTTTTCAAAAAAAAAAAAATGAAAAAAAAAGTGGATAGCACAGAAATTTTTTGAGGGTTTCAAAATCTCAATTTAGCAAATGCAAAAAGCAAAAACATCACTTTATTACATATTGTACTTTAATACTAGAACAGCTAACATTTTGACCACTTATAGGTATATTAAGCTAACAATGCTTTGAAAAAAACTGGGTCCTGGTATCATCATGGTCCCTGAAGGTTAATTCACTATTGAAATAATGTAATCAAGGCACTGAGAGTGCTGGTGGGCAGATTGTCTGTGTGTGTAGGCTGGGAAAATAGTCCTGGACTGAGCTTTAAACTGCTTTGTATAGCCGTTAGTTACAGTTTTTCAAGCAAACAGTGTAGACCCTGATCAGATGCCACATTCTGTGGCATCTGATCTGGGTCTACATTGTTTGCCAAGCCCAACCCATGATTCCAGTCCTGATTCTGTAGATAGCCCTCCTATGCAATACTCTGACCTCACAGCAGCTATTTTCATTAAATAACCGTCAAGTCAGTGATAGTCACTTGGACTTTAGCACTGAAGAGCTTAAATGCTTAGTAACATTGTGTTGGTTGACAAACAATCGTCACAATAATGTTAACCCTTATCTTGCTGAATATTCATTTAAGCCACACCCATTTCTGTCTATCAACCAATCAGACTACTTGATGCAATTTATTGCTACAAATTCATAAACTGAATGCCAAACAGTGTAGATCCTGATCAGATGGCTTCTTCAGAAGCCATCTGATCTGGATCTACACTGTTTTCAAAGATAGGGGTTGTTGTGAACAGCATGATAAGGGTTAACATTTCACTAATGAATCAATGTTGAGTCAACAGTGCATACCTCCCAGCATATCTGCCATTAATCAAAGTAGTGAGAGCCATTTCTTTCTGTAATTTCAGGTCTATATGAATGATAAGAAAGCTGGAAATGAACTCAGTAGCACTCACAGAAAAGCTGTGGTACCCTGCCGACCTAACAGGTAATATAATTTAATACCCCACTTTGTACTTTCTACTTCTACTGCAGGTAATAGTTTTTGGGTTTATTGCCATTCGATGCAAAGTTACTAAACCCATAGCTTTACGTTGCTGATGTCCATGTGATTATCACTGATTTGTAGGACGTCAGGTAATGGTTATTTATATAGAGGATCTTACATGAGTGTTCATGTATTATTGAATTTATTAAACGAGTTGAGGAAAAGGGATAAAATGCGAGGCTTTGCCGAGCATTTTATCCCTTTTCTTCAACGAGTTTAATAAATTCAATAATACATGAGCACGAATGCTAGATTCTATTTATCATATGACATTTAAAAAGCCTTTTTATTCACGATTGTTTCACAAAAATGTCAATATTCCATCATTAGTAAACGCGACATCGTTAAGGACGTCGCACATGTTATGTTAGGGGACGGATCTAACTAATTTGCATATTTAATCCACTAGTGGATTATCAAATTTATACATGGTGTTAATTAACTCTCAGACGCGACGTCATATGATAAAGCCATGTTATTCTTGTCGTTGTGATGTCAGAGTGGTATCCGTAAATCCTAGACTGAACATGTGTTGGGTTATGCAAACAGTGTAGACCCAGATCAGACACTGCACAAGGCAGTGTCAGGTAAGGGTCTACAATGTTTGCATAAAATGCAAGAATTTAAGTGTTAAACAAAACAGTCTAACAGTTTTACGATCACAGATTCCATTTTATGGCTCTGCTCACACATCGCCGGAAAACAAAATGTCCGACCATAACACGCCAATTTACCTCCCCAAATTTACCTTCTGACAATTTCGAATACAATTATCCCCTAAATAACTAGAATACCTGTTTGAGATAGAGGTACACCACAACTTCATTATAACATGGTTCATTATAACACGGTTATGGATTTAACACGGTTTCAAGATGGATCCCAAAAATGTATAGATTATATAGAAAAATGACCATAAATGGTCATTTTTCTATATAATCTACACATATTTGTTTGGATATAACACGGTTGTAAAGCTAACATGGTTTCTGCTTTGGACCCCATTAATAGTGTTATAAAGAGGTTGGGGTGTAATTGGAACTACTGAGGCTTAAACATAGTGTCAGATAATGAGGCATAATGGGGATCACTTAAGGATATCTTTAAAAATAAAGTTACATTTATTTTATGTTATCTCATTGAGGGGATTCTAATGAGTACACACAACATAAGTTCTTATGGATAAAATTTAGAAAAACTTCCTAAAATACTGTAAAAATTTGGCTATAAAACGAGAATTTTACCCCCAAAATGAGTTCAGTTCTTCAGACTCATCTTATAAAAGAGGTCTAGGAAACAATCCAAGTTTTCGGCAGTCTGGTTGTGGGTTGTGAAGCTTAATAGTGGTTGTTCTTGAACCCCAGATAGTTAGGAGTAGGTTTGATAGCATCAGTTTTGATTATTATTTACTTTATGACCATGTTCCCACAAGTCATATCATAGACCCTTAGTTACCTACTTCTTCACATATCTTCGGATAGCATGCAGTTGTCCCCCATATACCAGGAAATCACTTGCATAACTCAATAATGCTTTTTGCGATATTATGGACCGATTTTGCACATTTTATCCATTATCATGTGGTAGTAGAGGGGCCCAACCGAAAGGGCAAACATCGGATCCGTCTTATATAGGAGTAAACGGAAAATACCAAGTTGGAACCACTGAAAAGGGGTCCCCGTCTTTCTACCAAATCTCCTTATAGTTGAATTTATATGGAAGCCACATATATGAATATCTGAAGCTGTTGGATGAATTCTGTAGGAACTCAAGAGCGAGTTCAAATTAGCCGATGTTTGAGTTATTGACGTTTTACTGTATATGAGGTGTTATGGGCCGCAACTCCTACTTTCAGTTGTCTATCTTTTTAGATTACGCAAGGTTTATAGCCAGTCACTGACAACTGCATGAGGGAGTTGACATTAGAGTATTAGTTTTCACCCAAGCCACCTGGGTTAGAATCCTATCATGGATGGGATTTGTCAGCTATGATCTCTTTCTTTGTTATTATGACTTTCATGTCCTAAGATGGGGGCTTGTCCGAGAGTTCTCGCACCCCAAGTAAGAATGGTACCCCTAGGCGTATGAAGATAGCCCTGGCATCTCTGAGTAGCTGCACAAATGCATTTGAATCTAATCTCAGATAGTTGTCAGATTGTGAAAGCAAATTTTGTCAGGATATGAAACGATGTCCAAAATAATGTTAGTATACTTTTGGCTCTTTTATTTGTAGGTTTTACAAAGTAAATCTGGTGGCCCTAAGTGCTAACCCAGAATATCATGACTCAGGAAAATCTAACACACTATCTATCAACACATCACTGACTTCACCACGGGAAGGCGAGGCACTCGATGAGCTGACCTACACTGATGACCATGAAGTCCCTGTAAAGGTCACCAAGGTTTCAGAGACTTCAATACATCTTGACTGGGCTAATTTTCTGGAGGTTGATGGTGTTGGCTGCTATAAAATACAGTGGAGCAGTGTGGCACAGCCAGCTGTAAGTTTGACTTTAGAGGGAATACCGTAAAAATCCTAAAAGTTCAGACACTTTGAGGACTTGCCGTAATTCCCCTAAAGTTTTAACCAATTTGTTTCATGATCCAGCAAGGAGTCCAAAAAGTACAGACAAACTGGCAAACAGTGTAGACCCTGATGAGACTACTCCTTCAGAGGCAGTCTGGGCTAGGTTTGCATTGTTTGCTTAGGCCTGTCTGTCCCAGTTCTTAGGCTCATTACGGTAACACACAGGAATGGTATTGCTGTCATTCTTAAAAGAAGGCAAGTGGCTGAGACAGAAACTTATTTTCCAACTTTAATATCAAATTTTTATATGGGACTAATCAAAACCTTTTCCATTAAGAATAGTATCAATGAGAGTTTATTCCCTTTTAGGTGAAGCCATTCTCCTAAATGTGTTTGTGTTTTAGGTCCCACCAACACATAAGGTCATATAGAGACGGGAACTCGGTTTAAAGACTCATCCCAAAGTCTGTAGAATATGTTTTATAAAAGGGTTATCCTTTGGAAGCAAGGAATACACCACAGAAGTGAAAAATATGGAGTGTACATGTTTTCTGGGCCAGACTAGCTAGTTTCGGCCAATTAGGCCTCATCAGTGACCCTCAGATATTTTCAAAATTCCACAATGGAATCAATGATCCCAAAGGACAAGAAAATATAATCTACACTATGATGTAGGGCAGGGAGACGTTTTACAGCTGCCACACATTCCCAGACACCAGCTGTAATGACGATAAATATGTTCTTGGAAGCAAGGAATACACCACAGAACTGGAATATTTGGTGTGTACATGTTTTCTGGGCCAGATTAGCTAGTTTCGGCCAATTAGGCCTCATCAGTGACCCTTAAAAAGTCTGTAGAAGCCTGGAATCAATCTCACAATCCCTGGTTTAGCAGGTGATTAGCTTTTCCACCACACCACAGAGGCTTTTTCTTCTTAGTGTGCCAGCTTATATCTAAATGTTTTCAAGTCTTATGTCTTGTAGTTTCTGGCCTCTGTGACCTACTGGGTAAGAGTGCCATTTCTTAACCCTTGTCCTGCTGAACCTGGATATGCCTTATCTTTCAAACAATGTAGATCCAGATCAGATGGCTTCTGAAGAAGCCATCTGATCAGGATCTACATTGTTTGGCATCCAGATTGTGAATTTGTTGCAATAATTAGCATCAAGTAATCTGATTGGTTGATAATCAGTAGTGGGTGTGGCATAATTGAATATTCAGCAGGACAAGGGTTAAACATTAGTGTTTTGTATCTTGCATCACCAGGGTGTCCAACTGATATTGGGCAAGGCTGCTGTCCTTGCAGCAGGTACAGGTAGAGGGGGAATGTTGTTATTGCTTCTGTTTCAACACTTCCATTTACATGCATTTTCCTCTTTCTGTCATTCACTGTCATCTCCTCTACTGTCTTTTCTATCTCTTTTCTCCCTTTTTCCGGGAGACAACACAAAATGACCCACAAGGGTTGTCATGTCGTTAAACCCCCCAACACAATTAATCAATCTTAAACATTGGTCTCATTTACTGCTGTGGGTTTGAGTCTCACTTGGGTCTCATGTGAGACGCCAAGTTCTGCAGTTGTAATAGCTATTCTTGTACATATGGCTATTTAAAGCTGTGAAATGCTGTACACTTGTAATCATTTTCTGACCTCTGAGTTGATTTTAAAATAATATATTTTTTTGAAAGTATCTTTAAGCTTATAGTCCTTAATGTGGCAGGATAAAGGTGTGATGGAATGTGTTAAAGGTACAGCTGTTTCAGACAAGGAATGACTGTGTCTCTGCCTTTTTCATGTTGCTTTCTGACAATTTGACAAAGATCAGATGTTATCTTTATAACAGGAGAGGGAAGTGAGACTATCAAGCAAGGACACTAACTGTGTCATCAACAAGTGCCTACCTGGTACAACACACTTTGTCAGGTTACTTGCCCTTGATGAAGAAGGTCAAATTAAGGAGCGCTCTAAACAGATGACTGTCCAGACCTCAGCCCCACCAGATGGCCCCGCTTTGTCTCTGAGGGCGTGTAACTTCCGCTACATTGCTATCCAGTGGGACAAGCCTAACACATATGGTGATGCTTTGATAACAGGGTATAAGGTTTATGTTAATGGCATAGTGGAGGCGATACAGAATGCTGATCAACTCAGCTACACCTTCACACACGGGAAATGGTGCCAGGAGTACTCATTCCAAGTACAGGTGAGAATATAAGAATCTTATATGGGTGTGAGGGGTGGATTGAAAAATCCGTCCCGAGGGACACTGTCCGGCATCACGAGGCTTGCCGAGTGATGCCGGACAGTGATCCCGAGGGACGGATTTTTCTATCCACCCCTCACACCCATATTGGATTCTTTTTCTTGCATACCTTCCATTTCTATTGCGAATTTTTAATGCTGCTGTCACTTCGGCTACCGGCGTCTGCCATTTTGTGATGACACAGAAATGTTTAGTGACGTCACGCATGACGACGCCCCGCATGAGGTTGTAATCAACCAGTGCATTTATCAAACATGCGATTATATTCAATTTGGGGTCGGAACACCAGGATCAGAACATAAATTTCTATCCCAGGGTAAAATCAAGGATTTTCTTGTCTGGTGTGCAAGAATTTCTTATTACAGTGAAACTTTAATGGTTTGAACATCAGTGGCTCATTTACCACAGTTGTTTCAAACTTGTTTTTGAGTCCTAAGGAAAAACTGTCCATAACTGCTGAAATTGATACATTTGAGAACATTACGCAAACACGCCTTTACAAATACATTGCCACCTTTATCGCCAAAAAAATGAAAATTTCATGATGAAAAATTGTGATATTTTTCTTATTTCTGCTCAAATTATAGATTGTGGGCACTCGTTAGAACCGCCTCATCGAGGCGGTTCTAACGAGTACCCACAATCTATATTTTAGAGCAGAAATAAGAAAAAAATAAGGTATACCCCCAGAAACCCCAGTTTTACTATATAAAAGTGGGGTTCGAGGGTGTCAAAATTATATAGGCATGTTTTCGTGATGATGTAATTGTCTTATTTTATCATGTAAATGGATGCTGTGTGTACTCATTAGAATTGCCTCGATGAGGCGATTCTAATGAGTACACACAGCATACCTTTATTCCAGAGAAAAGAATACGCTAGTATGCCTCCTGACCTGACAATTTTAGCCCTCAAAGGCTCGAACTACCCCTGTCTTCAACAAATGTTCATGGTCCATTTCAAAGGTGTTTGAACCATTGAAGTTAGACTATATGCCCAACCCCTCTACCATCTACAAGCTTAGATCCCATTTTATTAATATCTCCTGAATCTGCAGATTGATTAATTGCAGGGATATGTAAATTGGGACAAGGTTTGATTTTCAAGAGTATCATTGAACATTGTCAGATTAGTCAAACAGAGGATGTGTGTGCAAATATCTAAAGAAGCAGCTGACAGTTTCTTTTAACTTTCAAGCACTATGCAAAATTCTGTTGCAGTTCGCCAAAAAAAACTTTACATCTAATGTGAATTGCCGTGGCTGTACAGACAATCTGCAAACAATTCACAAATATCAAGCCTTTTTTCTGAAAAACAACAAAAAAAAAAAATAAAAAAACCCAAAAACCTTGAATATGAAGCTGCTACTACTTAAAAGGTTTATAACAAACTTGCAAGAATACATTATTGATACATGCAAAAGACATAACATTGTGTATTTGGTTTTAAAGACCTTGACCTTGGCTTTCTCTGAAAGTAACAGGTCCATGAATAACATTTCAGAAAAATACTCGTTTGAATTATTTCAGGCTCTGACTTCCTTCGAAAAGATGAACAGTAAGCCATCAGAACCTCTTGTTGTGGAGTGGCCTGGAGCAAAACCACCTACCATCAGTCGGCTACCAACACACACCAGCTCTAACCTCAGAGTGGGCTGGGATGATCCTTATCTAACAGAGGGAGTCAAACTGAAACATTTCAGGGTAATTTTTACTTGTAAAAAACTTAAAAATTTGGACACCTTGAGGACTTGCTGAAATTCTCCTAAAATTTTAATAAATTTGTGTCATGGTCCAGCAAGGTGACCAAAAGGAATGGCAAACAGTGTTAAGCCTTGATCAGACTGCTCCTTCAGAGTCTTATCTGGGGCTGCACTGTTTGCTTAGGCCTGTCTGTCCCAATACTTAGGATACCGTAATGATCCGGCTATAAGACGATTTGGCTATAAGACGGGGGTATTTTTTGGCTTTTCTTTGGGTAATTTTTGCTTAGTCTCGGCTATAAGACGGGTATAAATTCTAACAATCTGACGTGGGTTGCCCCGATGTAGAAAGTGCCGAACATTTCAGAGTGAGACACTGGTTGATCAATTTTCGCTCGGTGTTTTGCGGTCGCGAAATCTAATGACAATGACGACTTTACTAAAATAAAATTTATATTAGACTGACTTCAGTGATAAACAGATAGTTGTAGGTACCTAGCAAGTCCCTGAATAAATTCTCTTACCTAGAAACTGTAATCACTTATTTTTTACCTAGAAACTGTAATCACTTATTTTTTGTGTCTGAAATTTGAGTTAATTAACGTCACAACTTTCGCCTCATTAATATTCATGAACTCATTATCATAAACCAATGAATGAAGGAAAGTTTAATGATTGACAGGTAAATAAGGGAAGCAACTACGCGTAACTGGCATTTTCTACAGTTTGATACATGTGCGTCGGCATACATTTCATATCTTCTGATTCCATCGGGATAACACAATTTCGAATCATCTCTCGGTCTTCAGCTGACGGCCCCAATCTCCTGACAAGACAATTTTCCTTTAGAAATATTTCGCCTCCCGACCATTCTAGTATTTACTGCAGTAAAATACATATATATGCGGTTGACCGTCAGAAGATTTACACCTGTGTTGAACTGCTGACGCGTGTAAACATTATCGGACAGTTAATAAGGTGATTAACTCTGCAGGTGTTATTGGACAATTGGCGTGTTTACATAAGAGATTAAATAGATTAAAAAAACAGGCCATTGCTAATCAAGAGTGATATATGAAGAGACAGAATAGACTGTGCATCCATAATGTTTGACCGGAGATTTATTTTGCTGCATTGGACATTTATGGAAAAATATAATAACAAAAATAAAAAAAAAACGTAAGGCATCATCAACTTATTTTCTTATGCAAATGGAGTGAAACTTTTGCCTCATTAATATTTATGAACTCATTATCATAAACCAATGAAAATTCGCGCATGCTTGTTATGTTCCGCGGCACCTTCCAGGGAATGTATCCATTGAAAACGCATGGGAATTAATCCAATTATGATAAAAACCTTTAGGCTTGAAGTATAACTGTTCTTCACAATCTTTTGGTTTCTTTTACCGATTTTTATTGTTATTTATTTATAATCACGCTCCCCCTCATCACTTCACAGACCCATAGTTACGCAACAGGTATACACATGTACTTACCGCACGTAATTTTCCCTCCGTTCTTTGCCGAAAATTTCAAGGATGCCCGAGATCTCGGTTATAAGACGGGTGTAAAAATTAGGGGGTATTCTGGCGGTAAAAAAACCTTGTCTTATAGCTGGATCATTACGGTAATTATGGCATATTCCAGGCCATTAGAAGTTTGATAAAAATGCCCTAAAACTGGAGAAGGTTAAGAACCATTTTTCATGCTCAAGTGATTTCATGCTTGAGTGACTTACTTGAGCATAAAATTTGTCCTGCTCATAAATTTTAAATGTCAACAATAATTATTGTTGGCATTTTAATATTTCTGAGCAGGACAAATAACCTGCTGATCAGTGATGGAAAAATCACTTTGCTTATTTGCATTTTAACTCTTAAAATGCCAATTAAATTAATTTCTGCTTTGTCGTCTGCTTGTTACTTTAAAAGTCATTGTTGCAAACAGTGTGAAATAAAAAGCTAAAAGGTTGCCTCTGGAAACAAAGTACACATAAAAGAACGGAAATTGGAGACTCAGTTTTATTGAGTCTCTTCATACACAGCAATTTAGTTTGCAAGGCTGCATATGTCTCCTAGCACTTGTTAAATAAATGGTTAGAACTTGTTAAATAAATGGTGGAGAGGTTAACTTATTGGTGCAGTTGGAACTTCATAGCTTTGCCTGCACTGATAACGAAATCCAAAATGGACAAAACATAAGATACAATGGCTTGGGCTTTTAAATACTGTGAACACACAGTTTGTAACTGACAGGAAAACGTTTAAACAATATCTTTCCAATGAAAAATTACCCAGCAGGTAGGCAGTATGAGTTTGAAGAGGGTGTCACTTCTGAAAACAGTGCCGTAACCTAAATATTTGACACCTGAACTCCTTACCATACATGTCTAAACTTTGAACAAGTGCAATAAACTTGGAACGAGTGCAATGTACTGCCCGATGTTTTGTCTGAAAATAGCTGGATGAGTGGCAGACAGTGAAAACCCTGATGAGACACTGCTTTCTGCAGTGTCTCATCTGGGTTTACACTGTTGGCTCAGGCCTTTCTGTCCAAATACATACCGTAAATACAGAAGTTAATGTGAAGATTCTGTAGGTCTCTCACCGCTGTGATTCAAGCCTCGCTCGGGTCACATGTGAGACGCCAAGTTCTGCAACGGAAGGTCAGGTGGTTTTTCTCCGGGTACTCCGGTTTTTGCCCACCTCTGATTAACGATCGGCTCGATGTGAGTGAAATAATCTTGAAACGGCTGTAAAACCAAAACCAAAACCAAAAAAAAAAAAAAAAAAAAAGTGAAGATTCTTTGAAATCTTATAAACAAGTCAATCGCTATGAAATTATTGGTTACACCACAAGCTCGTTATATCACAGTTCATTATAACACAGTTTTGGATATAAAACGGTTTCAAGATAGATAAAAAAAATGTATAGATTATATAGAAAAATGACCATAAATGTTGTTAAACTAATATGGTTTCTGATTTGGACCTCATGAATAGTGTTATAAAGAGCGTGTGTTGTAATATTTCTGTATTCTGTAGGTATGCTGTATAGAGGAAGACACAGAGAAGATGGTTTCCAGCATTGGTCCTGTTCATCCTGACACCAGGGAGGCAGAGTTTAAACAGATCAAAAAGGGCAGCTACAATGTCTATGTGGAAGTGCATGTAAGTACACTACTGTTTGTTACAACTATTGCTGGGACCCAACTCAAAACCAGTCATGATTAGCTATACAAGCACGATTGTAATATCATCAAAACAAAAATGTACAGGACATAGCTCTTCAAGCACTAATCACGAAGGGCTGACAGCATTTTCAAAATATTTTTTCTTATTTGCATGGTTTGACTGTTTTTGTGCTGAAATTGGTTCTTTGCAAGCAATATTTGAAAATGTACTTTCATAGAGAGTTTCAAAGAGAGACAAATCATTTGTCTTTTGTTTGTTTGTTTGTTTGATTTGAGGTTTAACGTCCCCGCCAACACTGTAAAGGTCATTTTGGAGACGTTGCTTCCAATTTTGTGGGACTTTTACCCGACATTGAGATGAAATGACATCTCGAGCCCTGCCGCCCAATGAAACCAGAAATCATTTGTCAGTTTGAGTTGTCTTTGTTGTCATTAGAGTTATAAAAAACGAAGCAATTTGCCATGAAAATCCCAAGTTCTAACTAGAAAAGACACAAATAACGGCAGGTTCACAGGCCTGTTTGTTTGGAGTTTATTGGTCCCCTCAACACTATTTTAGGCCTTATCGAGCTAACCTTTGAAAGATATGATATAATTACTTGTTTCTGCAAGTCACGAACTGTTGCTTCCATAATTTATCATCAGAATAGTGAATGTGTTGGAAATCACCTCAATATTGATATTCATGAGCTCATTAGCATATACCAGTGAAAATTTGTGCATGCTTATTTTCTCTTGATACACATTAATGGCTTCCAGGGTGATTTCTGATTTCTTTTTGCATACAGGCAAACAGTGTGGACACAGTTAACTCTCTTTGCGGTAACAACTTTAAACATACATCAGCAGACGATGTAGCAGACAACTTTTTATGCTCCCCGAAGAGTTTCGGGGGAGCATATAGTCGCCGTGCATCCGTACGTCCGTCCCGCTCTTGTCCACGCAAATTCTCAATAACTACTAGTCAGATTTCAATGAAACTTCATGGGAATATTAAGTATCGAAGGTGGATGCGCATAACACCTGGGTGTTTTGGTTCGATGATTTTTCCAACAGTTATGGCCCTTTGATGAATTCTGCATGAATATATAGTGTCCACGGGAATTCTCAGCAACTACTTGCAGAAATTCAACGAAACTTCAATGAAATCTTAAGCAGCAATAGGGAATGCGCATATTATCCGTGCTAACTGGTTAGATGATTTGTCACAGAGTTATGGTACTTTGTTTAAAGCTGCAATGTAAGGTCACTGTGGCTATTTTTAGAAAAACTTTGTCATCACTCTGGTGCCTACATTTATTGATGTATTTTAATATAACTTCACACAAATGTTGGGTATGATAATTTCTTGCACACCAGACAAGGAAATCCGTGATTTTACCCTGGGATAGAAATTTATGTTCTGACCCTAGTGTTCCGACCCCAAATCGAATATAATCGCGTGTTTCATAAATGCACTGTTGATTACAACCTCATGCTCGACGTCGTCATGCGTGACGTCACTAAACATTCCTGTTGTGTCATCACAAAATGGCGGACGTCGGTAACCGAAGATACAGAGCATTAAAAAAATCGCAATAGAAATGGAAGGTATGCAAGAAAAAGAATCCTATATGGGTGTGAGGGGTAGATAGAAAAATCCGTCCCTCGGGATCACTGTCCGGCATCATTCGGCAAGCCTCGTGATGCCGGACAGTGACCCTCGGGACGGATTTTTCCATCCACCCCTCGCACCCATATAAGATTCTTATAATCTTGAGCATGTTCGACTTTCAGGGTCCTGGGCTCAAGGTAAAGGTCACTGTGGCTATTTTTAAAAAAAAATTGTTTTCCCTCTTGTGCCTACATTTATTGATGAGTTTTAATATAAATTCACACAAATGTTGAGTATGATAATATCTCGAGCAAGATCAACTTTCAGGATCCTGGGGTCAAGGCCAAGGTCAATGTGGTTATTTTTTGAAAAAAAAAAAAAAACTTTGTCATTGCTCTAGTGCCTACATTTATTGATGGATTTTAATAAAATTTCACAGAAATGTTGGGTATGATAATGTCTCGAGCAAGCTTGACTTTCAGGGTCCTGGCTCGAGGTCAAGGTCACTGCGGCTATTTTTAGAAAAAACTTTGTCATCGCTCTAGCATCGTCATTTGCTGATGGATTTTAATATAACTTAACACAAATGTTGGGTGTAATAATATCTCAAGCAAGTTTGACTTTCAAGATCCTGGGCTCAAGGTAAAGGTCACTGTTCACTGTGGCTATTTTTAGAAAAAACTTTGTCATCGCTCTAGTGCCTTCATTTATTGATGGATTTTAATATAATTTCACAAAAATGTTGGGTATGATAATATCTCGAACAAGTTTGATTTTCAGGGTCTTGGGCCCAAGGTCAAGGTCACTGCAGCTATTTTTAGAAAAAACTGTCCACCTACAGGTTTTGTTATACTCCATTTTAAAGTACAGTGAGTATACACAGTATACTGCTCTTTAACTAGGATAATGTTTCCTGTTCCAACTATTGCACCTTCGGGGAGCATCCATCGGTTTCACCGTTATTCTTGTGTTGTTATTGGTGGGCTGAGGGTTTGAAATATTATAATGCTGCTTTTTAAATTACAGTTATATGGAACCAGTGAAGTAGTCTGTTCGGATCCAATCAAACTACAGCCTGCACCAGCCCCTGACCCACCCCGTATAGCTGCCACTGTGGTAGGGTTTGACGAGAGAAGAATGCTGGAGAAGATTACATGTGATCTAGTCAATAAGAGAGACAGGTAGGTGCTGCGTGTTAATCCTACTGCTACAGATGCCTGTGCAAACCCGATATCCTGCCTGAAGGTTAAGATGTATTGGAAGAGAGAAAGAAAGAAAATGTAGATCCAGATGAGACAATAGGGTACAAATAGGTTATGATATAACCATTTCTACCTTACAGACGGCCGGCCTCGGTAGCTCAGTCAGATGCGCATTAGACTGGTGATCAGGAGGATGTGGGTTCGACACCTACAAGGGTTGGCAACATTTTTTCATGGAGATTGATCATGAAATCTTTTCTATGGTCATTCTCTCCCTTCCACTGATTCAAGAAGGGCAGTTGTCAGTTTCTGGAGAAAGAATGTGCACTGTACTGGTCAACCGCTAATGTATAAGCCTGCCCAGGAAAAGTGTGTATAGGTAAAATGACCGGCTCAAAAATGACCTAAATAGTGTTCACTGGGCCGTTAAACTCCAATACAAACAAACAAAAACCTTACAGACCAAAACTGATACCTAGGCTAACTGTAGAGCTAGATGACATGGCTCATAACAATAGGTCACATCAGGATCTACACTGGCTGTCATCCTGTTCATAATTTTGAGTAAATATCCTATTTACAGGAATGGTTGTATCTACATTTACAGTTGAACTTCAATAGCTCAAATACCTTTGAGCCCATGAACAAATTTTCAAGATAGGGGTAGTCGGAGCTTCTTGGGGTTACTCATAGTGGCAGACATAATGGGGATGACTCAAAGTTTTATAAAATAAAGGAATGCTGTGTGTACTCATGAGAATCGCCTCAGTGAGGCGATTCTCATGAGTACACACAGCATACCTTTTCAAGATCCTCTTTGAATTATCCTAAATATATGGGTGTCTGAGGTTATGAGAAGAATTCTCTATGGACTCCGAACAATTTCGAATAAGCCTTTGTAAACAAGGTATCCTTGTTCCAGTTATCAAAGTTACACTTAATTGAAAGATGGAAGAGCCCACTTCATGAACTCAAGGCTGAAACTTTAGATCATTGGCTCAGGTGTTGATAGCCTGATAGAAATCAAATTTGTTTTACTGATCCACAAATTAGTGAGAAAAGAAAAAAAATTAAAACAACGATTTGATACTGGTAACAAACCATGCAAGAGATTTTAAAACATGATTATTTCTTGCAGAACACCTTTAACCTCTTATGGAAAAGCACAGAAATTAGTAGATGGCAATGGACTTAAACCAGTTTCAAAGCTTTATCGAGAATTTGAACTTATATACTGTTGATTTGATGTTAAGTCAACCGTCTTTATACCAGCATTTGTTGTAATGACAAAATTTATTGTGACAACAATTTGAATGAAATGAATTCTTAGCTCAAGACTTAGCCTTGGTTCTGATTGGAGCGGGCATCCCTCGGGTAGGAAATACCCATACTGAATCTATATTGATGAAAGATTCTTGTAATCTAATACTCCAAAAAACAAATATTATAGATATTAAATTTTGTTTAAAAACCTTGTTGAGGCGAATCTGATGGTTTTTCTACAATATTTGGTGGAAAATATCCTTTATAACCTATCATTCTCCAACAGGGATTCTTTTAAATGGCAATACGGGCAAATGTTGGGGAACAAATACAGCCGTTGTAACGAGGGTACTTTGAATATTCATTTTATTACAGGCTGATTCGTCAGGTTGGTCACAAACTGAAACAGATAGGTGCTTTAACACATCCTCTCAGGGCAGAGAAGGATAGGGTAAGTACACCTGTCAAGTTCCCATGATTTTTTGGTTTGATTGTTTGTCAATGACCCAAAGTTTCTAATCACAGGAGCTTTCCTTGCTTATGTCCAAGTGACTGTTGCTAATGTGTAGGAAATCCAGGTAATTGTTACGAGCACGCAATTTCTTATCGCTGTAAGATCATAGTGTTGTGTATGAGAGTTATCAATAGAACTTGGACTAGAATCATGTGTTTGGTAAGGCATACAGTGTAGACCCAGATCAGATACTGTATAATGTGGCATCTGATCAGGGTCTACACTGCTTGGCATACAGGAAATTAAAGGTTAAACGAAACAGTGAAAGTCCCTGTTCAGGACCATTTTTCCAGCCTACTCTCAGAGACAATTGACTCATCAGTTATGTCAGTGCTTTGATAAAATGTGAAACAACATCATAACCTCCTATTTGCATTGCTGTAATCTGAACCCCTTTAAATAAAAGGTTTACTCTTAAAGGAAAATATTTGTTCCTGGGGACCAGTTTTTTTTAAAGTAATAAAAAGAGAGAAAACTGTGAAACAGTACAAACAGTTGTTTAGAGTAAATGTTTGACAACATGCTTCACTTTAATGGAGTATATGATTTTTGGTTTACGGTAATAAACAGACTGACTCAATGATGCGGTTCTAATGAGCATCCACAATCTAAATTTGTAGCAGAAATGAGAAAAAATATTAAAACAAAAATCATCAGAAAGGGTCAGTTTTAGACTCGTGGAAGAATTCACTCTATCACATTGTTATCTTGTCTTATTGTACTTCAGGATGTAATAGAAGGAGCCCACACACTGACCAGGGTAGAAGAATTGTTAGAAGACTGCTTCTCAGCTCTGGAGAACTACACAGGTAATACATTGAACTTGATTGCATTTTGAGATATGGTTAACTGCTTGTGCATAAGCCTGCCCAGGAAGAATGTGGATAGGTAAACTGACTGACTTGACATGGCTCAAATAGTGTTGACTTGGCCATTAAACTCCAAACAAACATTCTGAGATTGTAGGAATAATTTACATCAAGTAATCCGATTGGTTGAAATTCAGACATGGGGGTGGCTAGACTGATTTATTCAGTAGGAAATGCAAACAGTGGTGACAGAATAGACAGTACTATTGTTGATCATAGGACAGTGACAGATGTTTTGTTTCTCAACACTTCTTTGATTAGTCATGCAGTGCAAGACAACAAGGAAGGCAGACTGATATGTAATGTTAATACAAGTTTTTGTGCTTCTATTTATTAAGGATGCTCACTCATACAACAAAATATATATAGATACAACTACTTTTATTTATCTCCTTTTTCACATAGTTAATAAAACATTATTTCAATAATGTGTTTTAGTCTCTACAATATCTGGCAGTATATGGACACCGAGTAGATTCAGGTCGAAGGGGGGACGCAGTGACAGCATATAACCTTGCTCGCACGAAAACGGGCACCAAATTATTAATTTGTTTGCACTCAAAATATTGTGCAGTCCAATTTTGAATTTTGAGTATTCCAAAATATGCGCACACTCCAAATGTGTGCTCCAAGATTTTGTAACATTCCAAAAATTGCGCACTTCCTATAGTACGCTCCAAATTTTGTAACAGAGTATTCCAAATATTGCGTACATCCTGTTTGTACGCTCCACAATTTTTTAACATTCCAAATATTGCGCACATCCTGTTTGTACGCTCCAAATTTTGTAACAATCCAAATATTGCGCACATCCTATTTGTACGCTCCAAGTATTCCAAATATTGCATACATCTTGTTTGTATGCTTTACAATTTTTAGCATTCTAAATTTTGCGCACATCCTGACTGTACGCTCCAAATTATGTAACAATCCAGATATTGCGCACATCCTATTTGTACGCTCCACTCTATCCCAACTCTTGTGCACTCCAATTTATGCACTCCAACAAATCTTGACAGTGAGCACTCCGTAATGTGCACTCCAAAATGCATTCCAAGACATGCATTCCATACCATCTTCTGCATTATGCAATGCATACCATGTGATCCATCCCATATTACATATATTCAAATAGCCCCGGCTGCACGTGCGAACCTTACTTATGACTTGCCATTTAGAAATTTTTTAGTATGACCCTGGGGGGAACACATCCTCAGGCTATGGCGAACCATTTCCATGAAGGAGACGCCACCCAGTTCAAGAAGTTCTGAAAGAAACAAGCCTCAGCTCTGCTCCCAGCAACCAGTACCCGGAATCTAGGCTCTAGAACAAATCTTCAGGCTATGGCGAACCACTTCCATGAAGGAGATGCCACCCAGTCCAAGTAGAAGTCCTGAAAGAAACAAACTTCAGCCTTGCCCCCAGCAACCAGTATTTGGAATCTAGGCTCAAGGCGTAAAGTTTCATTACAACCAAACAGCTGTCTAAGCAAAGCGTCCCCCCTATCGAATGCTGAATTCCGCCACAGCAAAGCTTCTATTTATAGCATGAGTACATAGCATTAACATTTGTTGAAAAGGACAACCCCTACCTTTGCAGAAAGGGCAGATCCAGAACAGATGGCTTCCGACTCTGATCAGGATTTACACTGTCAGTTTTGTTTGCAGATTTGAATGAAACATTATATCAAGTAATTTGATAGGTTGATAGTCATCAGTGGGTGTGGCAAAATTAATTTATCTAAAAGGACAAGGGTTAAGAATCAGCAAATTGACTGGGTTTATGTTTGGTCCCAAAGCACTAATCCGACTTTTCTATTTCAGGAACGAGAGGAGGCTCGACGGAGCCCGTCAGGACAACATCCTGAGGGCACCTGGGAGAAAGCCCGTACTGGGCTCCCCCTAGGTACCAACAGAATGAAGTCCCCTGAAGTAGGCAAAGCAAAGGCATAAATACTGCCAGAACAGAGCATACAAACGGGGACAGGTCACACGCTAAATATCTTTATAGGCGGGGCAACGGCAATATCCACCAATTGCTAGGTATTTGGAAATAGGAAGTCCCTTAAAAATGCCTTTTGGAAGACCATTCAAAAATAAAAATTAGCGGGATTGCAAAACGGCTGACTAGCCTCATCACTGCCTTTCCCAAACAAACACATACCTCCAAACACACCACGAAGACACACCTGTCCAATTTTGAACCCCACTTGCATAGGCAGGTCTCCGTGATGAGAGCACGGGTACTAGGACTTTTTGCAATAGCCGGAATTGGCTGGTCTATTAGTCACCCATCCTGGCTCACTTTAGATGCCTGTTCAAAATTCAAAAATTTCATGCGTTATCACCCTTTAACAAGCATCGTGACCAAAGGCGTTTTCTTTGCCATGTCAGGGGTGGAGGCAGAGAATAATGGAAGCCAGAACTGATAATGTATGTTAGCTTTTTTCCTCGGCCAGACATTCGAAAACAGGGCTGTGCTCTGACACATTTGGCAGTCGAAATTGGCAACACGTCATCACATACTAGAGCCCGTCTTTGGTCTGATTCCTGCACTCAAAATTCTAAAATCGCTATAGAACTGTGTTTCTTAGGACAAACGCTGTACCTTGGGTGCGATTTGTGCCTTCCTCCGATTAAGAGTTCAGTATATTCCCATTGGTCAGCTGACACCTGTCGAATTGACAAGTGCCAGCACATTGGAGGCCATGGGAAGAGCAGTTCATAAACTAATCCCATTTAGCGAGATGGGGGTAGCCCCTATGTGCTTTTAGCGCCCGGTTACCTTACAAAATCTATCAAGTCAAGTCAAGGGTTTATGTTTACCTCATGAATATTCATTTTTCATTAAAATGTATCACCTGCTTATTTTTTTAATTTTTCAAATAATCTAGTACATATATATTCAGACATGCCCGAGAAAATATTTTAAAGTATCAAATAAATAAAACCTTGCTGAAAAATTGAGTTCAAGTTGGACTACATTTGGTATGGACACATATTGCAGCGGTGGTAAAAGCCTCCTGTAAGTCTGAAAATGCCTGTGGCAGCATATAAAGAGAGAGGTAATCTATAATTAAAAGGACAATTCTTATATTATCCACATACAGTAAAATTTCTATAT
Source organism: Lucinisca nassula (assembly GCA_963580285.1). Classification (NCBI taxonomy): domain Eukaryota; kingdom Metazoa; phylum Mollusca; class Bivalvia; order Lucinida; family Lucinidae; genus Lucinisca; species Lucinisca nassula. The sequence goes on along the minus strand of OY757016.1, from coordinate 124,001,912 downwards.
TAAGACCACCTTTGGGACTGTTCAAAAGTGGTCTTAAAGACCACTTTTGAGCAGTCCCAAAGATGGTCCTTGACCAGTGGACACTGTTGGCAGAAAACACAAAGAAAGATTGAGTGAACCCTTCAAAATAAGTTTTTTAAAGCAGAATTAGTCTTAATTTTAGATGGTCTTAATAGCGGAACTTTACTGTAATGCATTTTTCAGGTCAGCTGATAGCCCATGTGAGCTGGCAGTGTGAGCAATCTAATCCTGATATACAGGTGTCGGGATACAAGGTTCTGATTGATGGCAAACAGTATGGGAATGCCATGCATGAAGGGGTGAAAACTGTGAGAATCAAGGTAACCTCACCATTACTTCTCATTTCATCACATTAACAAGCCCTGAAATGACTACTCTTATCAACCTGTGCTGGCCTCGGTAGCTCAGTCGGATGCACGTCTGACTGGTGATCAGGAGGACGTGGGTTCGATACCTGCCGGGGACTGCAACTTTCTTTCGTGGAGATTGCTCATGAAATCTTTTCTACGGTCATTCTCTCTCTTCCGCTGATTCAAGAAGGGCAGTTGTCAGTTTCTGGCGAAAGAGTGTGCACTGTACTGGCTAACTGCTTACATATAAGCCTGCCCAGGAAAAGTGTGGATAAGTAAACTGACTGGCTCAAAAATGACCTAAATAGTGTTGACTGGGCCGTTAAACTCCAATACAAACAAAACTTATCAACCTGTTGTATAAAGGGAAAACTGGGGTAACTCTGGTAAAATGACCCTACAGACAACACACAAAGAATAAAAACAGCTGATGTGTTGAATTTTTTTTTTTTTGACAAGAGTCGCTAGTTTTTGGCCAATTGTCTCTTCTCTGGCCCCAGAAATTTAGTGATCCCGAGGACAAGGGCAGTCTGATATCTAGCATTGTCAAGTTTTTCAAGTTTGGGATTAACTTCTTGGCCATGCATACACTACATATGGGATCAGGAAGTTAAAATAGTTAAACTTTTTTATAAAAAAATAACACACGCATGCACACATGCATGCATGCATGCACACACACACACACACACACACACACACACTTTAAATGAACTGCAGGCACAAACATTTGACTTAAAGAAGCCAAATATTACTTTCAGTAATGAAAATTGTTTGGTGATAAATTATTTGACTTTCGCCAGTACAGAGGACCCTCTTTATAATGATACAGTCGAACTTCAATGGCTCGAACACCTTTGGGACCTTGAAAATCTGTTCGAGACTGGGGTAGTTAGAGCCAGTGAGGTTACTGTCAGGAGGTAAAACAAGATTCTTTTAGACATCTTTTCGGTGTTATATAATGAAAATGTATGCTGTGTATACTCATTAGAATTGCCTCATCGAGGCGATTCTAATGAGTACACACAGCATACATTTGCAAGATAAAAGACTAAAATCTCCTTAATTATCCCCCACTATTTCTTATGGAGAGGATTTCGCTAAGGGCTCAAGAATGGGTTCGACACATCCATGGTAACCGAGCCATCGGTGTTCGAGCTATCGAAGTTCTACTGTAGTATTTTTTCCATAACATTTTGCCATAGCAAAGGATTTCCTGTTATAAAGAATTCCAATAAGGTGTAGCGTAAAGGCCTTTTCCCCTTAATTACTCCAAGAAACACGGCCCCCGCCCCTCGGGGCATGAAGAAATAGATGGACTGCACGGTGCTTCCACGCAGAGCTGAAACTGACTGCACACAAGTACTGGTAATCCCCTTAGAGGATCTAAGCCTGTCCAGGCAAAGCGGTGCGAGTCAGACCGTCCATGCTTATAAACCCTATTGGTTTCATTGGGCAACAGGGCTTGAGATGTCATTTCATCTCAATGTTGGGTAAAAGTCCCACAAAATTGGTAACAACATCTCCAAAATGGTCTATACAGTGTTGACAGGGACGTTAAACCACAAATCAAACGGACAAACACTCCATGAAACAAGTGTTGTGGACATCTGTTAGAATCTCCTCAAACAAATATCCACAACATCTATTCCATGGTCTATTCAATAATGTAAAGATGTTCTTGAAAACCTCCATTAATCTATCTCATCATGAGCTGAGCCGTCCTTGGTAGCTCAGTCAGATGCACATCTGACTGGTGATCAGGAAGACGCAGGTTCGATACCTGCCGGGGTCAGTAAAATTCTTTCGTGGAGATTGATCATGAAATCTTTTCTACGGTCATTCTCTCTCTTCCACTGATTCAAGAAGGGCAGTTGTCAGTTTCTGGCGAAAGAATGTGCACTGTACTGGTTAACGGCTTACCTATAAACCTGCCCAGGAAAAGTGTGGGTAGGTAAACTAACCGGCTCAAAAATGATCTAAAATAGTGTTGACTTTTCTGTTAAACTCCAATACAAACAAACAAATCATCATGAGCTCAGGATTTGATCCATTTTAATTGTTGTTATAACAAGTTATGTGGCCATATCAACATCGGTATAAAGAGTTATTTTCACTATTTGCAGCTTGGCACTGAACAGCAAGTGTTCCGCCTGAGCATGGTGTCTCTGACAGATAAACCCAATGCGGCCAGTGAGGAGTCCAATGTGATAGATCTTCTCTCAGAAACCTTCAGATGTTTCTCTTTCTACTGTTACCATAGCATTCATACCAAGGGAACATGGTAAGTGGTCTGAACAAGTACCTGGAAAACTTTTCAAATCTTTGTTACAAGACAGTGCAATTTATAATTTAACCCATTTTGTACTTCCTTATATACATGTAACGGAAGGCCATTTTGAAAAGTAGGGCTGTCAGGTTGGGTTATTGCTATAATTTATTCAGAAAATGACTGAACTTTTCGCAAACAGTGAATGTCTTGAGCAGCTACTTTATTCTTAGGCTGATCTTTGTCATCAATAATCTGAGGACACCAGAGCCACATTCTTTCATGGCATGGCTCAGTTTACATTGCGTGTATGGTACAAGAACCGACTCATACTGATACTTTTTAAAAAAAACGCAGTGGAATTCTGCTATTAAGACCAGCTAAAATTAAGACTAATTTATTTTTTGATAACATATTTAAAAGGTTTCAGTTTTTCTTTCTATTGGGTCTTCTACATCCAATCTTTTCTAGTAAGAGTGTCTTCTACATCCAGTGTCCTCTAGTAAGACACCACCTTTGGAACTGGTCAAAAGTGGTCTTACAGACCACTTTTGAACAGTTCCAAAGGTGGTCTTAATACCTGAATTTTAATGTAGATCCTTTTTATCTAACTGTTTTCATTCTGTTTTAATCTGTTTCAGCTGGCCTGATCAAGGGTGCTGTAAATACCAGGATTCAATAGCCTATGAGAGACAGTTAGCTAAGAAACTAGCCAATCAGGGCTTACTAAAGAAGCATGTCCCACCTCCATCTTGCAGCCTATTGGATATTTTTGAAGGAGAGTACAAGCCCCTTCTACAAAGTCACAACAGGCAATACCCAACTGTGATACTTTTCTGGACACCATGGTGAGTAGCATGTCGAAATGTGTGTAGCTCATTAGCTTAATGAGTAACACTCATTATGCACATTATGCATATGAACAAATAGTGGGTTATGGAAGCTCAGTGGCAAATGCACTTTCCTCTAATGTAAGAGATCCCTGGTTTGGTCCCTGGCAGGTGGGGGTAAATTTTCGGTGTCTGAACATGCTGGATTAGCAGCATTTGCAGGGACGAATACCACAAAGTGTGCCATCCTGAGGATCAGTATATTAATTTGCCGGGAGAGTCAACCCTTGAGCAGATTACAGCTTCCTACCATAATTACATGATTACTATGTAGACTATTCTACAAATCTGACCAATTTTGGAAAGAAAGAAAGGCAGATCTTTTTTGATGTTCCAGCTTTTCAAAGAATGCTGGAAAGGGCATATAGTGTTACCTGTCTGTCTGTCGGTCTCTGTCCACATCTGAGATGGTACAATTGCATTTAAGTTTTTCATCATTGTCACAGCCAGAAGCCTCCGTGGTGCAGTGGTTAAGCTACTCGCCTTGTAAACCAGGGATTGCAGGATCGATCCCAGGCTTCTCCAGACTTTCGGATGATTCTTTAAACCGAGGTCCCGTCTCCGTATGACCTTAGCTGTTGGTGGGACGTTAAACTAAAACTCACTCACTCACTCATTGTCACAACCACAAGTCCTTTGGACACATTTCTAGTCTATCTTCTCTGCTGGAAGGAATGAATTCACTTTAAGAGTTGCCCCTCCTCTTAGAAGCATAACTATGGAGCATTTTTCAAGAATTTTCCTAGGTGTACATAAAACTTATTTTCTTGTGGCTATATACCATTGTTGAAACACAATATAAAATAGTTCTGCAATAAACGTTCCTGTAATTAAAAACATCAGTGACAGTACTAAACAATATTTGAAAGTCAGCTGTAATTTACCTAAAATTAAAATACAGTCAAGCCTTTAATATTCAGTAAAATTCCTATATTAAGACCACCTTTGAGACTGTTCAAAAGTGGTCATTAAGACCACTTTTGAACAGTCCCAAAGGTGGTCCCAGACCAAAGTACATTACATGCAGAAAGCACAAAGAAAGAATAACTGCATTGTTCTAAATTAGCTTTCTACCGCAAAATTAGTCTTAATTTTAGGTGGTCTTAATAGCAGGATTTCACTGTATATAATTGAAACAAAGAAAAGTAACTTCACTGGAAAATGTTCTGTTTTCATGTTCTAGGTGTCTACCCTCCCAGAAGGTCATGACATATTTCACTAGGTTCGCCCGAGAGACAACAAAAGAGTACAACTTCGTTGCTGTAGCTTGTGGTATGTCTGGGAGATCAGCAGCTGACAGGAAAGGTCTGATTCATCTGATAACAGCCAACAGCTGGCGGGAAGATGGAACTATTTGTCACTACACTAGCCAGTGCGCCTCTTCCATCTATGAGGCTACAAATCATATCTGGAAAAATACCACTGGAGGTATATTTAATTTTCATTCAAAATTAACCCTTTTTGTACCAAATGGAATTGTCCTAGTTTGGGTTATCTATAAAATTTATTTGGAAAATAGCTGAACATTTTGCAAATAGTGCAGGCCCTGATCAGATGCCACATTCTGCGGCATCTGATCTGGGCCTGCACTGTTTGCCAGGGTACCCATTTTGGGGTTTCTGGTAAAACGGGTTAATATCATCTCAGCCCCACTTGATCCAGAGGATTATACAAGTACCCACAAAATAATTTCACCAGTAACTGATAACTGTCCTTCATGGATCACAAAAGGTGGGGAATGGGTGACCCCTCCCAGAAATGGTGTTTTGAAACAAACTTTTCATATTATCTAGAAAATTTTATCAGTATATTGTTGTATTGATACTACATGTTCATATAACACAAAATTTGCTTTGGATCCTAGCATTTGTGTTCCATAGAGGTTGTGGTATTCATTGATATGAAAAAGGAGCATTATTATAAGGATCACCCATGATTTTTTATACATTTACATTTGCCCCGTCCTGAGGAAGCTGTTTAAATATTAGGCTATTAGGTCAGCAGTTGAGTATTCAAATATTTTCCAAGGGACCCGGCAAACGTTTATGCAATGAAATAACCATGAATGATTATTATTCTTGCATAAGTTACAATTCCAATGGCAAATTACGACAAAAACGCCCCCAAAACCCATATAAAGTCTTCAAATGCAACCGTAAAACAAACATGGCAGCTAGTTCAGAATGCTACTAACAAAGATGTCGGTTCTGCAATGACATTCTGACGCCATCATAAAATTTAAAATGCTACATTTTCTTTCTTTTTAGCTCACCTGTCACATAGTGACAAGGTGAGCTTTTGTGATCACATTTTGTCCGTCGTCCGTCGTCAGTGCGTCCGGCAGTGCGTCCGTCCGTGCGTAAACAATTTCTTGTCCGCACGATAGCATCTTCATTTATGATTTGATTTTAACCAGACTTGCACACAACTTGTACCACCATGAGATCTAGGTTCCTCTCTTGAACCAGCCATATCCCATCATGTGTTATGAGTTACGGCCCCTGAAAGGGCAAAAATTGCCTATTTTAGTCTTGTCTGCATGATAGATGTTTCATTTATGATTTGATTTTAACTAAACTTGCACACAATTTGTACCACCACAAAATCTCTGTCAAGTTTGAATATGGGTCATGTCGGGTCAAAAAGTAGGTCAGTAGGTCAAATCAGAAAAAAAAACCTTGTGAAGACACAAGAGGCCACAGTTTTGGTCTGATCATCATCAAACTTGCCCAGAATGATCATGTTGACAATATCTCAGTCAAGTTCGAATATGGGTCATGTCGGGTCAAAAACAAGGTCAGTAGGTCAAATAAAAAAAAAACCTTGTGAAGACACGAGAGGCCACAGTTTTGGTCCGATCATCATCAAACTTGCCCAGAATGATCATCTTGACAATATCTCAGTCAAGTTCGAATATGGGTGTTGTCAGGTCAAAAAGTAGGTCAGTAGGTCAAATCATAGAAAAACCTTGTGAACACACTAGAGGCCACAATTTATGTCCAATCATCATCAAACTTGCTCAGAATGATCATCTTAATAATATCTTGGTCACATTCGAATATGAGTCAAGCCGGGTCAAAAAGTAGGTCAGTAGGTCAAATCATAGAAAAACCTTGTGAATACACTAGAGGCTGCAGTTTTGGTCCAATCATTATCATACCTGCCCAGAACGATCATCTTGACAATATCTCGGTCACGTTTGAATACGGGTCATGTCGGGTCAAAAAGTAGGTCAGTAGGTCAAATCATAGAAAAACCTTGTGAACACACTAGAGGCCACAGTTTTGGTCCGGTCATCTTCAGACTTGCCCAGAATGACCATTTTGACAATATCTCGGTCAAGTTCGAATATGGGTTATGTCGGGTAACAAAGTAGGTCAGTAGTTCAAATCATAGAAAAACCTTGTGAATACACTAGAGGCCAGAGTTTTTGTCTGATCATCATGAAACTTGCTGAAAATGATTATCATGACAATTTCTCGGGCAAGTTCGAATATGGGTCTTGTAGAGTCAAAAAGTAGGTCAGTAGGTCAAATCAGAGAAAAACATTGTGAACACACTAGAGGCCACAGTTTTTGTCCGATCATCATCAAACTTGCTCAGAATGATAGTCTTAACAATATCCGGGTCAAGTTTGAATACGGGTCATGCCGAGTCAAAAAGTAGGTCAGTAGGTCAAATCATAGAAAAAGCTTGTGAACACACTAGAGGCCACAGTTTTGGTCCGATCATTATCAAACTTGCCCAGAATGATCATCTTGACAATATCTCAGTCAAGTTCAAATATGGGTTAGGTTGGGTCAAAAAGTAGGTCAGTAGGTCAAATCATAGAAAAACCCTCTGAACACGCTGGCGGCTTCAGTTTTGGTCCGATCATCATCAAACTTGCTCAAAATGATCATTTGACAATATCTCGGTTAATTTCGAATATGGGTCATGTCTGGTCAATATATAGGTCAGTAGGTCAGGTCAGATTGTTGAAAAACATTGTGAACACACTAGAGGCCCAAGTTTTGGTCTTATCATCATCAAACTTGCTCAGAATGATCATCTTGACAATATCTGTGTCAAGTTTGAATGTGGGACATGTCGGGTCAAAAAGTAGGTCAGCAGGTCAAATCATAGAAAAACGTTTTGAACACTCTAAGAGGCCACAGTTTCAGTCAAATCATAATAAAACTTGCTCAGAATGATCATCTGGCCAATATCTCAGTTAAGTTTGAATATGGGTCATGTCAAATCAAAAAGTAGATCAGTAGGTTATTTTGTCATAACTTTTGAACCGTTTGAGATAGAGCCTTCATATCTGGCATGTAGGTTCCTTCTGACAAGGGCTTCCCACTTATAAAGATTTGACCTGTGACATTGACCTGTGACCTACTTTATCATACCTTTTGAACCATATGAGATAGAGCCTTCATATTTGGCATGCATGTTCCTTGTGACAAGGTTTTCTCAGCCATTCAAAACTTTTGACCCATGACCTTGACCTTTGACCTACTTTGTCATAACTTTTAAAGCATTTGAGATACAGCCTTCATATTTAGCATGTAGGTTCCTTGCGACAATGTTGCTTAGATTATCCTCTACCAAAAAGGCTAAAACAATCCCGCTCGGATGAACAAAATGGCCACCGGAGGTAAAAATAGAAAAATATTGTAAATTTGATTCAAACGGAAACTCCCCCTAAACCCTAAGGCCAATTTGATTCAAAGTTCCCAGGAATGTTGCCTAGGTTACTCCCTACCAAATAAGCTAAAATCACTCTGATGATGAACAAGATGGCCACAAGAGCTAAAAATAGAATGTACTCGAGACAGTGACACACAGGTGAGCGAACCAGGGCCCTCTGGGCCCTCGTTTTTCTACATCCAATGCCCTCTAGTAAGAGACCACTTTTGGGAATGTTCAAAAATGGGCTTTAAGACCTTTTAACAGTCTCAAAGGTGGCCTGAATGTAGGAATTTTGTTGTATTCTATTATCACTGTCTCGCAAAAAATTAAGTATTTTGTGTACAGTCCATTCACAGCATCATGTTTCAATAAACTATGTATTTCAGGAATAAAGCGTGATCCTGATATTGAGACTGAGAGTAATGTTGACCTGACAGACCTGCTGGGTATTGCTGGTGTTCCCACATTCTTGTTCATACATCAGGAAGGTAAGTGTATAACATGAAATCATGGTCTGTTCAACACTGACAACGTTGTTAATTAACATATTGTTAAAATTTTGATCATTTATTATGGCAGATATGCTAGTATTTTTGTTGAAAACGATGAAAAATAGAAGTGAAGGCAATGATCAGCAATCAATACAATTAACTCCTACACCTCCCATCAGAGACACCATGTTGAAAGAAACACAAACATGAAATAACTAGACCCTAATGGAAACATCAATAGTGGAAAGCCAAAAGGACAGTTACTTTCCCACAAAATGTCCAATTGGCTATCCAAAACAAAAAGATATAAGTAATACACACATTCAAAGACAAACTATAACAAAAATAAACCACGACACAAGAACCGCCGTGGAATGGTCAGTGAAAAGTATTTCCCTTTGGGCTTAAATTGATTTTAGGCAGCTGCAATACTTGCCCTTACTTTTGCAAATGCAAAATCTGCTCCTATTTTTCCAGTTTAATAAAATACCGGAGTATTAGATATTGTACTGGCTAGAACCATTAACAATTTGACCACTAATGAGCTTGTTAAGCTAACACTGCTGTCAACAACTGGACCCATTATCTTTTGAACTTTACACTGTTGGATTGCAAACTTTTAAAGGAACATAACTTGAAGTTTGGTGAAAAGGTAATGGATATTGAACATGAATTAAATACAGTCAAACCTCGATAATTCGAAGTGCAAGGGACCGCAGGAATTCCTTCGAATTATCGAGAGTTCGAATTATCGAAATCGGCAATTTTTGGATATGTTCGGATTTTTTTATTCAATGCAATTCAAATGACTATAATTCGAACTTCATTTCGGCGCTATGATAAAGAAACGGTAATAACTGCCAAAGCATAAAAGAAAATGAGGTAGGTGAAGGTTAATCTCATCGTCTTTTATGCTTGACAGAGCTACGAAAGCAGGAAATAATAATAAAACTTGAGCTTACATTTTTATTTACAGCCATCAACAATAACAAAAATGAAGGTTGAATGCATATTACTAAACCATTTTACTGACGAAATATTTAACCCCGCAAAAAGAACAACAGAACTGACAAACACTGACAGCTAGCGAAGATTTGTATCAGTCTGTAATAAACTGGCTGATAAAAATCGAAAAGGCCTAACTTCAGGTTTCTAGTCAATTTTGTTTCGCTTTTTGCCCCTATATTCACTCTCAAAAAAGTTCATAAGTGTTCAGGAAATTCGTCTACTTTCAGTTTTATCAGAATTGTAATTTTCGCTGTAACCACTGGTCCGTTGAAACACCCAAACCACCCCGTAACACCCAAAAACCACTACCCAGCAGCCACATAGCGCAATTAAGCTCAATAATGTACCGTAATTAAAACACATAAAAAACATCAAATAAAATATTCATTGCGGACGAAATCAATTAAAGACACCAATTACTCAATAAAGGATCATCACCTGTAGTGTGGCCGTTAATCCGGTGTTAATTACCTGTATCTACTAATTCTTGAAGACTGTCGGGTGTGAAGTGTAACAATCAAATTCGCCGCAAAATTGCGATGTGTGACCTTGATAAGCCAAGTAATACTTCGAATTAAACAGGGGATTTTAATAAGATTTTCTTTGATTGGGACCGACGAAACTGTTCGAAAAATCGAATTTTTCGAAAAATCGAAATTCGAAAAATCGGTAATATTTTTGCAATAACTTATAGAGGAAAATGTCGGGACCGCCAGTCATCTCGAAAAATCGGTAGTTTCGAAAAATCGGCGTTCGAATCACCGAGATTCTACTGTATATGCTTAATTAAAAAATTCAAAATGGCTGTTGCTATTTTGAAAATTCCTGTTATCAGATTAACAACTTTAATGGCAATACATGTACTTAAAATATCCATTGCAGCACTTGTGTTTTCATTGCTGCTTTAGAAAAATGATGACAATTTTTAGATAATATTTTCTTATTGCTGTATAAAAATATATATTGTGGGTACTTGTTGGAATTGCCCCATCAAGGCAAGTACCCTAAACTTGTTTCTAACAAGAAATAATGAGCCTTTATTTATCCTTGTTATGTGTTATCTGGAGCTGTGTTTCAGAAAACTATCCCTTGACCCTTTTTGTACCAAATAGAATCTTCTTACTTATGCATAGCAGGAGTGCATTTCAAAATTTAGGGGTGACAGGTTGTGTTTTCTTTAAAATTTATTTGGAAAATGGCTGAACTTTTTGCAAACAGTGTAGGCCCTGATCAGACGCATACTGTGGCTTCTGATCTGGACCTACACTGTTTGCCAATTACCCATTTTGGGGTTTATGGTATGAAATGGGTTAATTATCCTTGTTAGGCCTCCTTCTCTGGAGCTATTGTCTTCAAGATTTCACTACCTTTTGCGCATGTTTTCTGTTATAGGTTACATTGCCTGGCATGGCCGCTATAGTGCCTATGATTATGGATCGTTTGCTGCTTTCATGAGACATACATTTAGTGAGGTGGCAGCCATCCCTTGTCCAGTGTTCAAGTGTGATTGTTGTAGAAACGATACCACAGTTGATGAGGATACAGTTGGTAAGTTGGTTTTCAAGCATCCAGTTGGTATCTGTAATCAAGGTACCCAGACAATACCATATTTACCGTATGTATTCGGACAGTTAAGCCTATGCAATAAGTGTAAACCCAGCTAAGGTGTGGCTATTTTTAGACACAACATTGTACTTGTTCAAATTTTTAGCTCCCCTGGATGAAGTCCAAGAAGAGCTATTGCACTACCCCTGGCATCCACATTGGTGTTGGCGTTAGCGTCAGCATTGGTGTTGGCGTCCACATTAATGTTAAAAAAGAGCTTTTTATTTCCAAACCATGTAATAGATTTGGTTCATATTTGGTGTGATGATATATATAGGTCCAAAGTTTTATTCTGCAATACACCTGCTCATGCCTATGACCTCAAGTTCAAGGTCATGGACTTATAAAATTTTATGCTCAAGTTTTTTTGAGGTCATATTTTTCAAACCAAATAATGATTTGGTATGATGATAGATATAGGTCCAAAGCTTCATTTGACAATACAATAGGCCATGCTCATGACCTCAAGGTTGCAGACTTAGAGAAAATTTAATGTAAGTTTTTTAAGAGCTCATATTTTCCAAATTGTACGATAGATTTGGTTCATATTTGATATGATGATAGATATAGGCCGAAAGTTTATTCAACAATACCTCTGCCTATACCCATGACCTCAAGGTCAAAATCACAGACTTAGAAAGAGCGTATATTTTCCAAACCAAATGATGGATTTGGTTCATATTTGGTATAGTGATAGATAAGGTCCAAAGCTTCATTTGACAATACCAGCACCCATGCCCATGGCCTCAAGGTGAAGGTCACAGACTTAGAAGAAATTAAAGTTTTTAAGTGCTAATAGTTTCAATACAAAATGATGGATTTGGTTCATATTTGGTAGGTCCAAAATCTGGTGTTTGATTTAACAGTAACCCTTAAAATGCCAAGAAAAACTATATCTGAAAATGTCATCTGTTCATGTCATCTGCATCATCTTCTTGCAAACTATTCAGAATGCAATTTTGCATGCAGACAAATAGTGTGAACCCTGATCAGACTGATTCTAGAAGATCACACTGATCAGGGTCCACATTGTTTGCAACAATGACTTTTAAAGCAATCAGCAGAAGACAATTATTGTGACTGCCATCTTAAGGGTTAATGTCGCTATATTGAATGTCGGTATAAATATTAATGTCGCTATATTGAATGTCGGTATAAAGCGGATTGACTGAATATTATTTTGCGTTTTTCAGAAACCATTCATCAGTTTGCAAACAACCAGACTCCATTCAAGAACACAACCATACGTCCATCAGTTATCCGTCCACCCTCACCAAAAGACGAAGACGACATCGAAAAACTATTCGTAAAGAGAAAATCCAGCCCAAAACGGAAAAAGAACAAGCTGACTGTTAATCAAAGACCTTATTCTGCTCACACTACAACATATGCATACCTGCTGAAGAGCCCGTACATAGAACGCCTGACACCTTCTCCTAAAACACATAAAATTTTGATGAGGCCCGCAAGTAGCAGAAATGTTCAAGTTGCTTATGAAACCTTGTAACAGTTGATTTAAAAGAGCTGATACATCGTTGGATTAATCTGCCATTAAAATATTTGTTCCTTTTGCAATAGCGAAACCCACAGAACCTCTTTAAGGAGAATGGATACGTTTTCATGGGAGGCAACTCTTTCAAAATTCTTTTTGTCTCCATCATTACTAGGGATCTACCCTTAAAGGAAAGAATTTGCTCCGCAGAGGTAAATTCTCCTTTAAGAGTAGATCCCTTTTAACAGGGGTTTACTCTTAAAGGGAAGAATTTGCTCCTGAAGAGCAAATTCTTTCCTTTAAGAGTAGATCCCTTATCCGAGGGTTTTTGTTCATAGGAAAGAGAACAGGAAGTCCCAAAAGTTGTCTCCCTTCTGACAAATGGCAGAAATTATATCAGGTATACCCATTCCTCTTATGGAATGAATATGCTTCCTCTGGGAGCAAATTCATTTAAATCTTTCCCTCCAGTTTTGAAAGAATTCATATTGTTGCACACCAGACAAGGAAATCCGTGATTTTACCCTGGGATAGAAATTTATGTTCTGACCCTGGTGTTCCGACCCAGGCAACTAACATAAGTGGGCTTCAATTCTATTCAACTGCCGGAACTACTTCCGCATTACTTTTATTTTGTAAACAATATACATGTGCGAGCTGTCAAAACTAACCGGAGGTGTTGTGCAAGAAAAAGAATCCAATATGGGGTTCGGTTGTAGATGGGCGTTTCCAACCCTCAGGATGACCATGCTGAGCGGAAGCTCGGCGTAGCCTCGGTTCCGCTCAGCACGGTCATCCCTCGGGTTGGAAACGCTCATCTACAACAGAACCCCATATCAGATTCTTATATTCTATGTCTGCGAAAGCTTTCTCTGTTAACAGTGGCAATATGTTTTAGGTATAACCTTTACCTGTAAGAAATTTGGACAAATGGACATTGAACTAGTTACATTGCATTTTGGTTACAAAAGTGTAAAACCGATGCTTGCATTTGCTAATGAATTTTACTAGCCAGTATTGTTGAAAAGAAAACAACCAAAAAAAAACCTGGTGTATTGACCTTAACAAGGAATAAGGAAAATTGCCTACTCTTCAGTATCTGTATCTATGTTTAATGTGAGATTTTCCTAAACAGTTGAAAAAACGCAAAGATTTTCCAATTTATTAACAATTAATAGTTGTTCGAAAAGGTTGCTTATTGTTGATATTAACATTTGTTGAAAAAATTTGTTGATGGAATGAACCGTAAGGTTGTCATATTTATGAATCAAAAATAATTTACATTTTACTGTCTGATTTATTGAGAATTATTATCACCATTTTAATAGTGGTCAGGAATTTAATAATAAAAGTATAGGAGATGTCAAGTCCTGCTACATTTAGAATTAAAGGTCAAGCTGTATTTATCAACAACAACAACAAATAAAATAAAACAAAATAATGCATGTCATCTGCATAAGTTGTCTGTAACTTGCTATAGGTTAAAAGTTAAAAAGAACATCCCAGTTCATAAATGTGATATTCTTACTTGTTGCACATTGTTGTTTATTGATGATCTGCTTGGGAAAGGTAAGCTCAGATCAGCTCACCTGACATTTGGGCCACCCTGTTCATCAGTACAAGACATGCTTATACCAGCATGCGTTGTAGATTGTATTGAGTTAAAAGGAATGGATTGGAAACACAAAGGTGTAATTTCCTCCAATTTTCTTTGAAGGGGACTAACTTTTGGGACTTCCTGTTTGCTTTCCAATATACTGGGGCCTTACAAAAAGGGGTCTACTTTTAAAGGAAAGGATTTACTCCTGAGGAGCAAATTCTTTCCTTTAAGATTTGACCGCTATTGTTATGGGGGACAAAAATACTTTTGAAGGAGTTGCCTCCCCTAAAGGTGTATTAAGGGGAATGGATATACCTTCAGGGTAGGTAACTCATTCAGAAGTATTTTTTGTCTCCCTTGACAATAGGGGTCAACCCGTAATGGACAGAATTTGCTCAACAAATTCTTTCCTTTAAAGTAGACTCCTTTTTTAGTGGGACAGGGTTTATAGAAAAGTGAACAGGTAGTCCTGAAGTTGTCTCCTTTTGAAAAATGGTAGAAAAATCTGCCAGATGTTCCCATTCCTCTTTAGACCATAACCAGTTGGCATAAATATGCAGGCCAGTCTAGATTTTACTTGATGCTTTGCTCAACTTGTACCTTTTTCCCAAGCTAGATCTCATAAAACTGTCTGTGATAATTTTCATTTTCTACATATCTCCCATTTTATATAAACATGTATTTATTTCTTGTGATATTTCAAATGTGAAATTTATATTCATACACTTGTCTCTGTTTTAGATAACATTATATATACATAGTGCTCCGTCCATTTAATTGTTTTGTTTTTGTAATTCTTATTTTTACTTCTTTTGTGATAGAATTATGTTTAAACATAGAAATCAAACAATTTGATAACACAGTGCAAAGTACGTGTATTTCCTCCGTAGGAACATCATTCAGAATTCCAGCAGTGCTCATAAGTGGGTTAGCTATCACGAGTACTAGGAATTTCATACTATGAATTTAGGATTTGCTTTGGCAGAAAATAGGTCTCTAAATGTCCTACTATTTTTTCCCACAAATTTATTATGGACATACTATTTTGATCTTGCTTTTTACACCAGGTCCTAGTTGCTCAAATCATTGTTAGTGGTCAAGATGTTAACTATTCTAGCAAGTACAATATCTAATAGTGGTATTGTTGCTGAAAACAAATGTGAGTGCAAAAGCTACTCACATTTTTTAAGCAAAAATACAAGAATATTTGCCATGCAAAGTGATCCAAGTTTTAACAGTATGTTATCTGATGGCATTGTTAGTTTTGAACAACTGGGCTCTGGTCCTAGTTACTCATGTTAACAGCAGCATTTGTCACACTAGAGTTTTAATAATGCAGTATGGTTATACACTATTTTTGCTGAAAAACACATACCGTAAAAATTCGGCTATAAGACGAGGATTTTTCCCTCCAAAATGAGCCAAAAAAAACGACCCCGTCTTATAGCCGAGGTCATTGACTGCAGGCTTTTTTTTCGGCAATGTCCGGCGAAGACCAGACATACGGAAAAAGCCGATCGGTGATTTATGAATTGATATAAATCGCCGCCCACAAACCACCGCTACGCTTTTTCTGCACGCGATCGGAAAATGACGTCATCCGACGCCATTACCCCCACACGTGTTTAATGTCACTGCATGTATCTCTTTCATAAAAAAAATGTTTGGAACCGGTAAAAAAATACTTCCCGATAGCTAAGCGGTTGTGAATAGAGGTGGATAGAAAATCAGTGCTGTGCACAGCTCCAGAATTATCCCAAGAAGCTCCGTTTCAATAACCAAGTTCGACTTTTCCCGCCAACGTCTATTTGGCGCCAAAACATAACCATTCATGAGATCGTAGAAAAGTCCGATTTAATAATGCAAACATCTACCGTTAGATGTAGCTAATAGTCTGAGGAGCAATTAAATCAGTTTCACACTGATTGTGGATTAAATTTTATGACTGGAGGATAAACGCAAATTAGAGACATAACTTGACC
The DNA here is from genome assembly GCA_963580285.1 of Lucinisca nassula. Classification (NCBI taxonomy): domain Eukaryota; kingdom Metazoa; phylum Mollusca; class Bivalvia; order Lucinida; family Lucinidae; genus Lucinisca; species Lucinisca nassula. The sequence goes on along the minus strand of OY757016.1, from coordinate 123,985,530 downwards.
ATATTTTCACACCTTATCGACACGCACCGCAGGGTGGCAATTATACGACAGGGATTAACAATAGTGTCATACTTGAACCGTAATAAATACACAGATGGTTTGTCTCTGAATTGACAGCGATTTACTTACTGGGTTACTTTTACCGTATTTAAGGACTCAAAAAGACTGGCGAATTTTTTTTTTTTGCACTTGTCCCGACCGAGCGTCATAAGGTCAAAGTGCACCTGCCCGGCGTGATTTCGGTCTTGTCCCGGACGGCCGGGAAATGGATTTGTCAGCCCCTGTCGTCTATTAAATAGAAGTTTGTGTAGCCTAAGCCAGCAAAGCATGTACCGGGCCGACAGCGATACGACGTATCGGCCCGACGTTTGCCGCTATTTTGTGCTAGCTGGGGCGTTGGTTCTGAAACTGAATAGCTAGGTTTTGTGTTCCCCGATAAAAAAAAAAAAAAAAACGTTCAGCTACTTATAAAAAAGCTGCAACAAATATTTCTAAATTTTGTGGCTGGAAATGAGGGGTAAGTAGAGGGGTTTTCTGACGAAAAAAAAAAAAAAGATTTCTCACATCTAAATAGCATCTGGCGGTAGCAGATAGGCCCCGACAGATATGGCAAAAATTTGACCCGTCTTATAAAAGAGTATAAGCAAAATCCCACTTTAGAATAACTGAAAAAGGGGTCCCGTCTTATAGCCGAATCGCCTTATAGCCGAATTTTTACGGTATATAAGATGCTTTTCTGTACTGTGATATTTTTGCTGAAAAAAGTACCTTTTGCATTTCAAAAGCCTCTCACATATTTACAGCAAGAATACACTTGTATTAGATATACTGTAAGAAAATTTCCACTGCTAATACTTCACCTATCGGGCCCTTGTTTAAAGTTAAAGAGTTTAAATAGATATGAATTACTATTGCTAATAAGGTGCTTTATTAAAAAATTAACTTCTTGTGCTTCTGTAACTAACGCATCCATTTATACTTAGGGGCTACATTACACAAACACGCCTATACAAATACATTGCCACCTTTATCGCCGAAAAAATGAAAATTTTATGATGAAAAATTGTGATATTTTTCTTATTTCTGCTCAAAATATAGATTGTGGGCACTCATTAGAACTGCCTCATCGAGGCGGTTCTAACGAGTACCCACAATCTATATTTTAGAGCAGAAATAAGAAAAATAATGTTTACCCCTGTAAACCCCAGTTTTACTATATAAAAGTGGGGCTCAAGGGGGTCAGAATTATATAGGCGTGTTTTCGTGATACAGAATAGTGGGGATGTATGCTTTTCTGTCACCTGTGCCGGGTGTACTATAATGGGACTTCGATTTTCGAAACAGGAAAAGAAATATTACTAGAGAACAGTATATTGTTTGCACTTTATTCTCAAAGAATTAAACCCTCAGACATGCAGGAACAATATTAACCCTTAAAACTGCATCTGAAAATGTTGTCTGTTTATGTCTTCTGCTGAATCTTCTTGCAAACTTTTCAAACATATTTTTGCATACAGGCAAACAGTAAGGGCCCTGATAAGACTGCTCTGGATCCACACTGTTTGCAAAAATGGCTTTTAAAGTTACCAGCAGGCATGTTATTGGTTAAAGTAAAGCAATGTGGTAGTCCCCATATTGTCTAGCTGTTGGGTAGTCCGGACTACTTTTGAGTGTTGCAATGGTAACCCAGATAAAATTATGTCACACTTTATGATTATGTGTAGATGTGTTTTAGGGGAATCGATACACCTTCAGCGGAGACAACCTTTTCAAAAATATTTTCTCCTTTATCAATAGGGGTCTGATCTTAAAGGAATATAAGAATCTTACATGGGTGTGAGGGGTGGATTGAAAAATCCGTCCCGAGGGACACTGTCCTGCATCACGAGGCTTGCCGAGTGATGCCGAACAGTGATTCCGAGGGTCGGATTTTTCTATCCACCCCTCACACCCATATTGGTTTCTTTTTCTTGCATACCTTCCATTTCTATGGCGAATTTTTAATGCAGCTGTTACTTAGGTTACCGACGTCCGCCATTTTGGGATGTCCAACAGGAATGTTTAGTGACGTCACGCATGACGCCGCCGCACATGAGGTTGTAATCAACCAGTGCATTTATGAAACACGCGATTATATTCGATTTGGGGTCGGAACACTCTGGTGTTCCGACCCAGGCAACTAACATAAATGCGCTTCAATTCTATTCAACTGCCGGAATTACTTCCACACTACTTCTATTTTGTAAACAATATACATGTGCAAGCTGTCAAAACTAACCGGAGGTGTTGTGCAAGAAAAAGAATCCAATATGGGGTTCTGTTGCAGATGGGCGTTTCCAACCCTCGGGATGACCGTGCTGAGCGGAACCTTGGCGTTGCCTCGGTTCTACTCAGCACGGTCATCCCTCGGGTTGGAAATGCTCATCTGCAACAGAACCCCATATCAGATTGTTATATTCTCCAGAGGAGCAAATTCTTTACTTTTTTCAGCATCGGAGCTCAAAAAGGAATTCAGTAATGTTGACTCCCATGTTAAATGTGACAGAAAAAATAAGGTGTATTCATTCACGGTAAAGAGCAAAGAGTGGCTGTGTTTTGGATAGATGAAGTGTGCATATATGTGTGTATTGCCAAGAAGCTTGCATTTATTGGAACCTAAAATTGCCGAAGATTTCCAGGATTGCATAACATAGCATTGAACTTCACACCATCCTTTGCACCAATTCATTTAGGCTGTTTTGTTTAAGATAGTATTATTTAATAGAAATTGGATAATTTTGTATTATTTGTACTTGGTAGTTCATTTAGTATGTTTTTTTTTTTTTTTGTTTTTTTCCCAAAAGACATTGCTGGTGATTTAGTCTTTCATTATAGCTGTTATTTGTCTAACCCATTTTTAACTGAATAGAATCTGCCTAACTACAGTAAAATTCCTATATTAAGACCAAGTTTGGGACTGTTCAAAAGTGGTCTTTAAGACCACTTTTGAACAGTCCCAAAGGCGGTCCCTAACCAGAGGACACTTGAGGGCAGAAAGCACGAAGAAAGATTAAGTGCAGCCTTTAAAACAACCTTTTAAAGCAGAATTAGTCTCAATTTTAGGTGGTCTTAATAGCGGAATTTCACTGTATAAATAGCAGATTTCCATTTTGAAGTTTAGGGGTGTCAGGTTGAATTATTTTCAGAAATTTATTTGGAAAATGGCTAAACTTTTTGCAAACAGTGAAAGCCCTGATCAGAGGCCACTTTCTGGCATCTAATCTGGGCCGCCACTGTTTACCAGTGTCACCTTCCAAAATTGGTTAAGGTTCTTTGTTAGTATAATTCAGTTTTTAAATAGTTTTTTTTTCTTTGGATTTAGTTTTACCACCCTTTCAAGATTATTTTACTTGTTTCGAGCTGATCATTAATCATAGGTGGGTGAAAACTGGCATGCCCAGAGAAAAAACACCTGACCTTCCGTTGCAGAACTTGACATCTCATGTGACCCGAGCCAGGCGAGAACCAGAGCAGGTTGGAGACCTAATGATTAAGAGTCAGTACCCATTAGGCCACAGAGGCCCATTCTTTTAATAGTTTATTTTTTGTCTGGGTAAGGTAATTTCTAGAGATTTAAAGGAGGGTTGCTTCAAGGATGCTTTGTTACAAAATTTATACTGACCTTAAAAAGGAATACAAAACAGTTCAATCAGTGGTGGTATAATTTCTAGGAATCTCAAGTAAAACAAGATTTGATCCCAGTTGTTAAAAGCATCATTAGCTAAACAGTCATTGTGAAAAAAACTATGTTTAATCACTTATTTAACCTGTACCACTGTCTGAGCTAATTTAGCAGAAGAAAATTGATGGTATTTTTCCCTGAAAAAGGTTTTGACATTTCATACAAATTGTCTCCAAAGGAGACTATTTGCATGAAATGTCAAAATCTGTTTTCTGGAAAAAAAATAGAGAAATATTTTAAAATGTTGTCTGCTGAAAGTAATTACCGAGATTGCTAAGGGTTAAACATGTTTATTTTACATTGATTAAAAACTTATAAACATGTTCAGGAAAAGGGTAAATGCTTGCATAGTGGTCTTACACGTAGGAGGTGACCGGAGCACCCAGGGAAAACCAACAACATTGAAAGTGATCACTACATTGTCATATGTTGACACAGGGAATTGAACCTGGGCCCCAGTGGTTAATGGAGGGACACTATCCAGGCCCCATAATCTCCTAACATCCCTTAACAATCGCATGCATCTTTCTGAAATCATTTCATGATCAGTCTCAATGACAGTTATTCTGTGCTAGAATGCATATTTGAAATGTTAACCCATTTTGTACTGAACAGAATCTTCCCCATGACTATAAAGTTCATGTGACCATCACCGACTTGTCGGAATAACTTTTTTTATAGAAATAGTCACGGTGATGTCAGTGTTGAGTAAAACTAAAGAGGGTTATCTTGGAATCATAGGAGGGACACTGTCAGTGGCAGGAGCCCATTATGAAATTTAGGGGTGTTATTGATAGAAATTATAATAAAACTTTGAGGACTCGAACACTGATGGCTTGTTAATCACAGTTGTTTCGAACTCGCTCTCGAGTCCCTAGAAATATTTTTCATAACTTCAGATAACAATATATTTGGGATAATTCAGGAAGAATATTATCTTATCTTGAAAATGTAAAATGTATGTTGTGTGTACTCATTAGAATCGCCTCGATGAGGCGATTCTAATGAGTACACACAACATACATTTTACAGAAAATCGAAAAGATATCCAATTATGCTTCCTTACCTGGCATTACGATTATTCCTCGACGGCTCCAACCACCCTGTCTCGAACAAAATTCCATGGTCCCATGGTGTTTGAGCCATCGAAGTTTGACTGTTATAAGGAGAAGATACTTTGAAAATGCCATCCGCTCATCGCGATCAGCATTTGAAGGGTTAGTTTTATTTTATTGACAAACTGGTGTGTGATCAGAAAACATTTTCATGTGGTTTATGTTGCTAGGAAAATTTGGATCATGTCTGCATGATTTGAATATTTTTTCAGTAATAAATTAATACTTTAGATATCAGTGTCCATGTTTCATTGTCATCCAGTTCTTACGAATTGAAAGCCGTAACAAAGGAAAGAAACACAGCTTAAGAGAAATTCCACCTCCGAGGGGATACAAACTCATGCCACTCAGGTGGAAGTCCAGTGCTCTAACCACTGAGCCAGAGAGTCGACTCTCTGATGCAGTTGTCAGACAGTGGTAATAAGCCTGTAAGCTATGCTATAATCTTTTGTTTGATTTGAGGTTTAACGTCCCCGTCAACACTGTAAAGGTCTTTTGGAGACGTTGCTTCCAATTTTGTGGGACTTTTACCCGACATTGAGATGAAATGACATCTCAAGCCCTGTCGCCCAGTGAAACCAATAGGGTTTATTAGCATGGACGGTCCGCCTCACACCGCGGTTCCTGGACAGGCTTAGATCCTCTAAGCGGTTTACCAGTACTAGTGTGCGGGCCGGATTCAGCTCTGCGTGGAAGCATCGTGCAGCCCATATATTTCTTCAAGCCCCTATGGGCGGGGGCGGCATGCATATAATCTACCAAGGTAGATAACTGAAGGGAGGAATTGCGGTCTGTAACTCAGTAAAGTAATGGAATCACTCACAAACAACAGCTGAATATTTGGCAATATGCTGTCCTGATCACTGTCAATACAGGCCTATGTAGTCACAAGATTTGTGTAATTGTTGAGAATGTTGTGTACTAACCTTTAAGGGGAACAGGAACACCTGGCAGATTTTTCTGACATTTTTCGAAGGGAGACAACTTTTGGGACTTCCTGTTCACTTTTATATTAAGCCCTGTCCCACTGAAAAAGGGTCTACTCTTCAAGAAAAGTACTTGCTCCTCAGGAGCAAATTCTTTCCTTTAACAGTTCACCCCTATTGACATGGTAGACAAAAATAATTTTGCAGGAGTTGTTTCCCCTGAACGTGTTCTCATTCCCCTTAAGATGCCAAGATAAACTGCATCTGAAACTGCTGTGGGTTCATGTCATATGCCGAATCTTCTTGCAGTTTTCAAACATATTTTTTGCATACAGGCAAACAGTGTGGACTCTAATCAGATTTTGATCTGGCTCCAAACTGTTTGCAACAATGACTTTGGCAACAAAGCAGGTGGCAGTTGTTGTGGCTGGCATCTTAAGGATTAACTGCAAGCTGTCTGCAGAAGCTAAGATGCACATCAGGTGATCAGGTCATGGGTTTGACACCTGCCGGGTCTGCAACATTCTTATAAGGAGATTGATCATTCTCTCCCACTGATTTAAGGACAGTTGTTGGTTTTTGGCAAAAGAATATGTGCTGTAATTTTTATCTCACCTGTCACGTAGTGACGAGGTGAGCTTTTGGGATCACTTTTTGTCCATCGTCCGTCGTGCGTCCGTCCATAAACTTTTTCTTCAAACGACATCTCCTCCTAAACCACTGATCGGATTTTGACCAAACTTCACAGGAATGATCCTTAGGTGGTCCCCTTTCAAAGTTGTTCAAATGGTTCCGGTCCATTGCACATCTAGGTCACAGGAGCCAAAAATAGATCTTTTTTCACCGAAAACTTAAAAAATCTTCTTCTCTGAAACCACAAGGCCTAGGTCTTTGATATTTGGTATGAAGCTTCATCTAGTGGACCCCTACCAAGATTGTTCAAATTATAGTGCTGGGGCCAAAAATGCCCCCGCCCTGGGACCCTTTGGTTTTACATGGGCTTATATAGGAAAAACCTTTAAAAACTTTCTCTGAAACCGCAAGGCCCTGATCTTTGATATTTGGTATGAAGCTTCATCTAGTGGACCTCTACCAATATTGTTCAAATTATAGTGCTGGGGTGAAAAATGCCCCCGCTCCATGGCCCTTTGGTTTTACATGGGCTTATATGGGGAAAATCTTTAAAAATCTTCTTCTCTGAAACCGCAAGGTCCAGAACTTTGATATTTGGTATGAAGCTTCATCTAGGCGACCACTACCAAGATTGTTCAAATCAAGGCTCGAGAAACTGAAGAATCCAAATCGGTCCAGCCAGTTTTCCCCGAAAAATACGGAAATTGCCGATCAGTTTCGGCAATTTCCATAAACGTCAGCGATTTGCAATTTCAAATGTGTTATTAGCGTAACGAATGACATACCAAGTGTTGCTCTTACACTTGTCAATGGATATGAGCACCAGTATCACGATTATAAACAGCAATTATTGCTCACATCGTACAGATTTCATCTACTTTCATCATTTTCTACGCCAGATTTCATCTACTTTCATTTTCCCAATATCCGGGTCACTCAGAACCTGAAAACAACTAAAGGGAAACAACCGACGTGGGGCAGTCAAAGACCCGTTCGATGGTCACTATATTTTTTCCCCTTTTTAAAACCTCTAAAATATTTCTTTTATTTCACGCATTTTATTTTGTTTACAAATGGCGACAGATAATGCGGCCACATGGTCGGAAAATGACGTCATACGGTTTCCATTTAAACAATACACATTAATGCAGTCAAGGACGCAAAATACACACCTGTTTTATGTCACCGAGTTTAAAAGAGCGTATTTCTAAAAAATAATCGTTTCGAACGGGTTAAAAATCGAAAAACATTTCTTTACTCTCTAACCAAAAGATGGCCGAACGAGAGTTATTGAAAATCTTACATGGCCGAAAAGAGTTTCAAAGAAAATAAATACATATTTCACGATTACACAAACCTGAAACAAATCGCTTTGTCTACAAATGGCAACCGATATTGAAGCCACATGATCGGAAAATCACGTCATGCGGTTTCATTTTAATTCTTTCAAGGGCGTAATACACACATGGTTTATGCTATTGGTTTCAATGGAGCGTATTTCTTAAATAAAAATATTGTTTAGGATGGATGAAAAAAAAAAGCATTTTCTCTCGAAGGCTTAACACGCAATGTTTAGACATGACAGGTGTATCAAAAATTGGGCCCTGTGAAAAAAAAATTACATTCAAATACCGGTTCTATAGTAAGCCATAAATTAATGACTTTTGTAAACAAACTAGCGTACGTCCTGCATTGATTCACCTAATTTTCTCACCTTGCCAGCTTGCCGATAACGCCTGAGGCCACTGTTCACGGTTTAATAATTTTGACACACGTGTCAAATTTCGCTGCGATAAGATCAAAGAACCCGACGTGGACTTGTCCGATTTTCACCTAGTTAGATAACGAACCGGTCTAACACCGTGTGTTGTAGGCGATTTTTGTATACATGCTTAGATTATCAGTGGCAAACGGTCAGCTTGTTTTTACAATGTAATGATTTAGCGAAAATTTTCGAACCAACTTTTTTAAAATGTTATAGAATTATGGACCGATTTTTTAATCTTCTTCTAAAGTCAAAATCGGTTTATGGCAGCCAAATTCGGTCCGGAACCGGAAAACCATCATTTTCTCGAGCCCTGGTTCAAATTATAGTGCTGGGGCCAAAAATGCCCCCGCCCCGGGGCCTTTGGTTTTACATGGGCTTATATATGGAAAATCTTCAAAAATCTTCTTCCCTGAAACCGCAAGGCCCAGATCTTTGTTATTTGTATGAAGCTTCATCTAGTGGACCCCTACCAAGATTATTCAAATTATAGTGCTGGGGCCAAAAATGCCCCCTGCCCCGGGGCCCTTTGGTTTTACATAGGCTTATATAGGGAAAATCTTTAGAAAATCTTCTCTGAAACCGCAAGGCACAGGTCTTTGACATTTGCTTCATCTAATGGACCTCTACCAAGATTGTTCAAATTATAGCCTTTGGGCCAAAAATGTCCCTGCGCTGGGACCCACTAGTTTTACATAGGCATATATAGAAAAAAAACCTTTAAAAATCTTCTTCCGAAACCAGAAGGCCCAGGTCTTTGATATCTGGTATGAAGCTTCAACTAGTGAACCTCTGCTGAGATTGGTAAAATTATAACCCAGGCGCCAAAAATGCCCACGCACCAGGGCCCGCTGGTTTTACATAGACTTATATAGGGAAATCCTTTAAAACTCTTCTTTTCTGAAACCAGAAGGCCCAGGTCTTTGATATTTGGTCTGAAGCCTTATCTAGTGGACCGCTACCAAGTTTATTCAAACTAGAGCTGCCGCCTAACGGGCGCCAATTATACCCCCGCTACCGACAAATTTTTACAAGTATTTGACCTTGAGGAAGGTCAACGTAAAGGTCAAGGTCAGGTTTGTGTATATCAATCTTAAGTACTAGTGGCAAGGTGTGTGGTGTGTGAATATTAAATAAATCGGTCAAAGAATAAGGAAGTTATGAGCAATGTTAAAGTTTTTTGTAACGGACAGACGACAAATTTTTACAAGTATTTGACCTTGAGGAAGGTCAACGTAAAGGTCAAGGTCAGGTTTGTGTATATCAATCTTAAGTACTAGTGGCAAGGTGTGTGGTGTGTGAATATTAAAGAAATCGGTCAAAGAATAAGGAAGTTATGAGCAATGTTAAAGTTTTTTGTAACGGACCGACGACAGACGACAAGCTGACTCCTATATACCCCCTTCAAACTTCGTTTGCGGGGGTATAATTATAGCCCTTGGGCCGAGAATGCACTGGAGACACTGATACTCAGGTGAGCGATTCAGGGCCCACTGGGCCCTCTTGTTATTTTTGGTTTTGGTTTTACGGCTTTTTCAAGATAATTCCACTTATTTCGAGCCATTTGTTAATCAAAGGTGGGCGAAAACCAGAGTACCGGTACCCAGAGCAAAACCACCCGACCTTTTGTTACAGACTTGGCATTTCAGATGTGACCCCGGGAGGCTTGAACCCAGCAGTGAGAGATCTTATGATAAAGTTTTAGTGCTAATACCCACTAGGCTATGAACCCAGCAGGCACATGACGTAATTGTGCAGCGTCATGACGTTGCACCGACATTGATTTGATGTTGCCCTAATGACGTGTGCCTGCTGGGAAGGTTCTTTATGCACTGTACTGGTTAACCACTTATGTTTAAGCCTGCCCCTGAAAACTGTGTTTATATGTATGTGAACTGACCAGCTTGACCCTGTCAATCGGGGCTTTGAGAATTAGACTGCATGGTGCTTCCAAGCAGAGCTGAAACCACACACAAGTACTGATAAACTGCTTAGAAGGACTAAGCCTGCCCAGGCAAAGTAGTGTGAGTCAGACCGTCCAATGCATGTAAGCCTTTTGGTTTCATTGGGTGGTAGGGCTTGAGAAGTCATTTCATCTCAATGTCGGGTAAACGTCCCACAAAATTGGAAGCAATGTCTCCAAAATCACCTAACTAGTGTTGATGGGGACATTAAATTCTCAGTTTTAAACAAACGAACAAAAACTGACCAGCTCATTATGGCCTAAATAGTATTAATCCATTTTGTACCGCAAACCCCAAAACGGGTACCCTGGCAAACAGTGCAGGCCCAGATCAGACACCGCAGAACACGGGGTCTGATCAGGGCCTCCACTATTTACTAAAAGTTCAGTCATTTTCCAAATAAAATTTGAAGAAAACACAACCTGGCACCCCTAAATTTTGAAATGGACTCCTGCTATGCATAAGGAGGAAGATTCCATTTGGTTCAAAAAGGGTTAACTGGGTTTTAAACTCCAAACAAACAAAAATTTAACCAATGAAAGCACAAATTAAGATTTGAGCCCTCACTGTTGCACTATGTAAATGGCTTTTGATCCAAAGTTTCTCCATGGGAACACTACTTGGAAGACTGTCAAAAACACGCCTACTCAAATATTGAAAATTTTACCACTAAAAATGAAAACAAAAAAACAACAACAAGAGGGCCATGATGGCCCTGGATCGCTCACCTGATCCATAGTGTAACAAGTGGGCCCCCGGGAGGGCCATTATTGGCCCAAGGCCTTTAATGTGCATAATGTTGAGGAAGGTCTTAAAGGTAAAGCTTCATACCAAACATCAACAAAGGCTATAATTTGAACAATCTTGGCAAAGGTCCACTAGATGAAGCTACACACCAAATATCAAAGACCTGGGCCTTGCGGTTTCAGAGAAGAAGATTTTTATAAAGATATTCCCTACATAAGCCTATGCACCAGGGCTATATAAGTCTATGTAAAACCAAAGGGCCCCAGGGTAGGGGGCATTTTTGGCCCCAGGGCTATAATTTGAAAATCTTGGTAGAGGTCCACTAGATGACGCTTCATACGCTATTAATCAATATACTGGTTGAGCAGGAGAAGCTCTGGTGGCCATTTTGTTCACCCGAGCGGGTCAGTATGAGCAATTTTGGTAGAGGGTCACCAAACGAACATTGCTGTGAAATAATTTCAAAATCCATCCACTGGTTAAGGAGAAGAAGTCGTTTTAAGGTTTTTCTATTTAGCTCTGGGGCCATTTTGTTCACCCGAGCGAAACGGTATGAGCAATTTTAGTAGAGGTTCACCAAAGGAACATTCCTGTGAAATAATTTCAAAATCCATCCACTGGTTAAGGAGATGTTGTTTAAAGGTTTTTATATTTTTAGCTCTGGTGGCCATTTTGTTCGCCCGAGCAGAATGGTTTGAGCAATTTTGGTAGATGTTTGATGTTTGATTTGAGGTTTAACGTCTCCATCAACACTGTAAAGGTCATTTTGGAGACGTTGCTTCCAATTTTGTGGAACTTTTACCCGACATTGAGATGAAATGACAACTCAAGCCCTGTCGCCCAATGAAACCAGTAGGTTTATAAGCATGGACGGTCCGACTCGCACCGCTTTGCCTGGGCAAGCTTAGATCCTCTAAGCGGTTTTCCAATACTCGTGTGCGGGACGGTTTCAGCTCTGCGTGGAAGCATCATGCAGCCCATCTATTTATTCAAGCCCCGATGCGCGGGGGCCAAATTTTGGTAGAGGGGCACCCAAGGAACCTTCCTGTGCAATAATTTCAAAATCCATCCACTGGTTAAGGAGAAGAAGTCGTTTAAAGGTTTTTCTATTTTTAGCTCTGGCGGCCATTTTGTTCACCCGAGCGGAACAGTTTGAGCAATTTTAGTAGAAGGTCATCCAAGGAACATTCCTGTGAAATAATTTAAAAATCCATCCACTGGTTAAGCAGGAGATGTCGTTTAAAGGTTTTTCTATGTTTAGCTCTGGCGGCCATCTTGTTCACCCGAGCGGAACAGTTTGAGCAATTTTGGTAAAGGATCACCCAAGGAGCATTCCTGTGAAATTAGATCAAATCTGTCTAGCAGTTTTGGAGAAGAAGTTATTTAAAGCAAAAGTTTACTACGGACGCACGATGGACGACGGACAAAGACCGATCCCAAAAGCTCACCTTGAGCACTTTGTGCTCAGGTGAGCTAAAAAAACGAGCAGAATTTCATGAAAAGTATAGACTATCAATCCCCCAGCCCAAGGATGCTACAGATAAAATTTGGGCCCAATCAGCCCAGTGGCTTCAGTGGAGATGTCGTTTAAAAGTGTTGACAATGGACAGACAGTGCAGAGGCAGACACAGACGACGACGGACAACTGCCTATCCTATAAGCACCCACAAGTCTTCGGTTCTGGTGAGCTAAAAATAATCCATGACAGAAGCATGCATTTGATTTGCATCATTTTGGAGAAAGGTAAATCTTCAGTTTTATGGTCAACAATTTTCTTATATGGCACAACAACAGAAGTGCCATAAAATGTACTTTGCAACTATAAAAACAAGGAGTTCAACTCCAAAAAGGAATTTTTCAACACAACCAAATTTTAACGCAATTATTCAAGTTTTTGTTAAAAATTTATACTACCATATTTGCACAACTTAAAACAGAAAGCACTGTCAAACCTGATGTCAGCAGTTATGACAGTAGATTGTAGAACATACTATCAAAATGTTTGATGTTATATTCGTAATTGCATTTGTTTGTTTGTTTGATTTGAGGTTTAATGTCCCCGTCAACACTATATAGGTCATTTTGGAGACGCTTCCAATTTTGAGGGATTTTTACTCAATGACATCTCAAGCCCTGCCACCCAATGAAACCAATAGGGTTTATAACCATGGACGGGCCGACTCGCACCGCTTTACCTGGGCAGGCTTAGATCCTCTAAGAGGTTTACCATTGGTTTCAGCTCTGCATGGAAGCATCATGCAGCCCATCTATTTCTTCAAACCACGATGGGTGGGAGCTGGATCATAAGTGCATTAGAATTGGAAATGAAAACAATGACAACAACAACTTCTGTCGTAATTTAATGATGTTAACAAAACTTTTCTATTCATTTGTCTTCAGCATAACAAGCAACATTTGTTTACGGGCACGGGTATTACAGCCTTCAAGAATATTTCACTTAATTATAGCCAATCATTTAACAGAAGTTGACAAAAACCAGTGTATTCCGAGTAAACCTGGCCCATAGGTTATAAAACTTTTTTCATGCTCACTTGAGCATGAAAATCCATCATGCTAATGAATTTCAAAATGCCAACAAGCATTTTAAAGTTTATGAGCAGGACAAACAACATTCTCTACTCATATGAATAGGAAAACTACCATATTTATATGTATTTTCAGATTTATATGAGCATGATAAATTTCATACTCAAGTCAGTTAAGCATGAAAAAGGTTTTACAACCTAGGACCAATTTAGTGTTTTCTTCTGAGTTGCTTCATACATGCTATTTAATCCATTGTATACAGTGGACTCTTCCGTTGTTGGTCAAATCCAATGGCCATATAAGGGGTGTTAGGCCAATTTTTCTTTTTTTTCTATTTTTTGAAGGAAAAAAATTCTATTAGCAAATAGTGTAGGCTCTGATCAGACGCCGCGTAATTCAACCCTAAAAAGGCATATAAAACGCCAATTGTTTATGTCGTCTGCTGAATCTTTTTGTAAACTTCTAAAACATACTTTCTGCATACAGGCAAACAGTGTGGACCCAGATCAGACTGTTCCTTGAGCAGCAGTCCGCTCTGAGTCAACATTGTTTGCAACAATGAATTTTAAAGTAACCAGCAGACAACAAAACAGATGGCAATCTTGTGAGTTAATAGTCGATGGCTGACTATTTAAAGGGACTAAATTCCATGTCCATGCAATTAAGAGAGTCTCGTTGCAAGACCTTCATTTGTACACGTCAGTATAGTGTGTCACACTTGATGGTGACTCATAATCTCCATAACACAATGTTCTTCTTCTAATTCTTTCTGTTCATTGGACTGTTTGCTTTCTGTTTCTTTCATACTGGTGAATGAACATACCTCCTAAGACTTAATCTAAAATGATTTGCATTCCTTCCCAAAAAACCTAATGTTAAAGAAACTGTTCCAATGGTGGGGTGGGGTGGGGTGTGTGTGTATGTGGGGTGGGGGGGGGGATATTTTGACTGTTGGTCAATAGAACATTCTAAAGCAGTGTGCAATCTTTTTTTTTTTCTTTCCTTATTTTTCATAGAAAATAATCAGCAGACAATTTACATGAAAGGTCAAGTCTTATTTTTTTGTAAAAAAAAATGAGAAAATACTTTGAAAATGCCGTCTGCAAGTTGGATGAGTGCTTGAAGGGTAAATATATAAACAGTGTGTGAGAACTGAAGATGAATAATTCTGATCCAATCAAGGTTATGTGGAAGTATTTGTCTACCTTCAAAAGGCAAAGGATTGGCTTTGTGAGCCAGTGGTTGAAGAATATTCCCACTAGCTTTGAGAAGGGATTTATTCATCAAAGAGAATAACTCTGCTTTCCCTTTAAATGTCCCTCTTTGAGATATATCTACTAATCCAAGATGGCCACTGTAAGCATTGTTCTGATTTTGATCCCTATTATTTATGTTAGAAGTTCTCAGATGTTGATCACCCGACTGAGTTTCTGTATTCTGTTCAGCAAAATGTCTCCCTGTTTAATGGTTGCCTGAAAAATAAACAAAATGTATCAATAAGTGTTCAACATTCAAATACGGCTGGCTCAAAGCTGTATTTTTCTATTTTTCATTCAATCATGTCTCCACCACACTGAGATGATACTGTATTCGTATACTGGCAGGCACATACAAGCTACACCAACTAGCATTTTCTAGATTTGTCGCAACTGCTACTTCCAATTTAAATCATTAAACTGATGGGGCCAGAAGGACAAGATCTGATCAGAATTAAAACCCACACCCCTCTTCAACAAAGATAAATTGCACTTTTTGTATTAACCCTTGTCCTGCTAATCCCGGATATGCCATATCTTTGAAACAATGTAGATCCAGATCAGATGGCTTCTGACGAAGCCATCTGATCAGAATCTACATTGTTTGCCATTCAGATTGTAAATTTGTTGCAATAATTTGCATCAAGTAATCTGATTGGTTGATAATCAGTAGTGGGTGTGGCATATATAAATATTCAGCAGGACAAGGGTTAATCTAGACTGAAAAGAAATCGAAGATTTAACCTCTGGGGCAAGAAAACTTTTTTTCAAAGATGCTACTTTTTGACTAAGAAAACTGAAAAGCATAAACATTTTCTCGGAGATGATTCAAAGAAGTATAATTTGCGTCTTTTCAAATCCTGTATGATCATGCTGCTGTATTCTACCAATGTATCAAAATGCAAATGTTTGACATATTGAAACTTCTATAGAGCAAATGCATAATCAGTAAGTATTCTAATGAGGACAACATACATGTATTTCATAAAAGTTTGTAAAACATCCATAGGTCATCCCCATTATGCCTCATAACCTGGTGCTGATAATAATCCACAGTAGTTCAAACTATCCCTATCTTGAACAAATTTCCATGGTCCCAAATTTTTTGTTTTTTTTGTTTTGGGTTTTACGGCCCTTTCAAGATTATTTCACTCATATCGAGCCGATCGTTAATCAGAGGTGGGCGAAAACCGGAGTACCCGGAGAAAAACCACCTGACCTTCCGTTGCAGAACTTGGCGTCTCACACGTGGCCCGGGCTAGGCTCGAACCTACGGCGGTGAGAGACCTAATGACTAAGAGTCAGCGCTCTTATCCACTAGGCCACGGAGGCCCATTCCATGGTCCCAAAGGTTTTGTTTGTTTGATTTGAGGTTTAACGTCCCTGTCAACACTGTAAAGGTAATTTTGGAGACGTTGCTTCCAATTTTGTGGGACTTTTACCCGACATTGAGATGAAATGACATCTCAAGCCCTGTCGCCCAATGGGGTTTATTAGCATGGACGGTCCGCCTCCCACCACGGTTCCTGGACAGGCTTAGATCCTCTAAGCGGTTTACCAGTACTAGTGTGCGGGCTGGATTCAGCTCTGCGGGGAAGCAGCATGCAGCCCATATATTTCTTCAAGCCCCTATGGGCGGGGGCCGCAGTCCCAAAGGTATTCAAGCTATTAAAGTTTGGCTGTGGAAATTATCCAGTACTTCTCTTTCAGGATAATGGATTCGCCCCGTCATATTGTTCATCAGGGTTCGGTTGTTGATAGCATTGAAAGCTTAACAACCTTGTAAGTGGTCAAAATGGAAATGAGCTTGTAAGTGGTCAAAATGGTTACTGTTCTTGTAAGTACAATAATTAACTAATACAGTGGTATTTTTGCCGAAAAAAAAATGTGAGTAGCTTTTGCATTTGCAAAAGCTACTCACATTTTTTCACCAAAAAGAAAAGGTTAACTTACCATATTTAATAATCAAAGTTTTAACTTTACATTAACTAACGACATTGTAAGTTTTGAAAATCTGGTGCCTGTTGTACAAGTTTTACCATAACTCCCTATAAACTGAATCCCTTCAAAGTGGTCTACTATTGAAGGAAAGAATTTGCTCCTCTGGAGCAAATTCTTTCCTTTATGAGCAGGCCCCTATTGATAACAGAACCTAAACATTTTTGAAAGATTTGGCTCCCCTAAATGTGTATACATTTCATTTAAAGAGCCACCAGTTTGTCTCTGAGAAGACTCTAGTACCTGATATTGCCAGTTTTTACTGTCTGGTCTGTTTGTTTCTACTATCCCACCAACTTTGTCTATCTTACAGTGTAGTCGCCCTGCTGCTATAAACCTTGAAAGTTCTCTGGAAAAAAAAGAAGAGTTGAACAGAATAAATACATATTATTACTACTGTAACTTGATCTGCGGCATTGTATCACGATGAATGGATGTTTCAAGATCAACATATCTCATTGGATGCCTGGGTAGAGGGTGAGGCGTAAGATCTGGAAATATGCAAGTGATATTATAATGTGCAGCAGATCAACTTACTTTAGTGATAATACAGTCGAACTTCAATGCCTTGAACACCTTTTGGACCACGAAAATCTGTTCGACACAAGGGTAGTTCGAGCCACTGAAGGTAACTGCCAGGAGGCATAAGGGGGTTAATTTTGGGACATCTTTTTGGTGTTCTATAATAAAAATGTATGCTGTGTGTACTCATTAGAATCGCCTCATAGAGGCGATTCTAATGAGTGCACACAGCATACATTTACAAGAGAATAGGAGAACATTTCCTTAATTACCCTCACTTTCTCTTATGTGGAGAAATTCCCTCGGGACACAAGAACGGGTTCGGCTCAGCCATGGCAAACGAGCCATCGTTGTTCGAGCCATCGAAGTTTTACTGTATGTTAATTATATATAATACCTTTTTGCTTTCAATAAAGTCATTTTTTTTAAACATAAATAAGCGGGAAAATTTGGCGTTATACTCTGTGTGTTAGTCACGTCAGAATTTCACACGTCTGGTTCCGCATTACACATGGCTGATCTCTAACATCGCAAAAACAAATGCCACAGCTCAGAGATAGCAAGGATGGTGATAATGGATCAGAGAATGTGAGTAGGGTGATATGGGATTCTGTATTTTTGTGCCGGATAACTGGTAGTAGACAGCAGTATGTTTTTTTGGTATATAACAACCCTATTATCACTAATTGGCACAGATCAATTTGTGTCCTACTTTCCACCTGTGCAAGGATGTAAAGAACATGACAAAGCAGCCTCTCCATAGCTCAAAGTCCAACGGTAGGTTGAGACAGAAGTTGAAATTGTGAAGCACCGATTGCCTTCAAATTTGCTTACTTTACAGTTGGTGAGGTAACAAGTCATCTGTTTTGTTTTTGTTTGGTTTGGTGTTTAATGCCCCTGTCAATCATATTTAGGTTATATCGAACCAGTCAGTTTACCTAACCACTCTTGTCCAGAGCAGGCTTATAAATAAGCTAATACCCAGTACAGTGCACATTCTTTCACCAGAAACTGACAACTGTCTCTTCTTGAGTCAGTGGAATGGAAAGAATGACCATACAATTACAAGTCATCCATATTCCATTTTATTTAAGGGAGTGAATTTAATTGCAAAAATTGCTCTAAACAAACAGTGAACGTCTGGAACTGATTTGGTTTCTATTACACCACAAAATCTTTGTAACACTACTGGTAGGTTCCAAAGAAGAAATTGTGTTATAACCAAATAAATATGAATAGATTATATAGAAAAATAACCATTAATGGTCATTTTTCTACATTATCTATGTATTTTTGGGAAATAGTCATTTTTCTATATAATCTATACATTTTTGGGATTTATATTTGAACCTCATTATATGTTATATTGAACACTGTTACCTAAACGGTTTAGATGTATGTGTTACAGTGAAAGAGTATCCAATCAATCAGAGTACAGCCCTCACTGTCTACTTTAAGAAGCTTTGGATCTAGGGGCATCCATGTAGCACTCTTAAGTGTGTTAGTGGGGGCGTAGGAGATCTGCGTCTGACCATCGTAATGGTCCCACTTCACTGCAGGCTACTCACATGCCCAGGAAGTGATGAAAATCTGGAAACCTTGATAACAAGGTCAAGGTCACCAAAGTTTAATCAAACCCATGTTAAAATAAGGTCTAGGTCATCAAAATCTTATCAAATCTTCAATATATTGTACCAAGTTTGACCTAAATTCATCCATTTGTTTGTGAGATAGGGTGTAGTTAAGCCATTTTTGGTCCACAATTGAGTTTTTGGGAGTTTGTGACCTTGAAAATAAGGTCAAGGTCATCAGAATCTATTCAAATCTTGAATAGTTTGCAATGATATATTGTACAAAGTTTTCCCAAAATTCATCCATTCGTTTGTGAAATAGGGCCCAAAATTGACTGTTTTTGGGGGCCTTTGCCCTTGAAAAAGGCTGTTTTTCCCCATTCTACTTATGAGACCATGCCAGTTTGGTCAGAAGCCATTGATAGGTTCAAGAGATATAGTACTTCAAACAGCCTTTGCAGACATCCCCAACCCAAATGGGATCGGCATCAAAAACAATATATCTCCCTCCCATTGGTGGGGAGATTTAATTGTGTAGACTGAAAATGGATCAAAAAGAGAGATAGAAATAAAATAACACTTACTGGTCAATAAATTGGATTGTGACACCAAAAGCATTTGCCATGTATTCCAGTGTAAGACTGCTATAGGACTCTAGTAGCTGACTATATGCTACAATCCTCATCTCTCTCACGTAATATCTGTAGTGGGCGGACAATAGACGGTCATACTTCATCATTTCTTCTACTTCAGCTGAAATGGCAATACCACAGAGATAAACTCTATGTTATTTCATGGTCAGTTTGACATTAACCCTTCTCTTGCTGAAAATTCATTTTAGCCACATCCATTTCTGACTTTGAACCAATCGGATTACTTGATGTAATTTGTTCTTACAGATCCATAAACTGAATGTCAAACAGTGTATTTGTTTGTTTGATTTGAGGTTAAACGTCCTCGTCAACACTGTAAAGGTCATTTTGGAAACGTTGCTTCCAATTTTGTGGGACATTTACCCGACATTGAGATGAAATGACATCTCAAGCCCTGTCGCCCAATGAAACCAATAGGGTTTATTAGCATGGACGGTCCGCCTCGCACCGCAGTTCCTGGACAGGCTTAGATCCTCTAAGCGGTTTACCAGTACTAGTGTGCGGGCCGGATTCAGCTCTGCATGGAAGCATCATGCAGCCCATATATTTCTTCAAGCCCCTATGGGTGGGGGCTCTTCAAACAGTGTAGTTCCTGTTCAGATGGCTTCTTCAGAAGCCATCTTATTGAAGAAGCCATCTTATCTGGATCTACACTGTTTCCAAAGATAGGGGTTGTCGAGAACAGCAGGATAAGAGTTAACCTTTAAGTTGTTGAGAAAAACTTCATCTTAAAATGTTGTCTGTTTTCGTTGTCTGCTGAAACTTCTTGCAAACTTTTCAAACATACTTTTGCATACAGACAAACAGTGTGGATCAGGAGCAGTCTGATCTGGGTCCACACTGTTTGCAAAAAAAGACTATAATAATCACCAGCAGACAACAAAGCAGACGACATTTTGTGATTGGCAGCTTACGGATCAACCCTTTGCCCACTACTTGTGACTTTTATTGTGCCAAACAACACTTTCAGCTAGTATGTACGGCTTGGTAAGAAAACCATTTGTGATTCATTATTCTAAATATTCGATTTGTTTGCACATATAAAAATTGGTAAAAGTGTCATTGTTTCACCTCCATTGAAATTGAAACTTCTCAAACAATATGGTGGACAGCATCTGTCAAAACTATAACACAGCATCTAGTTTCAAGTCTTTAAAGAGGTTGATATTGATTTAATAAGGGATGAAATTATTAAAACTATTCAAATGAGTGATCTATATCCTGCAAATTATGGTGAAATTGAAGTGGATCAGATACTCAATATGTGATTGTCCACCTCCCAATGCACAGTTTCAGTCCAATGTTAGAAAGAACATACTGGTACCAGCTATTTATCATTGACTGTAGGGCTCTTAAAAATGGTATAAAAATACAGTACAAAGAATTCAAAGCAGTTTGCATGTAGATTTAATTCATACTGTAATTGAACTTATTTCCATGTATACAAATATTCATGGTTTTCCAGATTCAAGTGCATTCTTTCTAGGCACATGCTTTGTTAGTGTAACCTTTGAACTCCTCATTTGGACCGTAACAAGTCAAAAATCTCTGTTCTTAACATAACAAACATAACGCAAGGAATTATATAGGGGAAAAAACCTTGGGACTTTGGTCTCGGGATTAGCTGGGGTCTCAGGCTGTAATCAAATTAGAACTCAGCCAATACTGTTTGCATCAAAACACCGCCCATAGGGGCTTGAAGAAATATATGGGCTGCATGATGCTTCCACGCAGAGCTGAATCCGGCCCGCACACTAGTACTGGTAAACCGCTTAGAGGATCTAAGCCTGTCCAGGAACCTCGGTGCGAGGCGGACCGTCCATGCTAATAAACCCTATTGGTTTCATTGGCGACAGGGATTGAGATGTCTTTTCATCTCAATGTCGGGTAAAAGTCCCACAAAATTGGAAGCAACGTCTCCAAAATGACCTTTACAGTGTTGACGGGGATGTTAAACCTCAAATCAAACAAACAAACAAAGCATCAAAACACTTCAGGTCAACAGACATCTACATAGAGCACAGCAAAGACTGATCAGACTGTACATGCAGTCTGATCAGAGTCTTTGCTATGCACATGTCATAGTTAAATCTGGCTCAGATTACCTTTGGTTGTTATCTCTAATGAAATTATGAAATAAAATTCTTAGGACTTACCTAGCGATCTAAAAAACTCTGAGTAGTGTGTATCATACAGGGAAAACAGATACGTTCTAATCTTTGGAAGGCCGTGGAGAACTTCTAATATCTCTGACCCTTTCACCACCTGAAAATGAAATACAACCAATCAGCCAGTAATTTTTTTACAAATTTTCAACTATGCGTCCTGGGACTCGCTCAACCAAAAAACTGTGCGTCCCAAATCTGAAAGTATGAGTCCCAATATTTGGAGGGAAAAAAAGGAAGTATAAAAAAGATCGGTTCGGTATAAATGCCATTATTCATAGTTAAAAATAATGCTGTCTAGTATATTTTATATGCAATGAACAGAATCAATCATCAACTTGTGTTGTTTACTAGCCCCCTGCTAAAATGTACGTTTTTTAGTCTATTTTCCGTAATGTTTTCTACTTTCGTTTTCGATAAATGCGCACCGCAACATGTGCGTGAAATTTACTTCATGCACAATGGAGATAATATTCCGAGCCATTATCAACAGACGTTTCCTTCCCTGATTGGGACACCAGCTACCTAGGTTCAGGGGCTGACAAATCCATTGCCCGGCATTCCGGTACAAGTCCAAAATCGCGCCAGGAAGGTGCACTTTGATCTTAGGACGCTCGGTCGGGTAAGTGCAAAAAAATCGTCTACAGCTGTCACTCTTCTGAGTCCTTAAATACAGTAAAACTAGAGTAAGTAAATCACAATAATTGTGCTGCACTGTCCTGCTTTGTCGACAATTCAGAGACAAACCGTCTGTGTATTTATAACAGTTCAATTATGACACTATTGTTAATCCCTGTCATATAATTGCCAAGTAAACATGATTGCCCTGCGGTGCGTGTCTTTCATTTCTGGCAATAAGCCAACTTGAACGAGGTGTGAAAATATGGTCAAGTTATGTCTCTAATTTGCGTTTATTCCCCAATCATAAAATTTAATCCACAATCAATGTGAAAATGATTTACTCGCTCCTCAGACAATTAGCTACATCTAACGGTAGATGCATGCATTATAAAAACGGATCGTGATTGGTTATGTTTTGGCGCCAAATAGCAGACGCTAGGTTTGGCGGGAAAAGTCGAACGCTGTTGTTGGAACTGCTGGGGATAATTCGGGTGTTGTGCAAAGCGCTGTTTTCTATCCATCTCCATTCACAACCGTTTAGCTATCGAGAAAATATTTTTTACCGGTTCCAAACAATTTTTTAAGAATGGGATACTGTGGATACAGCCCATTAAAATAAAACAATGGCATTAAACACGTGCTGTGTTGCTGGCATCGAATGACGTCATTTGACACAGTTACCGATCACGTGCAAAAAAAATGGTAGAGTTGGTTTAAAGGCGGCGATTTGAATGGCGGAAAACTTTGATGTTCGCATTGAACTTGCTTGTGTGAAAGTTTGGGCTCATTTTGGATGGAGGGGATTCTCGTCTTGCGGTTGGATCATTAAATTGTACCTGTATCGATTTTTCGGTGACTCGTTGGGCAGTTGAAGGTTCGGTAAAAGTGCGGTATTTTATCACTTCCGCCGATATTTACAGCAGTGAAAACGAAAGTTGGATTTTTCGCCCATGAAATATTTGCGTCCGACGGACGCACATATTTTATGATCGTGCGTCCTCAGTCCTTTTTATGCGTCCTGGACGCAGGACGCAGGGGTAAAAAAATCACTGATCAGCATTAGGATTTCGTTGTTTGTTTTTGGAGTTTTATGGTCCATTCAACACTATTTAGGTCACAATGAGCCAGTCAGTTTACAGTACAGTGCACATTCTTTCACCAGAAACTGACAACTGCCCTTCTAAAATCAGGGGAAGGGAAGTATGTCTGTGAAGTTTCATGAGATTAAGGCAAATACTTTTGAAGTTATGACCGAGGTCAAGTTTATTTCATAAGGCATGACAAACACACACACAAAATCAATATAGTTATGGCCCATTGTCAGAATGTAGGTCTTGAAATGGTAAGTATGTGTGTGAAGTTTCATGAGAGAAGGCAAATACTTTTGAAGTTATGACCACTGTTATTTTTTTGTCAAGGTGTGACAAACACTCGGACAAAAGCAATATAGTTATGGCCCTTTGTCCGAAATTATGACCAACCTTAATGTTTTTAGTTAAGGCGTGCCAAACATATGGACAAAAGCAATATAATTATGGCCCTTTGTCAGAATGTAGGTCTTGAAATGGTAAGTATGTGTGTGAAGTTTCATGAGAGAAGGCAAATACTTTTGAAGTTATGACCACTGTTATTTTTTTGTCAAGGTGTGACAAACACTCGGACAAAAGCAATATAGTTATGGCCCTTTGTCAGAAATTATGACAAACCTTAATGTTTTTAGTTAAGGCGTGCCAAACATATGGACAAAAGCAATATAATTATGGCCCTTTGTCAGAATGTAGGTCTTGAAATGGTAAGTATGTGTGTGAAGTTTCATGAGAGAAGGCAAATACTTTTGAAGTTATGACCACTGTTATTTTTTTGTCAAGGTGTGACATACACTCGGACAAAAGCAATATAGTTATGGCCCTTTGTCAGAAATTATGACCAACCTTAATGTTTTTAGTTAAGGCGTGCCAAACATATGGACAAAAGCAATATAATTATGGCCCTTTGTCAGATTGTAGGTCTTGTGATGGTAAGTATGTGTGTGAAGTTTCATTATAGTATGGCAAATACTTTTGAAGATAAGACAGGTTAAGTTTTTTGGTTCAGGTGCGACAAACGCATGGACAAAAGCAATTTACTTATGGCCCTTTGTCAGAATGTAGGTCTTCTCATCTGGATCTACGGTATTTGCATAGGTAACAATATTATATATCTACAAAAAATAATGCTGTCTTCTACCAGTTTTCAGACACAAATATACAGAATCACGCTACTCGCGTCTTCTGATTCTGTTTGTTTGATTTGAGGTTTAAGGTCCCTGTCAACACTGTAAAGGTCATTTTGGAGACCTTGCTTCCAATTTTGTGGGACTTTTACCGGACAATGAGATGAAACTAGAGCTGTCAGTGAAACTGACTAGGGCCCCGGCAGCGCCATCAGAAATTTGTGGACGGACAGACGGACAGACAGACGGACGGACAGAGTGATTACTATAGGGCACCCACACTTTCAGTGCGGGGCACTAATGACATCTCAAGCCCTGTCGCCCAATGAAACCAATAAGGTTTATTAGCATGGACAGTCTGCCTCGCACCGCGGTTCCTGGACAGGCTTAGATCCTCTAAGCGGTTTACCAGTACTAGTGTGGGGGCCAGATTCAGCTCTGCCTGGAAGCATCATGCAGCCCATATATTTCTTCAAGCCCCTATGGGCGGGGGCCATTCTGATTCTGTATCACCATCCTTGCTAGCTCTTGAGCTCCAGCATTTGCTGCGACATTAACCATGTGTAACATGGAACTAGAAGTGTGAAATGATGATATCACACACAGAAGTAACATCAAATTTTGCTGCTTATTTACATTTGAAAAAAAAAAAAAAATAGACTATCTGAAAGCAAAAAGGTATAAAATAAACATATTATCACTATAGTAACTTGATCTGCCGCACAGCATCACATCTCTTGGATGTTTCCAGATCTCACACATCACATTTGATGCTCTGCCTCTCATAAGATATGTTGATCTGGAAACTTCATCTCAATGTGATACAATGTGGCAGATGATCAAGTTACTGTAGCATTAACCCTTTTTTGTACCAAATGGCATCTTCCTCCTTATATATAGGAGTTCATTTAAAAATTTGGGGGTGACAGGTTGTGTTTTTATCAAAATTGAATTGGAAAATGACTGAACTTTTAGCAAAAAGTGGAGGCCCTGATCAGACGCCGCGTTCTGCGGCGTCTGATCTTGGCCTGCACTGTTTGCCAGGGTACCCGTTTTGGGGTTTCTGGTACTAAATGGGTTAATGTGTATGTATAAGACTGCAGGAGGCTAACGTCTATCCCTATAGTACCCTACCTTTTCTCGAAGATCTGGTCTTTCTAAAGCAATCATACTACAGACCACAGTGTATGTGACAAATGTTGGGTAATCCATGAGTTCGTAAGATGTAAAAGTTGCAACGGTATCTAAGAAGAGGTTGGCAGCTTTCTTGAAGTCTCTGATAGACATGCAGTATATTCCCCGGTATACTTTTAATCTGTTTCTTCTATCCCAGTCACCACCTTCATCTATTAAACTGAAAATTGGAAACAAAATGCTTTGAATTTAACCCTGCAGTTTACGACAACACCTACCTTTGCAAACATTGCAGATCCAGATCAGATGGCTTCTGAATCTGATCAGTATCTATACTTTGTCACAGGCTTCCGTGGCCTAGTGGGTAAAAGCGCTGACTCTTAATCATTAGGTCTCTCACCACTGTGGTTCGAGCCTGGCTTGGGTCACATGTGAGATGCCAAGTTCTGGAATGGAAGGTCAGGTGGTTTTCTCCAGGTACTCAGGTTTTCGCCCACCTCGTGATTAATGAGTAGCTCGATATTAGTGAAATAATCTTGAAAGGGCTGTAAAACCATGACAAAAAAAGAAAATCTACACTGTCATGCAGTTTGTGAATTGGACAACTATATCAAGTAATTTGATTGGTTGATAGTCAGCTATGTGTGTGACTTAATTAATTTATGCAGTGGGATAAGGGTTAAGTAACTTGAACCCTTTTGTTTGAGATAGGGGTAGTTTGAATTACTGAGGTCGATCCCTAGCACCAGGTGATGAGGCACAACAGAGATCACTAAAGGATATCTTTACAATCTTCTTTCAAATAAAGATATGTTGAGTGTACTCATGAGTAAAATTCTATTGAGAACAGACAACATACCATTTAAAGAGAACAAATAACTGGCAAACTTCCCTAAAATACCCAAATATATGGATATCACCAGCTATTGGAAGAATTCTTTAGGGGTTCAAAAGTGAGTTCTAATTAACCAAACTAAATGACCCATCCGTGTTCGAGTTATAGAAGTTTCTTGATCCCCAAGGAAAAATTTCCCCTAACTGCAGATATTAATATATTTGAGATAATTTACCAACGGTATTTACCAAGAGTAAAATTTTCTTATTTTATCTTGAAAATGTATAGTTCGAACAATTT
Source organism: Lucinisca nassula (assembly GCA_963580285.1). Classification (NCBI taxonomy): domain Eukaryota; kingdom Metazoa; phylum Mollusca; class Bivalvia; order Lucinida; family Lucinidae; genus Lucinisca; species Lucinisca nassula. The sequence goes on along the minus strand of OY757016.1, from coordinate 123,958,845 downwards.
GACATGAGACTGGTGACCTCCATTATCATAATTTCACACCCGACTGAATGCATATATTTATCTTGACCATTTTCCCAAGAGGTCAATACATAGGTCAATAAATGGATGGCTATTCATGAGATGTCGAAAATTCATGGGAACTTTATGAAAACCGACCCGTTAGGCGATAACACTGACTAATTTATTCTTTGCATAAAGGCCAGTGTCATGTCAAATTGCACCAGCTATATGTTGTGTGTACTCATTAGAATCGCCACGATAAGAACTATCACGGGAAGAAATTCCCTAGGGAATCAAGAATGAGTTCAAATTAGCCACTGTAAATGAGCCAACAGTATTCCAGTCACTGCACTTTCTCTATATAAACTGTAGTTACCGTAAATATTTGGACACCTACTCACTACTTGTTCCAAAATATGAACAAGTATAAAAATCTCCTGATTTTGTGTCTGAAAACAGCTGGGAGAGTGGCAAACATTGTAGATCCTGATGAGATGCCCACTTCTGCAGCATCTCATCTGGGTCTACACTGCTCCTGCCTGTCTGGCCGAAGACATACGGTAAATACGGTATATATCATTACAGAATAAAGATCGACTCTGGACTTAGAAGTTTTACTTAACCTCACATAGCAACATATAAGGTGGGACCACTTTATAACACTATTCATGGGATCCAAAGCAGAAACCGTGTTAAACAATTGTGTTATATCCAACTGAAAATGTACAGATTATATAGAAAAATGACCATTTATGGTCATTTTTCTATATAATCTATACATTTTTGGGATCCCTCTTGAAACCGTGTTATATAATGAAGTTCTGGTGTATTTTGTGATAATTTAAGGATAACTTTCCTTATTTCTCCATATAATACTATGTTCTAATGAATACCCACATCATACGATTTTATAGAGAAACTTACATTGTTGGTATTCATTAGAACCATCTTATCAAGGCAGTTCTAACTAATACCCACAACACAGGTTTTTATGGAGAATTGACAAAAAATTCTCCTTTGACCTCTTTATAACACTACTGTTGGTGTCCAAAGCTGAAACCATGTCACTTGATCAACCGAGTTATATTCAAACAAAACTACCATAATTATCCTAAGCATTGGGAAGACAGGCCTAAGCAAACAGTGCAGACCCAGATCAGAATGCTCCTGAAGGATCAGGGTCTTCACTGTTTGCCATTCCATATCCACTTTTTGAACTCCTTGCCGGATCATGAAATAAATTTAAAAGTTTAGCAGAATTTCAGCAAGACCTCAAGATGTTCGAATTTTTAGTATTTTTATGTTTTGTAGATTATATAGAACTAGAGCTGTCAGTGAAACTGACTAGGGCCCCGGCAGCGCTATCAGAGGAGTAGGAAAATTTGTGGACGGACAGAAGGACAGACAGACAGACGGACGGACAGAGTGATTACTATAGGGCACCCACACTTTCAGTGCGGGGCCCTAAAAATGCCGTTTTCATAGTCATTTACCTACACAATCTATATATTTTGGGATCCATATTTAAACAGTTATATCCGAAACTATGTTATAATGACGTTTGCTTTGGAGTTCAAAAACCTTGTCAATATGCTTTAGGCAATGTTGAGCCAGTCAGTAACCCATCCAAATTTTTCCTGGGCAGAAGGAAAATAGATTCCTTTATCTTCTCAAGGTAAAAGCAGGTGTGTGACAAAACAAAATGACTTTATGAGTGTAAAGAAGAACTCATTGCATATTTCTAACCTTTGTGCTTTCTCCAGGTTCCTGGTTATGAGATCATGGTCCATATAAAATATACCAATACGTATGAGATGAAACACTAGATCTAGTCGGTAACCTAGTGTCACGGTCTTCTCTTGTGTCTTACGAAACTGTGACAAACACTCCTCCTGCAAGAAGCGGAGAACACAGAATAGACAAGCTTCCTATTACCGTATTTACCCGAAGAATTCAGACACAGCAGCTCTGAACTATACTTGTTCTAAAATTTGAACAAGTAGAATTTTTAGTTCAATTTTTGTGTCTAAAATAGCTGGATGATTGGCAAACAGTGTAAACCAAGATGAGATGCCACATTCTGTGGCATCTCATCTTGGTCTACACTGTTTGCTCAGGCCTTTCTGTTCAGGCCTTTACATGCAGTAAATACAGCAGCTGTAATGCTCCTAAAATTTAAACAAATTTATTTCATGATCAAGCAAGGAGTACAAAAGATGCAGACGGAATGGCAAACAGTGTAGACCCTGATCAGACTGCTCCTTCTGGGTCTGCACTGTTTGCTTAGACCTGTCTGTCCCAATACTTAGGATCATTACGGTAATCTTGCATGAAATTTAATAGGTCCAGGTAAAAGGGAGTATCAAGGATAATTAAGGGATAATTTTCCTTATCACATATTCAGTACTATATTTAACACGATAACCCATGTTTTGCATGTGTGATAATGCTTGTTTCCATTTCCGGTTATCAGACCGGGCGGGCTGATAACCGGAAACAGTGTATTTTGAACGGACAGCGGTTATCAGCCCACTCATGACGTTATTGTGACGTTGCCAATTACATGACGTAACGCGAATAGTTAGGCGTGACGTTACGCGCTTTTTTGCTTGAATCACGCTTTTTATCATATTTTTTTTTTCAATTTATGAACGTCAAACACAGTAAGAATAGGATCTGAATATGTGATAAACAAATTATAACATGGGGTTTTGGTTATTGCCCTCTGTATCAACCCTCGACCATTATCTGCCCTCAGGCTAAAGCCTTCGGGCAGATAATGGGGTCTCGGGTTGATACATCGGGCGATAACCAAAATCCCATGTGATAATCTCTAATTATCTTTTGTTAGAAAAATAATTATGTTTTGGGTATTTGTTAGAATTGCCTAAATTGTAAAAATATGGCCACTTGGTTCACATGCAGAGAGCATGCGGAAGGCACTCTACTGAATCTGGTGGTGGACTCAGCGAATTTGCCAAATATATTGACAACTCTTGAATAGCTCCTCCTAGTCAATCTTATCTGGGACTACTATAGTCTATATATGCACCAAACAAAGTACCAAACTTCAGGGCTAAAATGGTTAATGGTCCAGTCATCACTATTAAGGCCATATTGAGCCAATCAGCATACCCAACACCACATTTAATGTGTAGGTTAATGCATACATGTACATTGTAAGTGGTTAACCACTACAGTGCACATTCTCTCACTGTGAAAGTACACCACAACCTCATTATAACACTGTTCATTATAACATGCTTTTGGATATAACAGGGTTTCAAGATGGATCCCAAAAATGTATAGAGTATATAGAAAAATTACAATAAAGGGTAATTTTACTATATAATTTACACATTTTTATCTGGATATATAGTTCGAACAAATTGACCTGATACTAACCTTTATGCATGGAATAAATTTGTCAGTGTTATTGCCTAATACGTCGGCTTTCATAACCTTCTCGTGAATTTTCAGCATCACGTGAATAGCGGCACATTTACCGACCTCTATGTATTGAATAAAACAATATCGTCATTTTCGGGAGACGGTGAAGATAAATACATGCATTCAGTTGGGTGTGAAATTATGTTAATAGAGTTCACCAGTCTCAGGTCAATTTGTTCAAACTATAACATGGTTGTTTAACTAACCTAACATGGTAGTTTAACTAACAGTTCCTGCTTTGAAACTCCATTAATAGTGTTATAAAGAGGTTTGTGTGTATACCCAGACTTTCTGTTTTTCTATGAAATTTATCAATTTTTGTGATCAGTATTTGTGACCATTTATGGTCATTTTTCTATATAAACTATGCATTTTTGGGATCCATCTTGAATTGATGTTATATCCAAAACTGTGTTATGAAAAACAGTGCTGTTATGAGGCTGTGGTGTAACAATTGTTACTTGTAACATAGTTTCTTTCTGCACTGGACAAACATTGAGACATTGTTGTCTATTTACCTTGTCTCCAATTTTACAGAGGTACTCGGCCTTTTTCAGCATATTTTCTCTTATCTCAGATTCTCCTAGATTAGTCTCTGCATCTGTGATTGCCTCATCCAGTTTCTTCAATTCTACCTCATTTGCTGTCTTCATCTTTTTAAGGACGGCCTGATCTGCTCTCCATCCCAGGTCCTTACAGCACTCATCATAGTATGGGGCCATGTCTGTAATAAAAACGCTTGAAAGTGTCAACCTTTAACCTGCTGAATGAATTCATTAATTAACCCAGGCCAATTGCTGACTATCAACCAATTAAATTACTTGATATATCTGTTCAATTCACCAGCCCCCGCCCATCGGGGCTTGAAGAAATATAAGGGCTGCATGATGCTTCCACGCAGAGCTGAAACCGACTGCACACGAGTACTGGTAAACCGCTTATAGGATCTAAGCCTGCTCAGGCAAAGCGGTGTGAGTCGGCCTGTCCATGCTTATAAACCATGTTGGTTTTATTGGGCCACAGGGCTTGAGATATCATTTCATCTCAATGTCGGGTAAAAGTCCCACAAAATTGGAAGCAACATCTACAAAATGACCTATAGTGTTGACGGGGACATTAAACCTCAAATCAAACAAACAAACAAATCTGTTCAATTCACAAACAGCATGACAAACTGTAGATCCTGACCAGAACCAATCTATCTACACTGGTCGCAAAGGTAGGGATCATCGTGTTCAGCAGGATAAGGATTAAGGATAAAGATTCTGTCAATCATTTACAGTTCCCCTATACTACCAGTTCTCTCTTAACAGTATTAATCCATTTTATATTAGAAGCCCCAAAACTATCCACTGGCAAACAAGGCAAGCCTAGATCAGATGCCACACAATGCGGTTTCTCTGTTGGCAAAAAATGTGCCATTTTATAAATAAATCTAAAACATGAGGGTTATAATGGCCCTAAATTGCCCACCTGATCCATATTGTACAAAAGAAACATTGGAACACTTTCAGTATCAATTTCAGTAGAGTCACCCAAAGAAACATTCCTGTGAAATCATTTCAAAATCCATCTACCTGTTTAGTGGCAAAAGTCATTTAAATGTTGTTGTTTTTTATTTTTAGCAAGGTTACTATCTTGTTCATCAGAGCAGAACTGTTTGAGTAATTTTGGTAAAGGATCAACCAAGGAAGATTCAAGTGAAATTATTTCAAAATCCATCCACCAGTTTAGGAGAAGTCATTTAAAAGTCTTTCTAGTTTTAGCTCTGGGGACATCTTTTTCATCCGAGCATAACAGATTGAACAATTTTAGTAGAGCATCACTCAAGGAACAGTCCTGTGAAATAATTTCAAAATCCATCCACTGGTTATGGAGGAAATATCATTGAAAGGATTTACTTTTTTAGCTCTGGTGCCTGGTAAGTAAGTAAGTAACAATTTTGTTTTACGAGGGTTACAACATTTAGCATGTACAATAGCTAATCTTCCATGAGGCCCTCAAAGAAAAATAAAATTTACAATATGAGAAACACGTTACTGTACACAATCAAGATACAATTTACAATATGAGACACATGTTACTGTACACAATAAAAGATAGAAAAAACAAACAAACTAGAAATGTGTCAATACAACACAAATGCCCCCGCCTAGGGACCTACCTCACCCCCCCCCCCCCCAAATCACCTTAAGGTCATGCGGCAGGGGCGGGGTTATGGCTGAATGAAACTTCTGACATGTATCTATCATCATTCCAAATATGTAGCAAATCCATCACATGGTTCAAGAAATATGAGCTCTCAAAAAATATAATATAAACTAGAGCGCGATGACAGTTTTTCTAAAAATAGCCACTGTGACCTTGACCTTGAGGCCATGACCTTAAAAGTCGAACTTGCACAAGATATTTTTATAAGGAACATTTGTGTGAATTTATATTGAAATTGGTGGTACAAATACCTTAACCAAAGTCTTAAACATTAAAAATTGTCTAATTCTGTGACATTGACCTTGAGGTCATGGGTATGGGTGGGGGTATTGCTGAATAAACCATTGGACCTATATGTATCATCATAGTAAATATAAACCAAATCCATTGTATGGTTATGAAAATATGAGCTCAAGTTCTACCTGGTACAAATACCTTAACCTGGGTGTTAAACATTAAAAATTTCAAAGTCCACGACCTTGACCTTGAGGTCATGGGTATGGGTGGGGGTATTGCTGAATAAAACTTTGGACCTATATCTATCATCATACTAAAAATAAACATTGTATGGTTTTGAAAATATGATCTCAAGTTCTATGTGGTACAAATACCTTAACCTGGGTCTTAAACGTTAGAAATTTCTAAGTTCGTGACCTTGACCTTGAGGTTATGGGTATGGGTGGGGATATTGCTGAATAAATCTTTGGACCTATATCTATTATCATACTAAATATAAACCAAATCTATTGTATGGTTTGGAAAATATGAGCTCAAGTTCTACCTTGTACAAAAACCTTAACCTGAGTCTAACAGGATTACGTACGTACGTACACACTTTCGTACAGAAGGACGTACATTCGGACACCTGTACGCACGTACACACGTACGGAAAACCGAAAAACTATATGCCCCCGGCATCATCCGATGCGGGGGCATAAAAACAATGTCAAGAAAGCAATTGATTTGTAGATGAATGTCAGTGATCATTTATCCTCGGATGTCAAAAAGGGTGATTCATTGCACTAGCCATTTCAAACATCTACTGCGAAAAGTGTCAAGTAATTGTGCAGGGTTTCACCTCATTAGGCAAGCTGTTCCAGATCAGACAGCCAGAGTACATCATACTGTGCTTAAAGCACTCTTTTCTAGGCCTTTGTGGAACAAAACACCCAGATGCTGAAGACCTTTAGGAAACAGGGGTTATTTCATTGTAAACTTTGAACATAAACTTTGCTTTTCGAAGGTATATACGATCATACAGAGATAGAATTTTTAAAGACTTCATTGCTTCCTGGGAATCTTCAACATTATAATCAAGAATAATTCGACATGCTCGTTTCTGAAGCCTGAAAATTTTCAGTTTGTTAGAGTTACTTGTATTACCCCAGATAATGTTGCAAAAATCTAAATGTGGTTGTACATAGGATTTGTAGAATTGAATATGATGAGCCTGTGATAGGAAATGTTTAATTTTCGACAGTACCCATATATTGGATGAAATTTTCTTACTTGTGTGCTTGACATGATCAGACCAGTGCAGGTTGTTGTCCACATGAACCCCTAAAATTTTTGTCACTTGAGACCATCTGCACAGCTTCATTCATATAGTGAAGTTTCAGATCAACTGCACAACATGATCCAATATATGGTTACTGTCGAAAATTCTTTAAGGTATTTGTGCAAGTGGTCGGTTTGTGACACGTGTTAAAAATGATTGTACCTTTTTAATCTCGCCATGCTAATCCCAGTGTTATTACGGATTACAATTAATTAGTTTACTGATTGATGTAAGCATGAACCCTCAACAGATTAACATTAGTCGGTAAAATATCACATTTAGTTAAACCAGGGTTACGGCGAAGACGATATAATTGACGAATTACCAATGTCATGTATTTACGTGACTACACGATCGTACTTTTTATCGCTCGGTCAAAGAGTGTTTCGGTGTTTACTGGTGACATAAATGTCTGTAATTCTTCAAAATGCAATCACTTTAGCAACTACAGGAAGTCAGACTTAGTGCAGATGCTTCCCTTACGTATTTGTTCACAAAATTATGAGCTACCGGTAGTTTCACATACATGTTTGTCCGAACACAACATGATATTTTTATAATGTGGCGTTATTTGACTAGAAGTGTGAGAATAAATCGGAGCAAGTGCATATTTTTTGTTTGTTTTTTTGTTTCTTTTTTTGTGTGTGTTTGGGGGGGGGGGGGGGGGGGGAAAGAGTGGGTTTAACTGGGTTATACATCATTATTTTCCTAATATTTCTACAAAACATCAGATTGTGGCTGCTTCTTAGACACATCAGTGGAATAGTTCTAACTAGTACCCACAATCTACACGTCAGTTATTCATATGGATGTGTATGATAATAAGAAATTTTTGTCTATGTTCTATGCGCAATCAACATCAGAACTCCAACTTTTTAGTTTTTATATGGGAATCCAACTTTTTACCTGTGAATCCAACTTTTTACAAGGAAGGATTCCTGGAATCCTGTTTTCAAAATCCTAGTGAGAGCTCTGCATGTTTCTAGCATCTTTACCTTTGATGATGAAATTATTGATTCCGAGGGCCCCAAGAAGAATGGAAAAGTTAAGAAAAATTTGGTCATTTGTAAAGTCCCTGAAAAAAGAATCATTTGGGATCACTTCACTTAGGGAAAATGGAATTTTGAAAACTGAATCGCGTGACAAGGCAAATATATGTAAAAAGCAGTTTCAATAGGCGTTTACACGCGAAGCTGATGGTGAGCTACCATCAAAAGGTAAAAGCCTGTTCCCCTCTATGGGGGACATAACAGTTGGGGTCGCAAAACTGTTGGACAAGCCCAACATACATAAGGCATCTGGGCCTGATGGTCCACATGCCCGGGTACTTAGGGAATGTAGTTCTGAAATATCTCCCCTGCTGGCCCTTATTTTCAATGAATCACTTGCTCATACGACTGGCAACAAGCAAACATAACCTTGGTCTTTAAGAAAGGAGAAAAATATGATGCTGAAAATTAGACCGATGTCGCTCACACGTATCTGTTGCAAAACCCTGGAGCATATATTAGTTAGCAACATTAACAATCACCTAGCCTCTGAAAGCATTCTTGCTGACTGTCAACATGGTTTCTGAAATCGAAGGTCTTGTGAAACTCAATTAGTTCAATTCTACCATGACATAGTGAGCAATCTGGATGGGACCATTAATCATGGCCACAAACAGACGGACCTGATTATCATGGATTTTGCCAAGGCCTTCGACAAGTACCTCACAGGAGGCTATTGTACAAATCGGATCATTATTGGATAAGAGGATCCACACTTACGTGGGTTAGCTCATGGCTCTCTGGATGCACACAACAAGTTATACTTGATGGCCAAGCGTCGGATCTAATCCCTGTTTTGTCTGGTGTTCCACAAGGTTCGGTACTTGGATCGGTCCTTTTCTTGATATTTATTAATGATCTTCCTGATAATATCAGGTCATCTGTTCGCTTGTTTGCTGATGATTGTGTTTTGTATAGGAATATATATACTTCTTCTGACTGCCTTATCTTACAAGATGACCTGGAATGCCTAGCATGTTGGGAGACCGATTGGCAAATGAAGTACATTGTGGCCAAATGTCATTCAATGAGGGTGTCACGGTACCCTCCAGACAAGCAGATTAAATTCAACTACATCAGCATACATTGGAACATGTCCAATCCGCAAAATATTTTGGTTATCACCATCACTGATAATCTTGATTGGGGTCAACATATTTCTGAGATTACATCTAAGGCAACTAGGACATAAGGGTTTCTTAGACGCAATTTGGCTTTTGCTCCTAGGCAGACAAAGGATGTTGCATACAAAACCTTGGTTCGACCTCAACTCTGGTATGCATCACCTGTTTGGCATCCCCATGTTAAAACTCAGGTTCAACAGGTTGTGAAGGTTCAGAGGACGGCTGCCCGATGGACTTGCAGGCGATGACAGAACAGAAGTAGTGTTGGTGAAATGCTCAATGAGCTGGAGTGGCTATCCTTGGAGGCCCGTCGCAAGCAGTCCTCTTTAATAACCTTCTTTTATAAGATACACTTTGACACAGCGTCTCTTAATAAAGATAAATACTTGACCACTGTGACTACTTCAACTCAAACAAGGGCATGATTCAACCCATTGAAACGTCAGACCTCTGACTCCACAGTAGCCAGGATTATAGATCAGTCGTTGATGCCGAACTTTGTCATATGTTTTGCAAAGTCCAGCAGTATGAAGTCAACCTTGTCTCTTTCTGAACACAGCTTGTTTGCAATGCCCTGGATGCGATCCATAGAAATACCAAAACGCACCTGTATTTACCAAAACGCACTGCCAATATTGGATTTTTCTATGTTGGGCAGGGTGAATTAGAGGATTAGAAACTTAGAAACAAATATATATAATATATATTTAGGATATAAATATAGGGGTTTATACATATTATACATTTGAGCCAGGGCTCAGCAGTTCCTACCAAATCGCACTGTCAATATTGGATTTTTCTAAGAATGCCAATCTGATGCGTAAAAAGTATTTCCGACTGCCGCAGTTTTATTGGTCTCAGTGGGCCCCGACAAGTGTACAAGATCAGGGTCATAGTCCCAGGAATGCAGTCTGATTCATCATGTTAACAAGTTTTTGTAATAAGCACCCCTCTAAACACCACGTTATACGCTGATAACTGCAGTTTACAGGGGTAGACACTTTTTTTCTTATTTCCGTGCTCCAAGACATAGGCTGTGGGTACTCGTTAGAATCAACTCAACAAGCGGTTTTAATGAACACCCACAATCTATATTTGGAGAATAAATAAGAAAAATAAGAAAAAAACATGTCCAAAAGTTCAAAATAGAAGTGGCGGCAATGATCAGGAATCGATACAATCAACCCACAGCTCCCATCAGAGACACCAAAGGGAAAGACACACAATCATGAAACAACAGACCCTAATGGAAACACCAGCAGCGGCTCATTCTGATGCACGCCTGACTGATAATCAGGAGGACGATCTGGCAAGTAAAAGCGTGGCTATGTAAACTGACCGGCTCAACATTGACCTAAAATAGTGTTGAATGGGCCGTTAAAATCCAATACAAACGAAATAAAGGCCCGATGTTTCTTAGTTACATTGGGCTAAACGGAACACAACTCGGCCTAAACAATGATGTGCATTATAGATACATTTTCCCAGCTAGCACAAAATAACGGGCCAACGCCAGGCAGACAGCGATATGACACTGTGGGTCCCACATGCTTTGCTTGCTGGGATATCTACAGCCCATTAGGAGCATCTGAGTATTAAAGTTCAAGATAAAAGGTAAGCTTACCAATGCACATCAAATCCCAATATTGGCAGTGTGTTTTGGTAAATACAGATGCTACTCCACTGACATCTTTACACCATTCAAGTAAGAGAACGCAACTCGAAAAACACACTAGCAATATCGGTTTATATCCATTATAGATACATTATCAACAACCCAAAATGAACATCTGAGTATCAAAGTTCAAAATAAAAGGTTCACGTTATTAAAAGAAACCAATAACCCTCTGATATATACCGTAACAAGCAAATTCGTTGAATTGATATCCCCCGCCGAATGGGTTTTTCGTGTAGAATGGCAAGAAAATATATCTGGCCAAAATTGAGGATGGTTCTAAGAAGCAAACTAGAGACAATAAGGGCCCCGCTGAACATTTACTCCCTGGATGAGAGGCTGTACCCTGACCTACTGACCTAATTATCAGTAGAGATTAACTTGTCTGTCAAAGTTGAGGTTTATTTACCTGTTATGTGGTTTCAAGGATACCAAAATAAAATTCGCGAATATTAAAAAAACCCGATATAATCACCGAATAGACAAAATTCCTCAATTTCAATCATTTAAGGGGAAATAACTCTGGATAAAAAAGTCAATCCAGGTCAATCCGAAAAAAAAATTGCGCGTGCATCACGGCAGCATAATAATACATATTTATTTCAAGTTTCATTTTATTCCATGCAATAGTTGCTGATAAGGGGTTCCAGACAAAGTGAGACGACGAAAAATCCAGAATTTTAATCATTTAAGGGGCCATAACTCTGGGTGTAAAAAGTCAATCCGAAAAAAATTTGTGCGTGCATCACCACAGCATAATAATACATATTTATTTCAAGTTTCATTTAATTCCATGCAATAGTTGCTGAGAAACAGTTCCCGACAAAAAAGTGAGACGACGAAAAATCCAGAATTTCAATCATTTAAGGGGCCATAACTCTGGATGTAAAAAGTAAATCCGGAAAAAAAATGTGCGTGCATCACAAACAGCATAATAATACATATTTATTTCAAGTTTCATTTAATTCCATGCAATAGTTGCTGAGAAACGGTTCCGGACAAAGTGAGACGACGAAAAATCCAGAATTTCGATCATTTAAGGGGCCATAACTCTGGATGTAAAAAGTCAATCCAGAAAAAAAATTGCGCGTGCATCACCGCAGCATAATAATACATATTTATTTCACGTTTCATTTAATTCCATGCAATAGTTGCTGAGAAACAGTTCCGGACAAAGTGAGATGACGAAAAAATCCAGAATTTCAATCATTTAAGGGGCCATAACTCTGGATGTAAAAAGTCAATCCGAAAAAAAATTGCGCGTGCATCACTGCAGCATAATAATACATATTTATTTCAATTTTCATTTAATTCCATGCAATAGTTGCTGAGAAACGGTTCCGGACAAAGTGAGACGACGAAAAATCCAGAATTTCAATCATTCAAGGGGCCATAACTCTGGATGTAAAAAGTCAATCTGAAAAAAAATTGCGCGTGCATCACCACAGCATAATAATACATATTTATTTCAAGTTTCATTTAATTCCATGCAATAGTTGCTGAGAAACGGTTCCGGACAAAGTGTGACGGACGGACGGAAGGACGGAAGGAAGGACGGACAACGCCAAAACTATATCCCTCCGTCTTCGGCGGGGGATAAAAATTCGGCTATAAGACGAGGATTTTTCCCTCCAAAATGAGCAAAAAATGACCCCGTCGTATAGCCGAGGTCATGGACTGCAGGCTTTTTTCCGACAATGTCCGGCGAAGACCAGACATACGGAAAAAGCTGATTGGTGATTTTTGAATTGATATAAATCGCCGCCGACAAACCACTGCTACAATTTTTCTGCACGCGATCGGTAAATGACGTCATCCGACGCCATTCCCCCCACACGTGTTTAATGTCATTGCATGTATCTCTTCCATAAAAAAAATGTTTGGAACCAGTAAAAAATATTTTCCCGATAGCTGAGCGCTTGTGAATAGAGGTGGATAGAAAATCAGTGCTTTGCGCAGCTCCCGGATTATCCCCAGAAGCTCTGTGTCAATAACCAACAACAGCGTTCGACATTTCCCGCCAATGTCTGCTATTTGGCGCCAAAACATAACCATTCATGAGACCGCAGAATAGTCCGATTTTATAATGCAAACATCTACCGTTAGATGAAGCTAATAGTCTGAGGAGCAATTAAATCAGTTTCACATTGATTGTGGATTAAATTTTATGACTGGACGATAAACGCAAATTAGAGACATAATTTGATCATATTTTCACACCTTATCGACAGGCACCGCAGGGTGGCAATTATACAACAGCGATTAACAATAGTGTCATACTTGAACCGTAATAAATACACAGATGGTTTGTCTCTAATTGACAGCAATTTACTTACTGGTCTAGTTTTACCGTATTTAAGGACTCAAAAAGAGTGGCAGTTGTAGACGATTTTTTTTTTGCACTTGTCCCGACTGAGCGTCATAAGTTCAAAGTGCACCTGCCCGGCATGATTTCGGTCTTGTCCTGGACGGCCGGGAAATGGATTTGTCAGCCCCTGTCGTCTATTAAACAGAAGTCTGTGTAGCCTAAGCCAGCAAAGCATGTACCGGGCCGACAGCGATACGACGTATCGGCCCGATGTTTGCCGCTATTTTGTGCTAGCCGGGAAGTTGGTTCTGAAACTGAATAGGTAGGCGTTGTGTTCCCCGATAAAGAAAAACGTTCAGTTACTTATAAAAAGCTGCAACAAATATTTCTAAATTTTGTGGATGGCAATGAATTTCCCCCCTTTCCCAACGCTTAATAGACGTACCTATTCAGATTCAATAAGAGTTGTCTCTCTTTGTAACTCTTACAAACATACACAGAATGTCAACAGACATAAACAAGCGGCCAAACAAGTCATGTTAGGGGTAAGTAGGGGGGTTTTCTGGCGAAAAAAGGCCCATTTCTCACATCTAAATGGCATCTGGTGGTAGCAGATATAAGCCCGAAGGTTATGGCAATAATTTGACCCGTCTTCTAAAAGAGTATAAGCAAAATCCCACCTTTGAAAAACTGAAAAAGGGGTCCCGTCTTATAGCCGAATTTTAACGGTAATGGACATTTACGAATAAAAATGTGCCGGGGCACAGCATTTCTTACCATTTAAATGTGAGCTCAGCGAAAACTCAGAAAAGCCTGCGCATTTACGCAGTCTAATCAGTCTTCGTTGTGCATGCTAAGCTTGAGAATCTAAGGGCCAAATACTCCTTCATGCAGAAGTCTCTGGTCAGACATATACTATATAGATGCGCAGGGCACACATGTAAATTGTAGGAAATGTTGTGCCCTGCCTCAAATGTTAACATGTATATTAATTTATCAATATATTATTATATAGACACATCCAAACACTACGTCATCACTCAATAATACTATTTGCCGGGACTTACCGGTGGTGGGCAAAAAACGTCTTTGGCTGTTTATCGCCATTGTAAATGTGATGTTATTTTCTGTAAATTTGTATTTATTTGCAATCGAAATGACAAAGTTGACCTTTAAACTTTTATAATAGACATGCCTTAGCTAGTAATTATTGGTTTCTATAAGATTTGAAGATGTTTTTGGTGATATGCATGTAATGTGGCGGAACGGTCTTAATTATTTGTAATAAAAATGCGGAAAAAGCGTGAATAAACGTGGAAGATGCATAAATAACTCTAAAATATATTTATCTACTCAAAGTGAAATTCAATCAATTTTCTGTGACAATCAACTAAAATATGTGCGTAATATTAAACCTATATACAATGTGTTTATAAGGAACCAGCGGCTTTTTGCCAACCACGAAAGATCGTCATCAAAAGGAAAAGTAATTTTGCCCATCCGCAATGTCATGTAAACAAGGTCACGTGTCAAAACATTGGATCCGTCTATATATATTTCTAATCCTCTTTTGAAAAACTGCTGAATTTCCCTCTAGCATACATAGAAAAATCCAATATCGACAGTGTGTTTTGATAGTGTTTATGCACCCCCTGGATGGATTCTGATGGTTGTCACTAGTATCTATTTCTTCAAGCCCCGATGGGCAGGGGCTGGCAACATCCTATCTATCTATCTACTGATACTGCGTCGGTCACATTTGACCATTACCGCAGGTGTACATTACATACACTCCAGGTTTGCAGGTCAGGTCATCTGTTCGCTTGTTTGCTGATGATTGTGTTTTGTACAGGAATATATATACTACTTCTGACTGTCTTATCTTACAAGATGACCTGGATAGCCTAACACGTTGGGAGGCTGATTGGCAAATGAAGTTCAATGTGGCCAAATGTCATTCAATGAGGGTGTCACGGCACCCTCCAGACAAGCAGATTAAATTCAACTACTCATTACATCAGCATACTTTGGAACATGTCCAATCGCAAAATATCTTGGTATCACCATTACTGATAATCTTGATTGGGGTCAACATATTTCTGAGATTACCTCTAAAGCAACTAGGACATTAGGGTTTCTTAGACGTAATTTTTTGCACCTAAGCAGACAAAGGATATTGCATACAAAACCTTGGTTAGACCTCAATTAGAGTATGCATCACCTGTTTGGCATCCCCATGTTAAAACTCAGGTTCAACAGGTTGAGAAGGTTCAGAGGACGGCTGCCCGATGGACCTGCAGGCGATGGCGGAACAGAAGTAGTGTTGGTGAAATGCTCGATGAGCTGGAGTGGCCTTCCTTGGAGGCCCGTCGCGAGCAGTCCTCTTTAACCTTCTTTTATAAGATACACTCTGACACAGTGTCTCTTAATAAAGATAAATACTTGACCCCTGTGAATACTTCAACTCAAACAAGGGCATCAAAACTAAACAACAGTCAATATCGTAGGTACCAGGCCTATAGTGATGCCCTGAAGAATTCTTTCTTCCCTAGAACGGGTAGGTATAATATGCGAAATCAAGTTGATTTCGCGAAATCAGCCCGATTTAGCGAAATCAACTCATAAAATCAACATTTTTAAAAAACAGGCAAAAAAATGTTATTGCATAGTATCTAGAATGTTATAATACATTTATGAGCCAAGTTTCATGAGAAAATTTGAATATTTAGTATGTATTTGATCGGACATCCTATTCTGCCACTTGATTTCGCTGGTAATCACATGTGCGAAATCAACTTATTTTAGCGAAATCAATGTATAAAATAAATATTTCCCAGAACTGAATAAAACGTATTTGTTCATATTATTAATCATGTTGTTAAACATTTATGAGGCAAGTTTCGTGATGAAATTTGAATGTTTAGTAAGGTTTTTGGGAGGAAAATTTATTCTGCCACTTGATTTCGCTGGAAATCACATGTGCGAAATCAATTCATTTTAGCGAAATCAATGTACAAAATAAATATTTCCCAACACTGAATAAAAATGCATATTGTTAAGAAAGTTGATAAACATTTTAGGTCCAAATTTCACGAGAAAATATAAATATTTTTTAGGAAAATATATTCTGTCACTTGATTTCGCTGATAAGCACATGTGTGAAATCAACTCCGTTATCAATGTGTAACAGCATTTGTTTTCCAAAAACGATTAAAAACTCGCTTTGCCTATTATTAAGAATGCTGGCAGTATACATTTATGATCCAAGATGCATCTGAAAATATTATGGTCTGGAATAAAAGACGCATATCAAAATATTGCTAATTGATTAGTCAAACAAAATCTTAATTACTCCAATACTTGTTATCTGCTTTTCTTCATCATCATCCTCATCATATCATCATCATCATCGTCGTCCATGTCGTCGTCCTTCTCCTCCTTAAGCAAGGACTGCAAGGGACTGCACTGTTTGCCACGGTACCCCTTTAGAGATGTCAGATTGTATTTTCATTAAAATTTAATTGGAAAATGACTGAACTATTAGCAAACAATGTAGGCCCTGATCAGACGCCGCTTTCTGATACTAAATTGGTTGTATTTTCATCAAAATTTAATTGGAAAATGACTGAACTTTTAGCAAACAATGTAGGCCCTGATCAGACGCCGCATTCTGCGGCGTCTGATCTTGGCTTACACTGTTTGCCACGGTACCCCTTTCGGGGTTTCTGATACTAAATTGGTTAAATTGATTGTATTTGCATCAAAATTTAATTGGAAAATGACTGAACCTTTAGCAAACAATGTAGGCCTTGATCAGACGCCGCATTTTGCATTCTGCGGCATCTGATCTGGGCCTGCACTGTTTGCCATGGTACCCCTTTCATGGTTTCTGATACTAAATTGGTTAAATTTAGAGATGTCAGATTGTATTTTCATTAAAATTTAATTGAAAATGACTGAACTATTAGCAAACAATGTAGGCCCTGATCAGACGCCGCTTTCTGATACTAAATTGGTTGTATTTTCATCAAAATTTAATTGGAAAATGACTGAACTTTTAGCAAACAATGTAGGCCCTGATCAGACGCCGCATTCTGCGGCGTCTGATCTTGGCTTACACTGTTTGCCACGGTACCCCTTTCGGGGTTTCTGATACTAAATTGGTTAAATTGATTGTATTTGCATCAAAATTTAATTGGAAAATGACTGAACCTTTAGCAAACAATGTAGGCCTTGATCAGACGCCGCATTTTGCATTCTGCGGCATCTGATCTGGGACTGCACTGTTTGCCATGGTACCCCTTTCATGGTTTCTGATACTAAATTGGTTAAATTGATTGTATTTGCATCAAAATTTAATTGGAAAATGACTGAACTTTTAGCAAACAATGTAGGCCCTGATCAGACGCCGCATTTTGCATTCTGTGGCGTCTGATCCAGGCCTGCACTGTTTGCCACGGTACCCCTTTCGGGGTTTCTGATACTAAATTGGTTAAATCGATTGTATTTTCATCAAAATTTAATTGGAAAATGACTGAACTTTTAGCAAACACTGTAGGCCCTGATCAGACGCCGCATTCTGATCTGGGCCTGCACTGTTTGCCACGGTACCCCTTTCGGGGTTTCTGATACTGTATAATTGGGAGTATTATGTTCTGATACAGTATAATTGGGATTATCATTCCTTCATTTTGCTATTAAGGCATCATAATTAAATTTTAAAGACATCTTTCTGTACTTCACACAGCAGGTAAAGAGATTAACGAACACTCGCCAAGTAATTTAATCAAACTGCGGTTTACTGACTTTCACACGTTATTACCTGTGATTGTGTGAATAACAAACACACTGTTTATTCACTCCTGTCTATCTGTCCATCTATCTATCTAGCCGTCCGTCCATTCGTCAGTCAGTCAGTTCGTCCGTCTGTCTGTCAAACGATGCACCCGTCAAATTAGTGCTTATTTAATGCATTTTTGATTAGAAATAATAATAATAATAATAAAACAACAATTTGATAACGCATCCGTGATAAATAACACGGAAATACGCAGATTCAATTATATTGAACATTTTGCCACCTTACAAATAAAAATTTTCTGGCCAAAAATTCCGATATTCTTCATATTTGTGCTCTAAACATAGATTGTGGGTACTTCTTCTGACTGGACCAGTGAGGCCGTTCTAGAGTAACGAGTCATATTCTATGTTTTGAGCAAAAACTAGAAAAATATTTTACAGCCCTGTAAGCCCCAGTTTTTCTGTATACAAATGGGGTTTGAGGGGATCGAAATCATACAGGCGTGTTTTGGTGATGTATCGCCCGGTCTTTCTAATGATATTTTCCTTTATCTCTGCTTCTTGTTTGTTTTGGTGATATAACGCCTGAAACAAAAGCTAGAACTCAACATCAATATTTTCTCATAAAACGGTGGCTCATAAATGTAGAACAACATTCTTAACCCTTTTTGGTATCAAATGGAATCTTCCTCATTATATATAACAGGAGTCCATTTCAAAATTTAGGGGTGTCAGGCTGTGTTTTCTTCTTCTTTTTTTTTTTTGCAAACAGTGTAGGCCCTGATCAGGCGCCGCGTTCTGTGCGGCGTCTGATCTGGACCTGCACTGTTTGCCAACTACCCCCATTAGGGGTTTCCGGTACTGAATTGGTAAATACATATGTATAAAAACTTTTTAGTTGGTTTTGGGGAAAAAGGTTATTTTATTATACATTGATTTCCCTACAATGAGTAGATTTCGCATATGAGACTGCAAGAGAAATCATGTGGCAGAATACATTTTCCTATCAAAAACCTACTAAATGTTCAAATTTCATCATGAAACTTGGCTCACAAATTATTTGATACAATATTTTAATAATATGCATACATATGTTTTAATCAGTTTTGGGAAAAAGGGTATTTTATACATTGATTTCGCTAAAATGAGTTGATTTCGCACATGCGATTGCCAGCGAAATCAAGTGGCAGAATTCACCATATTTGCTTTAATTGCTGGCTCCCAGCTTGCACATTGTCAACATTGAAAAAACACGTAATCAGACCCCCCTGACCTTTCTAGGTCAGGGGGGTCTGGTTACATGCTTTTCCAACACTGATAACCTTCAGACTAGCAGATAATGCAAATAAGGTGAATAGATTTTCCTCTCAAAAACATACTAAATATTCAAATTTCACCATAAAACTCGGCTCATAAATGATTAAAAACATTCTTAATAATATGTACCAATATGTTTTATTCAGTTTCATTGATTTCGCTAAAATGAGTTGATTTTGCACATGTGATTACCAGCGAAATCAAGTGGCAGAATTGAATTTCCCATCAAATACATACTGAATATTCAAATTTTCTCATGAAACTTGACTCATAAATGTAAAATAACATTCTAAATAATATGCAATAACAATTTTTTGCCTGTTTTTAAAAATGTTGATTTTATGAGTTGATTCCGCTAAATCGGGCTGATTTCCCGAAATCAACTTGATTTCGCATATTATACCTACCGCCCTAGAACTATTCCTCAGTGGAATAGTCTTCCCTCCTCTGTGGTAAATGCCAAAACTGCAGAGGAGTTCAAAGCCCGCATGGTGTAGATTGGGATCCAGAGGTGTGCGTTTTAGTACACCTCTGAAAGCAGATTGTAAATAGTTTTAAGAACTCATCACGTGGGTGTGTGTTTTTTTTTTTTTTTGCTAAATTCTAAATTTAGCGCACCACCCAACTGAGGTAATGGCCAAGTATGACCGACTCAGTATATGAAGATAGATAGATAGCCTACACAGTAAGGGTCTACCTAAACACCGCAAAGACGGGCAAAGTACGCAAAGACGCGCAAAGACACACAAAAGACGGGCAAAGACACTTAAATTAGGCAAAGACACATAAAAATAAACTGAAAGACCCCATACCAGACCCACAAACCCCCATAATGCATAGTCACCATCATAAAAGACAAAAGTGCGCAAAGACTATAAGGTTGAGATATAAAGGGATAAGCAAAGACACAAAAAATAAGCCAAGATACGCAAAGACACCATATAGAACGCAAAGACAAGCATTAAAGGAAAAAAAATAAATATGTAGGCAGATATGAAATAGATATAAATAAATAGAAAAAAATCGATTTTTTTTAAGTTTGAAATGCACGCAAACACACTCAAAAGACGGGCAGAGACAAACCAAAGACCGGCAAAGACACATATAAAACTCATTATACATGTAGTATTAGAGTAGATATAAATTGTTCGTTAAGCAATTTTCTTTATAAGAACATGCCACTTCTTTAAGATTACCTAGACGTCTGTGCCATGCACAAAGGTGACAATTAAAGAAGCTTGTGAAAGCGTTTTTCGCACCTTTTAACATGCGACTCAATAATCAAAGTGGTTCGAGATTATGTGCGAATCGATTAATCAGCACCCATTAAAATCAATCGATTGTACAAAACATTGTTAACACCTTTGCTGATGATCTTCAGTCAGATGATTAAAGACGCTCGTGCCTAAATTTTTCCATATCTTCTCATATTGCATATATTGTTTTAACACGAATTGCTGTTAACAACTTTATTGATGATCGTTAGAACAATTATCAAAGACGCTCATATAAAATATTTTTTCATCTTCTCATATTGCACCCTTAAACCCCATATTCTTACACAAAAATTGGGTTTACCTGGGTATTAATTATTTTTCATATGTCTGCTTCAAACATAGATTCTTCCGAGTGTTATTTAAGAAATGAAATTTATTTTTCTGCAGTTCATGGAAGTATGAACGCAGTGGGTCGCGTGCAAAGTAAATGAACCCCGACGGGGTTCATGTAAACTTTGCTAGCGACCCACTGTCGTTCATACTTTCATGAAAAGCAGAACAAAAGAAGTTTATATTTTTTATATTTACATTATTTGCCACTCATCACTGGGAGAAAACATGCTTGTAGGGCAAACTTTTAAAGCTGAAAAACATTTACACGCTGTTTTTCTACAAAGAGCGGAGCAGCGTTGACGTCATCAACGCCCGTAGAGAACAATGGTTTAGAATGACGTCACTTAACGTCAAGGAAAATTAAGTGATTCGATGCGTTCATGGAAGTATAAACGCAATTGTTTTCTATAGGTTTACATTAGACTTTACACTGGAAATGTAAATATTAGGAAATGAATCGCGCATTTATGTCTTCAGTGATATATGGATGTTTTTGGTGACTATGCATAAAGTTTATTTGTTGAGGAGGTGGGGGAGAGAGAACAGGGGGCTCTTTGGGCATTTTTTTATATTTCTGTGTGTCTTTGGGTGTCTTTGCCCATCTTTTTTGCGTCTTTGCGTGCCTTTCAAACTTAAAAAACTCGATTTTTTTTTCTAATTATTTATATACATGTATATTTCATATGTGCCCATATATTTATTTAATTATTGCTTTTGTGCATGTCTTTGTGTTTTATTTGGTGTCTTTGCGTATCTTGGCTTATTTAATGTGTCTTTGCTTATCCCTTATATCTCAGCCTCATAGTCTTTGCGCTCTTTTATCTTTTATGATGGTGATTATGCATTATGGGGGTTTGTGGGTCTGGGATGGGGTCTTTCAGCATATTTTTTGTCTTTGCCCAATTTAAATGTCTTTGTGTGTCTTTGCCTGTCTTTGCGTGTCTTTTGCTGTCTTTGCAGTGTTTAGGTAGACCGCACAGTAATCATGTAATTACGGTTGGGATCTTTAACCTGCACAGGGAATGGCTCTCCCTGCACAGGGGCCTCCAGTTAACGTCCCGATCCCAAGGACAGTGCACTTTATGACATTCATCCCTGCAAATGATGCCAATGGAGCGTGTTCGGACACATAAATTTTATCGCGCTGCCGGGGATCGAACCCGGGACCTCTAGCATCAGAGGTAAGTGCACTAACCACTGAGCTATCACGCTCCACTGACTTCTTTTGTGAGAGCAAGGGACTAACTTCCTATTTCACAGGTCCTGTTTAATGAATTTCATTTGATATGTCACCAGTAAACAATTCTGATCCCTGCACTGCCTCGTGACAAAGCAGATTTAGGAAACTGAATTTAAAAAAGTCCGATTTGAGAAAACGAACCATTTTCTTTAACAAAATCTAGCAGCTTTTGCTGTATATCTTTATCAGCTTTATATCTGTCTGTTGTTAAAAGAAATTTCCATTGTGCAAGCTGTAGATTTGGGTTTTTCGGCAAACCCTCTTCTTCCAAGTTTTCGATCGGCATATTTCCGGAAGTGAGAGATGCAAATGAACCGAAATGTACCCAAACAACTGGTAACCAACGGGTAGGTATAAAATACGAAATGAATCCGGGTCGTTTCGCCCGTGTGTCGTTTCGCCCTGAGTCGCCTTGGTTTCGGGGGTGGATCGTTTCGCCCTTATCGAGTGAGTCGTTTCGCCCGTGAGTCGTTTCGCCCGTGTGTCGTTTCGCCGCAATTATATTTTTAGGGGAGTGACAAACGGTATCTATCTTCTTATGCTGAGTCGGTCACATTTGGCCATAAACTCGGTTGGGTGGCTAAATTTAGAATTTAGCTGAGAAAAAAAAGAAGAGGCACTGGATGCGTTAAAGTCTGCATAACAGAGGTACCCTAAAACGCATACCTCTGAGTCTCAATCTTACACTGTACGGGCTTTCAACTCTTCTGCGGACTTGGCATTCACCGCAGAGGAGGGAAGACTATTCCACTGAGGAATAGTTCTAGGAAAGAAGGAGTTCTTCCGGGCATCACTACAGGACTGGTACCTACGATATTGTGAGTCGTTTAATTTTGATGCCCTTGTTTGGGTCGACGCTATTACAGGGGTCAAGTACCTATCTTTATTAATAGACAATGTATCAGAGTGTATCTTCTAAGGGAGTGTGATAGCTCAGTGGTTAGTGCACTTGCCTCTGATGCTAGAGGTCCCGGGTTCGATCCCCGGCAGCGGCGATAAAATTTCGGTGTCCGAACACGCTCCATTGGCATCATTTGCAGGGATGAATGTCATTAAGTGCACCGTCCTTCGGATCGGGACGTTAACTGGAGGCCCCCTGTGCCGGGAGAACCATCCCCTGTGCAGGTTAAAGATCCCTACCGTAATTACATGATTACTGTGTAGGCTTTCATCCTGCAAAACTGGAGTGTATGTAATATACACCTGCGGTAATGGTCAAATGTGACCGACGCAGTATCAGAAGATAGATAGATAGATTATAGAAGACGGTTAAAGAGGACTGCTCACGACGGGCCTCCAGGGACGGCCACTCTAGCTCATTAAGCATGTCACCGACGCTACTTCTATTTCACCATCGCCTGGAGGTCCATCGAGCAGCTGTCCTCTGCACCTTCTCCACCTGCTGAATCTGAGTTTTAACATAGGGATGCCAAATGGGTGATGCATATTCAAGTTGAGGGCGAACCAATGTTTTATATGCAACATCCTTGGTCTGCCTAGGTACAAAGGCTAAATTACGTCTAAGGAATCCTTAAGTCCTAGTTGCTTTAGATGTAATCTCAGATATATTTTGACCCCAATCAAGATCGTCAGTGATGGTGATACCAAGATATTTGGCGGATTGAACATGCTTCAAAATTTGCTGGTGAAGTGTATAGTCAAACTTAATTTGCTTGTCCGGAGGGTGTCGTGACACCCTCATTGAATGACATTTGGCCACATTGAACTTCATTTGCCAATCGGCCTCCCACTGTGCAAGTTGATCCAGGTCATCTTGTAAAATAAGACAGTCTGAAGGAGAATATATGTTCCTATACAGGACATAATCATCAGCAAACAAACGGACCGATGACCTGATATTATCGGGGAGATCATTGATGAAAACCAAGAAGAGGACCGGTCCAAGGACCGAACCTTGGGGGACTCCAGATAAAACAGGGACTGGATCAGACACTTGGCCATCAAGTACAGAATAGAATAGAATAGAATAATTTTATTTCCAATCAAGGACCCTCTCGGGTATTTAAAAATGCAAACATGAATTGATTAGAAAAAATACATTGACACAACAACAAGGACAGACAAAAACATTTAGGACATACCAACGAACCAATGTTGAACATGTAACAAAGGTAACATTAATCATGTTGATTGAATTAAGGGGTGAAAATGAATGACGTTATCGTATGGATGATCTGTGTCGACGGTCTTAGTACTAGAATGATAGAATATACATAATTCTATTTGAAATTATTGCATCGTTTTTCAAAACAAACATGTATAAAAGACCCAAGGGCCATCAGAAGATTTTTATCTTCCTGTAATAAAATCCATCTAGTTTTGTCGGTATCATTTAACAGAGCAAAGTTACTATTAATTCTAGCAACCTTATCAAATAACTCTACTCTTTCAATATTATAAAATGAACACTGTGTCAAAAAATGTACCTCATCCTCAATCGCATTATTATCACAGAACTTGCATAGCCTTTCTTCTCTAGCCAAAGAACCTTTTTTGAATATCTCCCTGTTTCAATTAAGAGGTTGTGTGCACTTATACGGAGTTTACATATAGATTTACGCAAATTAAAATTTTGTATACTTAAATATGGTTCTTGACAGAAAACTGACTTTAAACTAAAGTAAGTGTCAAGTTTACCACTATGTATTTTTCGTTCTCTTTCTTGCCTCCAAAAGGATTTAAATTGCTCTATCAACTTCCTTTTTACAATTGCTATCAACTGATTCTCCCCTAGATTCCTACAAGCATAAATATTAAGATCTAGCAACTTAAGAATGTATAATGCTGAAGAGAACCACGTTTGAATTCCTCTGCTATGCAACTCTTTAGTCATGTCATAGGACTGTTTGAGCAAACCATATGTTAAATTTTCTAATCTGTATAAGTATTTTGAAATAGATAAAATTATGGATAAGTACATTGGAAAACGACCCGTTGTGAGCGCACAGAGAGCCATGAGCTAATCCACCTATGTGTGGATCATCTTATACCATAGTACTCCAGTTTATATAATAGCCTTCTGTGATGTACCTTGTCAAAGGCCTTAGCGAAGTCCATGATGATCAAGTCAGTCTGTTTGTGGCCACGGTTTATGGCCCCATCCAGATTGTTCACAATGTCATGGTAAAATTGAACTAGTTGCGTTTCGCAAGACCTTTGACTCGGGAAACCATGTTGACAGTCAGCAAGAATGCTCTCAAAGGCTAAGTGCTTGTTGATATTGCTTACTAATACATGTTCCAGGGTTTTGCAAAAGATGCATGTTAGCGACACTGGTCTATAATTTGCTGCATCGTATTTTTCCCCTTTCTTAAAGACCGGGATAACATTTGCTTGTCGCCAGTCATCTGGTACAGTGCCCAGGGCAAGTGATTCATTGAAGATAAAGGCCAACACAGGAGAGATTTCAGCACTACATTCCTTAAGTACCCTGGCATTCAGGTCGTCGGGGCCCAGATGCCTTATGTATCTTGAGCTTACCCAACAGTTTAGCGATCCCCTAATGTATGGATGGATGGGTAAACGGACAGACGGTTGAATGAATAAACAAATGAATAAATGAATGGAGTTGTGCGTTGGTAAATGTACGGACGGACGAACGGGCGGTTGAATATAAGGAGACGGATAAGTGAATTAATTTATGTATGAATGATTGGTTGAGGTTTCACATTTCAACACTGTATGGGTCATTTTTCAGACGTTGCTTCCAGTTTATGGGTTGTTTGCCCGACATTGAGATGAAACGACATCTCCAGCGGAGAGACAAAAGGACAGTTACTCAGTTACTTTATTACAAAATGTTAGTGATTATTATTTTTCGTGACGAGGCTCGTATCTGATTGTCAAAATAGAAGTGGAGGCAATGATTAGGAATCGATACAATCAACCCACAGCTCCCACCAGAGACACCAAAGGGAAAGAAACACAAACATGAAACAACAGACCTAACAGACCATTTGGCCATTTTGTGGGAAAGTATCTGTCCATATGACATACCTTTGTTTATGCTTCCATTATGGTCTGGTCGCTTCATGTTTGTGTTTCTTTCCCTTTGGTGTCTTTGATGGGTGGAGTAAGTTAATTGTATCGATTCCTGATCTTTGTTTTACTTCTACAAATGGAAACATCAATAGCGGAAAGCCAAAAGGACAGTTACTTTCCCACAAAATGGCCAATAGGCTATCCAGAATAAAATAATAAAAGCGACACAAACACCCAAAGACAAACCATAACAAAAATAAATTGCGACAGAAGAACCGCCTTGGAACGGTCAGCGAAACGAATTCACTGGGGGGCTTAAATCTGTTTTACGTGGTCACAATCCTCGCCCGTACTTCCGTCGCGATTTAGACAATAATTTGTTCAGTCCGCATGAAGGCCTCCTAACCCATCAGTGCAACATCTCCGTGAACACAAATAATCAAACAACCATAGAGATGAAACAACAATGAAGACTCGACAGCAAGAAACCACTGAAATGCTGGAGCAAAAGAAAACCAACAGTAGGACTCCGATGGGCCCGAACATAGATAGAGCATCAGGCACCAACCAACATTACCTTGAATTAGATCTCTCTAATTCTCAATAAGCCTTTACGCTGGAACCATCATAGAATCTGAGGCCTGGCCCACCGGCGTGCAATTAAAGAGGGAAGCCAAGTTGTCAACCGTAAATGGATAAACTACCATGCATGCAGTCTGTTGTATAACATTTATGTTGTACCCAATCTTTTTATATCGATGGATGATTTTACGAACTATTACAGTTCCCGAGAAATGAACATAAATAGTATGGTGAATTTTAGGTTTGACGCTATAGTTTTCAAAGTCAGTGAACCATGAAAAGTAGATCACCAAACGCACCAAACGAGAATATTACAATATTTTCCGGGACTACCCACACACCCATCAACCCCTTTATATACCAAAACATATCTAACCTCAATCCATAGGGCTTAAAAACAAGATGTATTTGTGAAACACTGATGCCCCCGAACAGCGCTTGTTAAATATGAAAGCAGTATCACTTAGGAGTCGAAAGGTATGGTCAATGTTCAAGTCTTAAAAAGTAGGTCAAGGTCACAATGTCAAAAATTATGGGACCGTTTGAAAGGTCTGGTGACACAGAATGCACATGTGAAATATAAAAAGCCTCACCAATCGAAAGTTATGGCAAATGTTAAATTTTTTAAAAAGTAGGTCAAAGGTCAAGGTCACGAGGTCAAAAATTATGGTACCACTGGAAAGGTCTTGTGAAAAATAAAGCATATGTGAAATATGAAAACCCTATCACTCACCAATCGAAAGTTATAGACTAGGTTAAAGTTTTTAAAAAGTAGGTCAAACGTCAAGGTCACGAGGTCAAAATTTATGGTACCACTAGAAAGATCTTGTGACAAGGAATGCACATGTGAAATATGAAAGCCCTAACAATTACCAATCGAAAGTTATGGCCAATGTTAAAGTTTTAAAAAGTAGGTCAACGTCAAGGTCAAGATCACGAAGTCAAAAAATATGGTACCGCTAGAAAGGTCTTGTGAAAAGGAATGCACATGTGAAATATGAAAGCTCTATCTATTACCAATCGAAAGTTATGGCCAAT
The DNA here is from genome assembly GCA_963580285.1 of Lucinisca nassula. NCBI lineage: Eukaryota > Metazoa > Mollusca > Bivalvia > Lucinida > Lucinidae > Lucinisca > Lucinisca nassula. Next base: position 123,930,881 of record OY757016.1, on the reverse strand, counting down.
TTTAAAGTTTCTAAAATTTTTGAAAAAAGTAGATCAAAGGTCTAGGTCAAGGTCACGAAATCAAAAATTATGGTACCACTGGAAAGGTTTTGTGATAAGGTATACACATGTGAAATATGAAAGGTCTATCTAATACCATTCAAAAGTTATGCTCAATGTTAAGCTTTCTGTAGACAGACAATCGGACAAACAGACAAACGGACAATTAGACAAACAGACAAACAGACAGACAGAACAAAAACTATATTCCCCGAATCTCTTAGAGTCCGGGGGGCATAAAAATAAGGGCGAAACGACCCACCAAATCAGGGCGAAACGACAAACGGGAGAAACGACCCAGGGAGAAACGACTCAGGGCGAAACGACCCACGGGCGAAACTACTCACGGCCAAAACGACCCGGAGGTATGTACGGAGATGGTTTATGGAACCAGTAACCATGCCAGTCACCATGCAATACGCATGCGCCGACTGGAGTGCTGGCTCCACGTTTTGCATTTCCGGCCTGATTTCCTACTTTCGATTTATTATTTACGACCAACTGACTGACAACCTGTTCAGCTGAGAATACTAAGTATTAGGTTTATCAAAGTAATAATTGAAGGGGTCAGTGCAACAAGGGACCTAAGTCCACTTTTCATAGTTTTGAGAAAAACACGATTTTAGTAAATTTTCGACTTGGTGGATATTGGGTTGATCTTTTGCATTCTAATATTATATTTGGACTAGCATATGCAAAAAATGCAAGTGTAGATTCATTAAAGCATATTATGCGCTTTTTATAGCGATAAATGCTGTTTTTGGCAAATCTATTTATGCAAAAAGGGACCTAACTCCACATGGATTTAGGACCGTTGTTTCATTGACACATTGAAAAACGCAGTTTTTGCACCATATTATGGTCATATTTGGCACAAAAACCACTACTTGAGTAATAAAGGCAGGATTATTCGACCAAAGCTGTGGCATCTAGAGTATTAACAAGGTTTTTCTATGATTTGACCTACTGACCTACTTTTTGACCTGACATGACCCATATTCGAACTTGACCGAGATATCATCAAGACAAACATTCTGGTAAAGTTTCATGAATACTGAAGCAAAATTGTGGTCTCTAGTCTAGAGTCTTAACAAGGTAAATGTTGACGACGCACACCGCAAGACGCACCTACGACGGACGGTGATCACAAAAGCTCACCTTAAGCTTTACTCAGGTGAGCTTAAAAGAAGGAAACATCCTACAGGCATATTGGCACCAAAACAGCCATTATTATTTAGGTAACAACATTAGAACACACGTTTAAAGTAGAAGTAAAACAAAGATCAGGAATCGATACAATTAACTTACTCCACACATCAAAGACACCAAAGGGAAAGAAACACAAACATGAAGCGACCAGACCATAATGGAAACCTAAACAAAGAAAGGCCATAAGGACAGTTACTTTCCCACAAAATGGCCAAATGGCCATCCAAAATAAAAAGACACAAGTGATACACACAGTAAATTACAAACAACAACATAAATAAACCGCCACAGAAGAACCGCCTTGGAACGGTCAGTAGAAAGAATTCCACTTGGGGGGCTTAAATCGATTTTACATGGCCCTAATCCTCGCCCTTACCTCTGTCGCGGTATTCACTAATTGTGTTTAGTCCGCATGAAGGCTTCCTAACTCATCAGTGAAACATCTCCGAGAACATACAAATCAAAAATTACAGAGATGAAACAAGGTTGAGGACTAGACAGCATACAACAACAGACTTGCTAGAGCAAAAGAAAACCAACAGTTAGACTCCGAGGGGCCCGACCAAAGACAGAGCATCAGGCGCCAACCAACATAAAGAATACTAAAATAAAATTCCATTTATGTTTTTACGCTGGAACCGTCATATGATCTTAGACCCGACCCACCGGTGTGCAATCAAAGAGGGAAGCAAAGTTGCCAACCGTGATTGGGTTAACCACCATGCATGCAGTCTGTTTTATAACATTTATGTGGTACCTAATCTTTATATGTCGACGATTTTACGAAATTGGGTACTAAAGTCATTACAGGCATGTATTTTTCTAAATTTATATACTAAGTCACCATAGAATTCGGGTTCCGATAGGCCTTGTTGCAGAAGTGTTTTAAGTCCAACATTGAATTTTGAAACCAAATCAGAATGACGTCTATGAAACTTAGAAAAGGCTTTACGTAGTTTATGATACCGATACCCCTGATTAAGAAGTTTAGCGTTTAATAATTTATTACGAGTGTTGAAGTCGGATACATGACTAGACACTCTAGCAAATCGAGCTAACTGCGAAATATAAACCCCTTACCATGTCGCACGAGGAACATCACCTTCCAAAAAAGGAAAATGTACAATATCGAAATCAAAATCTTCACGTTTATCATAAATTTTGCAAGAAACAAATCCATCTACAATAGATAAATGTAAATCCAAAAAGGGAGCCTCGGTATCAGAGGAATTTGCCTTGTTTAACTGAAGTTCTGGGGGAGAAATCTGGGTGATCATCTAAATATCTAGAAGTAGAGTTAAAAGCTTCAATAATTTCAGATTGGTTATCAATGGAAAGCGACAACATGAAGTCTCTTTCATAACAATACAAGAACAGATCAGCCACAAGAGGTGCGCAATTCGTACCCATCGGAATACCAGAATAAGCTGCAGCTTTCCGTGCAACAAAGGTCCTATCTCTATTTTTGGCTGCTGCATGCTTTAAAAGGAAGGATTGGCATTACAATGGATATAATTCGCTTTAGAAACCTTTTGTTTATGAATAATTGTAAGACAGCATTTCAAAAAGGCTTATTTTGCCACAATAACCCGGAAAGAAATTACCGAACTATGTCTGTGCAACAAAAGTCCCAACTCCATGAAAACATGAGTGTTTATTTTATTATTTCTTGCTGACAACAACGCATAACTAGAGTATATTTTAGTCATTACCTTAGTAAGGCACACATCCTTCTAGGAAACAATAAAATTCATATTCACTAATGTGTTTTACTCACCTTATTCTTAAAAAAACAACCGCTCTTGAACTTCTGTGATCCAAGGCTCACATGACATTTGTTTGTGCAACAAAGGTCCTAAATCCATGGGTGGAGTTAGGCCCCTTGTGCAATTTTTTAAAAGCTGTTTTTACCTCCTAAAAAGAAGAATACCTTTATGTAGGGGACTTAATCTGGTGGGAAAAAGTATCTTTTAAATCACAAAGGGCCTATCTCCATTTTTACCGAAAATGGATTTAGGTCCCTTGTTGCACTGACCCCTTCAATTAATTCTCATGATCCACACACACTAGAAATAAGACTGTGTCATATGTTAATTTTTACACAATTTGTATTTGTAATCATACATCCTCTATCAGCTGAATTGTCCGCTGGAGAGAAAATTGACAATAAATTCGTCATGGTCCTAGTACGGCAAATGTCACTGTGAAGGTAGGGTATTGTATCCCGTGGTGACTGGGAAGTATGGCAAGCCATTTTAGTATTTATTATGGAGTGTGTGTGTGTGAATTCGGGTTACATGTCCCTTTCAACAATTTTTCAGTCATATCACGACGGTGTCTGGTTACAACAGGGAGCTCAATGCTCACTTTTATAGTGCTGCCTCACTGAAGTATCATGTCCCAGACACATTACATGATACCACACCCAGTCACATTAACCTGACACTGGGTCGACCAGTCCTAGCTCTACCCCGTAAATCTGAGTGCCGAGCGAGGAGCAGCTAGTACCATTCTTAACGACTTTGGTATGTCGCGACACGGGATCGAACCTGTGACCTCCCGTTCCCCGGAGCGGACACTCTACCAACTGAGCTATTGGGGCCGGTCTATTTATTATGGATTGTAGATATCTTATTTATTATATAAGATATCTTACATATTATATAAGATATCTTATTTATTATATAAGATATCTTATATATATATATATATATATATATATATATATATATATATATATATATATATATATAATATAATAAATAGGGTATCTTATATAGCATATAAGATATCTGATATGTTATATAAGATATCTTATATGCTATATTAGATATCTTATATAGGATATAAGATATCTAATATAGGATATAAGATATCTAGTATGATATATAAGATATCTTATTTACCAAAATATATAAGCTATCTCGTATGCTAAATAAGATATCTAATATATCATATAAGATATATTATATAACATATCAGATATCTTATATATTATATAAGATATCTTATGTAATATATTAGATATCTTTTGTAATAATGGAAATAAGATAACTTATATGATATATAAGATATCTCATATATTATATAAGATATCTTATATGTTATATTAGATATCTTATTTGGTATATTAGATATCTTATTTAGCATATCAGATATATATTCCAGTAAATAAGATATCTTATATCCTATATCAGATGTCTTATTTAATATATTAGATATCTTATATAGCATAATAGATATCTTATATAATATATAAGATATCTTATTTACCTAACTATTTAAGATATCTGATATGACAAATAAGATATCTAATATATTTTACCAAAAAAAATAATGAAGTCTCCCCGAAACTGCCAACGAATGACTACCCCCATTTATGCCTAACATTCCATAACCCATTTTGTACCAGAAACCCTGGCAAACAGTGCAGGCCCAGATCAGATCGGGGCCTACACTATTAATAAAATGTTCAGCTATATTCAGATTACACAACCTCTCATCATGTGTCATACCTAATTTTCGAAATGGGCTCCTGTCATAAATAAGCAGGAAGATTCCATTTGGTAAAAAAAAAAGGATAAAAGGGACAAAGAAAAATTGAACTAATTATGCGAAAAGTAGAGGCAGATACCAGGCTGAATATATGGACAGTCTGGTGAGAGTCTTTGTTTTTTGTTTCTGTCAAAATACATGCAACGAGCAGTGCTTGGCATAACTCAAGTTTGAAGTTAATTAATACTTCCACTATCTTGTAAGGGAGGGTTATTAAATTAAACAAACAAAAGCAAGCTGGATTTATTCTCTCTATCTAAAAAAAAAAAAGAAAAAGAAAAAGATGTAGTCTTTTATCTGATTGCACCTGTTTGGGAACCCTGTTTTATTTATAAACACATATGTACAATTACAGTTTATAATTAATAATTAGAATTTCTCCACTCCTCTGCAGCAGTCTAATGGAGAGAGGTAGTGACTATTATTTGTCATTTATTTCCAATTTATATAAGATATCTTATATGTTAATTAAGAAATCTTATTTATCAAAAGTATATAAGATATCTTATATGTTAAATAAGATATCTGATATGCCGATTAAGATATCTTATATACAAATATAAATAAGATATCTGATATAATATATCAGATATCTGATATGTTATATAAGATATTTATATGCTATATAAGATATCTTATATATAATATTAGATATCTTATACAGCATATAAGATATCATATGTTTTAGTAAACAAGATATCTTATATGTTATATAAGATATCTTATTTAACATATAAGATATCTTATAAATCATATCAGATATCTGAATTGCAGAATTAAATAAGATATCTCATATAGGATATAAGATATCTACTTTAGGATATAAGATATCTTAATTGTTATATCAGATATCTTATATAGGATATAAGATATCTTATATCCTATATAAGATATCTTATATCCTATATAAGATATCTGATATAATATATCAGATATCTACATTCCCTAATAAATAGTAAAATTGCTTGCCAAAGGGAAGGAACGTTGCATTCATAATTTCTTTGCATCAAACAAAGTATCCTTTAACAAATCCTTACCTACCTTTATTTATGAGGTGCCATTTTACTATTTAATTGAAATTCAAGATTTTGTTTGTTTTGGATATTTTGTTTGTTTTGGAGTTTAACGGCCCAGTCCTAACTATTTAGGTCATTTTTAAGCTGGTCAGTTTACCATTCCATACTTTTCGTGGGCAAGCTTATACGTAAGCTGTTAACCACATTTCGAAAACACTGCCAATACAAATACATCGTAAAGTTTATCACCACAAAAAGGAAACGTTAAAGATGAAAAATTGTGATATTTTTCTTATTTCTGCTTAAAATAGAGATTCTGGTTACACGTTAGAACCGCTTCACCGAGGCAGTTCTAACGAGTACCCACAATCTATATTTTGGAGCAGAAATAAGAAAAAAGAGGTTTACCCCTGCCAACCCAAGTTTTACTATATAAAGTGGGGTTCAAGAGGGTCAAAAGCTTTATAGACGCGTTTCATGATTAGTACAGTGCACATTCTTTCACAGAAACGGACAACTGCCCTTCTTGAATCAGCAGAATGGAGAAAATGACTGTAAAAATGATTTCATGATCCATGTCCAGGAAAGAATGTTGCCGACACGGACAGGACTCGAACACGTGTCCTCTTGATCACCAGTCAGACCTACATCTCACTGAGCTACCGAGGTCAGCTTGAATTTCAAGATAGTTATTAATAAAATTTCTGATATCTATAATAAAACTATTGGATTGCAATAAATATTATTAGATATGTATAAATAATATTAGATATCTATTATCTATTTTATGATATACATAATACATTTAGGGACATCTATAATTCGAATTATAGATATCTGTTATTCGATGGAAAGATGTTAAATATTTAAGAAAATATAATTACATTTATTGATATCAATAATATAGTTTCTTTTATTCATTATTGAAAATTGTGACATCTATAATTCAGCCTTTTAAATGATATCCATAATTTGATTTTTAGATATCTATATATGCAAAGGAATTATATATGTATATATCTATAAATTGAAAAATAGATATCTATAATTTGAACATATATTAGATATCATTATTATAGATATTATTTATAGATATCATTATTATAGATATTATTTATTGATATCTAACAATAATTATTGATATACTATAGTTTATTACAGATATCTATAAATCAAATTATAATTATCAATAAATCAAATTATAGATATGAACAATTAACGTTATTGATATCTATAATTATCTGTATTTTTTGCTATCATAAAATGAAATTCATGATATGTTATATATAGTTCTTGATATCAATAGAATTGTTATCTGATATCAATAATTTCTTTGCATATATAAATATCTAAAAATCAAATTATAGAGATCATTTAAAAGGCTGAATCATAGATATCACAATTTTCAATAATGGATATCATAAAATACATTTTGGTCATGAATAAATGAAACTATTGATATTTTATAATGCTCTCCAGTATTTGGTATCCATATATTAAAATAAAAGATATCTACTATTGAAATAATTGATAACCATTTACTTGCTATGGATATCATGAAAAAAATAATATCTAATATCAGCAATGTTAATTATCTATAATTTGATTTATAGATATCTATAAACTGATTTATAGATTTCATTATTATAGATATTATTAATCGATATCTGACAATAATTATTGATAAACTGTAGTTTAGTTCAGATAACCATAAATCAAATTATAGATATCAATTAATCAAACTATAGATATGTATAATTAACATTATTGATATCTATAATTATCTGTATGTTTTGCTTTCATAAAATGAAATCCGTGATATGTAATATATATATGTCTTGATACCAATAGATTTGTTTCCTGATATCAATAATTTCTTTGCATATATAAATATCTAAAAATCAAATTAAAGAGATCATTTAAAAGGCTGAATTATAGAAATCACAATTTTCAATAATAGATATCATAAAATATATTATGGTCATGAATACATGAAACTATTGATATTTTAAAATGCTCTTCAATACTTGTTATCCATATATCAAAATAATAGATATCTACTATTGAAATTATTGATAACCCTTTACTTATTATGGATATCATGAAATAAATAATAAATATCTAATATCAACAATGTTAATTATCTATAATTTGATTTATAGATATCTACAAATTGATTTATAGATGTCTATAACAAAGATATAGGATATCAATAAATATAATTACATGTCTTTAAATAATATTAGATATGTATTATTTATTTCATTATATCCATAATGTGTTAAGGGATATCTATAGTTCCAATTATAGATATCTTTTATTCGATATAGAGATATCAAATATTGATGAACATTTCTGGATATCAAGAATTACATTTATTGATATCCTTCATATATTTTCTGATATCCATTATTGAAAACTTTGATATCTATTATCCAGCCTTGAAATGGTATCTGTAATTTGATTTTATGATATCTATATATGTAAAGGAATCATGGATATCATTAGACAAATTTTATAGATATCAAGAAATATATATTACATATCATTGATTACATTTTATGATGTCAAAATATTGATAATAATGTTAATCATACATATCTATAATTTGATTTATAGATATCTATAATTTGATCTATAAATATCTAAAATACAATTACAGATTTCTCTGAATTGTATTAAATAGTAATATCACATCATGCCTCATACACTTGTCATGATGACTCATACCGCTATCACTATGACTCGCAAAGCTGCCATGATGACTCATACACCTTTCGTCCTGACTCAAACACATGCCACTCTCTATCACTTTGACTCGTTTAGCTCTTGCTATGACTCACATTGACCCATACAGCTGTCACGGTGACTCATACGTCTGTAACCATGACTTATAATGCTGTCACGAGTTGCATACAGCATGGATCATACAGCTGTCACGACTACTTAAACACTTGTCAGCATAACTTATAAAGCTAATGACTAATACTGCTATCACCATGAATCATACGTCACCATAAATCAAACAGCTGTCATCTTGACTCATACAGCTGTCAGTGATGCATGCATCTGGCATCATGGCTTTTACAGCTGACACCATTACTCATAGAGCTGTCACAATGACTTATATAGCTATAACCGTGACCGGAAGCACAAAGCAGTAAATATTAACATTACCACAGTTATGTTTTAACAATCTAATTAAAAATAGTACTGTTGCTCTTTACAAACAATTATATTAAAAAAAAAAGAGTTCAAATAATAGCTATATGAGTCCTAGTCGTTGCTTTATAAGTCATCGTAAAACATGTATGAGTCATATTGACAGCTGTTGTACACATGGTGACAGTTGTAGTAGTCACGGTGGCAGCTGTAGGAATCATGATGTGAGTCATGTTGACAGGTGTATAAGTGATGTTAACACTTTCTATTCTAATTGGTTTCATATACACATGTAAACTGATTTACTATGTTATTTTTCATATATATTGTGTATGTCATGTATACTTTGCAATGTATGATTCCACTGATATTGTAATCAGTATTTCATAAATATAAAAAAGAACTATCAACAGGACTCACATAGCAAAAAACATTCATTCCGACAGCTTTCACCATGAATCCCAAAGCTATCTGAATGACTCATATAACTGTCATCATGATTCGTGCATCTCTAAGCGAGATTCCTAAAACTATCCCCTTGATGAAAGCAGCTGTCACCATGGCACATACATCTGTCTCCGTGATTCATACAGCCATCAGTATGTCTCATCCAGCTATAAGCATGACTCATATAGCTGTCGCCAGGGGTCAGTGACACCCACAGCTGTCTCCAAGGTTCATACAGCTATCACAATGACCCATATAGCTGTCATAATGACTCTCATACTGCTGTCACAATGACTCATGCATATGTAACAATGGCTCATACAGCTGTCTACATGGCTCATACAACTATCACCATGACTCATTCAACTATCATCATGACTCGTACTGCTGCCACCATGACTGATAAAGCTGTCATCATCACTCATACGGCTATCGCCATGACGTATGCGGACAGCACTTTCATAGCTGTTATCATGGCTCTTCCAGCTGTCTCTGTGGTTCTTACAGTAATCACCATGACTCATACCGCTGTCACCATTACTAATTCAGCGATTGTCACGACCTATTCAGCTATCACCATGAATACAGCAAACATCTATCTCCATATCTACTGTAGATATTGCAATGACTCATACAACAATTAGATCACTCACACAGCTGTTACCATAACTCATACAGCCATCAGCACGACTTCTACAGCTATCACCAGGAATCATACAGCGCACACAATGACGCAGATATCTTAATTTCACATACAACTGCCACCGAGATTTATTGTATCTCCTATAGCTATCAGCATGAACTATGCATTCGTAGCCATTGTTCATACAGCTGTCACGACGACTTATATGACTGTCACGATGTCTTTCAGCTGTAACAATGACTCCTAGAACAGTCGACATGTCACATACAGCTGTCACCATGATCCGTACAACTCTTATCACTGAGTATATACAGATATCAACGTGTTTTAACAGCTATCGGCATGGCTTGAACAGCTGTCACGATGACACATACAGCTGCATGCCATGATGGCTCATGCATCTGTCACAAATCATGACTCATATACAGTCATGACTATGACTGCCACTACCATGATGCATACAGCTATCACAATGACTGATTCAGCTGTCAGCGGGGATCATACAGGTCTCATCATGCCTCATTAACTTGTCATGATGACTCATACGTCTGTCATTATGACTCACACAGCTGTCATTATGATTCATACACCTGTCATCATGACTCAAACACATGTCACTCCCTGTCACTTTGACTCGTTTACTATTGCTATGACCTACACAACTGTCAAATTGCCCCATACGGGTGTCATGATGACTCATCACGTTGCCACGAGTTGCATACAGCATGGCTCCTACAGCTGTGACAACGCCTCAAAGTTGTCAGCAAAACCCATGAAGCTAATGACTAACGACACCGTAAATCAAACAGCAGTCATCTTGACTCATACGGCTGGCACCATGTATTTTACAGCTGACACAATGATTCATAGAGCTATCATAATGACTTATATAGCTTTAACCGTGACTAATACAGCTATCACATTGACAAATACAGCTCTCTCGGTGACCCATATCATTACAAATACAGCTGTGAAGATGGCTGACTCATGTACCTGTCACCATGACGCACATAGCTATAACCATACAGCTGTGACCATGACACCTGTATCTATCAGCACAACTTATGTAGCTTTCACCAAGGCTCTTATTGCTACTGTCATGACTTCTACAGCTGTAAACATGACTCCTATAACTACCGCCATGACCTATACAGCTGTCATCAGTACCAATGTGGCTGTTAACATCACTTATACACTTGTCAACATGACTCACACAGCTATCACCATGACTCCTTCAGCTGTCACCATGACTACTACAACTGTCACCATGACTGCAACAGCTGTCCGTATGACTTATACATCTATGACAATGACTAATAAAGCTGTAACTAGGACTCATATAGCTATTATTTTAAATATTTTTATAAAATATAAATATGTCCATGAAGAGCAACAGTACTATTTGTAATTAGAATGTTAGAAATATCTTCATTACTATTTACATATAATATTTACAACATTGTGCTACTTTGGCCCATTGTATTTAAAATAGTCTTTCTGTGCTAATTGGTTACACATACACATGTCACTGATTTACTATTTTATTATTTCTTATATATTGTGTATCCCTTGTATGCTTTGCAGTGTATGATACTACTGATATTGTTTTCAGTATTTCATTTATAAATAACAGAAATATCAAGCTGACTAACACTGCTAATACCTTCATTCATACAGCTTTTACCATGACTACGATAGCCATCACAATGACTCATATAACTGTCATCATGATTCATGCATCTCTAAGCGTGATTCCTACAGCTTTCACCATGATGAAAGCAGCTGTCACCATTGCATATACTTCTGTCTCCGTGACTCTTACAGCCATAAGTATGTCTCATACAGCTATATGCCAGACTCATATTGCTGTCATCAGGAATCATTGAGCTTTCACTTTGACACTTACAGCTGTCTCCAAGGCTCATGCAGCTATCATAATGACCCAAACAGCTGTCATAATCACTCTCATACTGCTGTCATCATGACTGATACAGTTGTGACCATGGCTCATACAACTATCACCATGACTCATACAACTATCATCATGACTCGTTCTACTGCCAGCATGACTGATAAAGTCGTCATCGTCACCCATACAGCTACCGCCGTGACGATGCTGACAACACTGTCCTAGTGCTGTAAGCATAACACATGGAGCTGTCATCATGGATCATACAGCTTTCTCTGTGGTTCTTACAACAATCACCATGACTCATACTGCTGTGGCTATTTCTACAGTAAAGTAATTATCATGCCCCATTCAGCTGTTACCATGACTAACACAATGTCTTGGATATCTTAATTTCACATACAGCTGCCACCAATACTTATTCTGTTTTCAACAGTTATAGCTTCTATAGCCATCAGCATGGAATATGCAGCTGTATCCATTGGTCATACATCACCTTAAAGGCTGTCACAATGACTCAAACAGCTTTCTTTACGATTTCTATAGCTCTTACAATCACTACTCCAGGTGTCAGCATGAATCTTACGAAGGTAACCATGACACCTTGTCACCATGACTCAAACAGTTACCACCATGACTCGCATCCCTTCCACTAAGACTTATATAGCTTTCATCGTATCTAATACAGCAATCACTATAACTAATATAGCTGTCACGACGACTCATAGCATAACTCATACGGCAATCACGATAACTCGTACAGCTATCAACACGACACAAACAGCTATTACAATAACTCATAGAGCTATTTCCATGACTCGGATATCTCTCAGCACGACCTTTAAAGCTTTCACCAGGACACCTATAGCTACCACCTTTACTCATTCAGGTGTTACTTTGACTTTTTAGCTATCGCAAACACCTATACGGCTGTAACCATTACCAATACAGCTGTTAACATCACATATACAGCTGTCACCATGACTCACTAATCTATCATGATGACTACTGCTACGAGTGTCAGTATAACTACTACAGCTATCAATATGACTAATGCATCTTTAAAAATGGCTCATACGATCGTCATCATGGCTTTTATAGCTATCGCCAATGCTTACAGCTTCCACAGTGACTCTTACAACTGTCACCATAATTCATGCAGCTCTAAACGTGATCCCAACAGCTATCACCATGGCGAATGCAGCTGTCACCACAGCTCATATAGCTATCTCAATGACTCATAGAGCCACCAGTCTGTGCTCATACAGCTTAAAGCATCGCTCATATTGCTGTCGGCAGGGTTCATACAGCAAACACTATGTCTAATACAGCTGTAACAATGAACCAGATGACTACGCCTAAAGCTGTCTTCATGCCTCATACAGCTGTCAGGATGACTCGAACGGCTGTCACAGTCACTCATTCATTGACCACCATGGCCCATAAAGCTATCATAATGACTAATACAGCAAGCTCACGCCCATCGGGACTTTGAGAAATAAATCGGTATGCAAAGTGCTTCCACGCAGAGCTGAAACCGACCGCACGTGAGTACTGGTATGCAGCATAGGTCTAAGCCTGTTCAGGCAAAACGGTGCGAGTCAGACCGTCCATGCATATAAACATTTTGATTTCATAGGGCGACAGGGCTTGGGATTTCATTTCATCTCAATGTCGGGTAAAAGTCCCACAAAATTGAAAGCAACGTTTCGAAAATGCCCTAAATAGTGTTGACAGGGACTTTAAACCTCTATTCAAACAAACAAACAAACAAAAGACTAATAGAGCTATCTCAATCACTCAAACAGCTATCACCATGAGGGTTGTAGCTATCACCATAACTCATACAGCAATTAAGATGACTCATACAGCTGTCACCAGGACTCACATAGCTATCACCACGACTTCTATAACTATCACCATGAATTATACAGCTACCGCCATGATTCATACAGATATATTTATTCACATACAGCTGTCACCACGACACACAGCGCTTTCAATAGCCATATCTCCAAAACTGTCACAAAGAACCATGCAGCTGAAACCAATCGCTCATACAGCTGTCCATATCAACATGACTCACACAGCTTTCCTCACGACTCCTACAGCTGTCACCATGAATTCTTCAGATGTCATCATGTCTCATACAGCGGTCCCCATGACACATACAGCTGCCATCATGACGCATACAGCTGCCGGCACGACTTCTACACGAATCATACGGCGCCCAAAATGACTCGGATATCTTAATTTCATATACAGCTGCCATAAAGACTTATTCCTTTTCAACAGTTGTATCTCCTGTAGCTATAAATTATGCAGCTGTAACCATTGTTCATGTAGCTATCAACAACGCTTATAAGGCTGTCAACATGACTCACACGGCTTTCTTTATGACTTCTACAGCTGACACTATGACTACTTCAGTTGTCACCATGACTCTAACAATGGTACCCATGACACCTATAGCTGTCGCCATGACTCAAACAGCTGTCAACGTTGCTCGCATCCCTCTCACTAAGACTGATATAGCTTTTATCGTGTCTAATTCAGCGATCACTATAACTTATACAGCTGACACGACGAGTCATATCAAGACTAATACAGCCATCACGATGACTCATACAGCTGTCAACACGCCACCACGACACATGCAGCTATTACCATAACTCATACAGCTTTTACCATGACTCCGATATCTATTAGCACGCCTTTTAAGCTTTAACCAAGACACATACAGATATCGCAATTACACATTCAGATGTCACCTTGACTTGTATAGCTATTGTTATGACCCATTACCAATTCAGCTGTTAATATCACACATACCATGACTCACAAATCTGCCATCATGGCAACTGCTGCTTTCAGTATGACTACTACAGCTGTCAATGCATCTTCAAAATGGCTCATACGGCTGCCATCATGGCTTTTACAGCTATCACATAACAACAGCTTTCACCGTGACACTTAGAACTGTTACTATAATTCATGCAGCTCTCATCTTGATCACTACAGCTGTCACCATGATGAATACAGCTGCCATCTTAGTTCATGCAGCTATCTCCGTTACTCATACAGCCATCACTCCGTGCTCATACAGGTATGAGAATCGCTCATATTGCTTTCGTCAGGGGCCATAAAGCTTACACAGCTGTAACAATGAACCACATGACTATGCCTAAAGCTGTCTTCATGCCTCATACAGCTATCAGCAGGAATCAAACAGCTATCGCAGTGACTCATTTAGTGACCACTATGACCAATATAGCTATCACTATGACTAATACAGCAAGCCCCGTAAACCTCTATTCAAATAAACAAAGGAAAATAGAAGTAAAACAAAGATCAGGAATTGATACAATTAACTTACTCCATCCATAAAAGACACCAAAGGGAAAGAAATACAAACATTAAGCGACCAGACCATAATGGAAACCTAAAAAAAGGAAGGCCATATGGACAGTTACTTTCCCACAAAATGGCCATATGGCCATCCAAAATTAAAAGACACAAGTGATACTCACAGTAAGTAACAAACAACAACATAAATAAATCGCCACAGAAGAGCCGCCTTGGAACGGTCAGTGGAAGATTTCCACTGGGGGGCTTAAATCGATTTTACGTGGCCACAATCCTCGCCCTTACTTCCGTCGCGATTTAGACAAATAATTTGTTCAGTCCGCATGAAGGCCTCCTAACTCATCAGTGCAACATCTCCGTGAACACAGAAATCAAAGAACCACAGAGGTGAGACAACGGTGAGGACTCGACAGCAAGAAACCACTGAAATGCTGGAGCAAAAGAAAACCAACAGTTAGACTCCGATGAGCCCGACCAGAGACAGAGCATCAGGCACCAACCAACATTATCTCTTTAATTTTCAATAAGCCTTTACGTTGGAGCCGTCATAGAATCTGAGGCCTGACCCACCGGCGTGCAATTAAAGAGGGAAGCAAAGTTGCCAACCGTGATTGGGTTAACTACCATGCATGCAGTCTGTCGTATAATATCCATGTTGTACCCAATCTTTTTATATCGAAGAATGATTTTACGAAATTGGGTGCTGAAGTCATTGCGGTTATATATTTTTCTGAATTTATATACTAAGTCACCATAAAATTCGGGTTCCGATAGACCTTGTTGCAGAAGAGATTTAAGTCCAATATTGAATTTTGAAATTAAATCAGAATGGCGTCTATAAAATTTTGAAAAGGCTTTGCGTAGTTTATGGTACCGATAACCCTGATTAAGGAGTTTAGCCGTTAATAATTTATTACGAGTGTTGAAGTCAGTTACATGACTACACACTCTAGCAAATCGAATTAATTGCGAAATATAAACGCCATAGGATGGCGCACGAGGAACATCACCATCCAAAAAAGGAAAATTTACAATCTCAAAATCAAAGTCATCGCGTTTATCATAAATTTTGCACGAAACAAATCCATCTACAATAGATAGATGTAAATCCAAAAACGGGGCCTCGGTATCAGAAGAATTTGCTTTATTTAACTGAAGTTCTAGGGGGTAAATCTGACTGATCAAACCATCAAAATAGGTATTATCAATATTTAATAAATCATCTAAATATCTAGAAGTAGAGCTAAAAGCTTCAATAATTTCAGATTGGTTATCAATGGAAAGCGACAAAATGAAGTCTCTTTCATAACAATACAAGAACAGATCAGCCACAAGAGGTGCGCAATTAGTACCCATCGGAATACCCACAATTTGTCTAAATAACTTAGTACCGAATCTAATATAAATATTGTCAAGTAGAAAGGTGAGGGCATCACACACTTTCTGACATGACCAAAGTGTATAATTCTTATGCTCTTTAGAAGTGAAAAATGCATTTCTGACATTACATGCAAGATAGAGAGAATACAGCTATCACAATTACTCGTACATATATCACTTTGATTCTTGTAGCTATTTCCATAACGCATACAGCTATTAAGATGACTCATACAGCTTTCACCGTGACTCACACAGCTATCACCACGACTTCTATCACTATCACCATGATTCATACAGCTACCAACATGACTCATACAGATATCTTAATTTCAAACACAGCTGTCACCAAGACCCATAACACTTTCATCAGCCATATTATCTAATGTACTGTCACTATGATTTGTGCAGCTGCAACCATTGTTCATACAGCTGTCCATATCAACATGACTCACACAGCTGTCCTCACGACTCCTACAGCTGTCACCATAACTGCTTCAGATGCCATTATGTCTCAAACAGCGGTTGCCATGGCATATACAGCTGTCATCATGACGCATACAGCTATCAACATGACTCGCATAAGTCTTCACAGTTGCTCACACAACTGTCAACATGACTAATACAGCTAGCCCCATGACTTACAATGCTATCATCATGACTCATTGAGCTGTGACCACCATTAAAGCCTCCGCGGGTGTAGTGGTTAAACTACTCGTCTTTGAAACCATGTATCTTGGGGGTTCGATTTGAGCAGATAATGTTATCGTAGTGCAGATTATATTTTCCTTTCCTTTATGATATACGCCTTGCAAACTATATTGCTGTGTATGAAGATACTCAATAAAACCGAGTCTCCGATTTTCGTTCTTTATGTGTTCTTTGTTTCCAAAGGCAACCTTTACCTCACTGCAGCTGTTGTTAAGTGCCGTGTGGCGGCCGTAAAAGTCTCCCTGTGCTTCATCATAGGGCAGATTATATTTTCTTTTCCTCTGGGATCATTGAGCCTATTTTGTTTACTTTGAAAATCGAATATCGCTTAAGCCGGTGCTAGGCATATGCAGCCTTGCAAACTTTATTGCTGTGTATGAAGAGCCTCAATAAAACCGAGTCTCCAATTTTCGTTCTTGTATGTGTTCTTTGTTTCCAAAGGCAACCGTTTAGCTTTTTATTCTCCAGACTTTTGGATAAGTCTTTAAACTGAGGTCCACTTTCTATATGATCTTAGTTGTTGGTGGGACGAAACATGCCCCAGCACGCATGCACGCACACACACAAACACGCACACAAAGCTGTCACCATGACTTACATGTATACTGCTTCCACCATGACGACTACAGCTATCACTACGACTGATAAATGTACGTATCACTACCACAGGGACACATTCATTTATTACCATGGCTCTTATAGCTATTACTAGGACTTAAACAGCTTCCACCATGACTCCTAAAGCTATTACCATTACTCATGCTGATATTACTGTGACTAATACAGCAATCACCACGACTCACACTGCTAGCGCATTGACGACTAAAGTTATCACCATGATTCATACAGCTGCCACTATGATTCATACAACTGTCCCTATGACGTATAAAGCTGCCAGAAGACCAATACAGTTGTCACAATGACTCTTTCAGCTCCTGTCATAATTCAGAGGTTGGTGCTATTGTTATGACTATACTACTGCTGTCACCATGACTCCTTCATGGGCCAGTCTGGCTTATACCACCATGACTCATACAGCTGTCCCTATGACGTATAAAGCTGCCACAAGACCTATACAGTTGTCACAATGACTCTTACAGCTGCTGTCATAATTCAGAGGTTGCTGCTATCGCTATGACTACACTATAGCTGTCACCATGACTCCTTCATCGGCCACTCATATCACCACGACTCATACTGCTGTCCCTATGGCGTATAAAGCTGCCACAAGACCCATACAATTGTCAGAATGACTCTTACAGCTGCTAAGCCCCGCCCATAGGGGCTTGAAGAAATATATGGGCTGCATGATGCTTCCACGCAGAGCTGAATCCGGCCCGCACACTAGTACTGGTAAACCGCTTAGAGGATCTAAGCCTGTCCAGGAACCGCGGTGCGAGGCGGACCGTCCATGCTAATAAACCCTATTGGTTTAATTGGGCGACAGGGCTTGAGATGTCATTTCATCTCAATGTCGGGTAAAAGTCCCTCAAAATTGGAAGCTACGTCTCCAAAATGACCTTTAGAGTGTTGACAGGGACGTTGAACCTCAAATCAAAGAAACAAACTTACAGCTATTACCATTACTCATACTGATATTACTGTGACTAATACAGCAATCACCACGACTCACACTGCTAGCGCATTGACGACTACTAAAGTTATCACCATGATTCATACAGCTGCCACTATGATTCATACAACTGTCCCTATGACGTATAAAGCTGCCACAAGACCTATACAGTTGTCACAATGACTCTTACAGCTGCTGTCATAATTCAGAGGTTGCTGCTATCGCTATGTCTACACTATAGTTGTCACCATGACTCCTTCATCGGCAACACTGGCTCATATCACCATGACACTTGCAGATGTCACTATGGTTCATAAAGCTATCATAGACTCATAGAGCTATCATCATGTCGCCTTAAGCTGTCACCATGGCTAATAAACTATCATCCTGATTCACACACCTTTCATCATGACTCACACAGTTATAAGCATGGCTCATATAGCTTTCACCATAGGTCATACAACTATCACTATGACTATCCCCAAGAATCACATAGCCCAGATAATCCTGCACACTACGATTTTCTGTTCCATGTTGTAGTACTTGCTTCCAAAAGATTATCCCTTATATATGACATTTTAACTTCACCACAGCTGGTGTTTAGGGAATGTGTGGCGGCTGTCAAAAGTCTCCTGCCCTTCGGCATAGTTTGGGTTATATGTTCTAGTCCTTTTCGATCATTGATTCCACTGCTTAAATTTTAGAATATTTGAGGAATTGGCTAGGCCTAAATGCGGAAACTAGCTAGTCCGTCCCATAAAAACTTGTACACTACGGTTTTCGGTTCCGTATTGAGCCCTTGGTTGCTTTCAAAGGATTACCCATTATATAAAACATCATACAGTTATTAACCATGTATCAAATGTGGCTATCACCATGTCACCCGCAGCTGACTTCCTGACTCATACAGCTATCATCATGATTCATTTAGCTGTCATCATGACTCATTCAGCTATCCCCAGAAATCATATTGCTATCACGGTTACGCCTGTATTACCTTGGCACATACAACTATCACCATGACTCATACAACTGTCACCATGACTAATACAGCTACCACAAATACTCCTGCAGCTGTCAAGATTATTCATCAATGATTCACATTCTGTCTCATGAATGAATCAGTGAAATTTGTTCAAACTTGGGACAATATATCATTGTGACCGACCTTAGATTTGATTAGTTTTTGATGACCTTGACCTTATTTCTAAGGTCAAAGGTCCCGAAAACTGTCAATTTTGGCTTATTTGCACCGGTGTCTTGAATGAATAGCTGACATTTGGCCAGACTTTCTAGAACATTATTTGTACAATATGTCATTGTAACCTACCAAAGATTTGGTTTGCTTTTGGTGACCTTGACCTTTTTTTTCAAGGTCACAGGCCCTCCAAAACTGTAAATTTTAGGTCAGAAATGGCTTACCAGCGCCCTTACACATGAGCGAATTGTGATATACTTTTATCTACTCTGTAAACAGTAGATATTTACCGTAAACTTCGCATAAATGTTACGCACCATGAGTGGGTCTACAGAAAATAGGAATTTGTTTGTAATTCTGGTTTACTTCCTTTCGGAGATATGGCCCTTTGAACATTGAAAATAGTCACCTTATTCATGTATTAATGTCAACTTTATTAAGGGAAAGACTAATGCACCTTCACTTTGAATTCATTTTGACAGTGTTTATGGCCGCCCATCGGGGCTTGAAGAAATAGATGGGCTGCATGATGCTTCCAGAGCTGAAATCGACCACACATGAGTACTTGTAAACCGCTTAGAGGATCTAAGCCTGCCCAGGCAAGGCGGGGCGAGTGGACCCATCCAAGGTTATAAACCCTATGGGTTTCATTGAGAAGTCATTTCATTTCAGTTTTGGGTAAAAGTCCCACAGAATTGGAAGCAACTTCTCGAGAATGACCTATACAGTGTTGACGGGGATGCTTAACCTCAGATCAAACACAAAGTGTTATGGCACTTGCTTGATGAAAATTAGTGGCAAGGCATAATGCATTGCTTTTATTTTTCTAATGGCATACTGTACTTTTTTTTTTATTTGAGGTTTATCATCCCCATCAACATTGTAAAGGTCATTGTTGGAGATGTTGCTTCTAGTTTTGTGGGACTTTTACCAGACATTGAGATGAAATGACATCTCAGGCCCTGCCACCCAATGAAACCAATATAGTTTATATGTATGACGGGCCCAACTCGCACCACTTTTTCCTGGTCAGGCTTAGAACCTCTAAGCAGTTTACCAGTACTCATGTGCGGTCTGTTTCAGCTCTGCGTGTAAGGATCATGAAGCCCAGTCTATTTCTTCAAGCCCCCATGTGTTGGGGCCAGTATACATTTTGATTGTTTTCATACAGCATGCCTTTTTGATATAATTTGTATAATTTCTACATTTAGGCATGATATAGTGAAGCTGGAGACTAAAGATCGCTGCCATGAGGAAGGTACAGTACAATATTTGAGAAACCAAAGGAATTTTATAAGAACATTTTTTACACGAAATTAGGAAAGCTTTGAGTGAGTTGACTTATGATTACAGTTTGCCAATTAGACGTGTGCCATTAATTGTTGTAGTCTCAAATATGTTATGCTATCCAATTGATAGGAGTTGTTTAGATGATTCCATTTAAATGCCAGTTAAAGTTAATGGGGCTTGACCAGAAAATATGCAAAATAGGATTGGTTCAGCCGTTACATATTTTAGGTGAAGCTTTAGACCTATGCTATAAAATAAAAGTGAAGTCATTGATCTGGAATCGATACAATTACCTCACACCTCCCATCATTGACAAGAAAGTGATGTTCCATGTATCATGTACTTGTAATTACATGATTATACTAAATCGTTAAATACAGGTATAAAATCAGACTAAAGATTTTTTGCTCACCAGAGCCGAAGGCTGTGGCAGATCTTATATATAGGCAGTTGTCCGTCGTCTGCGTAGTATATCTGGCATCAACACTTACAGACAACATCCCTTCTGAAGCCACTGGTCCGATTGAGATCAGATTGTATCTGTAGCATCCTTTGGTTGTAGGATTTAAAGTTTATGTTTTTTATGAAATAAGTGTGGTTGCTATAGCAACTTTGAGTTTCCCTAGACTTCTGATGGAGAAAATTGAAAAATTGCATTAACTGCCAAGCTTTTGCAGATATTTTGACAAAACTTATGTTCCTCGTGTAGTCTAGCATGTGCCAACTGATTTTTGGCATAATGCTCCTTTTTAGCTCGCCTGTACTAAGTACATGGAGAGCTATTGTTGTCACCTCGGTCATCTACGTGCGCGTTTGCATTTGTATTTGTGGGATCCTTCCCGTCACACTGCGTTAAAGTTATTCAAATGCTTAAATCTCAACAGCCACTCATATTTGGAGCTTAAGTACCTTGGAGGGTCTTCTGATGTTCAAAGAGAACAGATCGCTGGGTTTATGCCCCTGAGTGGGCCTAGGGGTCAAAATCTAGAACACCATTGTAATTCTATGTTTAAAGTTTTTGAAATGCTTATATCTCAACAGTCACTCATCACAAAACATTCATACTTTCAACTTGGATACCTGGGAGTGTCTTCTGAGATTCCAAGACAACACACCCCTGTGTTCATGCCTGGAAATGGGGATGGGGTGGGGCTAGGGGTCAAAATCTAGGACACCTTTGTAATTTGTTGTATACGTTTCTATTATGCTAACAAGTTTTAGACAAAATTGGTTATACACCAACCAATCAAGTGACATTGGTTCACGTGTAAAAGGGTGAGGGAGATGATGACCTACATTTCAGGGTCCAGTGATTTTGCCTTATACCTTGAAGACTATTAGTAGGAGAAATGTCAAACTTGGGATATTAGTTCCATGTGACTCCATGATTGACCTCAAAATATATCTAGGCCACTGTGACCTATATATTTAATGGCTCAGCGATTTTGCCTATTATCTCGAATACTATTTGATGTAAAAATGTCATACCTGGGTTATTAGTTCCAAGTGACCTGCTGATTGACCTCAAAATATATCTACATCAGTGTGACCTATATGTCATGGTTCAGTGATTTTGCCTATTATCTTTAATACTATCTGATGGAGAAATGTCATACGTGGATTACTAGTTCCATGTGACCCGATAATTGGCCGCAAAATATATCTAGGTCATGGTGACATACATTTCATGGTCTAGTGATTTTGCCTATTACTTTTAATATTATTTGATGGAGAAATGTCCAACCTGGGTTATTAGTTCCATGTGACCCCATTATTGACCGCAAATATATCTAGGTCAGTGTGACCTATATTTCATGGTTCAGTGATTTTGCCTATTATCTTGAATACTTTTTGATGGAGAAATGTCATACCTGGATTATTATTTCCATGTGACCCGATAATTGACCGCAAAATATATCCAGGTCAGTGTGACCTATATTTCATGGTTCAGTGATTTTGTCTATTATCCTCCATGTGACCCCATAATTGAGCTTGAATTATATCTAGGTAAGTGTGACCTGTGTTTCATGGTTCAGTGATTTGCCTATTATCTTGAATACGATTTGATCGAGAAATGTCTCACCTGGATTATTGGTTCCATGTGACCAGATGATTGACTTAGAAATATATGTAGGTCATTGTGAGCTATTTTCATGGTTCAATGATTTTGTCTTATAATCAGGCACAATTTAATTCGAAATGTAATATCTGGAATTATGTTCCATGCATCCCAGTTATTGATCTCAGAATATATCTAGGTGAGTGTGACCTATATTTCATGGTTCAGCAATTTTACCTTATATCTTGAAGGCGCGAAACAGGCGAGCTATGCTGTCATGTGACAGCTCTTGTTATTTTTTGCCAAACCAAAATGCCCAAAAGAACAACTAAAAAAATCATCTCCCCAGAAACTATATGCTCTATGAGGCTGATGCTCAATGGACATATTAACCATATTTTCCCTTACAGATTTAGTGTTTTTCTTTTGTTTTTATTTTTCATGAAATTCTGCTCATTATTTTGGTTGCTATGGCATCTTAGAGGTTACATAGCCTTATAATGGTGAAAATAGAAGAATGGTATTTACTGCCGAGTCTTGCAGATATTTGACAAAACTTTCATATTAATATCCTTTATGCTGTCATCTATCTGATTTTAGGCCTAATGATCACTTTTATTTGTTGCTTGGCTGCCATGGAAACCGAAATGCCAGAAAAAAATACTTAAAAAAAAAACAAAACAACATCTTCTCAGAAACCATATGGGACTGAGACTTTATGGAAATATTTACAGAATTTGCCATATCATGTTTGATATATTTTATGAAATTCGGCTCTTTAGTTTGGTTGTTATGTCAACTTAGAAGTTCAATAGACTTGTAATGTGGAAAATTGAAAACTGGTACTGACTGCCAAAATATAAGTGAAGGCAATGATCAGGAATAGATGCAATCAACCCACAGCTCCCATCAGAGACACCAAAGGGAAAGAAACACAAACATGAAACAACAGACCCTAATGGAAACATCAACTGCGGAAAGCCAAAACGGACAGTTACTTTCTCACAAAAGTGCCAACTGGCTATCCAAAACAAAATAATATACGCGACACAAACACTTGAGACAAACCATAACAAAAATAAACTGCGACAGAAGAACCACCTTGGAACGGTCAGTAAAATGAACTCCGCTCCGCTGGGGGAGGGGGGAGGGGGGGCTTAAATCAACTTTTCACGGCCACAATCCTCGCGATTACTTCCGTCGCGATTTAGACAAATAATTTGTTCAGTCCGCATGAAGGCTTTCTAACTCATCAGTGCAACATCTCATACCTATATTGGTATTATGTGAAAGTACATCAAGTACATGCTTTTGATGAAAAGTCATTTTTGAAAGGGGCCCCGGGATGTGGCCAGTTTAGACCCAAGGGACATGATTGGCACAATTTATGTACGGGGACCACTTAACATTGCTACATGCTTAATATATATGCTCTGCGCCTAGTGGTTTCAGAGAAGAAGAATTTTTCAGCTTTTTTTCCATTATAAGTCTATGAGGGCTAAGGGGTCCGGGGAGTGGCCAGTTTAGACCCCAGAGGCATGAATGGCACAATTTATGTAGGGGACCACTTGACATAGCTACATGCTTAATATGTAAGCTCTGGGCTTAGTGGTTTCAGAGAAGAAGATTTTTAAAGCTTTTTTTCCATTATAAATATATGGGGGCTAAGGGGCCCCGGGGCTTGGTCAGTTTAGACCCCAGGGGCATGACTGGCACAATTTATGTAGGGGACCACTTGACATTGCTACATGCTTAAGATATACTCAGAGGCAGTAAAAAGTATACAGTTTTTGATTTGGAATACCGGATCTTGTATTGCCGTTTGTAATAAAATTTGCCTATGTCCGTTTTTCCTAAACGTCTAAGTTTGTAAAACTCCAATTCTTTTCCTGTTACAGTCATTCATGATGGAGTTATTGCCCTTAATTGAAAATCAATATTTCCAAAAAAAAATCTGGTGTTGTACATGACATTTAACTCTATGCACACCGCAAAAGTCATGTACGACTATTTATCGATAAGACCACATCATTACTTTGCCATTTAACCCAAAAATACAGCTTCAAATTCAATTGGAATATCTGCCTGTTCCGGATTATCTCCCTTTCAATTAAAATGATAGTGAATTAAATGAGTCTTTTTTTTCAAATCGTGTAAGAGATTTTCATTTGAAACTTTCGCATAATTATTGTTTTGCTCGGCATCTTTATGCTTACTCCATAGTGAACCCTCTAAAATTGCTCAATGAAAAGTTAATCCCCAATACAAATCCCAAAGAAACATAATGCATCCAATCAAAGGAAAAACGTAAAAGGCGAAACTGCCATTTTCGTGGACAAAAGATGCTGCACTTTACCTTGTGTTTAATTTCAATATGCGTCATATTCTGGCCAATCAGTTGCCCTTCTTTGAATTTGTTTCATGAAAAATCGTTTATTAAATAACACTTATTCGAAACACACGTTTAAAGGGAAGCTACTCAAGACAAAATATTGGATCAGACCCTCTGTCCATTTCAAGCGATGCATTTTCATTATCCTTAGTCAATTTTAACGGAAAATGTTGCAAATTATGCGGAATTGGTTGTTCTTAATTTATGGTGCCTCATATGTATGTAGAAAGGGAGACATTGGTACGCAAATCGGCATTCAGCAACCTGTATACTTACTTTTGCCTCTCAGTATATATGCTCTGGGCCTAGTGGTTTCAGAGAAGAAGAATTTTTAAGCTTTTTTTCATTATAAGTCTATGGGGGCTAAGGGGCCCGGAGAGTGGCCAGTTTAGACCCCAGAGGCATGAATGGCACAATTTATGTAGGGGAGTACTTGACATAGCTACATGCTTAATATGTAAGTTCTGGGCCTAGTGGTTTCAGAGAAGAAGATTTTTTAAGCTTCCTTTCCATTATAAATCTATGGGGGCTAAGGGGCCCCGGGGCCTGGCCAGTTTAGGCCCCAGGGGCATGATTGGCACAATTTATGAAGGGGAACCACTTGACATTGCTACATGCTTAATATGTAAGCTCTGTGCCTAGCGGTTTCAGAGAAGAGTTTTTAAGCTTTTTTCCATTATAAGTCTATGGGGGGTAAGGGGCCCCACGGCGTGGCCAGTTTAGAACCCAGGGGCATGATTGGCAAAATTTATGTAGGGGACCACTTGACATTGCTACATGCTTAATATGTAAGCTCTGGGCCTAGTGGTTTCAGAGAAGAAGATTTTTTTTAATTTTTATTTCCATTTTAAGTCTATGGGGGCTAAGGGGCCCCGGGGCGTGGCCAGTTTAGATCCCAGGGGTATGATTGGTTAAATTTATGTAGAGGACCACTTGACATTGCTACATGCTTTATATGTAAGCTCTGTGCCTAACGGTTTCAGAGAAGATTATTTTAAGCTTTTTTCCGTTATAAGTCTATTAGGGCTAAGGGGCCCCACGGCGTGGCAAGTTTAGACCCCCAGGGGCATGATTGGCACAATTTATGTAGAGGACCACTTGACATTGCTACATGCTTAATATGTAAGCTCTGTGCCTAGCAGTTTCAGAGAGGAAAATCTTTTAAGCATTTTTTATTATAAGTCTATGGGGGATAAGGGACCCCGGGCGTGGCCAGTTTAGAACCCAGGGGCATGATTGGCATAATTATTATGTAGGGGACCACTTGACATTGCTACATGCTTCATATGTAAGCTCTGAGCCTAGTGGTTTCAGAGAAGAAGATTTTTTAAATTTTTCCCATTGTAAGTCTATGGGAGCTATATGTTGCCATGGCAACAATAGTTTCCATCTGATCTGCCCCAAAACATAATCAATCTTTTCCCCCACCTTTTATCCTTGTCTTGCTGAATAAATAATGCCACACCCATTTTTGACCATCAACCAATAAAAGTACTTGATACAAGAAGTTCAATGAGCCTAACCACTCACCTGAGGAACGTTTTAGTTAGCTGTTTGTCTCATGGTCTTTGAGCATATTTTTTTTTTAAGTTCTTCCTTATGGGACACGGCATTGTCAGTTTGGACCCTAGGGGCATGTTTAGTAGGATTAATGTAGGTGACCAGTTAATGCTGCAAAATACTAAATATTTAAGCTTTTGACCTTTGGTTTCAGAGAAGAAATTCCAACCTCCGTAGCTCAGTCAGATGCGCATCTAACTGGTGATCAGTTTAGACCCCAGGGGCATGATTGGCACATTTTATGTAGGCGACAACTTGACATTGCTACATGCTTTATATGTAAGCTCTGGGCCTAGTGGTTTCAGAGGAGAAGATTTTTTAAGTTTTTCCCATTGTAAGTCTAAGGGAGCTATATGTTGCAATGGCAACACCAGTTTCAATCTGAATTGCCCCAAAACATACTGCATCTTTTTCCCCCAATCGGATAATGCTTCCCATGAAATTTAATCATGATTGGCCAAGTGGATTTAAAGATATACTTATTTGAAAATATGAACGGACGCCGGACCATTAGCATACTAATACCTAACATGAGCCCTTGGCTCAGGTGAGCTAATAATACTAGCGGTTACAGAGAAGATTATTTTTTAAGCCTTTCTTTCCATTATAAGTCTATGTGGGCTAAGGGGCACCAGGGTGTGGCCATGATTGGCACAATTTATGGAGGGGACCACGGTGTGGCCAGTTTAGATCCCAGGTGCATGATTTGCCAATTTATGTAGAGGACCACTTGACAATGCTACATGCTTATATGTAAGCTCTGTGCCTAGCAGTTTCAGAGAAGAAGATTTTTTAAGCTTTTTTTCATTATAAGTCTATGGGGGTTGAGGGACCCCGGTGTGGCCAGTTTAGACCCCAGGGGCATGATTGGCACAATTATGTAGGGGACCACTTGACATTGCTACATGCTTAATATGTAAGCTCTGGGCCTAGTGGTTTCAGAGTAGAAGATGTTTTAAGCTTTTTTTTCCATTATAAGTCTATGGGGGCTAAGGGGACCCGGGCCGTGGCCAATTTAGACCCAAGGGGCAAGCTTGGCACAATTTATGTAGAGGACCACTTGACATTGCTACATGCTTAAATGTAAGCTCTGTGCCTAGCGGTTTCAGAGATGATGATTTTTAAGCTTTTTTTTTTTTTTATTATAAGTCTATGGGGGCTTAGGGACCCCGGGACGTGGCCAGTTTAGAACCCAGGAGCATGATTGGCACAATTTATGTAGGGGACCACTTGACATTGCTACATGCTTCATATGTAAGCTCTGGGCCTAGTGGTTTCAGAGAAGAAGTTTTTTTCCCATTGTAAGTCTATAGGAGCTATATGTTGCCATGCCAACAAGAGTTTCCATCTGATCTTTTTTTTTTTTTTTGGGGGGGGGGGGGTTTACGGCCCTTTCAAGATTATTTCACTCATATCGAGCCGATCGTTAATCATAGGTGGGCGAAAACCGGAGTACCCGGAGAAAAACCACCTGACCTTCCGTTGCAGAACTTGGCGTCTCACACGTGACCCGAGCGAGGCTCGAACCCACGGCGGTGAGAGACCTAATGACTAAGAGTCAGCGCTCTTATCCATTAGGCCACGGAGGCCCGTTCCATCTGATCTGCCCCAAAACATACTGCATCTTTTCCCCCAACCTAATTGAAATTTAATCATGATTGGCCAACTGGCTTTAAAGATATACTTTGTTGAACATGTGAACGGACGACGGACGACTGATACATGTACGTATCACTCATACAGGTACACATTCATTTATTACCATGGATCTTATACTATTACCAGAGGACTTAAACAGCTTCCACCATGACTCTTAAGGCTATTACCATTACTCATACTGGTATTACTATGACTAATACAGCAATCACCACGACTCACACAGCTAGCACATTGACTCCTAAAGTTATCACCATGACTCCTACAGCTGCCATGATTCATACAGCTGTCCCTATGACGTATAAAGCTGCCACAAGACCCATACAGTTGTAACAATGACTCTTAAAGCTGCTGTCATAATTCAATGGTTGCTGCTATCGCTATGTCTACACTACATCTGTCACCATGACTCCTTCATCGGCCACTCTGGCTCATATCACCATGTCTCGTGCATATGTCACTATGGTTCATAAAGCAATCACCATGACTCATAGAGCTATCATCATGTCGCCTTAAGCTGTCACCATGGCTAATAAACTATCATCCTGATTCACACAGCTTTCATCCTGACTCACACAGCAATAAGCATGGCTCATAAAGCTTTCCCCATAGGTCATGCAACTATCACTATGACTATCCCTAAGAATCACATAGCCCAGAAAATCATGTACACTACTACAACCGACCCGATAGCTCTGTTGGTAGAGTGTCCGCTCCGGGGAACGGGAGGTCACGGGTTCGATCCCGGGCCGCGACATACCAAAGTCGTTAAAATGGTACTAGCTGCTCCACGTTTGGCACTCAGATTTACGGGGTAGAGCTAGGACTGGTCGACCCATTGTCAGGATAATGTGACTGGGTGTGGTATCATGTAATGTGTCTGGGACATGATACTTCAGTGAGGCAGCACTATAAAAAGTGAGAATTGAGCTCCCTCTCGCAACCAGACACCGTCGTGATATGACTGAAAAATTGTTGAAAGCGACGGCAAACCCGAAATCACACACACACTACGGTTTTTGGTTCCGTGTTGTAGTCCTTGCTTCCAAAGGATTATCCCTTATATATGCTATTTTAACTTCACCACAGCTGGTGTTAAGGGAATGTGTGGCGGCCGTAAAACGTCTCCCTGGCCTTCATCATAGTGTGGGTTATATTTTCTAGTCCTTTTGGATCATGGATTCCACTGCGAATGTTTGAGAATATTTGAGGGTCACTGGCTAGGCCCAATTGCGGAAACTAGCTAGTCTGTCCCAGAAAGACTTGTACACTAAGTTGCTATCACCATGTCAACCGCAGCTGTCTTCATGACTCATACAGCTTTCATCATGATTCAGTTAGCTGTCATCATGACTCATGGAACTGTCACCATGAGTTAAACAGCTGCCATCATGACACATACAGCTATCCCCACGAATCATATAGCTATCTCGGATACGCCTGTATTACCTTGGCCCATACAGCAATCACCATGACTTATACAGCTATCAGCACGACTAATACAGCTACCACAACTACTCATGCAGCTGTCAAGATAAATCATCGAGTTCTCACTATAGCTCACACAGCTATCACACAGCTTTCACCATGAATCATATTTTAGAATAATTACTCTTATAGCTATCACAATTTGTTATACAGCTATCACCATGATTCGTACTGCTGTAATTATGTGCCATACAGCTGTCCCCATGATTCATATACCGTGGCTACCATCATGAATCATATAACTACTCTTACAGCTGCCATCTTGGCTTATACAGATATCAGAGTGACCCATGCAACTGTCAACAAGGCCATTAAACTGTAAAAATTGACTTATACAGCTATTACTATGACCAGTTAGTGTACTACATGTATCTAACAATCTTCAAGCCAAAAATGCATGTTGGAGAGGTACAGATAAACTCCTCGTTTTTCATCACTATAAGAATATAAAAATATGCAAGTGTATATATATATAACTGCGGCCTCTGCATTCATCTTGTGGAAGGAAGTTCATTCAAATTTAACTGTGGAATTGACTTCACGGTGCATGAAAACATGACCTGCGAAGTCAAAAACGTTATCTACGTGATGATGTGCAGGGTCTGTGGGGAGGAATACATTGGGGAAACAGGCAATTTTCTGCGTACGCGAGTCACTATCCATAACCAGCAGATTAGAGACCCCCGTACCAGAATGCTGCAAGTCAGTGGGCACATCGATGAATGCGCTGGCGACTTGAACCCTAAATACTACATCTTCCCCTTTTATAAGATGTACTCAGAAAGTACAACACTACGACGGGCTAAGGAAAACGCATTCATCAACAGTTTAAAACCCAAATTAAACAGGGCTAGTTAGTATGTAAAGGAATTTGATAATTTAGATAGATATGATGCCATCAGGGTATTCAATTTTGTATGCATTTATATTTTGTTATGCATGTATTTTGAAATCGCAGCTTGAAGTTAAAACAGTTTCTAAAGATATAATTACATAAAAACAATGTATGTTCATATACACACGGGCAGATATATGGTTATACATTGAATCTCATTTATGTTATTCAACTACCGGAAACGTTATTAACATCAGGCGGAAACGTTACTTATGACGTGACGTTCGTTGCTAGGTTATTCAATGTCTTCTTGAAAATCTGCAAAGCAGTGAAACCGCGGTAGAAGCAAATCAATTATAGTGTTTTTGGACATCGGAATAGTTTATTTCTCTCTCTCTCTCTCTCTCTCTCTCTCTCTCTCTCTCTCTCTCTCTCTCTCTCTCTCTCTTGTGATAAATGTTACAATTTTTAAAATGTCTGCAAAATGTACATATCTGTCCATGTTCACTAAAGAAGTTGGAGGGGCATATTGCTTCTGCTTCGGTCGTCCGTCTGTCTGTCCGTTTTGATGCGTAACATATCATAAGAACCGCGTATGCTAGCATTTTGAAATTTTATATATGGATTCCTCATGGATAATTAGGTGACGCGATTTTTTTTCTCATTCCCTTTCGAGAGTTATTGCCACTTGATTTTTTTTTTGTGGGGGGTGGATAAAATCTTGTCAGCAAAATATCTCAAAATTCATTGGAGCTAGAACCTTGAAATTAGTGAATAGATTTGTGGTGATGAGTTATGACCCTTTGTCACTTTGGGTATTTGTACATTGTACCTCTGTATGTTTTGTGATGCAAAGCATAATTTAAGAACCACGTGTGGTAGGGTTTTGAAATTTCATATATGATCTTATCCGGAGTATATACCTTTTCAGGAGTTATTGCCCTTTGAATTTGGCTTATAAAATCTTGTCAGCAAAATATCTCAAAGACTATAAGAGCTAGAGCCTTGAAAGTTGGTAAATAGATTGGTTGTGATGAGTAGATGACCTGATGAACTTTTGATTAAATTCCGAAAAATACTTCATGAATTATGGCCTTTTGTCACTTTGGGTATTTGTACATTGTATGTTTTGTGATGCATGGCATAACTTAAGAATCGTGTGCCAGTGTAGTGGATAGAGTGCTGGCCTACGAATCAAATTGTCGATTATGAATCAGAGGGTTCAAATGTTCAAGAGTTCAAATGCCGGTGGAGGAATGGAAATTTGTTCTCTTTTGTTCTTATTTTCTTTTTTCTTCATATATACACATTAACAGTTATCATCTCCCTCGCACAGTGAGTGAGTGTTTGGGTTTTACGTCTCACCAACAGCTTAGGTCATACTGAGACGGGACCTCGGTTTAAAGACTCATCCGAAAGCCCGGGATCGATCCAATCTCTCTCCCTCGCACAACCAAATTAAAAGTGGAGGCAATGATCAGGAATCGATTAAATCAACCCACAGCTCCCATCAGAGACACCGATGGGAAAGAAACACAAACAAACAACAACAGATCCCGATAGAAACATCAATAGCGGAAAGCCAAAAGGACAGTTACTTTCCCGCAACATGGGCAATAGGCTATCCAAAATAAAATAATATAAGCGGCACAAACACCCAAAGACAAACCATAACAAAAACTAGAGCCAGTGTTTATGAAACACAATGCCCCCAACTGCTTGACCCTAACACTGCTTGTCCCTAACAGTAATTGAGATATCTTGTTTTTATGTGGCTGTAATGCTGAAATTACACAAGAAAAGCTGTAGTTAATCAGGTCGTTTATTTATCACCCCCTACTAGTTTTTTAAGTTACAGGATAATAGCTCATACAGTTTTAGAGATACAGTTTTTTCAACAGTTAATCAGTTCATCTACACATCATCCCAAACCAGCTTGTAAAGTTGCAGGGCAATCGCTCAAACAATTATTGAGATATCTTGCTTACAAGCTGCAAACACGAAAAAAATCTAAGGGCCATAACTCAAGAAAAAAAATCGGATTTTTTTCAAAAGTTAATCAGTTCATCTACTCATCATCCCTGACCAGTCTGTGAAATTTCGGGGAAAAACCTAAAATAGTTTTTTAGATATCTTGCTTACAAACTTAAAACGCGAAAAATTTCAAAGGGCCATAACTCAAGAAAAAAATTTCGGATTTTTTTCAAAAGTTAATCAGTTCATCTACTCATCATCCCCAACCAGCCTGTAAAGTTTCAGGGCAATAGCTCAAACAATTTTTGAGATATCTTGCTTACAAGCTGAAAACACGAAAAAAATCAAAGGGCCATAACTCAAGAAAAAAAATTGGATTTTTTTCAAAAGTTAATCAGTTCATCTACTCATCATACCCAACCAGTCTGTGAAGTTTTGGGGAAAAACCTCATATAGTTTTTGAGATATCTTGCTTACAAACTTAAAACGCGAAAAATTTCAAAGGGCCATAACTCAAGAAAAAAATATAGGATTTTTTTCAACAGTTAATCAGTTCATCTACACATCATCCCAAACCAGCTTGTAAAGTTGCAGGGCAATCGCTCAAACAATTATTGAGATATCTTGCTTACAAGCTGAAAACACGAAAAAAATCTAAGGGCCATAACTCAAGAAAAAAAAATCGGATTTTTTTCAAAAGTTAATCAGTTCATCTACTCATCATCCCTGACCAGTCTGTGAAGTTTCGGGGAAAAACCTAAAATAGTTTTTTAGATATCTTGCTTACAAACTTAAAACGCGAAAACTTTCAAAGGGCCATAACTCAAGAAAAAAATTTCGGATTTTTTTCAAAAGTTAATCAGTTCATCTACTCATCATCCCCAACCAGCCTGTAAAGTTTCAGGGCAATAGCTCAAACAATTTTTGAGATATCTTGCTTACAAGCTGAAAACACGAAAAAAATCAAAGGGCCATAACTCAAGAAAAAAAAATTGGATTTTTTTCAAAAGTTAATCAGTTCATCTACTCATCATACCCAACCAGTCTGTGAAGTTTTGGGGAAAAACCTCATATAGTTTTTGAGATATCTTGCTTACAAACTTAAAACGCGAAAAATTTCAAAGGGCCATAACTCAAGAAAAAATATAGGATTTTTTTTCAACAGTTAATCAGTTCATCTACACATCATCCCAAACCAGCTTGTAAAGTTGCAGGGCAATCGCTCAAACAATTATTGAGATATCTTGCTTACAAGCTGAAAACACGAAAAAAATCTAAGGGCCATAACTCAAGAAAAAAAAATCGGATTTTTTTCAAAAGTTGATCAGTTCATCTACTCATCATCCCCGACAAGTCTGTGAAGTTTCGGGGAAAAACCTCAAATAGTTTTTTTAGATATCTTGCTTACAAACTTAAAACGCGAAAAATTTCAAAGGGCCATAACGCAAGAAAAAAATTTCGGATTTTTTTCAAAAGTTAATCAGTTCATCTACTCATCATCCCCAACCAGCATGTAAAGTTTCAGGGCAATAGCTCAAACAGTTTTTGAGATATCTTGCTTACAAGATTTCATAGTATTTTTTGCAAAGGGGCATAACTCAAAAAAGGGGCATAATCCTGACGAGAAAAAAAACACGGGTCAATTATTTTTTCATGAGGAATCCATATATGAAATTTCAAAAACCTAGCACCCATGGTTCTAAAGTTATGCTATGCAGTAAAAAGTGGGACGGACGTAAGGACGGAAGGACGGACGGACGAACAGGGCAAAACCAATATGCCCCCTTAACTTCTTCGAAGTTGGGGGCATAATAAACGGCGACAGAAGAACCGCCTTGGAACGTTCAGCGGAAACGAATTCCACTGGTGGGGGTGGGAGGATTAAATCGATTTTACGTGGCAACAATCCTCGCCCTTACTCCCGTCGCGATTAAGACATAATTTGTTCAGTCCGCATGAAGGCCTCCTAACTTATCAGTGCAACATCTCCGTGAACACAAAAAATCAAACAGCCACAGAGATGAAACAACGGTGAGGACTCACAGCAAGAAACCACTGAAATGCTGGAGCAAAAGAAAACCAACAGTTACATTCTGATGGCCAAGTTGTTAGGGGATGGGGATATTGGATTTATACATGCATGCATGAGTGTGTGTGTGTGCATGCATGCATATGTGTGTGCATGTATGCATGCATGTGTGAGTGCATGCATGCATGTATGTGTACATGCAAGTCTACATTAGTGTGTGTGTGCATGCTTACATGAGTGTGTGTGCATGCATGTGTGCTTGCATGCATGCTTGCGTGTGTGCACACGCATATGCATTCATGTATGTATGTGTGCATGCATGATGGCATACATGTGTGTGTGCACATGCAAACGTGTATGTGCATGCATGTGTATGTACATGCATGCATGTGTGTTGAGTGTGCATGCATATGTGCATGTCTACATGTGT
Source organism: Lucinisca nassula (assembly GCA_963580285.1). Classification (NCBI taxonomy): domain Eukaryota; kingdom Metazoa; phylum Mollusca; class Bivalvia; order Lucinida; family Lucinidae; genus Lucinisca; species Lucinisca nassula. The sequence goes on along the minus strand of OY757016.1, from coordinate 123,894,963 downwards.
ACATGTGTGCATGTTTGTATGACTCGCATCCCTCTAAAAATGTCCATAAGTATCTGTCAATCTTTTATATTTAAATTGTGATGAACTTTTCCTTGTGTTTCAGAATCAACATGGAGGGGAAGAAGAACAGTGACAGACGCTAAAAGCAGGAAGAAGTGAAATGAATTATAAATAAAAATTAAATGAAATACTGTCTGCAAACAAAATTCAGTTGTTTTCTTGCTTACTATCAGTTTTTTTTTTTTTTTTTACATGCCTGCTTTTAACATGGTACGACGTAGGGACTTATTTTTCTGTCCATTTGTTTGTTCACCCACCGGCCATCAAAATAGATGTGAAGGCAATGATCAGGAATCGATAAATAAAACCACAGCTCCCACTATCTAGAGACACCAAAGGGAACGAAACACAAACATGAAACAACTAGACCCTAATTGAAACATCAATTAACACAGAATGGCCAATTGGCTATCCAAAATAAAATAATATAAGCGACACAAACACTCAAAGACAAGCCATAATAAGTAAACCGCGACAGAAGAACCGCCTTGGAACGGTCAGCGAAACGAATTCCACTGGGGGGTTTAAACTGTGTTTTGTACAAATAATTTTGCAGTGGAACTTTCTTATAGAATTGGGACATAGCGAGTTCACAGGACTCATAAGAAAAAAAATGTCAATAGATCACCAATATGCTGATAACCAGTGCAAGTTTGGTGCACATTCAGCTTTTAGAAACGGACAAGCAGAAGAGGGCGAAATACCATAGAATATAGTCCGTGATCATTCTCACTCGCAAGAAATATCCTCAGTCTAGAGATGATCAATCCCTCGAGCTTGCGCATTCAATTGAGCCACTGGGATACTTTATGGACACAAAGCTGCTGTTGAAATAAATTATGCCTATACTGTTAAAACAAATTAACAAGTCCGGGAAATACATACCCATTTAGACCCCACTTCATACATATTAAAGTAGGGTTGGCAAGGCTGCCCCCGCCCATAGGGGCTTGAAGAAATATATGGGCTGCATGATGCTTCCACGCAGAGCTTAATCCGGCCCGCACACTAGTACTGGTAAACCGCTTAGAGGATCTAAGCCTGTCCAGGAACCGCGGTGCGAGGCGGACCGCCAATGCTAATAAACCCTATTGGTTTCATTTGGCGACAGGGCTTGGGGTGTCGTTTCATCTCAATGTCGGGTAGAAGTCCCACAAAATTGGAAGCAACGTCACCAAAATGACCTTAACAGTGTTGACGGGGACGTTAAACCTCAAATCAAACAAACAAAGGGTTGGCAAGGGTATACATTTTTACCATATTCTTACCCACAGCATAGACGTATATACTCATTAAAATTGCTTCGAACAGTCTGTTATAATGAGCACTAACAATCTAAATTTGAACCAGAAATAGGAAAAGTGCCACAAACTTCAATAGATGAATAAAAACTGACAGAAAGCAGTGTAAGATGTGTGTGTTATAATGGGTCCCATTGACAGAAGTACTGAATTGAAGAGCTTATACATTTTCCAATGTTTTACAATGTAATTAACATGGTGATTAAAGCATCAAAAATAACATTGATGAACGTATTCGGAAATGTAAGCAGAGAAACGTTTGTTAAATGCATTGCCAAAATATTCGCACAATAAATGACGTCTGTAAACGATCAGGAATCGATACAATTACGGCTTAAAGCTTATAAGATCTAAGCCTTCCCAGGAAAAGTGTGGCGAGACGAACCGTTTTTAGTTCACCTGAGCCAATGGCTCAGGTTGAGCTATTGTGATCATTCACCGTCCGACGACGTCGGCGTCCGTCCGTCCGTCCGTTTACAATTTCTTTAAACATCATCTCCTCCTAAACCACTGAACAGATTCTGACCAAACTTGGCAGAAATGATCCTTATGTGGTCCTCTCTCAAAGTTGTTCAAAGAATTCAATTCCATGCAGAACTCTGGTTGCCATGGCAACGAAAAAAGGAAAATAAGAAAAAAATCTTTAAAAATCTTCTCTGAAACCAGAAGGCCTAGGTCTTTGATATTTGGTATGAAGCTTCATCTAGTGGACCTCTACCAAGATTGTTCAAATTATAGCCCTTGGGCCAAAAATGCCTCCATGCCGTGGCCCACTGTTTTTACATAGGCTTATATAAGGAAAACCTTTAAAAACCTTCTTATCTGAAACCCAAAAGCCCAGGTCTTTGATATTTGGTATGAAGCTTCATCTAGTGGACCTCTACCAAGATTGTTCAAATTATAGCCCTGGGACCAAAAGTGGCCCCGTCCCGGGGCACACTGGTTTTATAAAGGCTGATATAAAAATCTTCTTGTCTGAAACCAGAAGGCCCAGGTACTGAACCTCTACCAAGATTGTTCAAATAATAGCCCTGGAACCAAAAACGCCCCCCCCCCCTCCCCCGCGCCGGGGCCCACTGGTTTTATAAAGGCTGATATAGGGAAAACATATAAAATCTTTTTGTCTGAAACCAGAAGGCCCAGGTCTTTGATATTTGGTATGAAGCTTCATCTAGTGAACCTCTGCCAAGATTGTTCAAATTATAGCCCTGGGGCCAAAAACGCCCCCGCACCGGGGCCCACTCGTTTCACATATGCTTATATAGGGAAACCATATAAAAATCTTCTTGTCTGAAACCAGAAGGTCCAGGTCTTTGATATTTAGTATGAAGCTTCATCTAGTGAACCTCTACCAAAAATTGTTCAAATTATAGCCCTGTGGCCAAAAACGCCCCCGCACCGGGGCCCACTCTTTTTACATAGGCTTATTTAGGGAAAACATATACAAATCTTCTTCTGTTAGTAAGAAGCTTCATCTAGTGAACCTCTACCATGATTTTCAAATTATAGCCTTGAGGCCAAAAACGCCCGGGTCCACTGGTTTTATATATGCTTATATAGGGAACATTTTAAAAATCTTCTTCTCTGAAATCAGAAGGCCAAAGTCTTTGATATTTGGTATGAAGCTCTATCTAGTGGACCTCTACCTAGATTGTTCAAATTATAGCCCTGGGGCCAAAAACGACCCTGCCCGGTGGCCAACTGGTTTTACATAGGCTTATATAGGGAAAACCTATAAAAAATCTTCTTCTCTGAAACCAGAAGGCCCAGGTCTTAGATAATTGGTATGAAGCATCATCAAATGGACCTATACCAAGATTGTTCAAATTATAGACCTGGGGCAAATAATGCCCCTGCGCCGGGCCCACTTGTTTTACCTAGGCTTATAAGGGAAAACCTTTAAAAAATTTCTTGCCTGAAACCAGAAGGCCCAGGTCTTTGATATTTGGTATGAAGCTTCATCTAGTGAATCTCTACCAAGATTGTTCAAATTAATACACTGAGGCCAATCATGCCCCCATGCCGGGGCCCACTGGTTTAACATAGGCTAATATAGGGAAAACATATAAAAATCTTCTTCTGTGAAACCAGCTGGTCGAGGTCTTTGATATTTAGTATGAAGCTTATTCTAGTGAACCTGTACCACGATTGTTCAAATTATAGCCCTGGGGCTAAAAATGCCCCCTCGCTGGTGTTCACTGGTTTTACATAAGCTTATATTAGGAAAACCTTTAAAAATCTTATTGTCTGAAACCAGAAAGCTCAGGTCTTTTGATACTTGATATGAAGCTTCATTTAGTGGACCTCTTCCAAGATTGTTCAAATTATAGCCCTGTGGCCAAAAATGCTCCCGCGCCGGGGCCCACTGGTTTTACATAGGCTAATAGAGGGAAAACCTTTAAAAATCTTCTTGTGTGAAACCAGAAGGCCCAGGTCTTTGATATTTGGTTTGAAGCTTCATCTAATGGACCTCAACCATGATCGTTCCAATCATAGCATGGGGGCCAAAAATGGCCCCGCCCTTAGGTCCACTGGTTTTACATAGACTTCAACCATAGTGCAGTTTATATTTTACTTTTGGTCCTTTGAGATCAGCGTGAATATTCTGAGAAATCAAAAATAAATTATTAGTTTAGACTCAAATTCTAGACAGGTTTTTAATTATTTGGACCTCATTTTTTTATTTATATCAGTCTTTGAATCGACTGCCTATTCGAAATTCGCTATTCCTCTGGCTTTCGTTGCCGGATCATAACAGGGTGACTGATGAGGCTTTATTAGCCGAAACTGCGTATTATGACCCATCTTCTTTCTTATGAATATTTTCATTGCTCTTAAAAGAACTCTTTTTTTTTTAATTTTATTTGCCGTCACTGCAGCTGGTGTTGTGCCGTGTGGCGGCCGTAAAACGTCTCCCCGTACATCAACCATAGTGCAGTTTATATTTTACTTTTGGTCCTTTGAGATCAGCGTGAATATTCTGAGAAATCAGAAATAAATTATTAGTGAAGACTCAAATTCTAGACAGGTTTTTAATTATTTGGACCTCATTTTTTTATTTATATCAGTCTTTGAATCGACTGCCTATTCGAAATTCGCTAAATTGCAGTATGCTTCCTCTGGCTTTCTGCTGGATCATTACAGGGTCACTGATGAGGCTTTATTAGCCGAAACTACGTAGTATGACCCATCTTCTTTCTTATGAATATTTTCATTGCTCTTAAAGGAACTCTTTTTTTTTTAATTTTATTTGCCTTCACTGCAGCTGGTGTTGTGCCGTGTGGCGGCCGTAAAACGTCTCCCCGTACATCAACCATAGTGCAGTTTATATTTTACTTTTGGTCCTTTGAGATCAGTGTGAATATTCTGAGAAATCAGAAATAAATTATTAGTTTAGACTCAAATTCTAGACAGGTTTTTAATTATTTGGACCTCATTTTTTATTTATATCAGTCTTTGAATCGACTGCTTATTCGAAACTCGCTAAATTGCAGTATGCTTCCTCTGGCTTTCGTTGCCGGATCATTACAGGGTCACTGATGATGCTTTATTAGCCGAAACTACGTAGTATGACCCATCTTCTTTCTTATGAATATTTTCATTGCTCTTAAAGGAACTCTTTTTTTAATTTTATTATAAAGAGAAAACTTTTGAAAAATCTTATTGTTCAAAACCAGAAGGCCGATGCCTTTTATATTCGATGTTTAGCTTCATTCAGTGGACCTCTGCTTAGGTTGTTCAAATTGTAGACCTGGGTCCAAAAATTGCACCGCCCTGGGGCCTACATGTTAATCTCTTAGCTCAGGTGAGCGATATAGGACCATCATGGTCCTCTTGGTTAAACCCTTGCGGTTTCTTTGGGTGGTAGGCCTTGAGATGTCAGTTTATCTCAGTGTCGGGTAAAAATCCCTCAAAATCGAAAGCAACCTCCAAATATCCTAAATGGTATTGCCTGGGAAGAAAAAACTATTGACAAACAAATCTTAGCTATCACCACAGTTAATATGGCTGTCATCTTAGTAGCACAGCTATCATCACAGGAAGAACGACTGTCAACTGAGTCATATATGTCTACACGGGTAAGTTTCACACCTATCACCACAGGTAATGAGGCTGTTACCTGAGTTATACGACTGTCACCACAGGTTGAATTGCCAGTTAGAATGGCTATCACAACTGATGCCGCACACAGCTTTTACCCTTAATATTTTGGCTTGTATGGCTTTGAACTTATTCTCACAGATATCACCACAGGTAATATGGCGATCACCTAAGTTTCACTGCTATCACCACATGTAGTATGGCTAACTCTTAAGTTTTACAACTGTCACCACGGGTTGTTAATCAATGACCTCTGTCTCAAAAAAGTCACAATAAGTAGTATGGTTACAAGAGTTTCACAACTATCAACAAGGTCAATATTGGTATCACCCGAAGTTTTCAGCTATCACCACAACACCGCAGTTAATATGGCTATCACCTCAGTTTCACAGCTGTCACCACATACATTATAGCAATCACTTCAGTTTCACCGCTGTCACTATAGGTATTATGATTATCACCTTAGTTTCACAGCTATCACCACAATATGGCTTACACCCGACTTTCTCAGCTTTCCTTCACAGCAGGTAATATGGCTATCACCAGAATATTCACATATAACACCAAAGGTTATTTCGCTATCACCTCAGGTTTACATCTGTCACCATAGGTAATAATTATAGCAATCAACTATGCTTCACAATTGTCACAACAGGCAGTATGATTATCGGACGAGTTTCAAAGCTATCACTGCAGGTAACATGGCTATCACCTCAATTTGACAGCTGTCACCACAGTTAATATTGTTTTCAACAGAGTTTCACAGCTATCACCATAGGTAATATGGCTATCAGCTCCGTTTCATAGCGGTCATCTCAGGAAATATGGCTATCGCCCGAGCTTCACAACAAGAAATATGACTATCACCTGATTTTCACAGCTATCATCGCAGGTAATACGGTTCTTGCCTGTATTTTACAGCTGTCAACAATACAGCAATCGCCTCTGTTTCATAGCTATTATTAAATTGAGTATGGATATCACCTGAGTTTCTCAGCTGTCACCACAGGTAGTAAGGCTATCATCTGAGCAGGTAATATGACTTTAACAGCTACCACCACAGGTAATATGGCTGCCACCTCAGTTTCATATCTTTCACCTCAGGCAATATGGCTGTCACCTGTATTTCACAAGAAGTAGTATGACTATCATCTGATTTTTACACCTGCCATTATTGGTAATATACATATCACCTCGGTTTAGCAGCTGTCACCACAGGTAATGCAGCAGTCACCTCTATCACCGCAGGCTATATAGGGCCACCACCTGAATAACAGTTGCCACTATATATAACATGGCTATCACCTCAGTTTCACAGCTGCCAGTCCAGGTAATAAAGCAGAAGTGGAGGCAATGATCAGGAATCGATACAATTAACCCACAGCTCCCATCAGAGACACCAAAGAGAAAGAAACACAAACATGAAACAACAGATCCCAATGGAAACATCAACAGCGGAAAACCAAAAGAACAGATACTTTCCCACAAAATGGCCAATAGGCTATCCAAAATAAAATAATATGAGCGACGCAAACACCCAAAAACAGTTCATAACAAAAATAAACCGCGACAGAAGAATTGGAAAGGTCAGCGGAAACGAATTCCACTTGTGTGTGTGTGTGTGGGGGGGGGGGGGGGGGGGCTTAAATCGATTTTACGTGGTCACAATACTCGCCCTTCCGTCGCGATTTACACAAATAATTTGTTCAGCCCGCATGAAGGCCTCCTTACTCATCAGTGCAACATCTCTGTACACACAAAAACTCAAACAACCATTGAGATGAACCAACGGTGAGGACTCGAAAGCAATAAACCAATGAAATGCCGGAGCAAAAGAAAAACAACAGTTAGACTCCGGGGTAAGGCTTTCAAATTAGTCTTATAGATATCGCCACGGGTAATATGGCTATCTCCTGAGTGTCCAGTTTTACAGCTGTCAACACATGTGATGTGACTTTATGCGGACTTTAACAGTAATTTGTCTAAACCATAAAAGAACCAAGGACGAGGATTGAGGCCATGTAAAATCGATTTAAGCCCCCGAGTGGAATACTTTTTGCTGACCATTCCAAGGCGGTTCTTGTGTTGTGGTTTATTATTGTTACAGTGCGTCTTTGCATGTATGTATTGCTTATGTCTTTTTATTTTCGATCGCTGTTTGGCCATTTTTGTGGAAAGTAAATGTCCTTTTGGCTATCCGCTTGTGGTGTTTTCATTAGGGTTTAGTTATTTCAGAGATTAGGGGTAATTGAATCCATTCCTGATCATTGTCTTCACCTCTATTTTTAAACCCTGTTTCACAGCTATCACCAAAGGTGGTATGACAAACACCTCAGTTTCACAACTGTCACCTCAGGTTATTAAGCAATGACCTCCGTTTCACAAATGTCAGAACAGGTAGTTTGTTTATCACCAGAGTTTCACAGCTTTCAGCAGGTAATATCGCCATTACCTCAGTTTCTTAGCTATCATCACATCACCACAGGTAATATGGCTATCACATCAATTTCACAGCTGTCATAACATAATATATAGCAATCATTTTACCATGTATGGTAGTATGGCTGTCGCCTTAGTTTCACAGCTATCACCACAAGTAATATGGTATCATCTGAATTTCTCAGCTTTCCTTCAAAGCAGGTAGTATGGTTATCACCTGACTTTAACATCTGTCACCAAAGATCATATCGCTATCACCTCAGACTGACAGCTGTCACCACAAGTAATACAGCAATCCACTATGTTTCACACTTGTCACAACAGGTAGAATGGTTATCAACTCAGTTTCACAGCTATCACTACAGGTAACATGGCTGTCACCTCAGTTTGACAGCTGTAACCACAGGTTATATTGCTATCAACTGAGTTTCACAGCTATCACCAGAGCTAATATGGATATCACCTCCATTTCACAGCTGTCACCACAGGAAGTATAGCTATCATCTGAGCTTCCCACAAAACATAATCACCTGAATTTCAGAGCTATCATTACAGATAATACGGCTGTCATCTTGGTTGACAGCTGTCACAACAGGTAATACAACAATCGCCTCTGTTTCACAACAGTCACTAAAACTCGTACGGTTAAGGCCATTTTTTCCCAGCTGTCACCACAGGTAGTAATGCTATCACATGAGTACACAGGTTTTTGTTTTCATTGATTGCAGTTTAATGGCCAGGTCAACACTATGTATTTTTTTAGCTTGTCAGTTTACCTATCCACACGTTTCCTGGGCTGTCTTGTACATAAGTGGTTAACCAGTAAAGTGTACATTCTTTCGCCAGAAACTGACAACTGCCCTTCTTGAATCAGCGGAAGGGAAAGAATGATGATAGAAACGATTTCATGATCAATCTCCACGAAAAAATACTGCCAACCCCGGCAAGTATTGAATCCGCGTACTTCTGATCACCAGTCAGACGCATCACCGCCGGTAATATGGCTATAACCTCAGTTTTACAGCTACCACCACAGGTAATATGGTTGTCACCTCAGTTTCCCATTTTACACCTCAGATCATATGGTTATCACCTGAGTTTCACAAGAAGCAGTATGACTATCATCTGTAATATGCCTGTCACCTCGGTTTGACAGCTGCCACAGGTAATACAGCAATCAAGTCTGTTTCACGGATATTCCCATAGCTTGTTTGGCTATCCCCTTAGCTTGACAGCTATCACTACAGGCTATATGGCCATCACCTGAGTAGTATGGTAATCACCAGAGTTTAACAGCCATCGTCAAAGGTAATATCGCCATCACCTCAGTTTTACAGCTGTCACCATATATTATATAGCAATCGTTTAACTATAGGTAGTATGGCTATCATTTTAGTTTCACAGCTATCACAAGTAATATGGCTATCACCTGACTTTGTCGGCTTTCCTTCACAAAAGTTAGATTGCTATCACCTCAGTTTGACAGTCGTTACCACAGATAATATAGCAGTCAACTATGATACATACTTGTCAAACAGTGAGTATGGTTATCACCCGAGTTTCAGAGTTATCCCTACAGGTAACAACGATATCCCCTCAGGTTATATTGCTATCGTCTGGGTTCCATAGCTATAAAAGTATGTAATATGGCTATCACCTCCATTTCACAGCTGTCACCTCAGGAAATATGGCTATCACTTGAGCTTCACAACAAGAAATAGGACTATGACTTGAATTTCGCAGCTATAGTCACAAGTAAAACGGTTATGACATCGGCTGACAGCTGTCACAAGAGGTATTTGCAGAAATCACATCTGTTTTACAACTGTCGCTACAACTAGTATGGTTATCACCTGGCTTCATTGCTATCACAGAAGGTAATGTGGCTATAACCTCAATTTTACAGCTACCACCACAGGTAATATGGCTGTCACCTCAGCTTCACATATTTCGCCTGAGTTTCACTATGCTTAGTATAACTATCATCTGAATTCCACAACTATCAGTATAGGTAATATGCCTATCGCTTCGGCTTGACATCTGTCACCACCGGTAGTACAGCTGTCACCTCTGTTTCACAGCTGTTACCAGAGTTAGTATGGCTATCCCCATAGTTTCCAGTTATCGCCACAGTTTATATGGCCATTACTTGAGTAACAGTTGCCCAAATATGTAATAAAGCTATCAACTAAGTTTCACAGTCTATCACCTGAATTTCACAACTATCTCCAAAGGTATTATGGCTATCACCTTAATTTGACAGCTGTCACCACAGTCTTTCACCTACATTTTATAGCTATCACCACAGGTAATATGGCTATCACCACGGGTAGTATGGCTATCATCGCATATCTGCTAACTTGTTGTAAGTTGTTGTTTAGTGTTTTCTAATGGTCTGATCACCCCGTGTGGGGAAGAGAGGGCTGATTGTTCCGTTTCATAAACACTCGTATTTTTCTTGTTTTGTGTATGTTTCCTCTTCCTGTCGTGAGTGGGCTGTGTCTTGTGACTGTGGCGCTCCCTGGGTATTTCTTTTAAATTTTCACAGCTGTCGCTAAAGATAGTATTTAGCACCCAATTTCGTAAAATCATTCACTGTTTGTTTTACTATATAAGGATCATGATGAGGCTCATTGGACGAAACTAGTTAGTTTGGCCCAAGAAAACTTGTACCCTCCATGTTTTTCAGCTCTGTTGTATATTCCTTGCTTCCAAATGATAAGCCTTTCATAGAACATATTTGCTGTGACTATAGCTAGCGTTAATGGAGTGTGTGGCGGCCGTAAACTGTCTCCCCGTCTTTCGTCACAATGTAGTTTATTTTTTCTTGTCCTTCGGGATCATTGGTGGAATTTTGAAAATATTTCAGGGCCAATGATGAGACCTATTTGGCCGAAACTAGCTGCTCTGGCCCAGAAAACTTGTGCACTCCATGCTTTACGGATCTCTTGTTTATTCCTTGCTTCCAAAGGATAACTCTTTTATGGAACATATATCACAGTAAGTTATTTTGAATTCAGCAGTTTCACTGCTGTCACCACAGGCTATGTGACTAGCACCACTGTTTCACAGCTATCATCACAGGTTATTTATAATTCAGCATCGCTTCATAGCTGTCACCATATGTTAAATGGCCATCATCGCTGTTTCACATATATCACCACAGGTCATTTAGTTTTCAGTATAGTTTTATAGCTGTTACAACAGACAACTCGGCATCACAACAGTTAAATCAACATCACCACAGTTTCACAGCTTTCTCAATATGTTATTTTGATTTCAACACAGTTTTACAGCTTCACATGAGATAACATAGCTGTCACCACAGTTTCACAGCTGTCACCACAAATTATACAGATTTCAGTACATTTTCACAGCTGTCACACAGATACTTGGCTATCACCAAACTTTGGCAGGTATCACCACAGGTTATTCAGATTTCAGCACAGTTTCACAGCTGTCACCACAGGTTAAGTGGCTATCCCCACAGTGTGCTATCAATCACCACGGACTTGTACATTCCATGCTTTTAGGCTCTGTTGTATATTCCCTGCTTCCAAATAAGCCTTTCATAGAGCATATTTGCTGTGACTATAGCTGGCGTTAATGGAGTGTGTGGCGGTCGAAATCTGTCTCCCCGCCTTTCGTCACAATGTATCTTATATTTTCTTGTCCTACGGGATCATTGGTGGAATTTTGAAAATATTTCAGGGCCACTGATGAGACCTATTTGGCCGAAACTAGCTGTTCTGGCCCAGAAAACTTGTGCATTCCATGCTTTACGGATTAGTGTTTATTCCTTGCTTTCAAAGGATAACTCTTTTATGGAACATATTTCACAATAAGTTATTTTGAATTCAGCAGTTTCACTGCTGTCACCACAAGATACGTGACTAGCACCACTGTTTCACAGCTATCATCACAGGTTATTTATAATTCAGCATCGCTTCATAGCTGTCACCATAGGTTAAATGGCCATCATCGCTGTTTCACAGATATCACCACAGGTCATTTAGTTTTCAGTATAGTTTTATAGCTGTCACAACAGACAACTCGGCATCACAACAGGTAAATCGGCATCACCACATTTCACAGCTTTCTCAATACGTTATTTTTATTTCAACACAGTTTTACAGCTTCACATCAGATAACATAGCTTCCATCACAGTTTCACAGCTGTCACCACAAAATTATACAGATTTCAGTACATTTCCACAGCTGTCACACAGATACTTGGCTATCACCAAACTTCTGCAGGTATCACCACAGGTTATTCCGATTTCAGCGCAGTTTCACAGCTGTCACCACAGGTTAAGTGGCTATCACCACAGTTTGCCATCAATCACCACGGACTTGTACATTTCATGCTTTTAGCCTCTGTTGTATATTCCTTGCTTACAAATGATAAACCTTTCATAGAACACATTTGATGTGAATATAGCTGGCGTTAAGGGGGTCTTTGGCTGCCGTAAAATGTCTCTCCGCCTTTCGTTATCATGTTTTCAATAATTTCTTGTCCTTCGGGATCATTGGTTTATTGTGGAATTTTCAAAATATTTCAGGGTCAATGATGAGGCTGAATTGGCCGAAACCAGCTGCTCTGGTCCAGAAAAATTGTGCACTCCATGCTTTTCTGATCTGTTGTTTATGCCTTGCTTCCAAAGAATAACTCCTTTATAGAACATATTTCACAGTAGGCTATTTGAATTCAGCAGTTTCACAGTTGTCACCATAAGCTACGTAACTAACACCCACTATCATAGCTATCACCAAAGGTATGCATAATTCTGCCTCATTTCACAGTTGTCACCATAGGTTAAATGTCCATCACCGCTGTTTCACAGATATAACCACAGGTTATTTAGTTTTCAGTATAGTTTTATAGCTGTCACAACAGACAACTCGGCATCACAACAGGAAACTCGGTATCAGAGCTTTCTCAATGTGTTATTTTAATTTCAGCACAGTTTTACAGCTTCAGAACAGATAACATAGCTGTCAACATAGTTTCACAGCTATCACCACAAATTATACAGATTTCAGCACAGTTTTACAGGTCAACACAGTTTTACAGCTTTTCATCAGATAACATAGCTGTCACCACAGTTTAATAGCTATCACCACAAATTATACAGATTTCAGTACATTTTCACAGCTGTCACACAGATACTTGGCCATCACCAAACTTTGGCAGGTATCACCACAGGTTATTCAGATTTCAGCACAGTTTCACAGCTGTCACCACTGGTTAAGTGGCTATCCCCACAGTTTGCCATCAATCACCACGTACATTCCATGCTTTTAGGCTCTGTTGTATATTCCCTGCTTCCAAATGATAAGCCTTTCATAGAACATATTTGCTGTGACTATAGCTGCCGTTAATGGAGTGTGTGGCGGCCGTAAACTGTCTCCCCGCCTTTCGACACAATGCAATTTAAATTTTCTTGTCCTTCGGGATCATTGGTGGAATTTTGAAAATATTTCAGGGCCACTGATGAGATCTATTTGGCCGAAACTAGCTGTTCTGACCCAAAAAACTTGTGCATTCCATGATTTACGGATCTGTTATTTATTCCTTGCTTCCAAATGATAACTCTTTCATGGAACATATTTCAAAGCAAGTTATTTTGAATTCAGCAGTTTCACTGCTGTCACCACAGGCTACGTGACTAGCACCACTGTTTCACAGCTATCATCACAGGTTATTTATAATTCAGCATCACTTCATAGCTGTCACCATAGGTTAAATGGCCATCATCGCTGTTTCACAGATATCACCACAAGTCATTTAATTTTCAGTATAGTTTTATAGCTGTCACAACAGACAACTCGGCATCACAACAGTTTCGCAGCTTTCTCAATATGCTATTTTGATTTCAACACAGTTTTACAGCTTCACATCAGATAACATATCTTCCACCACAGTTTCATAGCTGGCACCACAAATTATACAGATTTCAGTACATTTCCACAGCTGTCACACAGATACTTGGTTATCACCAAACTTTCGCAGGTTTCACCGCAGGTTATTCCGATTTCAGCACAGTTTCATAGCTGTCACCACAGGTTAAGTGGCTATCACCACAGTTTGCCATCAATCACCACGGACTTGTACATTCCATGCTTTTAGGCTCTGTTGTATATTCCTTGCTTACAAATGATAAACCTTTCATAGAACATATTTGATGTGAATATAGCTGGCGTTAAGGGAGTCTTTGGCTGCCGTAAAATGTCTCTCCGCCTTTCGTAATAATGTTGTCTATAATTTCTTGTCCTTCGGGATCATTGGTTTCTTGTGGAATTTCTAAAATATTTCAGGGCCAATGATGAGGCTGAATTGGCCAAAACCAGCTGCTCTGGTCCAGAACACTTTTGCACTCCATGCTTTTCTGATCTGTTGTTTATGTTTTGCATCCAAAGGGTACCTCCGTTATAGAACATATTTCATAGTAGGCTATTTGAATTCAGCAGTTTCACAGCTGTCGCCACAAGATAGGTAACTAACACCCACTATCATAGCTATCACCACAGGTATTCATAATTCTGCCACATTTCACAGCTGTCACCATAGGTTAAATGGCCATCTCCGCTGTTTCACAGATATCACCACAGGTTATTTAGTTTTCAGTATAGTTTTATAGCTGTCACAACAGACAACTCAGCATCACAACAGGAAACTCGGTATCACAGCTTTCTCAATGTGTTATTTTGATTTCAGCACAGTTTTACAACAGATAACATAGCTGTATACATAGTTTCACCGCTGTCAACACAAATTATACAGATTTCAGTACATTTTCACAGCTGTCACACAGATATTTGGCTATCACCAAACTTTGGCAGGTATCACCACAGGTTATTCAGATTTCTGCACAGTTTCACCGCTGTCACCACAGGTTAAGTGATTATCCCCACGGTTTGCCATCAATCACCACGGACTTGTACATTCAATGCTTTTAGGTTCTGTTGTATATTCCCTGCTTCCATATGATAAACCTTTCATAGAACATATTTGCTGTGACTATAGCTGGCGTTAATGGAGTGTGTGGCGGCCGTAAACTGTCTCCCCGCCTTTTGTCACAATGTAGTTTATATTTTCTTGTCCTTCGGGATCATTGGTGGAATTTTGAAAATATTTCAGGGCCACTGATGAGACCTATTTGGCCGAAACTAGCTGCTCTGGCCCAGAAAACTTGTGCACTCCATGCTTCACGGATCTGTTGTTTATTCCTTGCTTCCAAAGGATAACTCTTTTATGGAACATATTTCATAGTAAGTTATTTTGAATTCCGCAGTTTCACTGCTGTCACCACAGGCTACGTGACTAGCACCACTGTTTCACAGCTATCATCACAGGTTATTAATAATTCAGCATCACTTCATAGCTGTCACCATATGTTAAATGGCCATCATAGCTGTTTCACAGATATCACCCCAGGTCATTTAATTTTCAGTATAGTTTTATAGCTGTCACAACAGACAACTCGGCGTCACAACAGGTAAATCGGCATCACCACAGTTTCGCAGCTTTCAGCGTAAATATTCTGGAAATCATATATAATTATTGGTTTAGACTCATATTCTAGACAGGTTTTTAATTATTTGGACCCCATTTTGATTTATATCAGTCTTTGAATCGACTGCCTATTCGAAATTCGAAAAAATTCAGTATGTTTCCTCTGGCTTTCGTTGCCGGATCATTACAGGGTCACTAATGAGGCTTTATTAGCCGAAACTACGTAGTATGACCCATCTTCTTTCTTATGAATGTTTTCATTGCTTTTAAAGGAACTCATTTTTGATTTTTATTTGCCTTCACTGCAGCTGATGTTGTGCCGTGTGGCGGCCGTAAAACGTCTCCCCGTACATCAACCATAGTGCAGTTTATATTTTACTTTTTGTCCTTTGAGATCAGCGTAAATATTCTGGAAAATCATATATTATTATTGGTTTAGGCTCATATTCTAGACAGGTTTTTAATTATTTGGACACTATTTTGATTTATATCAGTCTTTGAATCGACTGCCTATTCGAAATTCGAAAAACTGCAGTATGTTTCCTCTGGCTTTCGTAGCCGGATCATTACAGGGTCACTGATGAGGCTTTATTAGCCGAAACTACGTAGTATGACCCATCTTCTTTCTTATGAATGTTTTCATTGATCTTAAAGGAACTCATTTTTGATTTTTATTTCTCAATATGTTATTTTGATTTCAACACAGTTTTACAGCTTCACATCAGATAACATAGTTTCCGCCACAGTTTCACAGCTGTCCCCACAAATTATACAGATTTCAGTACATTTCCACAGCTGTCACACAGATACTTGGTTATCACCAAACTTTCGCAGGTATCACCACATGTTATTCCGATTTCAACACAGTTTCACAGCTTTCTCAATATGCTATTTTGATTTCAACACAGTTTTACAGCTTCACATCAGATAACATATCTTCCACCACAGTTTCATAGCTGGCACCACAAATTATACAGATTTCAGTACATTTCCACAGCTGTCACACAGATACATGGTTATCACCAAACTTTCGCAGGTATCACCGCAGGTTATTCCGATTTCAGCACAGTTTCATAGCTGTCACCACAGGTTAAGTGGCTATCACCACAGTTTGCCATCAATCACCACGCACTTGTACATTCCATTCTTTTAGGCTCTGTTGTATATTCCATGCTTACAAATGATAAACCTTTCATAAAACATATTAAATGTGAATATAGCTGGCGTTAAGGGAGTCTTTGGCTGCCGTAAAATGTCTCTCCGCCTTTCGTCATAATCTTGTCTATAATTTTTTGTCCTTCGGGATCTTTGGTTTATTGTGGAATTTTTAAAATATGTCAGGGCCAATGATGAGGCTGAATTGGCCGAAACCAGCTGCTCTGGTCCAGAAAACTTGTGCACTCCATGCTTTTCTGATCTGTTGTTTATGCCTTGCTTCCAAAGGATAACTCCTTTATAGAACATATTTCACAGTAGGCTATTTGAATTCAGCAGTTTCACACTTGTCGCCACAAGATAGGTAACTAACACCCACTATCATAGCTATCACCACAGGTATTCATAATTCTGACTCATTTCACAGCTGTCACCATAGGTTAAATGGCCATCACCGCTGTTTCACAGATATCACCACAGGTTATTTAGTTTTCAGTAAAGTTTTATAGCTGTCACAACAGTCAACTCAGCATAACAACAGGAAACTCGGTATCACAGCTTTCTCAATGTGTTATTTTGTTTTCAGCACAGTTTTACAGCTTAACAACAGATAACATAGCTGTCAACATAGTTTTAAAGCTTCACATCAGATAACATAGCTGTCACCACAGTTTCACAGCTGTCACCACAAATTATACAGATTTCAGCACAGTTTACAGCTTCACAACAGATAACATAGCTGTCAACACAGTTTTAAAGCTTCACATCAGATAACATAGCTGTCACCACAGTTTCACAGCTGTCACCACAAATTATACAGATTTCAGTACATTTTCACAGCTGTCACACAGATACTTGGCTATCACCAAACTTTGGCAGGTATCACCACAGGTTATTCAGATTTCAGCACAGATTCACAGCTGTCACCACAAGTTAAGTGTCTATCCCCACAGTGTGCCATCAATCACCACGAACTTGTACATTCCATGCTTTTAGGCTCTGTTGTATATTCCCTGCTTCCAAATGATAAGCATTTCATAGAACATATTTGCTTTGACTATAGCTGGCGTTAATGGAGTGTGTGGCGGCCGTTAACTGTCTCTCCGCCTTTCGTCACCATGTAGTTTATATTTTCTTGTCCTTCGGAATCATTGGTGGAATTTTGAAAATATTTCAGGGCCACTGATGAGACCTATTTGGCCGAAACAAGCTGCTCTGACCCAGAAAACTTGTGCACTCCATGCTTTACGGATCTGTTATTTATTCCTTGCTTCCAAGTGATAACTCTTTTATGGAACATATTTCACAGTAGGTTATTTTGAATTCAGCAGTTTCACTGCTGTCACCACAGGCTACGTAACTAGCACCACTGTTTCACAGCTATCATCACAGGTTATTTATAATTCAGCATCGCTTCATAGCTGTCACCATAGGTTAAATGGCCATCATCGCTGTTTCACAGATATCACCACAGGTCATTTAGTTTTCAGTATAGTTTTATAGCTGTCACAACAGACAACTCGGCATCACAACAGGTAAATCGGCATCACAACAGTTTCACAGCTTTCTCAATATGTTATTTTGATTTCAACACAGTTTTACAGCTTCACATCCGATAACATAGCTTCAACCACAGTTTCACATCTGTCACCACAAATGATACAGATTTCAGTACATTTCCACAGCTGTCACACGGATACTTGGTTATCACCAAACTTTCGCAGGTATCACCGCAGGTTATTCCGATTTCAGCACAGTTTCACAGCTGTCACCACAGGTTAAGTGGCTATCACCACAGTTTGCCATCAATCACCACGGACTTGTACATTCCATGCTTTTAGGCGCTGTTGTATATTCCTTGCTTACAAATGATAAACCTTTCATAGAACATATTTGATGTGAATATAGCTGGCGTTAAGGGAGTTTTTGGCTGCCGTAAAATGTCTCTCCGCCTTTCGTCATTATGTTGTCTATAATCTCTTGTCCTTCGGGATCATTGGTTTATTGTGGAATTCTTAAAATATTTCAGGGTCAATGATGAGGCTGAATTGGCCGAAACCAGCTGCTCTGGTCCAGAAAACTTGTGCACTCCATGCTTTTCTGATCTGTTGTTTATGCCTTGCTTCCAAAGAATAACTCCTTTATAGAACATATTTCACAGTAGGCTATTTAAATTCAGCAGTTTCACAGCTGTCACCACAAGCTACGTAACTAACACCCACTATCATAGCTATCACCACAGGTATTCATAATTCTGCCTCATTTCACAGCTGCCACCATTGGTTAAATGGCCATCACCGTTGTTTCACAGATATCACCAAAGGTTATTTAGTTTTCAGTATAGTTTTATAGCTGTTACAACAGACAACTCAGCATCACAACAGGAAAATCGGTATCAGAGCTTTCTCAGTGTGTTAGTTTGATTTCAGCACAGTTTTACAGCTTCAGAACAGATAACATAGCTGTCAACATAGTTTCACAGCTATCACCACAAATTATACAGATTTCATTACATTTTCACAGCTGTCACACAGATACTTGGCTATCACCAAACTTTCGCAGGTATCACCTCAGGTTATTCAGATTTCAGCACAGTTTCACAGCAGTCACCACAGGTTAATATGTGGCTATCCCCACAGTTTGCCATCAATCACCACGGCCTATTTAGATTTCAATACAATTTCACAGCTGTCACCCCAGATTATTTAGATTTTAGCACAGGTCAAAACTGTCACCACCGGTCGCCTGGCCATCGCAACAGTTTCACAGTTTTTTTTGTACTATTTCAGGGTTCTGATGAGGGTCATTGGACGAAACAAGTTAGTTTTGCCAAGGAATACATGTATACTTTATGCATTTCATAGAACATATTTGATGTGACTATAGCTGGCGTAAAGGGGGTGTGTGGGGGCCGTAAAATGTATCCCCGCCTTTCGTCATAGGTAGTTTATATGTTCTTGTCCTTCGGGATCATTGGTTTACTGTGGAATTTTGAAATTATTTCAGGGCCACTGATGAGGCCTAATTGGCCGAAACTAGCTGTTCTGGGCCAGAAAACTTGTGCATTCCATGCTTTTCGGATCTGTTGTTTATTTCTTGCTTCCAAAGGATAGAACATATTTCCGGTTGGTGTTTTTGAATTCAGCAGTTCCACAGCTGCCATCACATGCTACGCGACTAGCACCACAGTTTCACAACTATCACCACAGGTTATTTATAATTCTGCATCGTTTCATAGCTGTCACCACAGGTTAAATTGCCATCACCGCTGTTTCACAGATATCACCACAGGTTATTTAGTCTTCAGTATAGTTTTATAACTGTCACAACGGAAAACTCGCAATCACAACAGAAAACTCGGCATCACCACAGGTTTATAGCTTTCACAAAATGTTTTTTTATTTCAGCACAGTTTCACAACAGATAACATAGCTGTGTTCACAGTTTCACAGCTGTCACCACAGATTAAAGATTTCAGCACTTTTTCACAGCTGTAACACAGATACTTGGCTCTCACCAAATTTTGGCAGGTATCACCACAGATTAATCAGATTTCAGCACAATTTCACCGCTGTAACCGAAGGTTATGTTGCTATGACCACTGTCTTACAGCTACCACCACGGGTTATTTATAATTCAGCACCGTTTCGCAGCTGTCCAAATGTCCATCACCGCTGTTTCACAGATTATCACCGCAGGTTATAGTGTCAACTCGGCATCACAACAGGTAACTCAGCATCACCACAGTTTAACAGCTTTTCAATATGTTATGTTGATTTCAGCACAATTTCACATTTCGTGTTGTGAAGCTCTAGTGAAAGCCATATTTCCTGAGGTGACAATGTGAAATTGAGGTGATAGCCATATTACATACACTTATGGCTATGGGACTCAGATGATAGCAATATAACCTGAGGTGATACCGTTGTTACGTGTAGGGACAACTCTGAAACTCGGGTGATAACTATACTAACTGTTGTGACAATTATTAATCATAGTTGACTGCTGTATTACCTGTGGTGACGACTGTCAAACTGAGGTGATAGCGATCTTATTTTTGTGAAGGAAAGCTGAGAAAGTCAGGTGATAGCCATATAACTTGCTGTGATAGCTGAAAACTAAAATGATAGCCATGCTACCTATAGTGACAGCGGTGAAACTGAAATTATTGCTATATAATATGTGTCGACAGCTGTGAAACTTAAGTGATAGCCATATAACCTGTGGTGATGTGATGAAAGCTAAGAAATTGAGGTGATGGCTATCACCACAGGTTATTTATAATTCTGCGATGGCTGTTAAACTCTGGCGATAACCATACTACCTGGGGTCATAGCCATATTACCTGTGATGACAGCTGTGAAACTTGAAAAATCACGTGATAGCCATATTACCTGTGGTGATATCTGTGAGACTTATTTGAAAGCCTAACCACATATGGCGACATTTGTGAAACTGAAATGATACCCATAATACCGCAGTGGTAACTGCTACTCAGATGATGGCCATATAGCCTCTGGGAATAGCTGTCAAGCTAAAGGGATAGCCAAACAAGCTATGGGAATAGCTGTGAAACAGACTTGACTGCTGTATTATCTGTGGTGGCAGCTGTCCAAATGAGGTGACAGGCATATAACCTGTAATGCTAGCTGTGCAACTCAGATGATAGTCATACTGCTTCTTGTGAAATTCAGGTGATAGCCATATTACCTGAGGTGTAAGATGCGAAACTGAGGTGACAGTCTTATAACCTGTGGTGGTAGCAGTAAAACGGAGGATATAGCCATATTACCGGCGGTGATGCGTCTGACTGGTGATCAGAAGTACGCGAGTTCGATACTTGCCGGGGTTGGCAGTATTCTATCGTGGAGATTGATCATGAAATCTTTTCTACGGTCATTCTTTCCAGGAAAAGTCTGGCTAGGTAACCTGACTGGCTCAAAAATGACAAAATAGTGTTGATTTGGCCATTAAACTCGAATGCAAACAAAAACCTGTGAACTCCTGTGATAGCATTAATTACTACCTGTTGTGACAGCGGGGTAAATCAGGTGTAAACCATCCTAGTTGAAGTGACAGTTGTGAAACAGAGGTGATTGTTGTATTACCTGTTGTGACAGATGTCAACCGAGATGATAGCCGTATTGCCTGTAACGATAGCTCTGAAATTCAGGTGATTCTTACTTTTTTGAGGGAAACTCAGATGATAGTCATAGTTCCTGTCGTGACAGCTGTGAAATGGAGGTGATATCCATATTACCTCTGGTGATAGCTGTGAAACTCAGTTGACAGCAATATAACCTGTAGTTACAACTGTTAAACTGAGGTAACAGCCATGTTACCTGTAGTGATAGCTGTGAAACTCAGGTGATAACCATTCTACATGTTGTGACAAGTGTGAAACACAGTGGATTGCTATATTATCTTTGGTGATAGCTATCAGTCTGATGTGATAGCGATACGGCCAGGTGATGACCATACTACCTGCGATAACCACACTCCCTGTTCTGACATTTGTGAAACGGAGGTCATTGCTTAATAATCTGTGGTGACAGTTGTAAAACTGAGGTGTTTGTCATACCACCTTTGGTGGTAGCTGTGAAATTTGGTTTAAAAATAGAGGTGAAGGCAATGATCAGGAACGAATTCAATTACCCAAAATCTCCTAACAGAGAAACCAATGGGAAAGAAATACGAACATAAAATACCTAAACCCTAATGCAAACATCACAAGCGGATAGCCAAAATCACATTTTCTTTCACACAAAATGGCCACACAGCTGTAGATAATAAAAAGACATAAGCAATACATACATGCAAAGACGCAATATAACAAAAATAAACCACAACAGAAGAACCGCCTTGGAACGGTCAGCAAAAGTCTTCCACTCGGGGGCTTAAATCGATTGTACATGGCTTTGGTTTTTTTATGGTTTAGACAAATAATCGTAAGTCCGCATTAGGTCACATCACATGTGATGACAGCTGTGAAACTGGAAACTCAGGTGAGGGCCATATTACCTGTGGTGATATCTGTAAAACTAATCTGAAAGCCTTACTACCTGGGGTGACAGCTGTGAAACTGCGGTGATAGCCATATTATATATAGTGGTAACTGTTATTCAGGTGGCGGCCATATATAGCCTGCGGTGATAGAGGTGACTGCTGCACTACCTGTGGTGACAGCTGCCAAACCGAGGTGATATGTATATTACCGTTAATGACAGGTGTAAAATTCAGGTGATAGTCCTACTACTTCTTGTGTAATACAGGTGACAGCCATATTACCCGAGGTGAAAGATATGAAACTGAGGTGACAGCCATATTACCCGTTGTGGCAGCTGTTAAAGCCATATTACCTGCTCAGGTGTAATAGCCTTACTACCTGTGGTGACAGCTGGGAAACTCAGGTGATATCCATACTCAATTTAGTGACAGCTATGAACAGATGCGATTGCTATATTACCTTTGTTGACAGCTGTAAAACACAGGCGATAACCGTATTACCTGCGATGATAGCTGTGAAAATCAGGCGATAGTCATATTTCTTGTTGTGAAGCTCAGGCGAGAGCCATATTTCCTGAGATGACAGCTATGAAACGGAGGTTATAGCCATATTACCTATGGTGATAGCTGTGAAACTCTGGTGAAAACAATATGAACTGTGGTGACAGCTGTTAAACTTAGGTGATAGCCATGTTACCTGCAGTGACAGCTTTGAAATTCGTCCGATAACCATACTGCCTGTTGTGAAAAGGTGAAACATAATTGATTGCTATAATTATTACCTATGGTGACAGCTGTAAACTGAGTTGATAGCGAAATAACCTTTGGCGATATATATGAATATTCTGGTGATGGCCATACTACCTGCTGTGAAGGAAAGCTGAGAAAGCCAGGTGTTAGTCATATTACTTGTGGTGATAGTTGTGAAAGTAAGGTGATAATCATAATACCTCTAGTGACAGCGGTGAAACTGAAGTTATTGCTATAATATACAAGGTGACAGTTGTGGAACTGAGGTGATAGCCATATTACCTGCCGTGTTATGGTGATCCCTGAAAATCTCGGGTGATAGCAATATTGACTTTGTTGATAGTTGTGAAACTCTAGGAACCATACTACCCATTGCGACTTTTGTGAGACAGAGGCCATTGATCAATAACCTGTTGTGACATTTGTAAAACTGAAGAGTTAGCCTGTGGTGATAGCAGTGAAACTGGGGTTCAAGTCATATCACCTGTGGTGATAGCTGTGAAACTCAGTTGCTAGCCATATTTCATGCGGTGATATCTGTGAGAATAAGTTCAAAGCCATACAAGCCAAAATATTAATGGTAAAAGCTGTGTACGGCATCATTTTTGATAGCCATTCTACCTGGCAATTCAACCTGTGGTGACAGCCGTATAACTCAGGGAACAGCCTCATTACCTGTGGTGATAGCTGTGAAACTCAACCGTGTAGACATATATGTATATGACTCAGTTGACAGTCATTCTTCCTGTGATGATAGCTGTGCGACTAAGATCATAGCCATATTAACTGTGGCAATAGCTGAGATTTGTTTGTCTTTGGTTTTTTACGTCCCAGGCAACACCATTTAGGAGATTTAGGGGTTGCTTTCTATTTTGAGGGATTTTACCTGACACTGAGATAAACTGACATCTAAAGGCCTAGCGCCCAAAGAAACCGCAAGGGTTCAAAAGACGGTCCGTCTCGCACCACTTTTCCTGGAAAGGTTTAGATCTTCTAAGCGGTAAGCCGTAATTGCATCGATTCCTGATCATTGCCTTCAGTTCGATTCCATTAAAGTTTCTAACACGTTTACAGACGTTATTTTATTGTGCGAATATTTCGGCAATGTTTCAAAAACGTCATTTATCAAGGGCGTCTCTTGCCTGATGCCTCAAGTTGACCTGTCTCACGAGCTACGTCGGTCGGTGTGTGCTCGGAGGGGATGTGCTGTGTTTGCCGGGTCTTGTCCATCATCCGTTTCGGTTTCAGAACTTTGGGGTTGAGACACACTGATGAAGATTAAATATCAGAAAGGCCTCTGTGTCACTAAATTAGGTATAGTTACGCCTTAATTATCAAACGTTTCTCTGCTTACATTTGCGAATGATTTCATCAATGATATTATACCCGCTTTTTTGAAGAAAAATCTGGTATATTGTTTTCGTACCAGAGTTGAGTGAGCGTCTGTCCGTCTGTCTGTCTGTCCGTCCGTCACGTTTCTTGTAAATGGATCTCCTCTGCAACCACTGAAGTTACACTTTTGAAACTTTGCATGTGGATAGTACATGGTATGTAGATGGCAGTGGGCTACATTTTTGTGACCTTGACCCCAACATGGCCCCCAAGGGCAAAGGTCATAAAGCAGGACATTATCATATCTTCTAAACTGTTGGGATTGCACTTCCGAAACTTGATTATTGGATAGCCCTTGGAATGTAGAACATATTCGAATACTTTTCGTGTGACCTTGACCCCAACATGGCCCCTGGGTCAAAGGTCAAAAAGTAGGACTTTATCATATCTTCTAACCTGTTGGGATTGCACTGCCGAAAATTGATTATTGGATAGCCCTTGGAATGTAGAACATATTGGAATACTTTTCGTGTGACCTCGACCTCAACATGGCCCCAGGGTCAAAGGTAAAAAAGTATGACATTGCCATATCTTTAGTGTTATTCACAGAAAAATTGGGTATTTGCGATGACTGCGCCATCTAGTTTTGATGTTTTAATCACAATTTTAATAACATTATAAAACATTGGAAAATGTAGTAGCTCTTCAATTCAGTACTTCTGTCAATGGGACCCATTATGAAAACACACACATCTTACACTGCTTTCTGTCAATTTTTCTCCATCTATGGAAGTTTGTGACACTTTTCTTACTTCTGGTTCAAATTTAGATAAATGGTGTTCATTAGAACAGACTCTTCGAAGCAGTTAGAGAAAACGACCAGTGGGTCACGTATACCCCAGGCCAGCGCCACCCTCTAATATAGCTTTTGAGCTTGTATGTAATATGAATGAAGAAGTCAAGAAGCTATAAGAATCTATATATGTGCTTGTAAAAGCTAAACCAAACATAAAAATTCTAAATGGACCACCGAGTGAGGGCATCAAAGTTACTGAAGGGTTGGGGGCATCAATGTTACTGAAGCAGCAGGGTGGGATATGCATCAATAAAATCTTTGTTCTGGTAAGCAAACTCGATGCAAGTATATATTGAATTTATCTTAGAGTATAGAACATACAGGCATCTATAAACTTTGTCATAAAACTTTAAACAAATGTAAAATTTCTAAGTCTGTGACCTTGAGATCACCTTGGGTGGGGGAAGGGACAAACATAACGAAATCTTTGGCCTGGTTTGCAACTATGATGCAAGTATCTACTGAATTTGTGTTAGAGTTTAGAACATACAGGCATCTATAAACTTTGTCATAAAACTTTAACCAAATGCAAATTTTTAAGTCTTTGACCTTGACCTCAAGGTCACTGTGGGGCTGGGACATGCATCAATGATATCTTTAGACCAGTATATAACTTCAGTGTAATAATCAACTAAATCTATCAAAGGGTTCAGAAGATATAATCTCTTAGAAACTATGACGCAAAACTTTAACCACAATGTTAACGGAAGGAAGAAGGATGGACGGACATCGGGCGGACAGATGGACGGACGGACGTTCTCACAAATGGATAGTTATGTGGCTATTTTTGGCAGGATCGATACTTAAGTGGCTACTTTTAGCCACAGAAAAGAAGTATTTTCGGTGTCTAACGGAATAAATCCCATTGACTTACATTGATTCTGTCCATTTACATAGCCACCTAACTATCCATTTGTTGGTGCTGACAGACGGAAAGACGGACGGACGAACGGCAGGACGAAAGCATTATACCCCATAGCATACCTCGTATACCGGGGGTATAATGAGTACATAGTACGTCTATGCTGTGGGTAAGAATATGGTAAAAATGTATGCCCTTGCCAACCCTACTTTCATCTGTATGAAGTGGTGTCTAAATGGATATGCATTTCCCGGACTCGTTAGTTTGTTTTAACAGTATATGCATAATTTATTTCAACAGCAGCTTTGTGACCATAAAGTATCTCAGTGGCTCAGTTGAATGCGCAAGTTACTAATGATCAGCTCGTGGGATTGATCATCTCTAGGCTGAGGATGTTTCTTGCAAGTGATCTTGATCACGAACTATGTTCTATAGCATCTCGCCCTCTTCTGCTTATCTAAGGACCGTTGTCAGTTTCTTAAAGACGAATGTTCACTATACTTGCACTGGTTATAAACATATTGGTGATCTATTCACATTTTTCTAATGAGTCCTGTGAACTCGCTATGTCCCAATCTATAAGTTCCACTGCAAAATTATTTGTACAAAACACAGTTTTCCTAAGTATTTCGAAATAATGGTGAGTCTTGGGACTTGCAAAATTTAATTTGTAAGTCCCTCAGAGAAATTATGAGCTGTTTGTTTGATTTGAGGTTTAACGTCCCCGTCAACACTGAAAAGATTATTTTGGAGACGTTGCTTCCAATTTTGTGGGTTTATTTGTCGATTCCTGATCATTACCTTCACATATATTTTGTGTGCTGGTGGATGAACAAACACATGGACAGAAAAATAGGTCCCTAAGTCGTGCCATGTTAAAAGCAGGCATTACAAAAAAAAACTGAAAGTAAGCAAGAAAACAACTGAATTTCGTTGCCAGACAATATTTCATTTATTTCTTAATTATAATTCATTTCACTGCTTCCAGCCTTTAACGTCTTTTACTTTTCTTCTTCCCCTCGATGTTGATTCTGAAACACAAGGAAAAATTCCATCACAATTTAAATATAAAAGATTGACAGATACTTATGGTCATTTTTGAGAGGGGTGCGAGTCATGCAAACGTGCACACATGTACACATGCATACATGTACGCATACACGCACACACATGCACACAAACATGCATGTATGCACAAACACATATGCATGTACACACACGCTTGCATGCGCACACACAAATACATGCATGCACTCTTGCATGCACACATACATACAGCATGTACATTAGTGTGCATACACTCACGCAAGCATGCATGCAAGCACACATGCATGCACACATACACTCTTGCAAGCATGCATACACACACTCATGCAAGCATGCACACATACATGCATCTATGCACTCACACATGCAGGCACGCATACATGCACACATGCATGCATGCACACGCACACACAGGTATGCATGTATAAATGCAATATCCCCACCCCTAACAGCTTGGTTGTGCGAGGGAGATGATAACTGTTTATGTGTGTTTATGAAGAAAAAAAGAAAAGAAGAAAAAAAAGAACACATTTCCATTCCTCCACCGGCGTTTGAACTCACGACCCTCTGATTCATAATCGACCATCTGATTCGTAGTCCAGCACTCTATCGACTTCACTGGCACACGTTTCTTACGCTATGCTATGCATCACAAAACATACAATG
This sequence comes from Lucinisca nassula, assembly GCA_963580285.1. Classification (NCBI taxonomy): domain Eukaryota; kingdom Metazoa; phylum Mollusca; class Bivalvia; order Lucinida; family Lucinidae; genus Lucinisca; species Lucinisca nassula. The sequence continues at coordinate 123,866,872 of OY757016.1, read as the reverse complement.
TACAAATACCCAAAGTGACAAAAGGCCATAACTCATGAATTATTTTTTCGGAATTAAGTCAAAAGTTCATCAGGTCATCTACTCATCACAACCAATCTATTTACCAACTTTCAAGGCTCTAGCTCTTATAGTTTTTGAGATATTTTGCTGACAAGATTTTATAAAAAAAAAAAACAAAGGGCAATAACACTTGAAAAGGGCATAATCCGGATAAGGAGAAAAAAACACGTGTCTGCTAATTTTCCATGAGAAGATCATATATGAAATTTCAAAACCCTAGCATACACGGTTCTTAAGTTATGCTATGCATCACAAAAAATACAGAGGTACAATGTACAAATGTCCAAAGTGACAACGGGTCATAACTCATTACCACAAATCTATTCACCAACTTTCAAGGCTCTAGCTTCAATTTCAATGGATTTTGAGATATTTTGCTGACAAAATTTTATCAAAATAAAAATCAAGGCAATAACTCTTGAAAGGGGCATAATCCGAATGAGAAAAAAATCGCGTCTCCTAACTTTCCATGAGGAATCCATATATTACATTTCAAAGCCCTAGTATACATGGTTCTTAAGTTACGCTATGCATCACAAAGCATACAATGTACAAATACCCAAAGTAACAAAGGGCCATAACTCATGAAGTATTTTTCGGAATTTAGTCAAAAGTTAATGAAGTCATCTAGTCATCACCACCAAATTATTCACAAATTTTCAAGGCCCCTAACTCTTCTAGGTTTTGAGATATTCTGCTGACAAGATTTTATCAAATAGAAAAAATTCAAAGGGCAATTACTCTTGATAGGGATGAGAAAATAATACGCGTCACCTTATTTTCCATGAGGTATCCATATATGAAATTTCAAAACCCTAGCATATAGGTTCTTAGTTTATGTTATGCATAAAAAGCGTAACGGACGGACGGACAGACGGACGGACGAAGCAGAAGCAATATGCCCTTCCAACTTCTTTGAAGTTGGGGCCATAATGAACATGGACAGATCTATACATTTTACAGAAATTTTAAAATTTGTAACATTCATCACAATAGAGCTAAAGTCATACATATATACTTGCATATTTTTATATTCTAAAAGTGATGAAAAACTACTATGTGTTTATCTATACCTCACCAACATGCATATTCGGCTTGAAGATTGTTAGATACATGTAGTACACTAGCTGGTCATAATAATGTAGAAGTGGAGGCAATGATCAGGAATCGATACAATTAACCTACAACTCCCATCAGAGACACCAAAGGGAAAGAAACGCAAACATGAAACAACAGACCCTAATGGAAGCATCAATAGCGGCAAGGCAAAAGGACAGTTACTTTCACACAAAATGGCCAATAGGCTATCCAAAATAAAATGATATAAGCGACACAAACACCCAAAGACAAACCATAACGAAAATAAACCACGACAGAAGAACCGCCTTGAATAAGTCATGTTTACAGATTCATGGCCTTGTTGACAGTTAGTTGCATGGGCTATGCTGATATCTGTATAAGCCAAGATGGCAGCTATAAGAGTAGTTATATGATTCATGATGGTAGCTACGGTATATGAATCATGGGGACAGCTGTATGACACACAATTACAGCAGTACGAATCGCGGTGATAGCTGTTTAACAAATGGTGATAGCTATAAGAGTAATTATAAGAGTAAGACTAAAATATGATTCATGGTGAAAGCTGTATGAGTCATGGTGATGGCTTTTTGAGTTATAGTGAGAGTTTGATGATTAATCTTGACAGCTGCATGAGCATTTGTGGTAACTGCATGAGTCATGTTGACAGTTGTATGAGTCATGGTGATAGCTGTATGTACAAAGGTAATACAGGCGTAACCGTGATAGCAATATGATTCGTGGGGATAGCTGAATGAGTCATGATGACAGCTAAATGAATCATGATGATAGCTGTATGAGTTATGAAGGCAGCTGGGGGTGACATCTTGATAGCCATTTGATACATGGTTATAACTGTACGATGTTCTATATAATGGGCAATCCTTTGGCAGCAAGGGCTACAATACGGAACCGAAACCCGTAGTGTACAAGTTTTTTCTGGGACAGACTAGCTAGTTTCCACAATTAGGCCTAGCCAGTGACCCTCAACTATTCTCAAATTTTCGCAGTGGAATCAATGATCCAAAATGACTTGAAAATATAACCCACACTATGATCAAGGGCAGGGAGACGTTTGACGACCGCCACACATTCCCTAAATACAAGCTGTGGTGAAGTCATGTATCATAATCCTTTGGAAGCAAGGACTACAACACGGAACAGAAAATCATGGTGTACAGGGTTATCTGGGCTATGTGATTCTTGTGATAGTCATTGTGACAACTGTATTGGTCTTGTGACAGCTTTATACGTTTATAGGGACAGCTGTATGAATCATAGTGGCAGCTGTATGAGCCATGGTGATAACTTTAGGAGTCAATGTGCTAGCTGTGTGAGTTGTGGTGATGGCTGTATTAGTCATATTAATACCATAATGAGTAATGGGAATAGCTATAGGAGTCATGGTGGAAGCTGTTTAAGTCCTGGTAATAGCTACCAGAGCGATGACAATAAATGAATGTGTCCCTGTGGTAGTGATACGTACATGTACCAGTCGTAGTGATAGCTGTAGTCGTCACGGTGGCAGCAGTTAAAGTCATGGTGACAGCTCTGTGTGTGTGCGTGCGTGCGTGCTGGGGCGTGTTTCGTCCCACCAACAGCTAAGATCATATAGAAACGGGACCTCGGTTTAAAGATTTATCCGAAAGTCTGGAGAATAAAAAGCTGAAAGGTTGCCTTTGGAAATAAAGAGCACATACAAGAACGAAAATCGGAGACTCGGTTTTATTGAGTCTCTTCATACACAGCAATATAGTTTGCAAGGCTGCATACGCCTCCTACCACCAGCTTAAGCGATATTCGATTTTCAAACTCAATAACTCCAGAGGAAATGAAAATATAATCTGCACTATGATGAAGGACGGGGAGACTTTCTACGGCCACCACACGGCACTTAACACCAGCTGCAGTGAGGTAAGGGTTGCCTTTGGAAACAAACAAAAAAAAAACAAATAAAATAACGAAAATCGGAGACTCGGTTTTATTGAGTACCTTCAGAAACAGCAATATAGTTTGCAAGGCGTATGATCCCAAAGGAAAAGGAAATATAATCTGCACTAAGAAAATATAATCTGCCCAAATCGAACTCAAGATACCTGGTTTCTAAGACGAGTAGCTTAACCGCTACACCCGCGGAGGCTTTAATGGTGGTGACAGCTGAATGAGTCATGGCGATAGCATTGTAAGTCATGGGGCTAGCTGTATTAGTCATGGGGACAGTTGTGTTAGCAATGGTGAGAGCTATGCGAGTCATGCTGATAGCTGTATGCGTCATGATGACAGCTGTATGTGTCATGGCGACCGCTGTGTGAGACATGATGACACCTGAAGTAGTCATGGTGACAGTTGTATGAGTCGTGAGGACAGCAGCTGTGTGCGTCATGTTGATATGGACAGCAGTATGACCAATGGTTACAGCTGCACGAATCATAGTGACAGTACATGAGATAAAATGGCTGATGAAAGCGTTATGGGTCTTGGTGATAGCTGTATTTGAAATTAAGATATCGTTATGAGTCATGCTGGTAACTGTATGAATCATGGTGATGGTTGGAGAAGTCGTGGTGATAGCTGCGAGAGTCACGGTTACAGCTGTATGAGTCATCTTAATAGCTGTATGAGTTATGGTAATAGCTACAAGAATCATGGCGATAGATGTATGCGTGACTGCGATAGCTGTATTAGTCTTTCCTTTGTTGATCTGAATAGAGGTTTACGGGGCTTGCTGTATTAGTTATGGTGATAGCTATATTGGTCATGGTGGTCACAAAATGAGTCATTGTGACAGCTATTTGATTCATGCTGATAGCTGTATGAGGCGTGAAGACAGCTTTATGCATACTCATGTTATTCAATCATGTTATTCAATGCATCAGGCATAGTGTAAGCTTTATGGCCCCTGGCGAAATATAAGCGATGCTTATAGCTGTATGAGCACGGAGTGATGGCTGTATGAGTAACGGAGATAGCTGCATGAACCAAGATGACAGTTGAATTCATAATGGTGATAGCTGTAGTGATAACGGTTAGAGCTGTATGAATTATGGTGACAGTTGTAAGCGTCACGGTGAAATCTGTTGTCATGGTGATAGCTGTGTAAGCCATGCTGACAGCCGTATGAGCCATTTTGAAAGATGTATTAATTATATTGACAGCTGTAGTTGTCATACTGAAGGCAGCATTTGCCATGATGACAGATGTGTGAGTCATGGTATGATTGATGTTAACAGCTCAATTGGTAATGGTGACAGCTGTATTGGTCATGGCAATAGCTTTAAAAGTCAAGGTGACATCTGAATGTTTAATAGCGGTATATATATGTGTCTTAGTGAAAGATTAAAAAGGCGTGCTGATAGATATCAGAGTCATGGTAAAAGCTGTATGAGTAACGGTAATAGCTGTATGTGTCGTGGTGGCAACTGTATGAGTCATTTTGACAGCTGTATGAGTCATCGTGATGGCTGTATTAGTCATTATATGACTCATCGTGGCAGCTGTATTAGTTATAGTGATCGCTGTATTAGACACTATAAAAGCTATATTAGTCTTGGTGAGAGGGATGCGAGCAATGGTGATAGCTGTATGAGTCATGGTGACAGCTATATGTGTCATGGATACCATTGTAAGAGTCATGGTGACACCTGAAGTAGTCACAGTGACAGCTGTAGAAGTCGAAAAGAAAGCCGTGTGAGTCATGTTGACAGGCTTATAAGCGATGTTGATAGCTACATGAACAATGGTTACAGCTGCATAATTTATGCTAATAGCTACAGGAGATATGATTGTTGAAAACGGAATAAGTTTTGATGGCAGCTATATACGAAATTAAGATATCCGAGTCATTTTGGGCGCCGTATGATTCGTGTAGAAGTCGTGCTGATAGCTGTATGAGTCATGATAACAGCTGTATGTGTCATGGCGACCGCTGTATGAGACATGATGACATCTGAAGAAGTCATGGTGGCAGCTGTAGGAGTCGTGAGGAAAGCTGTGTGAGTCATATTGATATGGACAGCTGTATGAGCAATGGTTCATAATGACAGTACTGGAGATATGGCTGATGAAAGCGCTATGGGCCGTGGTGACAGTTGTATGTGAATTAAGATATCTGTATGAATCATGGTGGTAGCTATATGATTCATTGTGATAGTTAAAGATGTCGTGGTGATAGCTGTGTGTGTCCTAGAGACAGCTGTATGAGTCATCTTAATAGCTGTATGAGTTACGGTAATAGCTACAACCCTCATGGTGGTAGCTGTATGAGTGATTGAGATAGCTGTATTAGTTTTTTGTTTGTTTGTTTGAATAGAGGTTTAACGTTCCCGTCAACACTATTTAGGTCATTTTCGAAACGTTGCTTTCAATTTTGTGGGCCTTTACCCGACAGTGAGATGAAATGAAATCGCATGCCCTGCCGCCCTATGAAACCAGAAGGTTTATATGCATGAACGGTCCTACTCGCACCACTTTGCCTGAACAGGCTTAGACCTAAGCTGTATACTAGTACTCGTGTGCGGTCGGTTTCAGCTATGCGTGGAAACACTTTGCATCTTAATTTAATTCTCCAAGTCCCGATGGGCTGGAGCTTGCTGTATTGGTGATGGTGATAGCTATATGGCTCATGGTGGTCACTGAATGAGTGATTGTGACAGCTGTTCGAGTCATCCTGATAGCTGTATGAGGCATGAAGACAGCTTTAGACGTAGTCATCTGGTTCATTGTTACAGCTGTATTAGACATAGTGTTTGCAGTATGAACCCTGTCGACAGCAATATGTGCGATGCTTTAAGCTGTATGAGCACAGAATGATGGCTGTATGAGTCACGGAGAAAGCTGTACGAGCTGTGGTGACAGCTATATTCGTCATGGTGATAGCTGTCGGGATCATGATTAGAGCTGCATGAATTTTAGTGACAGTTGTAAGAGTCTCTGTGAAAGCTGTAAGCATTGGCGATAGCTGTATAAGCCATGCTGACGGTCGTATAAGCCATTTTTAAAGATGCATTAGTCATATCGATAGCTGTAGTAGTTATACTGACAACAGCAGTAGTCATGATGATAGATTAGTGAGTCATGGTGACAGCTGTATGAGTGGTGTTAACAGCTGGAAATATTGATTATCAATTAAGGGCAATAACTCCATCATGGATGACTGCAACAGGAAAAGGATTGGACTACTACAAACTTAGACGTTTGGGAAAAACAGACATAGGCATATTTTATGACAGACAGCAATATAAGATCCGGTACTCCAAATCAAAAACTGTTTACTTTTTATTCCCTCTGAGTATATTTAAAATAAAACCTATATGAATCCTAGTGATAGCTTTATTAGTCATCGTCATACATGTATGAGTCATACTGACAGCTGTTGCAGTCATGATGACAGTTGTAGTAGTCATGGTGGCAGCTGTAGGCGTCATGATGATAGCTGTTTGAGTCATGATGACAGGTGTAAAAGTGATATTAACAGCTATATTGGTCATGATGACAGCTGTATAGGTCATGACAGTAGCAATAAGAGCCTTAGTTATAGGAGTCATGTTTACAGCTGTACAAAGTAGAAGTAAAACAAAGATCAGGAATTGATACAATTAACTTACTCCATCCATAAAAGACACCAAAGGGAAAGAAATACAAACATTAAGCGACCAGACCATAATGGAAACCTAAACAAAGGAAGGCCATATGGACAGTTACTTTCCCACAAAATGGCCATATGGCCATCCAAAATTAAAAGACACAAGTGATATACACAGTAAGTAACAAACAACAACATAAATAAAATGCCACGGAAGAGCCGCCTTGGAACGGTCAGTGGAAGATTTGCTACAAGTCATGACAGTAGCAATAAGAGCCTTAGTAAAAGCTACAGAAGTCGTGCTGATAGATATAGGCGTCATGGTGACAGATGTATGGTTATAGCTATGTAGGTCATGGTGACAGCTGCATGAGTCAGCTGTATGAGCCATCATGATAGCTGTATAAGTAATGATATGAGTCTTCGTTACAGCTGTATTAGTCGATGTGATAGCTGTATTAGTCACGGTTATAGCTATATCATAAGTAATTGTGAAATCTTTATGAGTCATTGTGTCAACTGTATAATCCATGGTGCCAGCTGAATGCATCATCGTGACAGCCGTATGAGCTAAGATGACTGCTGTTTGATTTACGGTGTCGTATAATTCATGGTGACAGCAGTAGTAGTCATTAGCTTCAAGGGTTTTGCTGACAACTGTTTGAGGCGTCGTCACAGCTGTAGGAGCCATGCTGTCTGCAACTCGTGACAACATGTTGAGTCATGGTTACAGAAGTACGAGTCATCGTGACAGCTGCATTGGTCAGTGTGACAGTTGTGTGAGTCATAGCAGGGGTAAACGAGTCATAGTGACAGGGAGTGACATGTGCTAGAGCCATGATGACAGGTGTATGAGTCATAATGACAGTTGTGTGTGTTAGTGTTAGTGACAGCCGTATGAGTCAGCATGACATGTGTATGGGGCATGGTGATACCTGTATGTTTCACGGTGACAGCTAAATCAGTCATGGTGATAGCTGTATGCATCATGGTAGTGGTAGTTATGGTCATGGCTGCATATGAGTCGTGATTTGTGACAGATGTATTAGCCATCATGTCATGCAGCTGTATGAGTCATCGCGACAGCTGTTCGAGCCATGATATATACCGATAGCTGTATGAAGCATGTTGATATCTGTATATGAGTCATGGTTAAAGCTGTACGGATCATGGTGACTGCTGTGTGTGCCATGTTAACTGAGTTATGGTGACAGCTGAAAGACATCGTGACAGTCCTATGAGTCGTCGTGACAGGTATATAAACAATGGTTACAGTCGCATAATTCATGCTGAGAGCTATAGGATATATGACTGTTGCTAACGGAATATATCTTGGTGGCAGTTGTATTTGAAATTAAGATATCCGAATCATTGTGGGCGCTGTATGATTCCTGGTGATAGCTGTAGATGTCGTGCTGATAGCTGTTTGAGTTATGGTGACAGCTGTGTGAGTGATCAAATTGCTGTATGAGTCAATGCAATAGCTACAGGATACATGGTGGTAGATGTTTGCTGTATTCATGGTGATAGCTGAATAGGCCATGACAATCGCTGTATTAGTAATGGTGACAGCAATATGAGTCGTGGTGATTGCTGTAAGAACCACAGAGACAGCTGGAAGAGCCATAATAATAGCTATATGACTTATGCTGGCAGCACTATGATAGTGTTGTCAGCATACGTCATGGCGATAGCTGTATGAGTGATGATGACGGCTTTATCAGTCACGCTGGCAGCAATTCGAGTCATGATGATAGTTGTATGAGTCATGGAGACAGTTGTATGAGCCATGGTTACAACTGTATGAGTCATGTTTACAGCTGTATGGACCTTGGAGACAGCTGTAGGTGTCACGGTGAATGCTCAATGACCCATGACGACAGCTGTATGAGTCATGCTTATAGCTGTATGAGACATACAGATGGTTGTATGAATCACGGAGGCAGATGTATGTTCCATGGTGACAGCTGCTTTCGTCAAGGTGATAGCTGTAAGAATCACGCTTAGAGATGCGTGAATCATGATGACAGTTATATGAGCCATTGTGATAGCTGTGAGATTCATTGTTAAAGCTGTAAGAATGGAGGTATTAGCTGTGTGAGTCATGTTGATGTGAGTCACGGTCAGTGGAAATCGGTAAAATCGGTTTAAGCCCCCCAGTGGAATTCTTTCCACTGACCGTTCCAAGGCGGTTCTTCTGTGGCGGTTTATTTATGTTGTTGTTTGTTACTTACTGTGTGTATCACTTGTGTCTTTTTTATTTTTTCGATGGCCATTTGGCCATTTTGTGTGAAAGTAACTGTCCTTATTGCCTTCCTTTGTTTAGGTTTCCAATTTTGTCTGGTCGCTTCATGTTTGTGTTTCTTTCCCTTTGGTGTCTTTGATGGGTGGAGTAAGTTAATTATATTGATTCCTGATCTTTGTTTTACTTCTACTTTACAATATCAGTGGTACCATACATTGCAAAACATACATGGCACACACAATATATATGAAAAATAACAGGACTCTTGCATTATCAGGGGTAGTCCTAGGAAGATAAATGAATATGGGGTGCCAAATTATTATTTTATACAATTGGGAGATATCTATAATTTTACTCTAGGTATCTATATATCAAATTATAGATATCTATAAATCAAATTATAGATATCTATAATTAACATTATTATCAATATTTTGGTATCATAAAATGTAATCAATGATATGTAATATATATTTCTTGATGTCTATAAACTTGTTTAATGATATCCATTATTCCTTTACATATAACGATATCTAAAATCCAATTATAGATACCATTTAAAGGCTGGATAATAGATATCACAGATTTGAATAATGGATATCAGAAAATATATTATGGATATTAATACATGTAATTATTGATATCCTGATATGTTCATCCATATTTGATATCTATGTATTGAATAAAAGATATCTATAACTTGAATTATAGATATCCCTTAACACATTATGGATAAAATGAAATAAATAATACATATCTAATATTATTTATAGATATATAATAATATTTGTTGATATTCTATATTTTTATTACAGACAACTATATATCAATTTGTAGATATTTATAAATCAAATTATAGATATCTATAAATCAAATTATAGACATTTATAATTAACATTATTGATATTGGATATTTATTATTTATTTCATGATATCTATAATATGTAAAGGGTTATCAATAATTCCAATTGTAGTTATCTTTTACTTGATATATAGATATCAAAGATTGAAGAGCATTTGAGGATATCAATATTTTCAATTATTGATGTAAATAATGTATTTTATGTTATCCATTAATGAACATTGTGATATCCATTATTCAGCCTTTTAAATGATTTCTATAATTTGAATTTAGATATTTATATATGTAAAGAAATAATTGATATCATAAAACAAATTTATTAATATCAAGAAATATATATAACGTATCCTGGATTTCATTTTATTATATCAAAAATACAGATAATAATAGATATCAATAATGTTAATTGTACATATCTGTAATTTGGTTTATTGATATTTATAATTTGATTTATAGATATCTGTAATTAAATATAGGATATCCATAATTATTTTTAACTATCTATTAATAATATTAGATGTCTATTATTTATTTCATGATATTTAAAATATGTTAAAGGATATCTATAATTCAAATTATAGATATCTATTATTCTATATATAGATAGCAAATATAGAAGAACATTTTAGGATATCATAAATATCATTTATTGATATCCATAATATATTTTCTGACATTCATATCTAAAAATAATATTAAGATATCTATTATATATTTTATGACATCTAAAATATGTTAAGACATATCTATAATTCAGTTATAGATATCTTTTATTCGATATATAGATATCAAATATTGAAGAACATTTAAGGATATCGATAATTACATTTATTGATATCCAAAATATATTTTCTGGTATCAATTACTGAAAATTGTGATATCTTTAATTCAGCCTTTGAAATGATATCTATAATTGGATTTTTTGAATATCTATATATGCAATGGAATAATTGATATCATAAAATAAATTTATAGATATCAAGAAATATATTTTACATATCATTGGTTACCTTTTATGATATCAAAAATATCGATAATTACAGGTATAAAAAAAGTTAATTATAGTTATCTATATTGTAATTAAAGATATTTCGGTAGGTCAGTCAGATGCAGGTCTGACTGGTGATCAGGAGGACACGAGTTTGATTCCTGTTGGAGTCGGCAACATTCCTTCCTATCTTTTCTATGGTCATTTTCTCCCTTCTGCTGATTCAAGAAGGGCAGTTGTCAGTTTCTGTGAAAGAATGTGCACTGTATTGGTTAACCGCTTAGGTATAAGCTTGCCCAGGAAAAGTGTGGATAAGTTAACTGACCGATTCAAAAATGACCTAAATAGTGATGCCTGGGCCATTAAACTCCAATACAAGCAAATAAACTAAATCTTGAAATTCAATTAAATAGTAAAACGGCACCTCATAAATGAAGGCAGGTAATTATTTGTTGAAGGATACTTTGTTTGTCGCAAACAGCTTATGAATGCAACGTTGCTTCCCTATGGCAAGCCATTTTACTATTTATTATGGCATATAGATATCTTATTTATTATATAAGATATCTTATTTATTATATAAGATATCTCATATAGGATATAAGATACCTAATATCCTAAAGTAGATATCTTATATCCTATATGATATAAGTTATTTAATTCAGCAATTCAGATATCTGATATGATATATAAGTTATCTTATATCTTAATTAAGATATCGTATATAACATAGAATATATCTTTTATGTTAAATAAGATATCTGATTGTCTTATTTACTAAAACATATAAGATATCTTATATGCTATATAAGATATCTAATATACTAAATAAGATATCTAATATAGCATATAAGATATCTTATATAACATATCAGATATCTTATATATTATATAAGATATCTTATTTATATTGGTATATAAGATATCTTAATTGGTATATCAGATATCTTATTGAACATATAAGATATCTTATATAGCATATAAGATATCTTATTTAACAAATGATATCTTATATACATTTGATAAATAAGATATCTTAATCAACATGTAAGATATCTTATGTAAATTCGAAAGAAATAACAAATAATAGTCGCTCCCTCTTGTATCTATATGCACATTAGACTGCTACACAGACAGAGGACTGGAAAAAATTGATTATAAATGCTTTTTTGAAGTGTGTTTTTTTAGAGAGAGAGAGAGAGAGAGAGAGAGAGAGAGAGATAGATAATAAATCCAGCTTGCTTTTGTTTGTATAATTTAATAATCCTCCCTTACAAAAATTCTTCAGATAGTAGAAGTCTTAATTGAACTTCAAACTCTGAGTTATGCCAAGCGCTGCTCGCTGCATGTAGTTTGACAAAAAAAATAACAAAGCCTCTCACCAGACTGTGCATATATTCAGCATGGTTTCTGCCTCTACTCTTCGCATAATTAGTTCAATATTTCTTTGTCCCTTTTATCCCTTTTTTTACCAAATGGAATCTTCCTCCTTATATATGGCAGGAGTCCATTTTGAAAATTAGGTATGACAGGTTGTGTAATCTGAAAATAGTTGAACGTTTTGCAAATAGTGTAGACCCTGATCTGATCTGGGCCTGCACTATTTGCAAGGGGTTCTGGCACAAAATGGGTTATGGATTGTTAGGCATAAATGGGGGTAGTCATTTCCAGATATGCTTTTGGCAGTTTGGGGCAGACTTCATTATGTTTTTTGGTAAAATATATTAGATAACTTATTTGTCAAATAAGATATCTTATATATTTAGGTAAATAAGATATCTTATATATTATATAAGATATCTTATAAGTTGCATAAGATATCTAATATATCAAATAAGATATCTGATATAGGATATGATGTCTTATTCACTGAAATATATAAGATATCTGATATGCTAAATAAGATATCTAATATTCCAAATAAGATATCTAATATAACATATTAGATATCTTATATATCAGATATCTTATGTATCATATAAGATATCTTATTTCCATCTTAAAATAATATATCTTGTATAATAAATAAGATATCTTATATAATAAATATCTTATATAATATATAAGATATCTGATATGCTATACAAGATATCTCATATGCTATTTTAGATATCTTATTTATTATATAAGCTATCTTATATATTTTGGTAAATAAGATATCTTATATCCTACATTAGATATCTCATATCCTATATAAGATATCTAATATAATAAATAAGATATCTAATAAAGCATATACGATATCTTATATAACATATCAGATATCTTATATATAAAGATATCTCATATATTATATAAGATATCTTATATGCTATATAAGATATCTTATATAACAAATAAGATATCTAATATAATATATATCTTATATAATAAATTAGATATCTACATTCCATAATAAATAGTAAAATGGCTTGCCATACTTCCCAGTAACCACGGCAGCACCCGCCCATAGGGGCTTGACGACATATATGGGCTGCATGATGCTTCCAGGCAGAGCTGAATCCGGCCCGCACACTGGTACTGGTAAACCGCTTAGAGGATCTAAGCCTGTCCAGGAACCGCAGTGCGAGGCGGACTGCCATGCTGATAAACCCTTTTGGTTTCATTGGGTGACACGGCTTGAGATGTCATTTCATCTCAATGTCGGGTAAAAGTCCCACAAAATTGGAAGCAACGCCTCAAAAATGACCTTTACAGTGTTGACTGGGACGTTAAACCTCAAATCAAACAAAAACCAGTCACCACGGTGCTTCCCAGTTACATTTGCCGTACTAGGCCCATGACGAATTTATTGACAATTTTCTCTCCAGCGGACAATTCAATTGACAGATTGACAGAGGCTGTATGAATACAAATTATGGCCCCAATTATACCATATGCAAGAATTAACATATGACACAATCTTATTCTAGTGTGTGAGGATTCTGATAATTAATTATTACCCAAATATTCTCATGTGAACAAATTACTCGATGTCAATAAAGGCCGTCAGTAAATCGAAAGTAGGAAATCAGGCCGGAAATGCAAAACCTGGAGCCAGCACTCCCGTCGGCGCATGCGTATTGCATGATGACTGGCATGGTTACTGATTCCATAAACCATCTCCGTATATACCTCGAGGTGCAAATAAAACACAGACACCCTTGTAATTTGCAAGACCAGTAATCACTTCTATATATGGTTTAAAAGGGTGTGTTGAACCTGTCAGAATGTCTTAGTCCGTGAAGGAAAATTTAGGTTTTGCAATTTTCTCCAAATAATCACAGCCTTTCCTGACTGTCGCAAAGGCATACGATTTGCTGGAGAAATCGGCGGAGGGTGAGGTTTAAAACTTCCCCATTGTGATTTATGGGCTAAAATCAGTATTAAACGCGAGAAACGAAAAAATCTATGATTCAGATTTTCTGAACGGAGTTTAGTTAACCCAATCACGGTTGACAGCTTTGCTTCCCTCTTTAATTGCACGCCGGTGGGTCAGGCCTCAGATTCTATGACGGTTCAAACGTAAATGCTTATGTTGGTTGGTGCCTGATACTCTGTCTCTGGTCGGGCCCATCGGAGTCTTACTGTTGGTTTTCTTTTGTTTCAGCATTTCAGTGGTTTCTTGCTGTCGAGTCCTCACCGTTGTTTCATCTCTGTGGTTGTTTGATGTTTGTGTTCACATAGATGTTGCAATGATGAGTTAGGAGGCCTTCATGCGGACTGAACAAATTATTTGTCTTAATCGCGACGGAAGTAAGGGCGGGGATTGTGGTCACGTGGAATCGAGTTGAGCCCCCCCCCCCCCCACACACACACACACCCGGTGGAAGTCGTTTCCGCTGACCGTTCCAAGGCGGTTCTTCTCTAGCGGTTTATTTTTGTTATGGTTTGTCTTTGGGTGTTTGTGTCGCTTATTATTTTATTTTGGATAGCCTATTGGTCATTTTGTGGGAAAGTAACTTTCTTTTTGGCTTTCCGTGATTGACGTTTCCATTAGGGTATTTTGTTTTATGTTTTTGTTTCTTTCCCTTTGGTGCCTCTGGTGGGAGCTGTGGGTTAATTGTATCGATTCCTGATCATTGCCTCTACTTCTACTTAGTCAGTTTTGGGAAAAAGTTATTTTATACATTGATTTCTCTAAAATGGGTTGATTTCGCACATGCGAGTTATTGTCAGCGAAATCAAGTGACAGAATAGAATTTTCTCTCAAACATACTAGTTAAATATTCAAGTTTTGTAATGAAACTTGGCTCATAAATGTATAATAACATTCTAGATAATATGCAAGAACATTTTTTTGCCTGCTTTTAAAAATAGATTGCGGCCGCGTAAAATCGAAATAAGCCTACCCCCGCCCCCACACCCACACCCACATCCGGTGAAATACTTTTCGCTGAACGTTTCAAGGCGGTTCTTCTATCGCGGTTTATTTTTATTATAGTTCATCACAAATAGCACAGCAACCAGCTTCCTCTTCCCCACAAGAGGTGATCAAGGTGCAACAGGCACAATTAATGAAAATTAAATAAATAATAACAAATATATACAACCATAAGAACAATATTAGAACCACCACATTAGGACGGTAAGTAGCGAGAATCGCTGGGTAGTTTAAATCGATTCTATGGGCCCAACCGTCACTCTAGGGCCTAATATTACTTGCAACACACAAAATAATTGGTCAGCTCGTAAAGCCTTTTCTAAGTTGTATAGACGTCATTCCGATTTAATTTCTAAATTCAATGTTGGACTTAAATCTCTTCTGCAACAAGGCTTATCGGAACCCGAATTTTATGGGAACCGTCAAAGAATCTGAGGCCAAAACGGGAAAGCAAAGTTGTCAACCGTGATTGGGTTAACTACCATGCATGCAGTCTGTCGTTTAAAATTTAAGCCTTTATGCTGGAACGGTCATAGAATCAGAGGCAAGACCTGCAGACTGCATACATGGTGGTTATCACGGTTGATAACTTTGCTTCCCTCTTTAATTGCACGCCGGCGGGTCTGGCCTCTTGCTGTCGAGTCCACACCATTGTTTCATCTCTGTGGCAGATTGATTTTTTTGTGTTTTCGGAGATGCTACACAAATGGGCGTTCTTCTGTCACGGTTTATTTTCATTATGGTTTGTCTTTGTGTGTGTATCGCTTATATATTTTTGTTTTGGATAGCCAATTGGCCATTTTGTGGGTAAGTACGTGTAACTGTCCTTTAGGCTTTCCCCTATGGATGTTTCGATTAGGGTCTAGTCATTTAATTTTTTTGTGTTTCTTTCTCTTTGGTGCCTCTGATGGGAGGTGTGGATTAATTGTATCGATTCCTGACCATTTCTTCACTTCTATTTAGTATATAAATTCAGAAAAATAAATGCTTGCAGTTACTTCAGTACCCAATTTCGTAAGATCATTCTTCGATACAAAAAGATTTGGTACAACATAAATGTTATACGACAGACTGCATGCATGGTAGTAAGGAGGCCTTCATGCGAACTGAACAAATTATTTGTCTTAATCGGGACGGAAGTAAGGGCGAGGATTGTGGCCACGTAAACTCGATTGAAGCACCCCCCCCCCCCCCCCCCACTCCTGTGGAATTCGATTTTTTAACCGTTCCAATGCGGTTCTTTTGTCGCGGTTTAGTTTTGTTGTGGTTTGTCTCAGAGTGTGTGTATCGCTTATATTATTTTGCTTTGGATAGCCAATAGGCCATTTTGTGGGAAAGTAACTTTCCTTTTGGCTTTCCGCTGTTGATGTTTCCATTAGGGTCCAGTTGTTTCATGTTTGTGTTACTTTCCCTTTGGTGTCTCTGATGGGAGCTGTGGGTTAATTTTATCGATTCCTGATCATTTCCTTCACGTCTATTTTACTGAGAATTAGAATATTATTTAATGTAATGTTGGTTGGTGCCTGATGCTCTGTCTTTGGTTGAGCTCATCGGAGTCTAACTGTTGGTTTTCTTTTGCTCCAGCAGTTCAGTGTTTTTTGTTTTGCTGTCGAGTCCTCACCGTTGTTTCATCTCTGTGGTAATTTGATTTTTATGTTCTCGGAGATGTTGCACTGATGAGTTCGGAGGCCTTCATGCGAACTGAACAAATTATTTGTCTAATCGCGACAGAGTAAGGGCGAGGATTGTGGCCACGCAAACTCCCAGTAGAATTCGTTTCCCTGACCGTTCCAAGGCGGTTCTTCAGTCGCGGTTTAGTTTTGTTATGGTTTGCCTTTGAGTGTGTGTATCGCTTATATTATTTTGCTTTGGATAGCTAATAGGCCATTTTGTGGGAAAGTAACTGTCCTTTTTGGCTTTCCGCTGTTGATGTTTCCATTAGGGTCCAGTTGTTTCATGTTTGTGTTACTTTCCCTTTG
Source organism: Lucinisca nassula (assembly GCA_963580285.1). Classification (NCBI taxonomy): domain Eukaryota; kingdom Metazoa; phylum Mollusca; class Bivalvia; order Lucinida; family Lucinidae; genus Lucinisca; species Lucinisca nassula. The sequence goes on along the minus strand of OY757016.1, from coordinate 123,849,714 downwards.
GTGTCTCTGATGGGAGCTGTGGGTCAATTGCGTCGATTCCTGATCATTGCCTTCACGTCTATTTTACTGAGAATTAGAATATTATTTAATGTTATGTTGGTTGGTGCCTGATGCTCTGTCTTTGGTTGAGCCCATCGGAGTCTAACTGTTTGTTTTCTTTTGCTCCAGCAGTTCAGTGTTTTTTTTTTTGTTTTTTTTTTTTTTTTGTTTTGCTGTCGAGTCCTCGTCGTTGTTTCATCTCTGTGGTAGTTTGATTTTTATGTTCTCGGAGATGTTGCACTGATGAGTTAGGAGGCCTTCATGCGAACTGAACAAATTATTTGTCTAAATCGCGACGGAAGTAAGGGATTGTGACCACGTAAACTCGATGAAAGCACCCCAGTGGAATTCGTTTCCCTGACCGTTCCACCGTTCCAATGCGGTTCTTCAGTGTTATGGTTTGTCTTTGAGTGTGTGTATCGCTTATATTATTTTGCTTAGGATAGCTAATGGGCCATTTTGTGGGAAAGTAACTGTCCTTTTGGCTTTCCGCTGTTAATGTTTCCATTAGGGTCCAGTTGTTTCATGTCTGTGTTACTTTCCCTTTGGTGTCTCTGATGGGAGCTGTGGGTTAATTGTTTCGATTCCTGATCATTGCCTTCACGTCTATTTTACCTAGAATTAGAATATTATTTATTGTAATGTTGGTTGGTGCCTGATGCTCTGTCTTTAGTTGAGCCCATCGGAGTCTAACTGTTGGTTTTCTTTTGCTCCAGCAGTTCAGTGTTTTTTTTGTTTTTTTTTTGCTGTCGAGTCCTCACCGCCGTTTCATCTCTGCAATTGTTTGATTTTTATGTTCTCGGAGATTTACGGGCCTCCGTGGCCTAGTGGTTAAGAGCGCTGACTCTTGATCATTAGGTCTCTCACCGCTGTGGTTCGAGCCTCGCTCGGGTCACATGTGAGACGCCAAGTTCTGCAACGGAAGGTCAGGTGGTTTTTCTCCGGGTACTCCGGTTTTCGCCCACCTCTGATTAACGATCGGCTCGATGTGAGTGAAATAATCTTGAAAGGGCCGTAAAATCAAAACCAAAAAAAAAAAATGTTCTCGGAGATGCTGCACTGATGATTTAGATAGCTGCTTCCTTGAATGAATTCGGTAATCGATGGTGTAAGCGAGAGTATGTTGAGTGTAAAGCCCTAAAGGACTGGAAACTTAGCATTTTAAGACTAGTGAATAAACGCATTTCTTTCTATTCTCAAAATACTAACTTATTACCTCCTAAGCCCAAGACGTCTTTACGTCATCTTAAACTAGGTATTCAAGAATTTCATAAGAAGTTTGTTTTGGCCCCTGCAGACAAGGCCGCTAACAACGTCGTCGTTGTGTGACGGCTCCACTATGTTAACACGCTTAAGCAGGAGCTTGGTGGTACTAAGGCCTATGAACTTCAGCCTTTGGCTGAAGAGAGAGCTATAGTAGATAAACATGTTTGTCTTTCAGCCACCAAGTTTGCTGTGTGTGTTAACGAAGGCCAAGACAAGCTTCCTACGCTATACTGGTTACCAAAACTTCATAAAAAACCTTACAAAGCACGGTTTATTGCAAATTCTAGTTCTTGCACTACCACTGAACTTTCTAAATTATTAACTTCCTGTCTTACTGCTATTAAAACGCATGTAATTAAATATTGTGATAAAGTCTTTGAAAGATCAGGAAGAAATCTGTTTTGGTCTATAAAAAATTCGAATGAGGTTTTAAATAAATTGAAATCTAGACAGTTTCGTGCTTCTAGTCTGTCTACCTACGATTTTTCCACTCTTTACACTACACTTCCTCATAATCTTATAAAAGAAAAGCTTAATGATTTAATTGAATGGGCTTTTCACAGAGAAGATTCTCTCTATCTTGCATGTAATGTCAGAAATGCATTTTTCACTTCTAAAGAGCATAAGAATTATACACTTTGGTCATGTCAGAAAGTGTGTGATGCCCTCACTTTCTACTTGACAATATTTATATTAGATTCGGTACTAAGTTATTTAGACAAATTGTGGGTATTCCGATGGGTACTAATTGCGCACCTCTTGTGGCTGATCTGTTCTTGTATTGTTACGAAAGAGACTTCATTTTGTCGCTTTCCATTGATAACCAATCTGAAATTATTGAAGCTTTTAGCTCTACTTCTAGATATTTAGATGATTTATTAAATATTGATAATACCTATTTTGATGGTTTGATCAGTCAGATTTACCCCCTAGAACTTCAGTTAAATAAAGCAAATTCTTCTGATACCGAGGCCCCGTTTTTGGATTTACATCTATCTATTGTAGATGGATTTGTTTCGTGCAAAATTTATGATAAACGCGATGACTTTGATTTTGAGATTGTAAATTTTCCTTTTTTGGATGGTGATGTTCCTCGTGCGCCGTCCTATGGCGTTTATATTTCGCAATTAATTCGATTTGCTAGAGTGTGTAGTCATGTAACTGACTTCAACACTCGTAATAAATTATTAACGGCTAAACTCCTTAATCAGGGTTATCGGTACCATAAACTACGCAAAGCCTTTTCAAAATTTTATAGACGCCATTCTGATTTAATTTCAAAATTCAATATTGGACTTAAATCTCTTCTGCAACAAGGTCTATCGGAACCCGAATTTTATGGTGACTTAGTATATAAATTCAGAAAAATATATAACCGCAATGACTTCAGCACCCAATTTCGTAAAATCATTCTTCGATATAAAAAGATTGGGTACAACATGGATATTATAAGACAGACTGCATGCATGGTAGTTAACCCAATCATGGTTGGCAACTTTGCTTCCCTCTTTAATTGCACGCCGGTGGGTCAGGCCTCAGATTCTATGACGGCTCCAACGTAAAGGCTTATTGAAAATTAAAGAGATAATGTTGGTTGGAGCCTGATGCTCTGTCTCTGGTCGGGCTCATCGGAGTCTAACTGTTGGTTTTCTTTTGCTCCAGCATTTCAGTGGTTTCTTGCTGTCGAGTCCTCACCGTTGTCTCACCTCTGTGGTTCTTTGATTTCTGTGTTCACGGAGATGTTGCACTGATGAGTTAGGAGGCCTTCATGCGGACTGAACAAATTATTTGTCCAAATCGCGACGGAAGTAAGGGCGAGGATTGTGGCCACGTAAAATCGATTTAAGCCCCCCAGTGGAAATCTTCCACTGACCGTTCCAAGGCGGCTCTTCTGTGGCGATTTATTTATGTTGTTGTTTGTTACTTACTGTGTGTATCACTTGTGTCTTTTGGTTTTGGATGGCCATATGGCCATTTTGTGGGAAAGTAACTGTCCATATGGCCTTCCTTTGTTTAGGTTTCCATTATGGTCTGCTCGCTTAATGTTTGTATTTCTTTCCCTTTGGTGTCTTTTATGGATGGAGTAAGTTAATTGTATCAATTCCTGATCTTTGTTTTACTTCTACTTTTCATGCAGACTGAACAAATTATGTATTCTAAGTAGAAGTAAAACAAAGATCAGGAATTGATACAATTAACTTACTCCACCCATAAAAGACACCAAAGGGAAAGAAATACAAACATTAAGCGACCAGACCATAATGGAAACCTAAACAAAGGAAGGCCATAAGGACAGTTACTTTCTCACAAAATGGCCATATGGCTATCCAAAATTAAAAGACACAAGTGATACACACAGTAAGCAACAAACAACAACATAAATAAATCGCCAAAGAAAAGCCGCCTTGGAACGGTCAGTGGAAGATTTCCACCGGGGGGGGGGGGGGGGGGGGCTTAAATCGATTTTACGTGGCCACAATCCTCGCCCTTACTTCCGTCGCGATTTAGACAAATAATTTGTTCAGTCCGCATGAAGGCCTCCTAACTCATCAGTGCAACATCCCCGTGAACACAAAAATCAAAGAATCACAGAGGTGAGACAACGGTGAGGACTCGAAAACAAGAAACCACTGAAATGCTGGAGCAAAAGAAAACCAACAGCTAGACTCCGATGGGCCCGACCAGAGACAGAGCATCAGGCACCAACCAACATTATCTCTCTAATTTTCAATAAGCCTTTACGTTGGAGCCGTCACAGAATCTGAGGCCTGACCCACCGGCGTGCAATTAAAGAGGGAAGCAAAGATGCCAACCGTGATTGGGTTAACTACCATGCATGCAGTCTGTCGTATAATATCCATGTTGTACCCAATCTTTTTATATCGAAGAATGATTTTACGAAATTGGGTGCTGAAGTCATAGCGGTTATATATTTTTCTGAATTGTCCATGTGGCCTTCCTTTGTTTAGGTTTCCGTTGTGGTCTGGTCGCTTGGTGTTTGTATTTCTTTCCCTTTGGTGTCTTTTGTGGATGGAGTAAGTTAGTTGTATCAATTCCTGATCTTTGTTTTACTTCTACTTTGCATATCAGGGCTGTTTTGTTTGTGCCGTGTGGCGGCTGTAAAAGGTCCCCCCGTACATGCATTTATTGCTCTTATTTTTCCAATCCTCAGGGATTGCTTATGCAGTGCCTGATGCTCTGTCTCTGGTCGGGCTCATCGGAGTCTAACTGTTGGTTTTCTTTTGCTCCAGCATTTCAGTGGTTTCTTGCTGTCGAGTCCTCACCGTTGTCTCACCTCTGTGGTTCTTTGATTTCTGTGTTCACGGAGATGTTGCACTGATGAGTTAGGAGGCCTTCATGCGGACTGAACAAATTTTTTGTCTAAATCGCGACGGAAGTAAGGGCGAGGATTGTGGCCACGTAAAGTCGGTTTGGGCCCCCCAGTGGAAATCTTCCACTGACAGTTCCAAGGCGGCTCTTCTGTGGCGATTTATTTATGTTGTTGTCTGTTACTTACTGTGTGTATCACTTGTGTCTTTTAATTTTGGATGGCCATGTGGCCATTTTGTGGGAAAGTGACTGTCCATGTGGCCTTCCTTTGTTTAGGTTTCCGTTGTGGTCTGGTCGCTTGGTGTTTGTATTTCTTTCTCTTTGGTGTCTTTTGTGGATGGAGTAAGTTAATTGTATCAATTCCTGATCTTTGTTTTACTTCTACTTTATATACTAAGTCACCATAAAATTCGGGTTCCGATAGACCTTGTTGCAGAAGAGATTTAAGTCCAATATTGAATTTTGAAATTAAATCAGAATGGCGTCTATAAAATTTTGAAAAGGCTTTGCGTAGTTTATGGTACCGATAACCCTGATTAAGGAGTTTAGCCGTTAATAATTTATTACGAGTGTTGAAGTCAGTTACATGACTACACACTCTAGCAAATCGAATTAATTGCGAAATATAAACGCCATAGGATGGCGCACGAGGAACATCACCATCCAAAAAAGGAAAATTTACAATCTCAAAATCAAAGTCATCGCGTTTATCATAAATTTTGCACGAAACAAATACATCTACAATAGATAGATGTAAATCCAAAAACGTTCTTCTGTAGTGGTTTATTTTTGTTGTGGATTGGATTTGAGTGTGTGTATCGCTTATATCTATTTGTTTTGGATATCCAATTGGCAATTTTGTGGGAAAGTAACTGTACTTAAGGCTTTCCGCTGTTGATGTTTCCATTAGGGTCTAGTTATTTAATGTTTTGTGTTCCTTTCTCTTTGGTGTCCCTGATGAGGGTGTGGATTAATTGTATCGTTTCCTGATCATTGCCTTCACTTCTATTTAGTATATAAATTCAGAAAAATATATGCTTGCAATGACTTCAGTACCCAATTTCGTAAGATCATCCTTCGATACAAAAAGATTGGGTACAACATAAATGTTATACGACAGACTGCATGCATGGTAGTTATCCCATTTACGGTTGATAACTTTGCTTCCCTCTTCAATTGCACGCCGGCGGGTCTAGTCTCTGATTCTATGACCGTTCCAGCATATAGGCGTACTTATTTTTTTTTTTAATTTAGGTAATGCTGGTTAATACCTGATGATCTGTCTCAGAAAAATATATGCTTGCAATGACTTCAGTACCCAATTTCGTAAGATCATTCTTCGATACAAAAAATTGGGTACAACATGAATGTTACACGACAGACTGCATGCATGGTAGTTATCCCAATCACGGTTGATAACTTTGCTTCCCTCTTCAATTGCACGCCGGCGGTTCTAGTCTCTGATTCTATGACCGTTCCAGCATATAGGGGTACTTATTTTTTAAATTTAGATAATGTTGGTTGGTACCTCATGCTCTGTGTCTGATTGGGCCCATCGGAGTCTAACTGTTGGTTTTCTTTTGCTCCAGCATTTCAGTTATTTAATGCTGTAAAATCCTCACCGCCTTTTCATCTCTGCAATTGTTTGATTTGTATGTTCTCGGAGATGTAGCACTGATGAGTTAGGAAGCCTCCATGCGTACTGTTCCAAGGCGATTCTTCTGTCGCCGTTTTTTTTTTTTTTTTTTTTGTTATAGTTCGTCTCTGAATGTGTGTATCGCTTATATATGTATTTTTGTGGGAAAGGATCTGTCCTTTTGGCTTTCCGCTAGTGACGTTTCCATTAGAGACTTGTTATTTCATGTTCGTGTTTCTTTCCATTTGTTGTCTGATGGGAGGTGTGGGTTAATTATATCGATTCTTGATCATTGCCTTCACTTCTATTTTTTTAAAAATTGTATAATAATCTACAGATTTCACCAGCAAATTGAAACTGTGAATTAAGGCTGATACACTTTTCAATATATACAATGCATTCTTAACTGAGCGTTTTGTTAGGAGAAAAAGAACCAAATAAGCAGGGCTCTGCTTTCGTTCATATCCTATTGATTTGTGTAAACATTATATTGTAATGTCATATTGTTGTTGAAATGAAATATATTTAAACCAATAACTCTTTGAGAGAAGAAGTGCTTTCTTAAGTCCAGTCTGAACTGACTTTTTAACTGATCCCTGTCACATTTGTCAATGCCTTTTAGGTTTTTATAAACTACTGTTAGGTCAGCTTTAGATCTTTTTATATTGCAGTGAGGGTAGCACTAACTCTTTATTTCGTTCAGTATTATTCAAATTTATGATACCGTGCACCATTCTGGTTAACCGCTTACGTTTAGGTAAACTGAGTCGGTCAGTTTACCTATCCACATTTTCCTGGGCAAGCGTATACGTAAGCGGTTAGCCAGTATAGTGCACATTCCTTCGCCAAAAATTGACAACTGCCCTTCTCGAATCAGCGGAAGGTAGAGAATGGCAGTAGAAAAGGTCTCATTATCAATCTCCACGAAAGAATGTTGCCGATCCCGGCAGGTATCGAACCCGTGTCCTACTGATCACCTGTCAGATGCGCATCCGTCTAAGCATAAAAATTACTATTTTCGTCATAATTTATTATCTCAATACATACACATCAAAAGTCAAGTTATTCTGAATATACATGAAGACGAAACAATGTGTTTCTGAATGGTCCTGTTAGCAAGTGAAACGATGCACACTGAAGAGGATTTGAGTGGGGAACAAAAAGGAGCCAAATCATATCAGGCCCTTTAATAACCATGCGATAGATATGTCTCACGAATTTGGCGAGTTTATCTACCTTATTTTCAGCCAAAAGAACAAACGTACAATTTTCTAACAGAAATACTGCATGGACATCTATATCATTTCTCTAATTCATGATCGCGATGAACCCAATAGGGGATGATTATATTGCTAAACCCAGAGCAGCAATGCGCATGCCAAGACAAAGCACGCAAACTTTGAACGTTTCCTAAAGGTCACAAATGGTGCTTTAAACTATGTAGGACAAATTATTAATATCGGAAAACCTAATCTGAGATGTAAATTTACTAGAACTACGACCATACAACTACCATTTTCTCCGGAACATTTTGTGTCTTATCATATGCGTTGTACCCATTTCCTTGCCCGTGGGCGTTGTATTGAAAATAGAACTAGAATTTATCACTGTAGGCCTTCCAATTTCCAATTTCCCTAAATCGTATTTGCAATAGTCCGATTTATCATGTGTATGTCTACAACCAACAAAAAAGTGCATGCCATCTTCCCAGAAAAGCGTTTCATGTAAAACAATGAGATTTCGTGGTTGAGTAGCTACACTGTGTCCGGTTCTCTGTTTGATTGGCTGTAACTGTCGAATTCGGACCATCGAAGATAAATTTGTGAATAATAGGTATCTTCCGTGAAGCTAATGTGAGCAGCCGTGTTGATTAGTAACCATAACACGAGATCTAGAACAACAACAAACCTGCACTTGTGATTCCTTATCCTGAGCGGAAAAAAATCCTTATCCTTGGGGTTTGTTCCTTACCCTGCGCGTTTGCTTTTGCCAGTGTGTGTAAATATCTTTGTACTTAAATCAAGCAAAATAAATAAAACTCTGCCGATATCTGTAGATTTCCATCACGAAAGAGTTGCGTAAAAAGCAAGAGTCATAGTTTAACTCAGAGGCAATCATGATTCTTGCATCGAAAATGAAAGAGAAAGGATCAAAGATGAGGCCGTGATCATATAAAGAAATAGGTAAACTGATCTTGACGTATTACATGCAGTAGTAATAATGATTAACAGAAATAGCATAAATAAATAAATAAATAAATAAATAAAATCATGAAAAAAACAAACAGAAAACATACTGAAACAAAAAATCAGATAAAAAAATCAGCAATAAAATATGAACTACTCTGAACTGAACTGAGAGAGACAGAGAGACAGACAGAGAATCCATATGATTGGCGTCAATATAAATATTCTTATGGCTGACATCTAGTGACGGAACTGCTGTTGGCTATAAATATCGACAAGAGAATTTCTTTCCTTCTTTATTTCTTCCAGTTTCGCCTTAACACCAGGAGGGCACACAGACGGTGTACATAATATACACTCCAGACTGGCTGGATGAAAGCCTACACAGTAATCTTTCTGTGAAGCGAAACGAATTCCACTGGAGGGGGGGGGGGGGCTTAAATCGATTTTACGTGGCCACAATCCTCGCCATTACTTCCATCGCGATTAAGACAAATAATTTGTTCAGTCCGCATAAAAAATAGAAGTGAAGGCAATGATCAGGAATCGATACTATTAACCCACAACTCCCATCTGAGACACCAAAGGGAAAGTAACCCAAACATGAAACAACAGACTCTAATGGAAACATCAACAGCGGAAAGCCAAAAGGACAGTCACTTTCCCACAAAATGACCAATGGTCTATCCAAAACAAAATAATATAAGCGATACAAACACTCAAAGACAAACCATAACAAAAATAAACAGGGACAGAAGAACCGCCTTGGGTTTACGCGGCCACAATCCTCGCCCTTACTTCCGTCGCGATTTAGACAAATAATTTGTTCAGTCCGCATGAAGGCCGCCTAACTCATCAATGCAACATCTCCGTGAACACAAAAAAATAAACAACCACAGAGATGAAACAACAGTGAGGACTCGACAACAAGAAACCACTGAAATTCTGGAGCAAAAGAAAACCAACAATTAGACTCCGATGGGCCCGACCAGAGACAGAGCATCAGGCACCAACCAACATTACATAAAATTAGATTCTCTCTGAGTCTCAGTAAGTCTTTACGATGGAACCGTCATAGGATCTGAGGCTTGACCCACCGGTGTGCAATTGAAGAGGGAAGCAAAGCTGCCAACCGCGACCGGGTCAACCACCACACATGCAGTCTGTGGTATAACATTTATGCTGTACCCAATCTTTCCATGTCGAAGAACGACCCAACGAAACCGGACGCCGAAGCCACTGCAAATATACACCTCCCCGAACCCACACACCAAGTCACCACAAAATTCGGGCTCCAACAAACCCCGCTGTAGAAGGGACCCAAGTCCAACACCAAATCCTGAAACCATACTGGAACGACGTCCACAAAATACCGAAAAGGCATTCTGGTCTATCTTATTGTTACTGCTCACAATATAATCAATGTGAAGGTTATTGCTCTATGTTAATTAAGGTGTAACTATACCAAATTTAGTGACACAGAGGCCTTTCTGATATTTAATCTTCATCAGTGTGTCTAAACCCCAATGTTTTGAAACCGAAACGGATGATGGACAAGACCCGGCAAACACAGCACATCCCCCTCCGAGCACAAACCGACCGACGTAGCTCATGAGACATGCCAGCTGGAGGCATCAGGCAAGAGACGCCCGATCCAGATAGGCGTTCCCCACCGAGCCAACATCAGCAAACATGGCCAACGCTACACGGAAGTCCCGGGCATCAGGAAGGAGATGTCCAAAGTAGCGAGATTTGCAATATTTAAAATATAACAAAACGTGGCAACCAAATCCGCTAAGATACATGTCTCACCTGACAAGTCAGTCTTAGTTTTAGAAAAGTTCGAATTTTATACTGCAAAAATTAAAGATATGATATAGTTATTTAAATCAGTACTTGAGTGCTGACGTCAACACCGGAGTATCAACCTCAGCACTAAGGAACTGAACTAAAAGATGTAAAATTGAAGTGAAGGCAATGACCAGGAAGCGATACAATTAATCCACAGGTCCCATCAGAGACATCTAAAGTCCAATGAAAAGTTTTAGCCCCTAAAATTGATTTCAACGCTAAAATCCGAAATTTCATTGAGTACTGATGTGGATTTGTTATTTTCATTTTGTAGGAACTTAATTATGGGGCAAATCTGAAAAACTTTAATTGATTTAATGATAGCCTACATAGGTTTTGTCATGTGGTACTGCAAAATATAAGTTTACTATCATATTTTTTAGCTGGCCCGGAAGTTCAGTAGATTTATTTTAGACCGTGAGAATTTGGCTGAAATATATTCTGGTCTAGGTAGAAATTTGGGCTTTATTTCTTTTGTAGCTCTGGTAATTATAAATGATAATGTATATTTCGGAAGATGTTGCTGGGCATATTTTTGTAATGAGAGAAATGTGCTCCTTTATAAATAGACATCTAACAATAAATCATGGAAAGCTAGAACAATTATGAGCACTTGTCTCATAATAAATTTAGGGGAAAGTGTTGACATTTATTTAAAACTGTACAGTAAGCTATTTTGGGGGTAAGGGGGGTCTTTTTCCCGTTAGGTTCTGTTGTGGAGTTTTTGTTATCTGTATGAAAGAAAGAGAGAGATGCTTTCTGCTTTGCTTTGCTTAGATATAATCAACAAATAAATAATTGGAAAATACGGTCTTGGATTTATAAGTGATTCTGTGCATGTTTTAGAATATTGCTGCATAGCAATCAGTGAGATAATTTCCTCGTGCGGAGGAGAGTCTGATCACCCGGTCCTGCTTGTGTCACAAGGCTACATTATAAAACAGTTTTAATAAATTACTGTTAAAATTCCCGAGTGCCTTTAGTCTTGTGAGCAAACAGAAATAGGGGGTGGGGGTATTTTACAGTATTTTAAACCCTTCCAGTTAAATTTCAATTCTGATTTTCAAAACTTCAGTGCTGAAATACCCTTTACTCCCTTTTATCTAGAGCTCGAAACTGGGGCCACTAACATCAGAGGTAAGTGCACTAACCATTGAGATACATTCAATAGAAGGAAGACCGCTTTGTGCAAAGGTGAAATTGATAATTTAAGTTTTCATTTTGTAAGTTTAAACCACGAATTCATATTTTGGAGCGACAAAACTATTATTTATATAAGCTGACTTTTCAAGAGATAGACCATTGCAATAAATTTTGTTTGTTGGTACTTGTGGATGACGGTGATGATTATTAGATTTTTACGACCCTTCAACACAAGTACTAGTAATGACAGATAACGATAATGGCGTGGAAATACCAAAAGCCAAACCATCTGTAAGATCATATCATTATAATTTTCATAGATTGCTATGATTTTCATTAATACAACATATTTCAATCTTATTCAGGGCTTATGTTGCCTTTATACTCGTATCCTGTTGTAATCAGACTGACCAGTGTGTACTTAATTCCTATGACCCTTTTAGTCTGTAAATACTACCAATTTTGTTTCAGCTGCAATATTCCATTCCTGGCACTGCTGTCAAATGGATGATCAAAGATCTGAATAGCAATCAAGTTTCTTTTATCTGAAATATTTTGACAACAAAAAAGGTTCATTGTACTAGATCAAGAGCACACCCACTTGTCAGTAAGGACCACTGATTGGTCAATTTACCACAGACAACATAACAAATACTGTGTCATGTGGAAATTTACATCAGGCACTGTGCTGTTTTGAGATCACAGGTGCAAAATTTGCAAATGGACTGTCAAGCATGATTAACTTGTCACACCTTTTGATCTGACAATTTGGAAATCAATTTTTTAGTAGAATGAAGAGCATGTTGCAGCTGAAACAAAATTGGTAGAAACAGTTGAAGTTGCCATGGTGCATATGCGTGTATCGAAATATTATATTAAAATTGGTTTAAATTATCATTTTTATTAATATATTTTGTAATACAAAAAGTTTCTTGTCGGTCCTTGACTGTTCTTGGCGGTTCCTGTCTGCAAATAGACGGACCTCTTCAGACCGCAGGGGAGATAATAACGAAGGGAGACCAATCTAGAAGTCTAATGTTTTTGCGATGGCTGACACTGGCGACGATGTTTTGTTGCAGTCGCCAGTTGAACACGCCAATAAACCCCATATTCTTTCATTGACAAAATATCAGCTGTCGTGGGAAGCTACATCAAAGTGTAAACTGCACGATGGAAATAATTCAGAGCCGTTGATCCGTAAGTCGCTTAACCCCTAGGCTGCACTTAAGGGTGTGGCCGCAGGTATAACAGGTATAACAAGTCCACTTTCTTCATGACGGAAGTCTTACGCTGTTCCGTCTGCCCTGGCGTCTTGTAAATTTTATACTCCCTTCCTACTCTATCGCGGGTCCTACTTTATCGCGGTATTCATGTTCTCCTCTTATTCTTGCGAGCAGCGGCCCCTGCTGGTTGTTTACATTAATTACCTTCCGAGGCAAACATCAAACTCCACATCACGAACGAAATTGAACAAAATATCAAGTATATTGTTGAGTAAAGTTTATTTATTTAGAAAATCAAGTAATACTTTCTTCACTGAATCTATTCTATACCCCTACCTATATAAATCCCACTCTACTTTATTAAAACTTCAATGTATTATTTTGGTTCGATTCTGGTTGTTGTCGTCTGTAATTGACAAATGCCGCGCGCACGTAAAGTCACGTTATTACCTTATATGGAAACGGTTTCCTGGAGCCGAAAGTCACGTGGACAATTAGCGACTATAATTGGAAATGAAACCCCGAACGGCTTATGGGGGGCATCTAAATTGAAAGTGTTTAAGTCGGTCAAAATTGTGAACTGGGCAGAGTGTGACATATGCGGTCATTGGGCACCCCTTTAGTTTTGCTCCACAATCCTTTCTGTGAATGAAGGCAGTGAGTAAAGGTGTCCATGCCTGTCATGTGACCAGTAAATAGCATACTAAGAACACCAAACATTGCAAATACGTTAATTTCTGTTAAAGTTGAATTTTTGGATTATTTAAAGGGTTAATTAACGTTTAATGATTCAATTCAAGTGCTAAATATGTTCTTATGAATCAGTGCTGATAGCTGATATTACATGGATATGCACCCGGCCTCAAATATTTTGACACTTTCAATTCAAGTGAATGCCGCGATAGACTAGGAAGTCACTCTGACGTAACTCTAAACAACATGGCTGCCAACAACCGGAAAATTTAAAATTGACTGACGCTAAAATATATTTCTACCCCTTTTACAATATCGAAGTAGGGTTACTTATAACACAAAAACAGGCACATATAAGGTAAGTTGATGTGTTTATTTAATTACTGGCGATTAACTGTTAGTACCGCGATAGAGAAGGCAACCGGGATAATATTTAGAATAGTTGGCCAAATCAAATAGATACTACACAACACAACAAAGAACGCTGTTGCATATTCAGACTGAGGATGCACATACATTTTATTTACCAGCTGTTTTTCCACTGGAGCTCAGTGGTTAGTGCACTAACCCCCCCCCCCCCCCCCCCCCTGGACATAATTTCCCCTGTTTGTAAAGGCAGACAAAATCCCCGCCTCCATAGAAAACCCACTAAAATACAGTGTTCAATTTCGCGACTTTTCGGCTTAGAAAAAAAATACCGCATTAGGACAAGAAAATGTAAAATTTTTTTTGAAGTCTAAAAGTCGCAAAATCTGCTTGTAAATAAGAAGAGTCACTTCAGTATAAAAATATTCCACATGCCATTTTTGTATATAATTAAGTGAAGTGTTGCAGTTAATTGGCAGTCAAAGTGACATGTTATCAATATTGATTGGTGTCAATTGCACTGAGGTGTGAATTTCACAACAAACGGATTAAGATTATTGCAGTTGAGAAGGTCCTAATTATTGGATGTGTCAAGCGACTTAAAACTCCAGACATGTTAAGTTTTGAAAGTAAAAATGAGGGAGACAGCGTGTTCGAGTAGCAACCCCAGCATGATTTGATACAAGCAGGCAAATTCTTATTGAAGAATCGCAGTTTAAAGATCTTATCAAAAGGAGCTCAAAACAGTATAGGAGCTTTTTTCGTGACATACTTCCGGTTCTAAAAATAGAACGGGGAAAGCCCTGGCCGTCAACGGCAGTATTGCTTTAAAGGCATTTATTCTCCTTTATTGAGGACCATCATTGCATTACATAATATTATGTAGCCCTCAATGCTGGCTGAAGAGAGGTCCTCTGTCTTCAACAGGAAAGGGACCTCCTTGGGGAAAATCAATAATTTACTAACTGTTGACAAGACTGTACCTTATTGATTTTCCCCTTAAGTGCCTCAGTCAGGGATTCAACAAGAGCTACTAATCACCATTTTAGGGGCTGCCTTTGATCTGCTACAGAGAGTATATCACAGGGGGGAATAAAACAATTATGAGCACACGGTGTGTCCTACCTTACAAGAATAAATGCCTTTAAGGCAGTGGGACAGATAAAGTGTTAATTACAGCTAACATAGTGGAATTCTTTTAAACTTTTGGCGAATTCTAATGTAAGATAATGGAAGAAACACTGATATGCTGCCAGGTGTGAAATTTCGCCGCAAATCCAAAGTGTTATTGCTCTTAAAGATATATTGTACGTACGACCCAACAGGATTCTCTCTCTCTCTCTCATAGGTAAATGTAACTTACAGTTTGTCGTTAAATAAATCCACGTCAACTGACATGTTAAGTGTCAACAATGTCGATGAAACGTCAGAACGTTGCGTTGGCGATAATACGGCGTTACTTAATAAGATGTCATTTGCCCAGTGCTTGGACCCATCAAGACTCAGTGGGATTGGAACATTAAATTCAAAACAAACATAGAACACCATTTCCAGAGTTCTCGGAAACGCCGAATCCGGCGTATTTTTACGCCTGTTTTTGCTTTTGTACGCGTAAAATTTCCTGTTGTGGATTCTTAATTACGCTATATTTTTTTTCGCCTGACGCGTCCGTAATCCTGTGTAAAAATGACTTCAGTCACATCAAAAGATGACAGCGGGTGTCCATTTGATCTCCAAATTTAGCTACCGCTTTCGGATCAATAGTTTACCATAGAGCGTCACCGCCAGGCTTGTTCAAGCATTACCTGGCGAGGACAGTCGTCTGTATTACTCTCTCGGCCAATCAGAGCGTCACGGCTAGAAGATTGGCAGGTCAGTCTTGCGGTTTGCAGCAATCTCATGGCTGATTAACATTAATTGACTGTTTTGTTTCCGGATACTTGAATACACAGTTGGATTATCAGTAAGTTGATTGTTGAAAAAATGTCGGAGGCGTAATTAAAGGATGCGATTATCTAGTGTATAAATCGTCTTTATTACGATTAAAGAAAATTATGACTCGAGTTTGTCGCATTATCAAGTTACCTTGATTAGGCCTATTTGAATGAAAGAAATTAATTATCAAGTGTTGAACTGCCTGCTAATAGTGGAGGTCCGGAACAGACACCTATGGCATCTGATCTGGGCCTGCACTGTTGGTGTTTTTTTGTGTTTTTTTTCCCCATGTGTGGCTATTGTAATGGTCTTCGTCATACGTCCTTCCGTCTTACCGGATAACTCGTAGACGGTGATAGATAAAAACTTGAAAGTTTGGGAACTGACAGATCTTTGGTCTGGGGAGTGCATGACACTTTCGGAACTTTGATCGGGTGGGGGGGGGGGTGGTAGGGCCCACGGGGGGGGGGGGGGGGGGGGGGGGGTCAAAAATAAAAACCAGGACATGGTCGTGTAACATATCAAAGAATCCAAAATTTCCATATGACATTTTATGAACTAGGATGTAGTGCATGGCCTGAACGGACTTGTCCTGATCAGAGCCTGTACTACTGTTAACTGCTCATGCTCAATTTAAACCCATATCCTGATGAATAAATTAATTTACCCAATCCCAGGGCTTTAGATAATTTTTTTTTCAAAAGAGTACAGTACTCGTCCTTTTTTAAAAAAAGGAGTAACGAGAAATTTTTAAAGAGTACTGAAAAATAAACCAAAAACTTTATTTTGCAGCCTGGACACAATGTTTTTATGGATTGATTTGTGGCCAGGTGTACTGTTTGTTTTCTTATTGATACACAAATTCAATATGTGTGTCTATTAGAAAACAAGCAGTATGCCTGGCCACAAATCAGACAAAACAATGCCATATTGAAATCTCTTCTGAGCAGTTTGTTGAAGGAGCAATCTAACTTTTGGGGTTCAGTTCTCTTGGCGGATAGCAGGACATCAATGGCTGATTATTGTGGCCTAAGAGTTTCTAAAAAAAAAATAGAAAATCAGCTTCACTTTATTGTCTAAGATATGGAATGAAACTCATATTCTTTAAAACTTTTATAATTCCTTTTCAAAACCATATTCTCAATTTCATCATATTCCATGGATATTTATTTTCTTCCACCCTTCGATCGTGGGACCCATTGTGTTTCCTTACAGGCAATGTTATAATCGGAACCAGTTACTAGGTCAAAAATCTGTCAGGACCTTTTTCACAAAAAGTGCGGCAGAGGCCGACTCCTGATCAGCTGAAAAGAACTTAGGATTGGCAGTTCTCCAGATAGGATTTTAGGGCACAGGGGCGCTGGGTTGGGTAAAATATGTGCACCATCTCTTGGTTTCTGAAATGCCATCATAAACGTTATGATCAATTGGCTTCTCACACGTGAGTGAAGATAATGGTACTGATGTCACTCTTGGAATTATATACATCTATATTTACATGCATTTCACAAGTAAGTGGTGTACTGGGTCGAAGCAATAGCAACGTTTATTATTAAAAAAAAAACATTTGAACATTTAACTTCTAGGTGTCTTTTAATTTAGAATTATAATATTTAAATAAAAAATAATTTGTTTGATTCATCTGAAAGCGTGTTATTAAAGCAACACACAAAATAACCGATGACTGAATAAGTAATCTGTTCAAGGGAGACTACTCAATAATTATCCATGTCATTTGACGTTTCAGAACTCAGGCTGAACGTGCGCCTTCACTGGTTGCCAATGATCTGCAAAGACTCTGATCAAAATGCAAAGCTGGTGTTTGCAATATTCCCGCGGCTTGATCAGTCTGCGACAGTATTACAAGTAAACAGTGTGTATACCGAGCTGCGTCGCACAAGACCTTGCAAAGACTCAGATCAACATGCGCAACCTTTTTTCTCACCTATATCTGAGTAGCCCTGCAAAAGGCTCTTGGGGTCAGCGAAGACTGAGCAGTTTGCAATGATGCGCAGGCTACTCCGAGTCTTCACTGGTCGCACGATACTCGAAGACTTAGACCAGCATGCGCAACCACTATGTAAGTCAGAACAACATGCACAACAACTACGCATGTCCGTTTGGATAATCCATCTTGTAAAATCAGCGATGCGCAGACTGGTGCGCATCGATACTGTTGAGCAATGACCTGCTCATCCAATCAATACGGCTAATGAAGGCTTGCGCGCATGCGTTGACTGATCCGAGACTTCACTGCTCGCTCGTCTTACTGTAGTTCAGATTACTCCGGTTTTAAGCCCACCTGATTAACGATCGGATCGGCTCTATATGTGATATAATCTTGAAAGGACCGTCACCCCAACCCCAATAAAACTTGATTCCCTTGAAATAATTTATGAATGCATAATTTTCCCGTGTGAGAATTTCCCGCCTTTTATTACACACGTCATTAATTTCACGTGCGTTCCAAATACGCTCTCAAAAAATATTAAATGCGTAACGCTAATTTGTTTTTCGTACCTGATACGCAGCAGATTTGAAAAAAAAGGAGTATCCTCCCAATTATTTTCGTAATTTACGCGGTACGCAGCCTTATCTAAAGCCCTGAATCCACTCCTGACTTTCAAAGCCTAATGTAATTTATCCATTCAAATTCACAATCTGAGTGACAGTGTAATTCCTGATTAGATGGAAGCCATCTGATCTGGATCTCCACTGCAAGAAAAGAGTTTGTCATGTTAAGCAGAACAAGGGTTCAAGCCCCAAAGTCTTTTGGAGTCACACTCTACAGCTGTACGTATTTAGCCATCATTGACACACGTTTTTAGGGTCAAACTCCAACTTTTCAAAATTTGACTCCAACTTTTCAGATTTGAATCCAACTTTTTCCATGGATGGATTCTTAAACTCCTGTTTTCAAAATCCTAGTGAGAACTCTGCTTTCAGTGCATGAGAATGAAACACTCCTTCCCAAGTGCAAGATTTTGCATTAAAATCTGGTAGTTTTGTAGATTTGTTCAACCTGCCAGGCACTTACATTAATCCATTTGGTACCAGAAACCCCAACGGACCCCCGCCTATCGGGGCTTGAAGAAATATATGGGCTGCATGATGCTTCCATGCAGAGCTGAAACCGACCCGCACACGAGTGATGGTAAACCGCTTAGAGGATCTAAGCCTGCCCAGGCAAAGCGGTGCGTGTTGGCCCGTCCATGCTTATAAACCCTATTATTTTCATTGGGCAGCAGGGCTGAGATGTCATTTCATCTCAATGTCGGGTAAAAGTCCCACAAAATTGGAAGCAACATCTCCAAAATGACCTTTACAGTGTTGACGGGGACGTTAAACCTCAAATCAAACAAAAACAAAAAACCAGAAACCCCAAAACGGGTACCCTGGCAAACAGTGCAGGTCCAGATCAGACTCCACAGAACGCGGCGTCTGATCAGGGCCTATGCTATTTGCAAAAAGTTTAGCCATTTTCCAAATAAATTTTGAAGAAACACAACCTCGGCCCCCGCCCATAGGGGCTTGAAGAAATATATGGGCTGCATGATGCTTCCACGCAGAGCTGAATCCGGCCTGCACACTAGTACTGGTAAACCGCTAAGAGGATCTAAGCCTGTCCAGGAACCGCGGTGCGAGGCGGACCGTCCATGCTAATAAACCCTATTGGTTTCTTTGGGCGACAGGGCTTGAGATGTCGTTTCATCTCAATGTCGGTTAAAAGTCCCACAAATTGGAAGCATGGTCTCCAAAATGACCTTTACAGTGTTGACGGGGACGTTAAACCTCAAATCAAACAAAGAAACACAACCTTACACCCCTTAATTTTGAAATGGACTCCTGCTGAAGATTCCATTTGGTATAAAAAGGATTAATGGCTTATTAGCTTAGCTCTACAATATCTTCTTGGATACAGGGATCAGTCAAACCGACATGTAGACTGGGTATACATATCATTGGAATGTAAGATACATGTATAGAGCCTGTGACTGTTTTCAAGCTGAACACTTGACAAAATAAATTTATTTATGTTTTTCAGAAAACAAATCTTGACAAGGAAAAAAAAAGCCATAAACATTTAAGGGAACACCACTTGACTCCCAAACTTGCCTTTATTGTTAGCATCTATGCCTAAACCTTAACAGAAAATTGCCTATGGTCCACATCGAGAATCATTTGAGCCCCACCAAGCGAGGTTGTGTCTTCGAGCATTCCGTCATGACAAATTTTAACTGCGCATGCCCAGCCATTCAGAGGGGCCAGGAATATGGCTTTCTGTCTGAAGGTTCCTTTTGATTCACACTGCTTGTATGAGCAAGCAGCGATGGTTCTGGCGAGACTGCTCGGATGCGCAGGCTTGCCTGAACCTTCCCTGCTCGCATAGGCGATAAGTACCAAAATCGCTTGACGGGGCCCAGTTTTGGTCAAAATTGTTGTTTTAAATGCTAACTGTAGACACTAAGATTAGTTGTGGCATGATGCAGTGTCTGATCTGTGTCTGCACTATTTGTAAAGGTTCATATTATGATATAATACATATGTGATTTTATTGTCTTTAATTCATGTGAATTTTTGTTTTGCTTTCAGACCATGATGCTTGTGTAGATCTTCGAGAAGTGATTGGTATTAAACCCATAAAAATCCCACCGAAGCAGTCTTCCCTGCCAAGGGGCTTAAAGAAAAAATACAAACTCAAGAATGACACACCAGTCTGCATTGAAATGCAGCCCGTTGGGCCTACAGGGTTTTCTGTTTATGTGATACAACGAGCGGCAAATTATAAATGGCGGTTTAGAGATATTTCGTTCCAGTGCAAAGACAGTAATTTAAGTCAACAGTGGATCAATATTTTGAAAGAGTCCTTGAAAGCACCAGGTAGGAATTTAACCCTTATCTTGCTGAATATTCATCTAAGCCACACCCATTTCTGTCTATCAACCAGTCAAATTACTTGGTGTAATGTATTGCTACAAATTCATAAACTGAATGCCAAATGGTTTAGATCCTGATCAGATGGCTTCTTCAGAAGCCATCTGATCTGGATCTACACTGTTTGCAAAGATAGCGGTTGTCGTGAACAGCAAGATAAGACTTCTTCAGAAGACATCTGATCTGGATCTACACTGTTTGCAAAGATAGGGGTTGTCGTGAACAGCAAGATAAGGGTTAATAACTTTTTAAGCTCTAGATAAGATGAAGTAGCAAGGATACTTCAGGGATAATTTTCCTTAATACTCTTCAAAACCTATGTTGCGAGTACTTGTTAGAACCGCCTCAGAGGTTAGAATCGCCTCTCTGAGGCGATTCTAACAAGTACCCACAACATAGGTTTTAATGACCCCCTCTCCCCTCCCAATCCCTACCCCCCCCCCCCCCCCCCAAAAAAAAACACACAAAAAACAACGGAAAATTATTATTATTATTCGTCGTCGTCAATCTGTTAAGCATTAACACGCTGCTTATGAACTCTTGTTGTTAGAATCTTCATAGCTCATCTGTACTTATCCTCTATGCACTTTTTCACATATGCTCCATGCGCATGCGTAGTCAATCTTTTATTAATTTTTTGAAAAGCGTTTAGTGCCTTTTATATAGCTGATGAGAGCACTAATTAAGTCATTTTGACCCTGTCAGCTAATGTCATCTATGTTTCCAGACAGTACTTTAAGGTTTATGTCACTTATCGTGTTGAGCCCTTCTCTGTTTAAAACTTCTTCAACAACCCTCTCCAAATTTATTAAAGTTAGGGGGTGAAAATATATCTGAGCCAGTGGACAAAATTTACAAGAAGTTCCTGTTGACTAAAAAAGACATAGATCTCCTGTCACTGCCATCCAGTTTAACCTTTAGCATGCTGAATTAATTTTTTTATCGATACTCCGTCCCACTGAATTGTTTTTATCAAATACTACCATTTTCAGCAACTTTTAACACGCAAAAACCAGTATTTTTCTTGATTTCTCCACCATTCAAAGCATATGGAAAACGAAAGTAGCCTACTGTCACTCAGCTGACAGAGTCGAAAAATCGTTTAAAACACCCTTTCAGAGCGTATTTGGGCTCGATTAGATCAAGTTCCTCAAAAAGTAGCGATTTCCTAAAAAAAATTGCATCCTTACCCAGAAAACCCGAAGAAAATCCATCCAAAAACATCGAAACGGCAAGTTTTTTTTTTCATCGATGCCCGGATGTTATTTGATACCGAAATGCCAAACCGCACCGAAAAACGAGAGTTCCTCCTTTAACTATGAGTCGCACCATGCACACCAGTCAATTTCGGCGCACGATTGCGCCTACAGCGTGGCGCCGTTACATTTTCACGGGCGCACGAATGCGCCTACAGCATGCTAAAGGTTAACCATGCCTTGATTATATTTCTTTGGATATCTCAGACACCTTAGCAGGCTTATGTTAACCCTTGTCCTGCTGAATATTTATACATGTATATGCCACACCCACTACCGATTATCAACCAATCAGATTACTTGATGCAAATTATTGCAACAAATTAACAATCTCAATGGCAAACAATGTAGATCCTGATCAGATGGCTTTGTCAGAAGCCATCTGATCTGGATCTACATTGTTTCAAAGATAAGGCATATCCGGGATAAGCAGGACAAGGGTTAATAGCAAAGGGTCTGTCTGCTAAGTTGCACAGACTGATGTTTGTTTGTTTGTTTGAATCGAGGTTTAACATCCCTGTTAACACTGTTTAGGTCATTTTGGAGATGCCGCTTCCAATTTTGTGGGACTTTTACCCAACATTGAAATGAAATGGCATCTCAAGCCCTGTCCCCCAGTGGAATCTAAAGGCTTATATGCATTGGAAAGTCTGACTCACATCACTTTGTCCGGGGAGGCTTAGGTGTTCTAAGCAGTTTACCAGTACGCTACTCATGTGTGGTCAGTTTCAGCTCTGCCTGGAAGCACTGTGCAGCCCAATCTTTTTCTCCAGGCCCCGATGGGCTGGGGCAGCAGACTGATCTAAAACTCTTCACTGGCTGCATTGAGTCTCATAGTTGAGCCACATCATGAAAAACCTGGCCCCGAGGTTATAAAACTTTTTTTCATGCTCAACTCAGCTTGAAATTTTATAATGCTCATAAATATTAAAATACAAATGATAGAGGCACTTTTCTTGCTCCGATCAGCATAGAATGTCATTTATCCTGGTCATAAATTTTAAAATGCCAACTTTGGTTGGCATTTTAAAATTTATGAGCAGGATAAATTTCATGCTCAAGTGAGTTGAGCATGAAAAAGTTTTATAACCTTGTGGCTTGTTTCTGCCATTTGTGAACCACAAAGGTGCAGATCAGCCTGTGCCTGCTGCTTAGATGATATGGTAGCTCTACTTTATAGACCTTACATTTCAGAGTCCAGGGGCCAGTTGTTCAAAATTAACTACATTGTTAGTTAACGTATCGTTAAAATTTTGATCATTAAATATGGCAAATATGCTAATATTTCTGCTGAAAAAATGTGAGCAGCTTTTGCGGATGCAAAAGCTGCTCACATTTTTTTCAGCAAAAATACTACAATTTTTGATATTGTACTTGCCAGAACAGTTAACAATATGACCGCTAAAGAGCCCGTTAAGCTAACGATGCTTTGAACAACTGGGCCCAGTTGTTCAAAGCCTTGTTCGCTTAATAAGCTTGTTAGTCGTCATGTTGTTCACTGCTCTAGCATGTACAATATCTAAAACTGTGGTATTTTTGCTGAAAAAAATCTGAGTAGCTTTTGCATATTTGCTGAAAAAAGGTGAGTAGCTTTTGCATATTTGCTATATTAAATGATGAAAGTTTTAAGAAATCATTAACTAATGACATGGTTAGTTTTGAACAACTGGTCCAAGTACTCCAGTTTGAAGTGAAGCAGGCCCAATTTTTTTCTCGCAACAAGGCTCATATCTCCAGGGCCGGCCTCAGTAGCTCAGTCGGATGCACGTCTTACTGGTGATCATGAGAATGCGGGTTCAATACCTGCCGGGGTCGGCAACATTGTTTCGTTAAGTCTTTTCTACGGTCATTATCTTCCTTCCGCAGATTCAAAAAGGGCAGTTGTCAGTTTCTGGTGAAAGAATATGCAATGTACTGGTTAACTGCTTACGTATAAGCCTGCCCAGGAAAAGTGTGGATAGGTAAACTGACTGGCTCAAAAATAACCTAGAGCAGTATTCTGTATTGACTGGGCCGTTAAACTCCAATACAAACAAACAAATCATATCTTCAGGTTTAAAAAAACATGCATTGGGAAATTGGGATACTAATTTTCGGACTGTACATTATGTCCAGACTGTTCTGAACCTCTGATGACTACCAATATCATTTTCTCAGGGCTTGCCTCATATGTCCTCAATAAGGTGAAAACAGGACTGCAAAATCATAAAAATCAGTCATCCTAAGGATATGCATTATCCCGTTGTATGCTAGTGGACTCTTCCATTACTGTATATTGGACAAGTCCATTTGTCATATAAGGGGTGTCGGGCCTATATTTTGGTTTTTACTCTAATTTTGACAGAAAGTCCTGTTAGCAAACAGTTCAGGGCCTGATCAGATGCCGCGTTCTGCGGCATCTGATCTGGGCCTGCACTGTTTGCCAAGGTACTCCTTCATGCAATGGGTTAATTCTTCACAATTTTGATTCGGAAGCCTGTATGACTTGCTGTAATTCTCTTAAACTTTTAACAAATTTATTTCACAATGCAGTAAGGAGTCCCAAAGGTGCAGATGCAAATGACAGTGTAGACCCTGATCAGACTCCTACCTTCAGGAACAGTCTGATCTGATCAGACTGCTCTTTCTCTCAGGATCAGTCTGATCTGTATCTTCACTGTTGGCCCCATTTCTAAGGATCATTATGGTACATCTGCCAAATATTTAAGAAAAAGAAAATGAGATAGTTTACATATTGATTTTCGGTTATTTTATCCTCTTTAATTTGAATTGGTGCACCCAAAAACTTGGGTCTCTTTTTACCCATTTAGTACCAGAAAGCCCAAAATGGGTACCAGGGCAAACAGTGCAGGCCCTGATCAGACGCCGCAGAATGCGGCATCTGATCAGGGCCTACACTGTTTGCAAAAAGTAAAGCATTTTCCAAATAAATTTTGAAGAAAAAAACAACCTGGCACCCCTAAATTTTGAAATGGACCCGTGGTATACATAAGGAGGAAGATTCCATTTGGTACAAAAAGGGTTACTATTCACATGAATTTGGATTGTTCCTTTAAAAAAATATCTTACCTAACTTGAATAAATAGGGCCTCTAAAAATATATTACTGCAAGTTTGAAAAATTATATGGAGGATCTTAAATGATTGTTCATGTATTATTGAATTTATTAAACTCGTTGAGGAAAAGGGATAAAATGCGAGGCTTGCCAGGCATTTTATGCCTTTTTCTCAACGAGTTTAATAAATTCAATAATACATGACAACGAATGCAAGGTTCTATTGATCATATGACATTTAAAATGCTTTTATTGATGATTTTTCTTACAAAAATGTCGATATTCAGCCATTACTAAACATGACGACTTTAAGTTGAGGGGTGTATCTAACTAATTTGCATTATTTATCCACAAGTGGATTACCAAATTTATAACATGGCGTTATTACAATCCTAGATGTGACGTAATGTGATAAATTTGATTATTGAGCAAATGTGCTGCAACAAGAGAAAATACATCTTTTGACAAATTTTGGTGTATAACAAAACTTTTGATCAGCTTTTGCATACATATCAGATTCTAGTAGGGCGTTGTGGAAAAAAAAACTTGGAAAGGACTGCCCCCGCCCATAAGGACTTGAAGAAATAGATGGGCTGCATGATGCTTCCACGCAGAGCTGAATCCGAACCCCACATGAGTAGTGCTAAACAGCTTAGAGGATCTAAGCCTGCCCAGGCAAAGCGGTGCGAGTGGGACTGTCCACACTTATAAACCCTACTGGTTTCATTGGGCGACAGGGCTTGAGATGTCATTTCATCTCAATGTCGGTTAAATGTCTCACAAATTGGAAGCAACTTATCTTTTAATTTTCAAACAAAGTTACATGTAGTACAATACATAGAACTTAACTCATTCCAAAAATATATCCCTAGAACAGGGCAGTGGAAAACAGGACAGGCCCAGATCAGAAACTGCAGAATGTAGCTTCTGATCAGAGCCTTCACAGCTTGCAAAAAGTCCAGCCATGTTTTAAATAAAGTTCAGTCAAAGCACTGAGAGAAGTAGTGGGTCAGTAGTCTCTGAGTGTAGGCTGGAAAATAGTCCTGGAATGAGATTTAAACTGTTTTGTTTAACCCTTAAGGGGAATGGGAACACCTGGCAGGTTTTTCCTCCATTTTTCAAAGGGAGACAACTTTCGGGACTTCCTGTTCGCTTTTCTATAAACCCTGTCCCGCTAAAAAAGGGGTCTTCTCTTAAAGGAATGAATTTGCTCCTTGGGAGCAAATTCTTTTCTTTAAGAGTAGACCCCTATTGACATGGGAGAGAAAAATATTTTTGCAGTAGTTGCCTTCCCTGAAGGTGTTCCCATTCCCCTTAAATTTAATTAAACAGTGTAGACTGTGATCAGATGCCGCATTCTGCAGCATCTGATCTGGGTCTGCTCTGTTTTCCAGCCCAGATTCTATTCTTTAGATAACCCTCATCCACAACAGTTTCACTCTGACCTAATGGCAGCTATCTTCTATTAATAACCGTTCGACAAGTCAGTGATAGTAACATGGACTTTAGCACTGAAGAGCTTGTTTCAGGCGGCTGAGGCCTCATATTTTTCAGGCATTTGCAGGATTTCAGGCTTTTAGAGCTTGATTTCTCTTGATTTCAGGGCAGAGGAACTAGTTGGTCAATTCAATGATGCATTTAATAAAACTGAGTTCACGGAGGTTCCATTGACTGGAAGATCGGCCCCATTCATGGATAATATTGTTGTGACAGCTGCAGGAGTGATCAAATTACTTCAAGGCTTAAACCCCAGTAAGGCCTTAGGACCCGATGAGCTTCATCCCAGAGTCCTGAAGGAACTAGCAAATGAGTTGGGTCCAGTTTTCGCACACTTGTTTCAACAGTCTCTTGATACGGGTGAAATCCCCAAAGAATGGCTCTTAGCAAACATTTGTTCACTCTTCAAAAAAGGAGATAGGGCTCTTGCCCGTAATTATCGCCCTGTGTCTCTGACTTGTGTTCTGTGTAAATTGCTGGAACATATAGTCTGCTCAAACATCATGGCCCACTTGGACGAGCATAAACTTCTGTCAGACAGGCAACATGCATTTAGGAAAAGGCACAGTTGTGAAACTCAGCTAAGCACAGTTATTAATGACTGGGCAAAAATCTTGGACAAAGGGGGACAGGTGGACACATTTATTCTTGACTTCGAGAAGGCCTTTGACACCCCTCCTCATGAACTACTTAAATCTAAGTTATTTGGTTATGGAATTGGGGGAAAGATCCTCAAATGGATAGATTCCTTTCTTTGCTACAGAAAACAGTGGGTTGTTGTTAATGGTGAATCTTCGGAGTGGGCTCCAGTTTTGTCTGGAGTCCCGCAAGGGACCGTTCTTGGTCCACTTTTGTTCTCCCTATACATCAATGATATTTCCACTGACATTGACTCAGAAATAAGACTGTTTGCAGATGACTGTGTTTGTTACCGGGAAATTAGAGATACAGATGACTCATTGAAACTTCAGGCTGACATAGATAGATTAGGATGTTGGGCACGTAAATGGGGCATGAGATTTCAGCCAGTTAAATGCAATATTATGCAGATAACTAAGAAGAGATCTAATAAAGTTGAGGCTTCTTACATCTTAGAGGGAACGGTCCTCGAGAATGTGGACTCCATTAAATACCTTGGAGTGACAATCTCACACAACTTGAGATGGAATACTCATATTAGCAACATGTGTACTAAGGCAAATAGAATGCTTGGTTTCCTGAGGCGAAATCTTCATCAGTGCCCTCAGGATGTAAAAGAGGCAGCATATAAAGGTCTTGGAATATGGTAGTTGTATCTGGGACCCCAGTGGAGTGGTCCTTAATGATGAAATCGAGAAAGTTCAGAATAGAGCTGCTAGATTTGTAACAGGCAATTACTGCTTTGAAACTGGGAGCATGACTGGAATACTTGGAAAATTAAAATGGGAGTCTCTCAAGAAAAGGAGAAAAGACAGTAGGCTAATCCTTTTATACAAAGGTCTAAAGGGTGCTGCCAGCATTCCAACAGATGACCTTGTTCCCCCAGCTAGACACTGTAGAAATCACCATTCGTTGGCGTTTCAGACCCTTAGCGCAAGAACTGACATTTATAAAGAGTCGTTCTTCCCCAGAACCATTAGAGATGTGAATGCCCTTCCCGATTCGATTATTTCGACAGCTGAAGGTGCTGATGATTGTGTAGCTAAATTTACCTCTTTGGTTAGAGCTAGGGACTTTTTTTTTTTTTTTATAGCCCCGCTTTGAAAAAGTGGGGCTATATTGGATTTGCCATGTCCTTCTGTCATTCCATGATTCCGTTAATTTGTGTTGGCTCCATAACTTTGTATCTGCTTAACATATTTTCATGAAACTTCACACAAATGTTAAACACCATAAGACAATGTGCAGAGCGAAGGAATTATAACTGTGGATTGCCTACTTTTGGAGTTATTGCCCTTTGAACATTTTCCGTAATTCCGTAATTCCGTGATTCCGTTAATTTGTGTTGGCTCCATAACTTTGTATCTGCTTAACATATTTTCATGAAACTTCACACAAATGTTAAACACCATAAGACAATGTGCAGAGCGAAGGAATTATAACTGTGGATTGCCTACTTTTGGAGTTATTGCCCTTTGAACATTGAAAAATGGCAATTTTAATTGTGTCCGCTTCATAACTCGAAAACCGTTTGAGATATTTTTAGGAAACTTCACACAAATGTTAAGCACTATGAGACGATGTGCAGAGCGCAGGAACCATAACTCTGCATTGCTTATTTTTGGAGTTATTGCCCTTTGAACATTGAAAAATGGCAATTTTAACAGTGTCCGCTTCATAACTCGAAAACCATGAAACTTCACACAAATGTTAAGCACTATGAGACAATGTGCAGAGCGCAAGAACCATAACTCTGGTTTTCGTATTTTCTGTGTGTCTGTCTGTGTCTGTTAACAATTTTCGTGTCCGCTCCATAACTTTAAAACCCATTCACATATTTTCATGAAACTTCACACAAACATTAAACACCATGAGATGGTGTGCAGAGTGAAGGAACCATAACTCTGGATTGCCTAATTTTTGAGTTATTTCCCTTTGAATATTGAAAAATATCAATTTTAGCCGTCTTTGCCCGATAACTCAAAAAACGTTTGAGATAATTTTATGAAACTTCACACAAATGTAAAGCACCATATTACGTGTGCAGAGCGCAGGAACCCAAACTCTGGATTGTCTACTTTTTCAGTTATAGGCTTTTGAATATTAAAAAATGGCAATTTTAACTATGTCCGCTCCATAACCGTTTCTGATATTTTCATGAAACTTCAAATAAATGAAAAGCACCTTGAGATGATGTGCAGAGTGCAGGAACCATAACTCTGGTTTGCCTACTTTAGGAGTTATTGCCCTTTGAACATTTAAAAAGGCAATTTTGACTGTGTCGGCTCCATAACTCACAAACCATTTGAGATATTTTCATGACACTTCACACAAGTGTAAAGCACCATGAGACAATGTGCAGAGCGCAGGAACCCTGACTCTGATTTGCCTACTTTAGGAGTAATTACCCTTTGAACATTGAAAAATGGAAGATGAAATTTAGTATAAACATGGACATTCTGGTAATGTATCATGCTCATTGAAATGAGGGACAAGGGCTCACAACTCTTAGAGTTTTTCCAGACAATGTAAAATTTTCAACAGTTATTTCTTGTTCATAACTGTTTTCTCTGCAGCTTAAATAACTTTCTTCTCTGACAGCGCTGAAGCGGGGCTATAGTCAGATCCTCTGACAGCTCTAGTTTTGGTTTGGGTTTTACGGCCCTTTCAAGATTATTTCACTCATATCGAGCCGATCGTTAATCATAGGTGGGCGAAAACCGGAGTACCCGGAGAAAAACCACCTGACCTTCTGTTGCAGAACTTGGCGCCTCACACGTGACCCGAGCGAGGCTCGAACCCACGGCGGTGAGGGACCTAATGACTAAGAGTCAGCGCTCTTATCCATTAGGCCACGGAGGCCTGTTTAGAGCTAGGGACTAACTTCCCACATCACAGGTCCTGGTGTATGAATGTCATTTGACGTGTCACCAGTAACAATTCTGATTCTGATTCTGATTTTAGATTCTGATTTTTGTGTATATAGTCTGTTTAACCCTTTTTGTACCAAATGGAATCTTCCTCCTTATATATATAGCAGGAGTCCATCTCAAAATTTACGGGTGACAGGTTGTGTTTTCTTCAAAATCTGTTTGGAAAATGACTGAACATTTTGCAAACAGTGTAGGCCCTGATCAGACGCCGCATTCTGCGGCGTCTGATCTGGGCCTGCAATGTTTGCCACGGTACCCATTTAGGGGTTTCCAGTCTGAAATGGGTTAAAAACTATTTAACCCTTATTTCTGACTTAAGTCAACCAAATTACTTTATATTTTCACAAACTTCATTACAAACAGTGTAGATCCTGATCAGAATGATGGCTTCTTCAGAAGCCATCTGATCAGGATCTACTAATGTAGTTGTGTCTTGTTCAGCAGGATAAGGGTTGAAGCTGCAAAATCGGGCCTTTCAGGCATGGAAAAGCGTGGTCAGTAAGAGGCCTGTTGTATGCTTAGATTGACAAACAGTCAACCCAAAAAAGAATACAGCCTAACACAGTGGCGTTCATGGACTCCTGCTATATATTTTATATATGGTGGAAGATTCTGTTCAACGCAGTATAATTTAACTGATTGTCTCTTTTTCAGAATTCAATCGTCCGAGAAATTTGGTCGTATTGGTAAACCCATATTCAGGGAAAAAGCGTGGACCAAAGATTTACCAAGACAAAGTATTACCTCTCCTTGAACTGGCTGATATCAGTATTCAATCAATAGGTAAGATTTGGCCCGTATCTTTCAGAGGGGTGAAAAATAACTGCACCACAATCTCTAGAACAAATTTATTGTGCCACATCCATGCCTGACTATCAACCAATCAAATTACAGTCGAACTTCAATGGCTCGAACACCTTTGGGACCTTGAAAATCTGTTCGAGACAGGGGGAGTTCGAGCCACTGAGGTTACTGTCAGGAGGTATAACGAGATACTTTTAGACATCTTTTCGGTGTCCTATAATGAATATGTATGCTGTGTGTACTCATGAGAATCGCCTCATCGAGGCGATTCTAATGAGTACACACAGCATACATTTGCAAGATAAAAAAACTAAAATCTCCTTAATTATCCCCCACTATTTCTTATGTAGAGGATTTTGCTAGGGGCTCAAGAATGTTCGACCGCCCCCGCCCATAGGGGCCTGAAGAAATATATGGGCTGCACGATGCTTCCACGCAGAGCTGAATCCGGCCCGCACAATAGTACTGGTAAACCGCTTAGAGGATCTAAGCCTGTCCAGGAACCGCGGTGCGAGGCGGACCGTCCATGCAAATAAACCCTATTGGTTTCATTGGGCGACAGTGCTTGAGATGTAATTTCATCTCAATGTTGGGTAAAAGTCCCGCAAAATTGGAAGCAACGTCTCCAAAATGACCTTTACAGTGTTGACGGGGACGTTAAACCTCAAATCAAACAAAAATCAAGAATGTTCGAGCCATCGAAATTCTCCTGTACTTGGTATCATGTATTTGTTCAAACTTACAAACTGAATGACAAAGTGTAGATCCTGATCAGATGGTTTTTGCCATCTGATCTGGATCAACACTGTTTGCAAAGGTTAGAGTTATTGTGGGGTTCAGATAAAACCCTGCATTATAACACGGTTTTGGATATAATATGGTTCAAAGATGGAACTCAAAATGATTAGATTATATAGACAAGCAGTCTTCACATTTTTGTTTGGATGTTTGTATGTAAAGTTCTCTCCAGTTGAGAATGTGTAGAAGTTTGCGGAAAGAAGTCTTACTTTTCTGCAAATTGAATATAGGATAGGCCCTGAATACAAATTGGAGCCTAGAGAAATAGATTGGGCTGCATGGTACTTCTGCCCAGAGCTGAAACCAACCAAATTTTTAAGTACTGGTAAACCAGTTAGAGGTGGCATGGAGATTCAGAATTGATAAGAAAGTTGCATTCCTTAACTAACCCATTTTGTACTGGAGCTTCATTATCCCATTTAGTACTGGAAACCCCAAAATGGGTAGTTGGCAAGCAGTGCAGGCCCAGATCAGATGCCATAGAATGTCTAATCAGGGCCTACACTGTTTGCAAAATGATCAGCCAATTTCCAAATAAATTTTGAAGGAAACACAACCTTTCAACAACACAACCTTTCAACCCTAAATTTCAAAATGAACCTCTGCCATATATAAGGAGGAAGATTCCATTTGATACAAAAAGGTTAAGTAAGTAAGTAAGTAAGTAAGTAAGTATAAGTAAGTTAGTAAGTAAGTAAGTAAAGTCTTTATTTAATGAGGGTGACAACATTTAGCAGATAAGCTAATCTTCCATGAGGCCCTCAAGTTAAGGACAAGTACACTCTTCACGCTGCATCAACATCTACTCAACCAGATTGGATTGTTCAGACACTACTCCGAGGCATCAAGGCGACATTCAGATTCAGAATTGCTAAAGAAAATCTAATCTGACAGCCAAGATGACCACCATGGCAGAATGTAACAAATCTTGATCAGCCTCATCCAGGTGAGCGATGTCTGGCCCATCTGGCCCTCTAGTTTTTAATTTATGCAGAGTTTAATTTTATTGGTTAGACTAGTGGTAGTCATAGTCACATGGACATCAGCAGTATAAGCGCTCATCTAGGTGAGAAGCCTCTGGCCCACCTTGCCGTCTTGTTTTTAACTTGTGCACAGTTTAATTTTATTGGTTAGACTAGTGGTAGTCATAGTCACATGGACATCAGCAGTATAAGCACTCATCTAGGTGAGAAGCCTCTGGCCGACCTTGCCGTCTTGTTTTTAATTTGTGCCAGTTTAACCCTTATCTTGCTGTTCACGACAACCCCTATCTTTGGAAACAGTGTAGATCCAGATCAGATGGCTTCTGAAGAAGCCATCTGATCAGAATCTGCACTGTTTGACATTCAGTTTATGAATTTGTAGGAATAAATTACATCAAGTGATCTGATTGGTTCAAAGTCAGAAATGGGTGTGGCTAAAATGAATATTCAGCAAGTGAAGGGTTAATTTTATTGGTTAGTGGTAGTCACATGGACATTAGCAGTATAAGCACTCATCTAGGTGAGAAGCCTCTGGCCCACCTTGCTGTCTTGTTTTTAATTTGTGCACAGTTTAATTTTATTGGTTAGTGGTAGTCACATGGACATTAGCAGTATAAGCGCTGTTGTATAAGTAACTTATGGTTGATTGATAAACAATCAGCCCAAAGATATATAAGAATATATATATCGGCCCCGATAGCTCAGTTGGTAGAGTGTCTGCTCCGGGGAACAGGAGGTCACGGGTTCGATCCCGGGCCGCGACATACCAAAGTCGTTAAAAATGGTACTAGCTGCTCCTCGCTTGGCACTCGGGTTTACGGGGAAGAGCTAGGACTGGTCGATCCAGTGTCAGGATAATGTGACTGGGTGTGGTATCATGTAATGTGTCTGGGACATGATACTTCAGTGAGGCAGCACCATAAAAGTGAGCATTGAGCTCCCTGTCCCAACCAGACACTGTCGTGATATGACTGAAAAATTGTTGAAAGCGACATTAAACCCGAATTCACACACACACCTAAGAATATAATCTGATGTTTTCATCATGTAGAACATAAAATGACATCTTACGACACTTAGGTAACCCAGTAGATACTGAACTGTTATGTTCGTCATTTAACCCATTTTGTACATATTTTATTGCATCATAAATAAAGCAACAGGGTCAGGCCACAAGTTCTGCCAACATTAGTTATGGCCCTCTCCTATGCCAATATTAGTTACGGCCCTCAAATGGAATCTTCCACCTTCCATATAGCACAAGTCCATTTCAAAATTTAGGGATCTCAGGTGTGTTTTCTTCAAACTTTACTTTGAAAACGGCTGAACTTTTGCAAACTGTGTAGGCTCTGATCAGACGCCGCGTTTTGCGGCGTCTGATCTGGGCCAGCACTGTTTGCCAATTACCTTTTTGGGGGTTTCTGGTTCAAAATGGATCAATCATTTCTTTGAAAACACATCTCTTATATAATATTTGTTTTGTATATTAAATACTAAGATTTCACTTTAGGTTTATAAACAAAAGTATTACATCAGGCATAAAGAATAACAGATTATCACCGGTTCAAATGAGAAACATTTTTGTTGAATTTTTCATTTGCCAGTATAAATAGCTTGTGGGTACTCCATCTGTGATACAGTGAGTATTTATCCTTAACCCTTGTCCTGCTGAATATTTATATATGCCACACCCACTACCGATTATCAACCAATCAGATTACTTGATGCAAATTATTGCAACAAATTCACAATCTGAATGGCAAACAATGTAGATCCTGATCAGATGGCTTCTTCAGAAGCCATCTGATCTGGATCTACATTGTTTCAAAGATAAGGCATATCCGGGATTAGCAGGACAAGGGTTAAGATGCTGATCACAACAATTGTCAGTTTGTCATCTGCATTATTGTTGCAAACTGTGGACCTCTAGGAGCAGTCTGATCAGGGTCCACACACTTTGCCTGTATGCAAAAATATATTTGAAAAAGTTTTGCAAGACACTTTTGGCTAACATAGCTGAAACAGCATTGATTCTTGGTGAAATTTAAAATATGGGAAAATTGAAAATTTTGGTTCCATTTTACAACAGTTATCTGTTTGAGTACTCACAGGCATTTGTCTTGTTGATGGGTCTCTAACTGGCTGTTCATGAACACTTGATCATGAACGCTTTATCTAAACTGATTCAGTGGCTCAGAGCCCCGAAATTCTGTCCTTTAACATTGTGAGTCGTAGGGGCTTTGAGATTGTTTCATTCCCGTTTCAACCTTTGTTCAACCAATTATTATGAGTTAACAAAGCTTATGTCCTCTGGGCCCAGATCTTTAACCCATTGCATGTGGAAAACCCCTAAAGGGGTACCTTGGCAAACAGTGCAGGCCCTGACCAGACGCCGCAGAACGCTGCATATGAGCAGGTTCTGCACTATTTGCTAACAGAATTTTCCGTAAAAAATAAAATGAAAACGAAAAAGTAGACCGGACACCCCTTATATGACAAATGGACTTGTCCAACATATAGCGCTGGAAGAGTCCACTAGTAGACAGTGGGTTAAAGTATCGTCAGCTTAACAAACTTGTTAGTGGCGAAAATGTTAAACCTTATCTTGCTGAATATTCATTTAAGCCACACCCATTTCTGTCTATCAGCCAATCAAATTACTTGATGTAATTTATTGCTACAAATTCATAAACTGAATGCCAAACAGTGTAGATCCTGATCAGATGGCTTCTTCAGAAGCCATCTGATCTGGATCTGCACTGTTTCCAAAGATAGGGGTTGTCGTGAACAGCATGATAAGGGTTAAATGGTCTAGCAAACGGTTATTTTTGCTGAAGGTACTCATATTTTTAGCTAAAATAAAAATGAATATTAAATGATAAAAGTTTTAACTATACCTGGACGTACAGCGTAGTAAGTTTTGAACAATTGGACCCGAGTGGACCCTGATCTTTTCTCCTGTTTCAATAATAATAATAACAATAGCCTTTATTTACAGAGGGTAACACATATAGCAACAAATGAGGCCCTCAGGGATATTTTTTCGATATTTCACCATTTTGGCATAATAAATGGGTATGCACCACAAACTCTTTATAACATGGTTTATTATAACACAGTTTTGGATATAACACAGTATAAAGATGGATTCCAAAAAATGTATAGATTATTTCTTAGTATATATAATTTTTCTATATAACATAATTACATAGCATGGCTGTTGATCATGAACTAACATCACGTGAACAAGTCGGTGAAATGAACACCCCCTTACACCCCACTTTGTATGGAGAAAACTGGGGTTTACAGGGGTATACATTATTATTCTTATTTTTACTCCAAGACATAGGTTGTAGGTACTCGTTAGAACCGCCTCAATGAGGCGGTTCTAACGAGCACCCACAACCTATGTTTGCAGTATTTATAAGAAAAAATTGGCGGATTTTAATCAGAAAAGTTGTTATTTTGGAGATGTGAAAAATGCACTATGTCGGACGGGTATGTTATCGTAATGACATAGTTTCTGATTTAGACCCCAACTATAGTGCAATAAAGCAGTGTTCAACAACAACAAAAAATATCTCAGTCACTGTGTCAAATGTCTATTGTTTGATAAAATGATATGTTAACTCATTTTATACAAGAAAACGCAAAACTGGAAACTGGCCAGAATGCAACATCTGATCAAGGCCTTCACTGTTTGCAAAAGAGTTCATCCATTTTCTTTCAATATTTTTATAAAAATAACTTGAGCATACACCCCTACTTTTCAAAATGGACTGAACCTGTAAATAAGGTGTGAGATTCCATTCAGTTGAAATGGGTTAACTAGCAACATGTATCAGATATCAGTCAAATAAAAAGACACCAACCCTTAAACAGCCAATCACATTTGCATTTTTTTTTCTTTATTTTCGGGATTCGATACCTGCCGGGTCGGCAACAGTCCTTCGTGGAGATTGATCATGAAATCTTTTCTACGGTCATTCTCCCCCTTCCGCTGATTCAAGAAGGGCAGTTGTCAGTTTCTGGCGAAAGAGTGTGCACTGTACTGGTTATCTGCTTACGTATAAGCCCGCCCAGGAAAAGTGTGGATCTAGGTAAACTGACCGCCTCAAAAATGACCTAAATAGTGTTGACTGGGCCATTAAACTCTCAAACAAACAAACTATTTTCCAGATAAAATAAGGCTTGACTTTATGTGTGAGTTGTCTGCTGGACAGACAGTTGACATGAAATGTCAAGCCTTATCAGAAAAAAGAAAATGTTGTTTGCCCTAAAAATTTGGTGTGCTTTAACCCTTGTCCTGCTGAGCCCGGATATGCCTTACCTATCAGACAATGTAGATCCTGATCAGATGGCTTCTGAAGAAGCCATCTGATCAGGATCTACATTGTTGGTCATTCAGATTATGAATTTGTTGCAATAATTTGCATCACGTAATCTGATTGGTTGATAATCAGTAGTGGGTGTGGCATATTTGAATATTCAGCAGAACAAGGGTTAAGGTTAAGTTCTTGTTCAAAAGATAATTTCACCCAGACTACCCAAAATATGATAAAAGGGTTGAATAATGGATTGAACTTATTTGGAAAGAAACATTGGAACATGTGTAGGTCGAGGCCTTCACTACTTGAAAGAAGTTCAGCCATTCTAAATAAATTTCTAAAAATAACTCGACCTCACATTCCAAAATTTCAAAATTGGCTCTTTCTACATGTATAAATCAAAGCGCCAAAGGCACTGAAATGACAGATTCTATGAGAAAATCAAAACACTGTGAAAACTTACAGACAACCTTTCTAAAAAGATCTTAAAATTTTGAAAGGTAGTTCTGCAAATTCCATTGTATGATATGTTTGCAGCTGTCTATACACCGGTGGTATCATGAAATGCCATTCGATGTTCCAAATTTTGGAAAGAAACTATTTACGTTTTCAAAACCAAACATTAAAATTCAAGTTTTAACAATACTACTGGCAATTAGTAACATTTTTGTCTGGTCGGTTGTGGATACCTCCCCCCCCCCCCCCCCCCCCACAAAAGATACTCTATTTTTCACAAAGAGATCGGAGGAGAAAGGCTGGTCAGTCCAGTACATGAATTCCATTGGCTTGAAGATTTTTGAGTAAGAACACCGCTATAAACACGCGCGTAATACTGCTGGATTAGATATCCCGGATTCTGAGCGTAAACAAATAAATGGAACCACGTGAGGCCGACGCACTTGATTGATGTAACGTCTCGCTGTTCAGTTAACGTGTCAGCCATGATCTTGAATGTTCTTAATGTCGCTAGCTACAATAGCTCGACATACCATTTCGCTTATTCCACCCGATATGTCATGCTCTATTACGCACGCGTCGCCTCGGCATACCTTACAGCTATGTGTCGAAACATCCCGAAACGACAATCGGCGTGATTCACGCTGAAGTGCGATGTGTCACTGAAACGCATATCACGCGAGTCGCTTAGACGCCAATATTCATGTACGTATTTCATGCACCAGCGTAAGTGTTCCGTACTGTGTCGACGTCTTAATTTTGGTCACGACAGGGACGTCTAGCTCTCAAAAGTGCATCGGATAAGGGCTACGAACAGTGTCTGTGCTTATTAGTCGGTAGTTGAAACCCTTTGTTTATCTACAGGTACAGTGTAGCAGATGCCGCTGGAAATCTGCTTCGCATATGCGTCTGTCGGATGAATCGATCTTGACGTACTGACGTCGGTCTTCCGCTACGCCGATGTCCACTAGCGTCTTCTGTTGATAGTAAGATGTCGCTCCAACAGACAAATAGATCACACACATGTGGCACCCAAAATCAGAGTCAACGCCATCCGCTTTCTGACCAGCTCTAACTGTCCATTAGAAGCCTCAGTGGTGTAGTGGTTATGCTACTCGCCTTGTGAACCAGGGATCGCAGGATCGATCCCGGACTTCTCCAGACTTTCGGATGTGTCTTTAAACCGAAGTATCGTCTCCGTATGACCTTAGCTGTTGGTGGGACGTAAAACTCAAACACTCGCTCACTCACTCTAACTGTCCAGGGTTCAATGAAAACTGTTGCAATACAATCTCACTTGATGCTTTTTGAGAACAAAATACAAGTTCTTCTTTTCTAGGCACGACCTTACATCACACATCAAAAGTTTGATCCTGAACATGTGGTTTCTATCAGTGCTGGTGTG
The DNA here is from genome assembly GCA_963580285.1 of Lucinisca nassula. NCBI lineage: Eukaryota > Metazoa > Mollusca > Bivalvia > Lucinida > Lucinidae > Lucinisca > Lucinisca nassula. The sequence continues at coordinate 123,810,957 of OY757016.1, read as the reverse complement.
AAGGTGGAACATAGGATCGTTGGCCCCTGCCAATCGGGGCTTAAAGAAATAGATGGGCTGCATGATGCTTCCACGCAGAGCTGAAACCGACCCGCACACGAGTACTGGTAATCTGCTTAGAGGATCTAAGCCTGCCCAGGCAAAGAGGTGCGAGTAGGACCGTCCATGCATATAAACCCTATTGGTTTTGATTGGGCGGCGGCAGGGCTTGAGATGTCATTTCATCTCAGTTTCGGGTAAAAGTCCCACAAAATTGGAAGCAACGTCTCCAAAATTACCTATACAGTGTTGACGGGGACGTTAAACCTCAAATCAAACAATACAAAACACAGGATCGTGGCCGGACTGGAAACCATACGTCACGGTTGATTGATTTAACCTTTTTAGCTTAAGGGCATGGTGCCTAAGCGTGTTGTAACCATGCAATCGTTTGGTTTCAAAATCAAAGCACCGAAAGTGTTGGTGGGATGTAGGTTGGGGTAAAAGTCCTGGGCTGAGAATAAACTGTTTTATTTAACTCTGAAATTCTAAACAAATAGTGAAGATTTTGATAAGAAGCGCGTTCTGCAGCGTCCGAACTTGGTCTACACTGTTTGCCAAGCTCACCGACCTATGATTCCAGGATGACCCTCTTCAGTCTTATGGAATACCCTGATCTCACTGCGGCTATTTTCTGCAAGAAAAAGGTTATTCTGAGAAGTCAGTGATAGTCATTGACGTTAGCTCTGAATCGCTTTTTTTATTAGTGACTTCGGGTCGAATGCCAAACAATCAACCCAAACATAGCCGGGTCGTTTGTCAGTCTTGGTTACATGTAAGTGTTATCTGTAAAATCTGCACTTGAAAAAATGTTCGATCTGGCAAACAATGTAGACTAAGATCAAACGCCACAGAACACGGTGCTAATCTTATTCTACATTTTTTGCATCAGTTACTAAACTTCCGTTCAGTTTAAACGGATCAGTCCAAGTCCTCGCTCATGACCAGCCTGCATTTAGAGACAATCGGCATGAATGTTGTCAGTGCTTTGATTTATTCACTGCCTTGAGTTTCTGGAGTGTACTCTTCCATCACTGAAGTTGGGCTCGTCCATTCTGCTTAATATGGCACCTAGAATTATCACAGGACCTACACTGTTTGCATAGGTATCTGTACCATATTCCAGGGTTGAAAGGAATAGCCTTTCTCGTAAAGTCTTATATACACCTAGTTGTAACTGACCAAGACTTGACCTCGAATGTCGGAAAACCCATTAATATTCTGGTCTGCAGCTGACCGGCTGGTCTTTAAGGATTAGATATTGACAGCACTGTTAGAAAACAGTGTAAAACCTGAGCAGACGTCTAAGCAGATGCCGCATTGATCTAGGTATACAGTCTCGCATGATGCAGCTGATTCATATGAAGTGCTGAATATATTCTCTGAAAGTTAAGATAAAATCGTCATGTCGTCTGCTTCAAAAGTTTGTATTGCGATTATAGGATGTACAATTTTGATAACTGCGCCTAACCGGACTACATTTTTGTGCGGACTCATATTTCTTTGGCGGTCAAAGCCGGAAGAAAATCGTAAGAAAGCCGGAACTACTTTACAACACGCAGGATAGCTAGAGATGACAGATAGAATCTGTCATTAAAAATGAGCAATATTCTGTTTCTGTTCTGGGTTAAATGTGGTTAACTGTTTACTCTAGCTCTTTTTACCACTGTATGTGGATGAATAACGGCCCCCCACCATCGGGGCTTGAAGAAATAGAAGGCCTGCATGATGCTTCCACACATAAGTGAAACCGACCGCACAAGAGTACTGGCAAACCGCTTAGAGGATCTAAGCCTGCCCAGGCTAAGCGGTGCAAGTCAGTCCGTCCATGCTTATCACCCCTATTGGTTTCATTGGGCAACAGGGCTTGAGATGTCATTTTATCTCAATGTCGGGTAAAAGTCCCACAAAATTGGAAGCATCATCATCATCAACGGATTTTTGATTAACGTGCAGGTACAGGGGCAGCGTCCAGGTAGCTGGCTTGCTGCACGCATGGCAGATCTTACACCTGATCTCCAGGCCTCTCTATCATGAGGATCGATAGCTGAGAGCTTCCATTCTCTGCAATCTCTTTCTGTTAGCTGCTTCCAGGTCATCTTGGGCCTTCCAGGCCCTCGCTTTCCACCTACCTGTATGTCACAGGCAGTCTTGACTGCACCGTTTGAGCGTTCCACATGTCCATACCAGCGAAGTCTTCTCTCTTTCAGGATGAGGTCCAGGTCCTCAATGCCAAGACGCTCAAGTAACTCACTGGACCTGATGGTGACAGTGTCCTGTGGCTTGACATTGCAGACCTGTCTGATCATTGCCCTGTCATTTCGCTGTAGACGTTGGAGGTTTGGCTTTGTCAATTGCCATGTCTCACTGGCATGGAGCATTGCGCTCCGCACACAAGAGTTATACACACGGCCACGTGTCTTGAACGAGAGGTGGCGGGAAGAGAGAACTGGAAGCAACTCCTTGAATTTCTTCCAGGCTGTTTTCACACGTGATGTAGTTGAAAGGTCACAACCACCCACTGCAGAGAGCATATCACCTAGGTAACAGAAGGAATCTACAACCTCCAACTTATCGGATCCAACTTGGACTTCCCTTTGTGGTCTGCCATCTAAGGGGCGTGCAGTTCCTTGGCACCATGTACACCTGTAATCAGGGTCCTCTATCAAGCGTTTGAGCCCACTGCATTTCTTGTGCACCCAGAATTTGCAGCCATTACAAAAGATACTGTTGCTGCCCACTCCAGTGCGACAAACAGCGCATGGGAACTGGCCTGAACTCTGCAAGAGGTCCAGACCTGTACCACAGATCATGATCTTTGTCTTTCCTGCATTCACTCTCAGCCCTTTCACATCCATTGCGTCTTTCCAAGTTAAGAGCCTCCTGACACATTCCTCAAGGGATTCAGCTATGATGACAAGGTCATCAGCATACAGGTCCTCCCAGGGGACTCCAGAGCGGAACTCGCATGACAAGGCTTCAAGCACAATGATGAAAAGCAGTGGGCTTAGAACAGAGCCTTGATGAACACCCACCTTCACCTCGAATTCTTCACTGTAACCTTCACCAACGCGGACACGGCTCCGAGCATTAGCATACATCCCTTGGACCAGTTTCACAATCCACTCGTCCACTCCAAGTTTTCTTAGTGCCCACCAGATGACTTTCCTAGGCACTCGATCAAATGCCTTCTCCAGGTCTACAAAAGCCATGTAGAGTCTCCTGTTGGCCGCCAGATACTTCTCTTGCAGCTGCCGTACAACAAAAATTGCGTCTGTTGTGCCTCTTCCTGGGACGAAGCCAAACTGGGAATCGTTGATGGACACCAACTGCCTATTGAGGCCATCCACAATCCTCTCCAGGACTTTCATTACCTGTTCTGTCAGCTTGAGACCATGGTAGTTGCCCCGTTCCAATGTATCGCCCTTGCCCTTGTAGAGACAGACAATGAAACTCTGTTCCCAGTCAGAGGGTACCTTCCCATCACGGATGATTGCAGCTGCAAGGTCGCAGATTATCGCGGCACCTGCATCACCTGCAGCTCTTATCATCTCCACCACTATGCCAGAGGGACCCGGTGCTTTGCCAGTCTTCATCTGAGAGATAGCCTTCTTAACCATATCCATAGTGATTGGGATGGGTGGCCCTTCCACTGGTGGTTCATCAGACAGGTGGTCTGGGTCCCAGTCCAACTCAACATTGAGTAGCCTTTGGTAGTGTTCTAACCAGGCCCTCTGCTTTGAGTCTTCACTCATTGACATCATTCTTTACTGGTTTGTCACCTACAACATCGGTATTCTCTCTTCTCATCTGGTTAGCAAGGCGGTATACTTCTGAGGACTTAGGGTCAATATTCTTGTAGATCTCCTTCTCAGCTTCTTGGGGAGCATGGTGCACCGCTTGTCTGGCTGTGCGTTTGGCCGCAAGATATGATGCACGGGTGCCCTTACCAGTCTTCCAAGCTTTAAAGGCTTGCCGCTTGGCTGCAATGACCTTATTAACATCCTCATTCCACCACCAGGTTTCGCGACGCCAGCGGTGGGGCCGAGTTGTGCCACACACCTCTTCAGTTGTCTTGAGCAGACCGGTTTTGATGCAGTCCTTGCAACGTCTCCAAAATGACCTATACAGTGTTGACGGGGACATTAAATCTCAAATTAAACAAACAAACAAACTTGTGGATGAACAGGGTAAGGTGAGGGGAGACTGCTTCTGGTCCCAAATCAGTAAAGGTCCATAACTGCAAATAAGGAGATGTAGCAATGATTCCACTCTGGGCTATTTCAGCAGACGACAGATTGATTTTTTTTTCCTATTTTTTCCTGAAAACAGGTGGTGACAATTTGCATGAAATGTCAAAATCTGTTCTCTGGGAAAAATAAGTATTTTAAAATGTCATCTCCAGAGTGCTAGGATTTATTTTCCAGTAAAACATGATTTCTCCATTAACCCTTTTTGTACTAAATGGAATCTTCCTCCTTATATATGGCAGGAGTCCATTTCGAAATTTAGGAGTGTTTTAAGCTGTGTTTTCTTCAAAATTTGTTTGGAGAATGGCTGAACTTTTTTTGCAAACAGTGAAGGCCCTGATCAGATGCCGCATTCTGCGGCATCTGATCTGGGCCTGCACCGTTTGCCAGGGTACTCGTTTTGGGGTTTCCGGTACAAAATGGGTTAAAACATGAGCCAAGTCATGAGAATAGCTGTTTTTGCCATTTGCATACAAAGGTGCAGATCAGCCTGTTTGTTTGTTTGATTTGAGGTTTAACATCCCCGTCAACACTGTAAAGGTCATTTTGGAGACGTTGCTTCCAATTTTGTGGGACTTTTACCCGACATTGAGATGAAATGACATCTCAAGCCCTGTCGCCCAATGAAACCAATAGGGTTTATTAGCATGGACGGTCCGCCTCGCACCGCAGATCAGCCTGCACACCCCTGTAGTCTAATCGGCTCCTTAACCCATTTCAGACTGGAAACCCCTAAAGGGGTACCGTGGCAAACAGTGCAGTCCCAGACCAGACACTGCAGAACGCGGCGTCTGATCAGGGCCTAAACTGTATGCAAAAAGTTCAGCCATTTTCCAAATCAATTTTGAAGAAAACACAACCTGTCACCGCTAAATTTCGAAATGGACTCCTGCTATATATATAAGGAGGAAGATTCCATTTGGTACAAAAAGGGTTAATATTCTCTGTTTGGATTGAACAATAACTCTTGTTTTTCTAATCGTTAAATTTCAAGACTCAAACTATCGCAATGATCCTAAGTATTGGGACAGACAGACATATGCAAACAGGGCATATCCAGATCAGACTGCTTCTAAAGGAGCAGTCTGATCAGGGTCTACACTGTTTGCCAAATTGTCTGCACTTTTTGGACTGCTTGCTGGGCCTGTCAAACAAATTTGTTAAAATTTTAGAAGAATGACAAGAAGACCTCAAGTTCGGAATATTTTCGATTTTTACAGTAGTTAAATAATAATCTTCCTTAACCCTTCTCTTGCTGAATATTCATTTAAGCCACACCCATTTCTGTCTGTCAACCAATCAAATTACTTGATGTAATTTATTGCTACAAATTCATAAACTGAATGCCAAACAGTGTAGATCCTGATCAGATGGCTTCCAAAGATAGGGGCTGTCGTGAAGATAAGGGTTAATCTTCTTTGGAAACCAATGTTGTGGCACTTGTTAAAGTTGTTTCATCAAAGATCCTAACAAGTACCCACAACACTTCGGGAAGAAATAATAAAAAATAACCTTTAATCATACTTGCTACTAAACCCCATCCAACAGGCCTCTGTGGCCTAGTGGGTAAGAGCACTGACTCATTAATCATTAGGTCTCTCACCGGTGTGGTGCAGTCCTTGCTGAGGTCACATGTGAGACGCCAAGTTCTGCCAAGATGTTTTTCGCTGGGTACTCCAGTTTTCACCAACCTGCTCTAAATAAGTAAAATAATCTTGAAAGGGCCTTAATACCCCCCAAAAAAAACAAAACAAAAAAAAAAAAGACAAAAAAAACTCCACACACAACGAAGGGGAGGGGGACATATTGTTTTTGGTGTGGATCCCATCTGCTTATGCTTCGGCATGATACTTTCTTGTGTGCAAGATATCTTATGAACTACTGGACGGATTTTAATCAAATTTGCAACGATATAACATTGGGATAGGATGAAGAACTGATTAGGTTTTGGTGACCTTGACCTTCCTGTAAAATATTAACAAATTTGTTCCACGATCCAGCAAAGAGTCAAAAAGGTGCAGAAGGACTGGCAATCAGTGTAGACCCTGATTATACTACTGCTTCTGCAGGAGCAGTCTGATTTGGGTCTGCACTGTTTGTTTAGGCGTATCTGTCCCAATACATAGGATCATTACGGTAAAGCAGTTGGTTAGCTGACGCAGATCTTTGGATTCCAACAATTAGTGTTATAACTAGGGTTTAGTATCACAAGTTTTTAGTAACATATGTTATTATAGAGAAATGAGAAAAACAGCATTCTAGTATGATCAAAACAAATGAGACAAAAAAAAATGAACAAGAATATTGTGCAAAACTAATTAGCTGTGAGCATATGCAGATAACAAAGAATTAAGGAATAATTATCCCCACATTTTTCGAAGAAAAGTGGGGATATTGTTATTGCCTCCGTCTGTCCGTCCATCCGTCCGTCTGTCCGTGCATTCGTCTGTCCGGCTATCTCCTTCTATACCGTTCATTGGAATTCAACCAAATTTGGTGTGTGAGTTACTTACATGAATGGCTTCTGCAAGAGCACATTAATTTTTGGACCAGCCCCCAGGGGTCCCTGGAAGAGGTCAAAACGTGGGGATTTGCGATGGCGCGCCATCGACTGCGCGATCTAGTTTTCTTTATTTCTTGTAAGAAACTTATGCTGTGAGAATCGCCTCAGTGAGGCCATTCTCACAAGTACTCACAACATACGTTTTTTAAGGAAAAAAATAAGAAAAGTTATCCTTAAGTGGAGTGGGAACACCTGGCAGATTTTTCCTCCATTTTTTAAAGGGAGATAACTTTCGGAATTTCCTGTTTGCTTTACTATAAGCTCTGTCCCACGGAAAAAAGAGGTCTACTCTTAAAGGTAAGAATTTGCTCCTCAGGAGCAAATTCTTTCCTTTAAGAGTTGACCCCTGTTTACATGAGTGACAAAAATATTTTTGCAGGAGTTGCCTCCCCTGAAAGTGTACCCATTCCCCTTAAATTATTTTCATTACTCTCCTCATCTCGAGCTATGGAAAGGTATTTTTTCATTTCAGAAACTGAGAGACAAGATCATGCAAAAGAACTTGTAGAGAGAACTCTTGATTTGCAAAACATAGATGGGTAAGTATGGTGTTGCTGTTGCTAGTCAGTGTACATTTGTGTACACCGTTACCTGATTTCTCTTATTTGTGAGTAAAATTTCAGACAGTGCAAGCAAGAATCCATACATAACTTACATTGGGAAAAAAAAGGACGACTCCAGAGGTCATAGCCCCAGATAAAAGGGGGTGCTCGGTAACCACATATTAATTTTCATTATTTCTGCACCAAAACATAGTTGTGGTGCTCATTAGAAGCACCTCACTGAGGCACTTCTAATGAATACCCACAACAAATTTTATGTGCAGAAATCAGAAAAGAATGGCACGATATTGGATGCCGGTTTTCTGTTCGTTCATCTGTTCGTCAATTCGTCAACATTTGCGACCATCCTAACTTTCACCCTAATGTAAAAGTCCATTTCTAGAAACTAAAGAGCTTCATTAATAAAACTTGGGAAAAATTTGCATCTAGGAATTGCAACTTCAATGCAAGCATCCATATCTGACCTTGACCTATATTTCATGGTTCACTGACTTCGTAAAATATTGCAACCACCCTAACTTTCACCTTGTGTAAGAGTCTATTTTTCGAGAACTATAAGAGTTTCATTAATGATAATTGGTAGTAGCTAGCATCTAGGAGTGACAACTTTAATGCAGGCATCCATGTTTGACCTTGACCTATGTTTCATGGTTCAGTGATTTTGCACCCCCAAAGACACGGCACAACATAGCCTTCTGCAGAATTTTTGTTCTTATTTATTATAAGAAACAAACGTTATGGGTTCTCGTTAGTCTCAGCCCCACATTGAAGCTATTCTAACAAGTATCTACAACATACGCTTTTATGGAGACATAAAAAAAAGATCCCTTAATAATTATGCCTGTAACTCCTCCTTGTCTGTTGGTGTGTAGCTGTCCCAAACTTTGAATATTAATTTATATTTAAATGTTCCTTCAGTGTGTTTTTAGCTCACCTGAGCACGAAGTGCTCAAGGTGAGCTTTTGGGATCGGTCTTTGTCCGTCGTCCGTGCGTGCGTGCGTCCGTCGTCAACTTTTGCTTTAAACAACTTCTTCTCCAAAACTGCTGGACAGATTTTGATCTAATTTCACAGGAATGCTCCTTGGGTGATCCTCTACAAAAATTGCTCAAACTGTTCTGCTCGGGTGAACAAGATGGCCGCCAGAGCTAAAAATAGAAAAACCTTTAAACAACTTCTCCTGCTTAACCAGTGGATGGATTTTGAAATTATGTTACAGGAATGTTCCTTGAATGACCTTCTACCAAAATTGCTCAAACCGTTCCGCTCGGGTGAACAAAATGGCCACCAGAGCTAAAAATAGAAAAACCTTTAAATGACTTCTTCTCCTTAACCAGTTGATGGATTTTGAAATTATTGCACAGGAATGTTCCTTGGGTGCCCGTCTACCAAAATTGCTCAAACCGTTCTGCTAGTGTGAACAAAATGGCCGCCAGAGCTAAAAATAGAAAATCCTTTAAACGACTTCTTCTCATTAACCAGTGGATGGATTTTGAAATTATTGCACAGGAATGTTCCTTGGGTGCCCCTCTACTAAAATTGCTCAAACCGTTCTGCTCGGGTGAACAAAATGGCCACTAGAGCTAAAAATAGAAAAACCTTTAAAGGACTTCTTCTCCTTAACCAGTTGATGGATTTCGAAATTACTTCACAGGACTGTTCCTTGGGTGACCCTCTACCAAAATTGCTCAAACCGTTCCGCTTGGGTGAACAAGATGGCCACCAGAGCTAAAAATAGAATAACCTTTAAACGACTTTTTCTCCTTAACCAGTGGATGGATTTTGAAATTATTTCATAGGAATGTTCCTTTAGTGAACCTCTACCAAAATTGCTCATACCATTCCGCTCTGGTGAACAAAATGGCCGCCAGAGCTAAAAATAGAAAAACCTTTAAAGGACTTCTTCTCCTTAACCAGTGGATGGATTTTGAAATTACTTCACAGGAATGTTCCTTTGGTGACCTTCTAACAAAATTGCTCAAACCGTTCGGCTCGGGTGAACAAGATGGCCGCCAGAGCTAAAAATAGAAAAAACCTTTAAACGACTTCTTCTCCTTAACTAGTGGATGGATTTTGAAATTACTTCACAGGAATGTTCCTTGGGTGACCCTCTACCAAAATTGCTCAAACCGTTCCGCTCGGCTGAACAAGATGGCCACCAGAGCTAAAAATAGAATAACCTTTAAAGGACTTCTTCTCCTTAACCAGTGGATGGATTTTTAAATTATTTCACTGGAATGTTCCTTGGGTGACCCTCTACCAAAATTGCTCAAACAGTTCCGCTCGGGTGAACAAAATGGCCACCAGAGCTAAAAATCCAAAAACCTTTAAATGTTTTCTTCTCCTTAACCAGTGGATGGATTTTGAAATTATTTCACAGGAATGCTCGTTTGGTGACCCTCTACAAAAATTGCTCATACTGTTCTGCTCAGGTGAACAAAACGGCCGCCAGAGCTTCTCCTGCTTAACCAGTGGATGGATTAATAGCCCTTGGGCCAAAAACAGCCCGGCCCATGGCCCACTGGTTTTACATAGGCTTATATAGGGAAAACCTTTAAAAATCTTCTTGTCTGAAACCAGAAGGCCCAGGTCTTTGAAATTTGGTGTATAGCTTCGTCTAGTGGACAGCTACCAACATTGTCCAAATAATAGCCCTGGTGCCAAAAACAGCCCCGCCCCGGGGCCCACTGGTTTCACGTTACGCATATTACCATGTTATGTATTATTTGCTTTAGTCTATTACCCACCATCAGAAAAAATTGACAGTCTGGACTGAGTACCGTTCTTACCGTGCTCCTTAACGCTGATCGTGCTAATAGTCACGTATAGCCCGGATGCACGCATGCGCAAATGATTCATAATTTTTCTGATGGTGTACGATAGACATCACTGAAGAAGATTCGATTTTAAAATCTGGAATCATCCTTCATTATCGAAGTCGTAATCGTATTTTTTCGTACATCCATATATGTTACCCACCTTCTATTTCATATTTATTCATTTATTTCGGAAATTTGTGCTTTATTTTCCGATTTCCATGATCGATTTGTCTTTGTTTATTAACAAAGATCTTCGGCAAAGATTTCCTTTTTCTTTGTTTTCTTTTCGATCATATCTTACGTTCGGAAATAATTTCCTCATTACTATTTTGTCAATTTTCGCCGTATTCTTCTCTCGCTACATGCCTCAAATCAAAGGCTTATGCGGTCATTTTAAAGCTCATTGGGACACACATCCTACATGTATTTCCTGTGCTTTATGTTCCAGGTTCAATAACTGCAAATTCTGTGTCGATTGGTCTCTCGATCGCTGGAATTTAGTTGATTCTCGCAGAACCTACAAGGAGAAGATGGCGAAAAGAAAAGTCTCCTCTTCTGGTAAAAAGTCGGGCTTCTCTAGCAGATCCAGCCAAAAGACTCAAGCTACCGACTCAGAAGAAATCTATGATTCTTACGGCGAGTTCTCTGGTACAGACGATCAACAGGGTCCATGTGATCAGCTCAGATCCTCCACTTCACGTTCGGCGGCTATAGGCCCACAACTGAGTGGTTTGGATCGGTCATCTGGGCAGAGTTACAGCCACCATTCGGGTGCAACACTCTCGCTCAATAGACCGGACCGTGGACCATCCAAGAAGGTCGAGTCTAAGACCTCTTCCGGACAAAATGTCCCGGGACATTCCCAACAGGACACCGGACTTTTACTGGATACCGGACGTCCGGACAGGTCCACTACTGAGATATTTTCCGGTACCGACCGAAACACCGGACATTCATCACAGGGCACCGGACATAAGGATAAGACCCCGAATAGATCATTTCCCGGCACCGGACAAACGGACAAGACCGGACGCAAACAATCGGCCAACTCCGGACGACCGGACAGTCCCGGACATTCGACCAAAACCGGACAGCCGGACAGATCTGGACACCATAGAAATAGTCAGAACAGATCCGGACATAGCAGAGGTTTCACGGAAAATCGTTCCTCCACACCACATAACACCAGTAGCAACAGTGTTCTTATTAATGAACCGGAAAATCATTCAAATAATGATCGGTCATTAATAAATAATTCCCGTCATAGAGCCACGACCTCTAGGGACTCTCAAAGGGGTAGAAAACATACTCCTCCACTAGTTCGTTCCTTATTTATCTCTACCTCACGTTCGAGGTCGAGATCTCATTCAAATTCTATTCAGAACAGATCTCGTTCTCATACAAAGAAATCACGGAGACACAAACACAAATCTGATAAGAGAAAAAGATATTCTTCTTCTTCTTCTTCTTTATCTTCATCATCATCGACGTCTCCACATTACCATCATAGGAGGAAACGTCTACATCGATCACGATCACCACACTCTTACAAAAGATCTCACAAAAGACATAGATCTTCATCTAGTTCGTACTCTCGTAGTCCCAAGGGTCATAAATCGAGAGTTGTTTCTCAAAAACGGAAATCTGTGACTATGACTCAATCCACTGGATCTCCCGTTTTGCACCATAAATGTCAACATTCTTCTCCTGCCCTACATGATACATCTCGAGAATTATCTATTAGGGTTAGGAATAATGATTTTGATGTGGAGAATGATACTCACAACACTATTAGAGCCTCTCGTTCTCCATCTTCTGGTGAGGAAAACGAAACTTCTGTTGGAATAAAATTTCCTCAAGTCATTGAAGAAATCTATAAATTACTCCCGGAAGAAAAGTTCCCTAGAAAAGAACACTCTTCCTCATCTTCGATTCCCAAACCAAAATCCAGTATCGAGGAAGACATTGCAAAGGAAGAATCGCCTTCAGTCTCTCTTCCTCAGTCTCAATTATTGGTGAACACTATGAATTTCATACAAGATCAGATTAAGAAAGATCATACTCCTGAAGATTGGGTGGTTCAGAGAAAAGACATGAATTCTTTAGTTAGAACCAAATTCTACCAATCTCACAACAATAATGTACCGATTTCTAAGGAGGTTCCTCTTGATCAGGACGCCAATAAGCTGAATTTGTCACTTTCTGGCACTACACCCATTCCTGTCAAAAACTTGAATTCCTTTGAAAGCCAACTGAGAAATCTTCTACAGATTCTTTCGCATGCAGACATTTTCTCTTACGCTGCATATAAGAGTCTATGTCTGGAAAAGTTGGATCCTCCGATGCTCAAAAGAATCCTCGAGTCACTCGCCATGTCAATTAACCATTCTGTTTCTCTTGCCTCATATCTTACTGTTGAAGTTCAACAGGCAAGAAGAGAAGCAGCTATTCGTTCAGCTCCTAAGTCTTTGTCGGATCTCGCAAAAATTCGACTTAGGTCTGCTCCTATTATCTCTGAATCTCTGTTTGCTGGCAAGATCGATGAGATATATAAAGAAAATACTGAGACTTTGACAAGCAATCTCATTTCCAGGACTGTAACTTCTCAAAACAGAAATCAACGGTCATCTGGTTCTTCTGTCAATTCACAGAACAGAAGATCTGATTTCAAAAAACCCCATTCTAAATCTCAAACGTCCAGACCAAGAAGGGACCAACAGAAAAATCAGCCCAGCAGATCCTCTGGTCCTTCCAGGGGCGGTACTGGTTATTCTAGGGGTTTTGGCAAGTCTGTTAGAGGTGTCCCCTCCCGTAGAGGGGCCTCTAACAGTTCAAGACAATGAAGTTCCATCTCCACTGCTCCATCCTCAAACCATGATTCCGGTTGGAGGAAGGTTGGCCCATTTTGCCCATTATTGGCAAAACATAACATAAAAAGAGGTTACAAAATTCCATTCAAAGAACTTCCACCTCTTTCAAACCATCCTATCTTCTTTCACCAGTCTCGAAGACCAGAACTGGCAGAAGAGGTCAACAATCTCCTCCAAAAGAGGGCAGTGGAGGAAATATTTCCGGAATCACCAGGATTTTATTCGAGGATATTTCTGGTTCCAAAAAAGAATGGAAAGCTCAGATTGATAATAGACCTGTCAACTCTGAATCATTATGTCCTGACACAAGGCTTCAAAATGGAGACTCAAAGAAAAGTCAGAAACTCCATTCAACCCAAAGATTGGGCATTTTCGTTAGATCTGACGGATGCTTATTTGCATGTCCTGATACATCCAGCATCTCGCAAATATCTTCGTTTCACAATAAACAACAAGACATTTCAATTCAGAGCTCTCCCATTCGGGCTGTCAACCAGTCCTTTTGTTTTCACTCAGCTCATGACGACAATAGCTTCCCACCTTCACACGAAAGCTATTTCCCTCTTTCCATATCTAGACGATTGGCTGTCAAGGAATCAAAATCGTCAGATTCTGTTGCAACACAGACAATTCATCATTCACCTGATCACGGCTCTACGCCTGATAATAAATCTCGAAAAATCGGATCTAATCCCATCACAAGACTTTGTGTTCATAGGGATGGAATTTCACACTCTACAAAACTTAGTGAGAGTTCCAAAGGACAGAATTCCACCACTACTTCAGTTAATAAATCTGTTCCTTCAACTAAAGACAGTTTCTGCCAGACAGTTTCTGTCTCTTCTGGGAAAGCTCAATGCAGCAGCAGACTTTGTAGAACTAGGCAGACTTCATCTTCGTCCTCTGCAAATGTCACTGTTAGCTCAATGGAGACCTCACAAACTTCCTCTTTGTCATCCAATCAAGATCACACACAATATTCGTCATCATCTTGCTTGGTGGAACAGTCATCATATATACAACCAAGGAGTTCCAATCAGGATCTCCTCTCATTCTCACCAGTTGTTCACAGATGCCAGTCTGTCGGGTTGGGGAGCTCATCTGGAACCAGAAGGAATACTATTTCATGGAGTATGGACTCAAAAACAATCTCAACTCCATATCAATCTTCTAGAAATGATAGCAATTTCACTTGCTCTGAAGGAATCACTTCATCACATTTCACAATCAACTGTGCTAGTGTCCTCAGACAACACCACTGTAATTTCTTCCTTTCTCGACAGGGAGGAACTCATTCCCCATATCTCTGTCTAGAAGTTTGGAATCTACTCAATTGGTGTCTTCAAAACAAGATCAGACTCACAATGAGACACATTCCCGGGAAATTCAACATTCTGGCAGATCGATTATCCAGAATAAACAAACCGATCTCCACAGAATGGTCTCTCAATCAAAGCATTGCCAATGCAATTTTTCACATGACCAGATTTCCCAACATAGATCTTTTTGCAACACGTCTCAATCACAGACTTCCTCTATACGTGTCACCGATACCAGACGAAAAAGCCCTAGCAATAGATGCTCTAACGATGAACTGGAATCACATTCACGCTTATGCTTTCCCTCCATTTCATCTGATACCGAGTGTGCTGAACAAAATACGTCAGTCTCAATGCAGAATTGTTCTAATAGCACCTCTGTGGCCAAACAGATCTTGGTTCCCAGAACTGCTAAATCTGCTAGTATCTCAACCAATAATTCTTCCTTACACTCCAGATCTTCTGGAACAGCTGCAAGGAAAATTTCTACATCAAAACACTCAACTTCTTGCACTTCACGCATGGGAATTATCAAACGATCCATTAGAAATAAGAAGTTTTCAAGAGAAGTTGCAGACCATGTCTCTAAGGCAAGAAGAGCTTCCACGAGACAAGTCTATAATTCAAGATGGCAAATTTTTGCCAGTTGGGCAGATAAGAGGAAAATCAATCCTAGCAAGGCCACTCCAGATATAATTGCTGATTTTCTCATATATCTTTTTAAGGATAAAAATTGTCAAGTCAGCACTATCAAAGGTTACAGATCTATGATATCTAATACCTTAAAATTCAGTTCTTACTTTGACATAGGAAATGATCCTGTCCTTTCAGAACTGATCAAGTCATTTCAAACGCAAAGACCAGTAAACAGACCTCTGGCCCCTAAATGGGACCTTGCTTTTGTTCTTACGTTCCTTTGTAAAGAACTTTATGAACCATTAAATGCAGCATCTTTGATTCATTTATCAATGAAAACAGCATTTCTCCTCACCATGGCCACAGCCAGACGTGTGAGTGAAGTACATGCATTTGCTATGGACAAAGAACATCTCAGATTCAGTTCAGTTGATGGTTCTCTAACTGTTAGAACTAAAGTAGGCTTTTTAGCGAAGAATCAGCTTCCTTCTAAAGCCCCAGATTCTATCCATATTCCAAGACTTTCTAACAGTTGTAGAAACAATGTTTTTAATAGGCTATTATGTCCTGTCAGAGCAGTCAAATTATATCTCAAAAGGACTAAGTCTATCAGAGGTACTAGAACTAGACTCTTCATACCCACTAAAGGAAACCATGACATCAATAAGTCTACTATTTCCTCTTGGGTCAAGTTCACTATCAAAAAGGCTTACAAATCCATTTCCAATAGAAACATGCCTTTATTGAAACCCAGAGCACATGAGTTAAGAGCTCTTTCAGCTTCTTGGGCTTATTTTAACTTCATTCCCCTTGATGAAGTCATTAAGGCAGCTGTTTGGTCAAGTTCTTCAACCTTTGCTAAGTTCTACCTAAGGGACTTTCGTGTACAACAAGCAAACCTAAAAGATCTGGGCTCATTAGTGGTAGCCCAAAAAGTGGTGGGGGGGACCGAAGTTCCGGTTCCTGCCCGTGAAGAACTATAAATCCACAAGAATGCTTCTCGTTGCCAATGTCACCAGAACTTAAAGGTAATTGGAGAGTATTGAACAGCCACTTCCAGGAAGAAAGATGGAGGATATTAGAAGTTCCCTTCACATTAATATCCTGCACATCTTAAGATCTTAACCTAAAGATGCTTCACATCATGGTTCTTCTAAGATCTTCTGTATTTGTTCCTGGAAGTATTATTGCCAGTTTGGACTGAGAATTAGGGAAGGAACCTCCCTCCAATATTTTGATTCTAAAGCAAATAATACATAACATGGTAATATGCGTAACGTGAAATAAAATTTTTACATGTAAAATTTGTTTCACTAAGCATACTTACCATGTTATGTAACAGAGGGCCCTACCTCCCTCCCCTCTTCCTTCAAATATATATATCCTATTAATATATATTTATACTTGGGAAGAAAAATTATGAATCATTTGCGCATGCGTGCATCCGGGCTATACGTGACTATTAGCACGATCAGCGTTAAGGAGCACGGTAAGAACGGTACTCAGTCCAGACTGTCAATTTTTTCTGATGGTGGGTAATAGACTAAAGCAAATAATACATAACATGGTAAGTATGCTTAGTGAAACAAATTTTACATGTAAAAATTTTATTTTACATAGGCTTATATACGGAAAACCTTTAAAAATCTTCTTGTCTGAAACCAGAAGGCCCAGGTCTTTGATATTTGGTATGAAGCTTCATCTGGCGGACCTCTACCAAGATTTTTCAAATTATAGCCCTGGGGCCAAAACCGGCCCGCCCCGGGGCCCACTGGTTTTACATAGGCTTATATTGGGAAAACCTTTAAAAATCTTCTTGTCTGAAACCAGAAGGCACAGGTCTTTGATATTTGGTTAGTAGCTTCATCAAGTGGACCGCTACCAAGATTGTTCAAATTATAGCCCTAGGGCTGAAAACGCCCCCGCGCCAGGGCCCACTGGTTTTACATTGGCCTATATAGGGGAAACCTTTAAAAATCTTCTCGTCAGAAACCAGAAGGCCCAGGTCTTTGATATTTGGTATGAAGCGTCATCTAGTGGACCTCTACCAAGATTGTTCAAATTATAGCCCTGGGGCCATAAATGTCGCCGCCCAGAGACCCTTTGGTTTTACATAGACTTATAAAGGGAAATTTTTAAAAATCTTCTTCTCTGAAACTGCAAGGCCCAGGTCTTTGATATTTGGTATGGAGCTTCATCTAGTGGACGATTACCTAGATTGTTCCAATTATAGCCATGAGGCCACAAATGCCCCCACCCCTGGGCCCTTTGGTTTTACATAGACTTATATAGCCCTGGTGCATAGGCTTATGTAGGGAATATCTTTATAAAAATCTTTTTCTCTGAAACCGCAAGGCCCAGGTCTTTGATATTTGGTGTGTAGCTTCATCTAGTGGGCCTTTGCCAAGATTGTGCAAATTATAGCCTTTGTTGATGTTTGGTATGAAGCTTCACCTTTAAGACCTTCCTCAACATTATGCACATTAAAGGCCTTGGGCCAATAATGGCCCTCCCTGGGACCCACTTGTTACACTATGGATCAGGTGAGCGATCCAGGGCCATCATGGCCCTCTTGTTGTACTTTGATTGCTCGACCAACTGCAGTAGTAGGTAGACATTTAGTCCCTGACTAAAACTAATTGGACAAGTTTTTGTGATGTGTTAACCCTTTTTGTACCAAATGGAATCTTCCTCCTTATATATAGCAGAAGTCCATTTCAAAAGTTAGGGGTATCAGGCTGTGTTTTCTTCAAATTTGATTTGGACAAAGGCTGAACTTTTTGCAAACAGTGGAGGCCCTGATCAGATGCTGCATTCTGCGGCATCTGATCTGAGCCTGCACTGTTTGCCAGGGTACCCATTTTGGGGTTTCCAGTACAAAATGGGTTAATGCTCCAAAATTTTGCATTTACCAAATTGATACATGCCAATATCAGAATAATAGGAGAAATTTGTAAATAGATCCATGAACTTTAATACTCTTGAATATGCACAAATCTGAGAAAACAGTGAACATCGTTAACCCATTCTCTACCAAATGGAACCTTCTGCCTTATAAATAGTAGGGGTTCACTTTGAAATTTAGGGGTGTCAGTTGGAGTTACTTTAAGAAAGTATAATTAGAAAGTTGCTTAACTTTTGACAAGCAGTGAAGGGCCTGATCAGATGCCACATTCATCCAAGTAGGTGCTGGATCCGCACTGTTTCCATTGTACCATTCTCAGATTTCATGTATAGGTTAAGGACGTGTATGCGGTAAAAATTCTAAAAATTCGGACTCCTTAAGGACTTAGCATAATTCTCCTAAAATTTTGACAAATTTGTTCCATAATCCAGCAAGGAGTCCAAAAGATGCAGACAGAATGGCAAACAGTGTAAACCCTGATCAGACTGCTCCATCTGGGTCTGCACTGTTTGCTTAAGCCTATCTGCCCCAACACTTAGGATCATTACGGTATGAGATACTGCAGTGCTTTTTAGCAATGACCTGTCAGTCACTCAGTCCATCAGTCCATCATGTCTTAACCATAAAATATAACCTCGGTCATAACTTCAAAAGTAATTGAACTACTCTCATGAAACTTCACACACATACTTACCATCACAAGACCTAAGTTCTGACAAATGGTCATAACTATATTGCTGTTGTCTGTGTGATTGCCATCTCTTAACCCAAAAACTTAACCCTTGTCTTGCTGAATATTTATATATGCCACACCCACTACCGATTATGAACCAATCAGATTACTTGATGCAAATTATTGCAACAAATTAACCAATCTGAATGGCAAACAATGTAGATCCTGATGAGATGGCTTCTTCAGAAGCCATCTGATCTGGATCTACATTGTTTCAAAGAAAAGGCATATCCGGGTTCAGCAGGACAAGGGTTAATCTAGGTCATAACTTCAAAAGTAATTGAACTACTCTCATGAAACTTCACACACATAGTTAGATCACAAGACCTACATTCTGTCAAAGAGCCACAACTATATTGTTGTTGTCCTTGTGTTTGTCTCGCCTTAACAAAAAAACTTAACCTCAGTCATAACTTCAAATGTATTTGCCCTGCGCTCATGGAACTTCACACACATACTTACTATCACAAAACCTACATTCTGACAAAGGGCCATAACTATATTGCTTTTGTCTGTGTGTTTGTCATGCCTTAAAGGTGCATTATTGAGCTATCTTGAAAAAATGCTTCCAAAAATAAAATACATATAGCCGGTATTTTTTCTTTAAAAAAATACAAATGAATGCATTTTATGCAAAAATGCGAACAATTATGGTGACAGGTAAACGAGTTTCAGAGGGATTCCCTAACTAGGTTGCGAACACTAGTTAGATCTATTTTTAGTTCATGACAAAAATAGAATCCCCATATATGACGTTATGCGACGTTCATTTTTGGCCTTGTTTGCTTTGGCCATGCCTGAATCGGAAAAAAGTATGACGCTGACTACCATGCCATAAGTAACGACACTCAGAGACGATACTGTCGCCATGTATGTGTAAAGTGACAGATTTATTTTTAGAACAGAAATTCTGAACACATGTTCAGAGCGAAGGGTAAACACGAATGAAAAAGACCATTTTCACAAAGTTCTGAAGCTGTATTTGGCTCCAAAAGTGTACACATGACAAAGGAGTATGCATTGAAGATAAAAACCAGAAAAAAAAAATTGAGACCCGGTAGCTCAATAATGCACCTTTAACCAAAAATCTTAGCATCGGTCATAAGTTCAAAAGTATTTTCCAGACTCTCATGAATGAAACTTCACACACATGATTACCATCACAAGACCTACATTCTAACAAAGGGCCATAACATGACTTTTGTCATGCCTTAACGAAAAAACTAAAGCTGGGTCATAACTTCAAAAGTATTTGCCCTACTCTCATGAAAATTCACACAAACACTAATCTTCACAAGACCTCCTTCTGACAAAAGGCCATAACTTTGTTGCTTATTTTCAGTGAATTACCTCCCCTTTTTCACAAAAAAATTTCCTGTTATTTCATAAACATGTGTGATAGGGCTTTCATATTTCTCATGCAGCCTACATTCTGACCAAGGGCCATAACTATATTGCTTTTGTCCGCGTGTTCATCATGCCTTTACCAAAGAACTTAACATTGGTCATAACGCCCTACTGTCATCACACACATACTACCGTATTGTGCTTAAAAATTGGGACAGAAAAAAATAATTACTTTTTGAGCTGTCCCAATATTTAGGTCGATGAAAAATAATTATTTTTTTAGGTGTCCCAAAACTTTGTTTTGGGTCGAAGGGGTAGTCGCAATGCGCCGCAATACAGCCAAAAGTATTGGGGCATATCGACAAAGAAATAATGAAACTGATCTGTTTATAATTGATAGATACTGTGTTTTTACAATACCCGGTAATAAATAAATAATTACCTCTTGATTGTCATGTTCATTTCTTTAATTATCCTTAATCTCCTTATTTAATCCAAGTCTACATAAATCAGATGTTTGAAAGTAATTTGCTGCAAACAAGAATTACTGATTGCCCAGGTAGACAGTTACACTTTCGTGATCGGCACATTACGGTTGACTAATCTGAGAGTCGGTACCTTTTGAAGAGGTTCCGAAATAGAGTTCAGGGGATTTTGTTCAATTTTAAGAATGATTGATGTACCGGTCTTTCGGCTTTTAAATGTGTAGACAGTCCATCAAATTGTAACGTCAACATCAGCTAGCACGCAATAGCAGACCAACGTCGGGCCGTCAGCGATTCGACGTCGTCACGGCATATCACCATTTGCGCCACGTTGACCCGTTATTGTTTGCTGTTTTTCTTAGCTCCTCGAACAAAGTGTTGATGTTTCCTGATAGAGCAAATTCTAAACCGAAATGTTGCTAAATGGAGCAAACTCATTGCCTTAAAAATGACAGCAACAGTCATAAACAATACGTTCTTCACATACATGACCCATTATCGTATAGAAAGTAGAAGTAAAACAAAGATCAGGAATCGATACAATTAACTTACTCCACCCACCAAAGACACCAAAGGGAAAGAAATACAAACATTAAGCGACCAGACCATAATGGAAACCTAAACAAAGGAAGGCCATAAGGACAGTTACTTTCCCACAAAATTGCCATATGGCCATCCAAAATTAAAAGACACAAGTGATACACACAGTAAGTAACAAACAACAACATAAATAAATCGCCACAGAAGAACCGCCTTGGAACGGTCAGTGGAAAGATTTCCACTGGGGGGCTTAAATCGATTTTACGTGGCCACAATCCTCGCCCTTACTTCCGTCGAACCTGATCAGACGACTTGCCACAAAAACATGGGTTATATCATGTTCACAGTCGGTAGATGTCTGAAAGGATTAAAAGATCAACAGAGACATGTGCAGTCTTCACACTTCGTTTGTTGGCTGTCATTCAATGTTAATGACACAATCTGAGTACTTGGTGTTGTTCTGGTCGAGAAAATCCCTCAAAAAGGGGAAAAAGGTAATGAGAGAATAAGAGTGAAAGATTACTAAAATAAGGCTACTTGTCGGTCTCCTATGAGAAGTGTGTGTGTGTGTGTGTGAATTCGGGTTTAACGTCGTAACACGAAGTTACAATTTTCAGAATATCGAAGATTTACTCATAAACTGATCTGCATTTTCTTGTCACTTTTCATAAGGTCCGTTTTCCCATGACAAATACGCCCGTATACACAGGATGTCAAATGATAATAAGACTATCAAAACATTTACTACAATGTTTATTTCTGACTAATAAAACGGAAACATCAAACAAAACTGTGAACAGCCGAGACTCCCATTAGCCCCATGTGGTCGTTTCAAGGCCAACAATAAATTTGATATTTGGCCCTGTCATGTGGAAACCTGCGTTGACCGATCTGAGTCTCGGCTACTCGCAGAAAACAAAAACAAAAAACAAAAAAAAAAAAAAACAATCTATCAAACAAACAAATAAGCAAGCATGAAAAATGGAACAAATTTTAAAATGAAGATAAAAAAGTTTCATCCGGTCCGTCTGTTATACTAAAGAAAATAGGATTGAGAACTGCACCTTGCATTTGCCCTGTAGTTATCGGCTGAGGACGTAGTTTTATTCATTAATTGGTCGGTGTTTTTTTTTTATGTATTATTTTCCTCTTTTCTTTTAAAAAATATTATTTATGGCGAAAAAAGATGCACAGAACAAAAATATTATAAAAATATGCAAATTTGCATGTGACTGCCACATGACTGGTCACGTGGCGGTCACATGATATGGGTTTAAAAAATGGCGGCCATGGATCGGTAAAATCATTGCCAGATTTATGTTCAGACACAAATAAACTTATTAGGTGATCAGAAATGCTAATTCTTCGGTGTATATTGATGAATAATTCTTTTCCCGATAAAATCGGCTCTGAATATCTTCATTTCATCACGGTAAGATTGACAACATGAAAAATAAAAATCGCCATGTGCGACATTTTTCTTCTTACATTTTCGTAAAAATAAACCTGTCCCAATTCTTTGGAAAGAAAAATTACATAATTTTCTTGTGATTTTTAGTATGTCCCAAATCTTTGGACTGCCAAAAATAATTATTTTCAAGATTTTCAACCGTGTCCCAAAACTTTGGGTGTCCCAATCTTTAAGCACAATACGGTAACAATTACAAAGCCTACATTCTGACAAAGGGCCATAGGTATATTGCTGCTGTCCATGTGTTTGTCACTCCTTAACCAAAAAACTGAAGCTTGGTCATTACTTCAAAATTACTTCAACTACTGTCATTTTCTTACCATCACAAGATCTACATTCTGACAAAGAGCCATAACTATATCATGTTTGTGTGTTTATCATGCCTTAACAAAAAAACCTTAACCTTGGTCATAACTTCAAAAGTATTTGCCCTACTCTCATGAAACTTAAAAAAATATATTTATTCATTAGCTTGTGTGATAGGGCTTTCATATTATGTATTCCTTGTTGTGAGACCTTTCCACTGACACCGCATTTTTTGGCCTGAGACCTCGATCTTTGAACCTTGACCTATTTTTTGAAAACATCCATTTTCTGATGAAATTTTAATGATACTTTTTATTATTATTACTGTTAGAATGTCAAAGAAAGATTTTGTGCTCACTGAGGCTGTTCTAACAAGCACCAACAACTAATTTTGCCCCTAAAGTAATAAAAGTAATGTCAACTTTTGTAAACCTGAATTTTCTGAATATAAAGTGGGAATTACATTTTCTGTATAAGCTGTATATAAAGTGGGAATTATATTTTCTGTATATAAAGTGGGAATTACTTTTTCTGTATATAATTTAGGAATTACATTTTCTGTATATAAACTGGGAATTATATTTTCTATAATTAAACTGGGAATTGCAAAGATGTTCCTGTCACAAACTTGTGTTAATACATTATAGTCTGTTTTTTTTTCACCAAGCCTAGCAAACAGTCTCAGAAAAAAACAATACAATTTCCAGATCTTTGTCAATTTCCTTAAAGGATTGACTATCCCTTTTACCAAGAACAATGGAGATGTACCATGCTGAACCTGGATATATCGGTTTTTGAAAACAGTATAGATCTTACACTTGGAGATCTGTGTGAGATCTGTGTACAGCAAGCCAGCTACCTGGAAGGGGGCCTTTAATGTGGATGTTGCCCTGTACCTGCACGTTTATAAGAAATCTGGTGATGATGATGATGATCGTGATAATGATGATGATGATGATCCAGATCAGCTGGCTTCTTGTCTGAGATCAGGATCTCAGTATAGATCCAGATCAGCTGGCTTCAGATAAGGATCTGTACTGTTTTCCTTTGTATTTCTGACTCTGTGGTCAAAAATGAAATTACGCTTCACACACTGAAACAATTTAATGGCTGAAAATCATGGAGGAGTGTAGCAAATTGAATTATTCAACATGATGAGGATTAACTTTAAAGACAAAAGTAAAACTGAAGCTGTCATGCTAAGATTTTATTAACTGTATATTTAAAAAAAAAGTAGGGTGACATTTTATGTGAATCACATGCACTTTCAAGTCTTTTTTTTATTAAAAAGAAACAAATAAAAAACTAGTTCACGCAGACGATGGTATACCATCACAAATACCCGCTTTTTTTAGCTCACCTGAGCATGAAGTGCTGAAGGTGAGCTAATGTGATCGGTCTTTGTCCATCGTCTGTGCATGCATCCGTCCGTTGACAACTTTTGCTTTAAACGAATTCTTCTCCAAAAGTGCTGGACAGATTTTGAAATAATTTCACAGGAATGTTCCATGGATGACCTTCTTCCAAAATTGCTCAAATTGTTCCACTCCGGTGAACAAGATATAATGTTATAGGAATGCTCCTTGGATAACCCTCTACCAAAATTGCTCGAACTGTTCTACTCAGATGAACAAGATGGCCACCAGAGCAAAAAATAGAAAAACCTTTAAACGAATTCTCCTCAACCAGTGCATGGATTTGCTTGGGTGACCCTCTACCAAAATTGCTCAAATTATTAGGCTCGGGTGAACAAGATGGGGGCCACAGCTAAAAATAGAAAAACCTTTAAACAACTTCTCCTCCTTAACCAGTGCATGGATTTTGAAATAATTTCACAGGAATGTTCCTTGGGTGACACTCCATCAGAATTGCTCAAACCGTTCCACTCCGATGAACAAGATGGCTGGCAGAGCTAAAAATAGAAAAACCTTTAAACGCCTTCTTCTCCTTAACCAGTGAATGAATTTCAATATAATGTTACAGGAATGCTCCTTGGATAACCCTCTACCAAAATTGCTCGAACTGTTCTACTCGAATGAACAAGATGGCCACCAGAGCAAAAAATAGAAAAACCTTTAAACGACTTCTCCTCAACCAGTGCATGGATTTGCTTGGGTGACCCTCTACCAAAATTGCTCAAATTGTTACGCTCGGGTGAACAAGATGGGGGCCACAGCTAAAAATAGAAAAACCTTTAAACAACTTCTCCTCCTTAACCAGTGCATGGATTTTGAAATAGTTTCACAGGAAGGTTCCTTGGGTGAACCTCTACCAAAATTGCTCAAATTGTTCTGCTCGGGTGAACAAGATGGCGGCCAGAGCCAAAAATAGAAAAACCTTTAAACCACTTCTCCTCCTTAACCAGTGCATGGATTTTGAAATAATTTCACAGGAATGTTCCTTGGGTGACTCTCCATCAAAATTGCTCAAACCGTTCCACTCCGATGAACAAGATGGCTGGCAGAGCTAAAAATAGAAAAACCTTTAAACGCCTTCTTCTCCTTAACCAGTGAATGAATTTCAATATAATGTTACAGGAATGCTCCTTGGATAACCCTCTACCAAAATTGCTCGAACCGTTCTACTCCGATGAACAAGATGGCCACCAGAGCTAAAAATAGAAATTCTTTAAATGACTCCTCCATTACCAGTGGGTGTGTTTCAAAATAATTTTACAGGAATGTTCTTTGGGTTAGCCTCAACCAAAATTGCTCAAACTGTCCCGCTCAGATGAACAAGATGGCCACCAGAGCTATAAATAGAAAAACCTTTAAAAGACTCCTCTTCCTTAACCATTGAATGGATTTTAAAATAATTGCAGAAGAATGTTCTTGGGTGACCCTCTACCAACATTGCTCAAACTGCTGCGCTCGGATGAACAAGATGGTTGCCAGGGCTAAAAATAGAAAAAAACTTTAAATGACCAGTGGATGGATTTCGATATAATTTCACAGGAATGTTCCTTGAGTGACCCTCTACCAATATTGCACAAACCGTTCCACTTGGATGATTAAGATGGCCACCAGAGTTTAAAATAGAAAAACATTTGAAAGACTTCTCCTCCTTAACCAGTGGATGGATTTTGAAATAATTCCACAAGAATGTTCCTTAGGTGACTTTCTACCAAAATTACTCAAACCATTCGGCTTTGATGAGCCACCAGAGCTAAAAATACAAAAACCTTTAAATGACATCTGCTCCTTAACCAGTGGATGGATTTTGAAATAATTTCACAGGAATGTTTGTAAGGTGACCTCATACCAAAATTTGTCAGTGCGTTTTCTGCTCATTTGACCAAGATGGTATCCAGAGCTAAAAATAGAAAAACCTTTAAACGACTTCTTCTCCTTAACCAGTGGATGGGTTTCAAAATAATGTCACAGGAATGTTTCTTGGGTGACCCTCTGTTTAAACTGTTCAAACAATTCTGCTGGGATGAAAGGTGGCCAGAGCTAATAATAGAAAAACTTTTAAATAACTTCTGCTTAATCAGTGCATGGATTTCGAATTAATTTTGCAGGAATGTTCCTTTGGTGACCCTCTTCCATAATTGCTCAAACCATTGTGCTTGGATGAACAAGATGGCCACCAGAGCTAAAATTATAAAAAAAAAACTTCCTTGGGTGATAAGTAAAGTTTCTGAGGTGTAACTCTTATAGTTTAGAAGATATGGCAAAGTCATACTTTTTGACCTTTGACCTTGGGGTTATGTTGAGGTCCACCCAATTTATTCTATATTCCATTGGCGATCCAATAACCAATTTTCAGAAGTGTAACTCCAATAGTTTAGAAGATATGACAAAGTCATACTTTTTAGCTCACCTGAGCACGAAGTGCTCATGGTGAGCTATTGTGATCGGTCAATGTCTGTCGTGCGTCGTGCATCGTGTGTCGTGCGGCATCAACAATTTGCTTTAAATGCTAACTCCTCCTAAACCCTTGAGCCAATTTCAATAAAACTTCATAGGAATATTGCTGAGGTGACCCTCTACAAAAATAGCTAAAATTGTTCCGCTCCGCTGAACAAGATGGCCACCAGAGCTAAAAATAGAAAAATCTTTAAACGACAACTTCTCCTGTACCTTAAGGCCAATTTCATTCAAACTTTATAGGAATGTTGCTTAGGTGGCCCTCTACCAAAATAGCTAAAACGGTTCCGCTCCAGTGAACAAAATGGCCGCCAGAGCTAAAAATAGAAAATTCTTTAAACGACAACTCCTCCTGTACCCTTTGGCCAAATTTATTCAAACTTCATAGGAATGTTGCTTAGGTGAACCTCTACTAAAATAGCTAAAACGGTATTACTCTGATGAGCAAAATGGCCGCCATAGCTAAAAATAGAAAAACATTGTAAATTTACTTCAAACACAAACTCCTCCTCAACCCTTGGGCCAATTTGTTTCAATCTTCACAGGAATGTTGCCCAAATGACTCCCTACAAAATTAGCTAAAATTGTTGTGCTCTGACAAACAAGATGGCCGCCAGAGCTAAAAAAAGAAAAAAATCTTTATACGACAATTCCTCCTGTACCCTTGGGCCAATTTTATTCAAACTTTATAGGAATGTTGCTGAGGTGACCATCTACCAAAATAGCTGAAAAGATTCTGCGATTATGAGCAAAATGGCCACCATAGCTAAAAATAGAAAAACATGGTAAATTTGCTTCAAACACGAACTCCTCCTTAACCCTTGGGCCAATTTGATTCAAACTTCACAGGAATGTTATGTAGGTGATTCCCTAAAGAAATAGCTAAAATCGTTCCGCTCTGACTAACAAGATGGCCGCCAGAGGTAAAAATGGAAAAAATCTTCAAACGACTACTCCTCCTTTACCCTTAGGCCAATTTCATTCAAACTTCAAAGGAATGTTGCTTTGAAGACCCACTACCAAAATGGCTAAAACATTTTCGCTCAGATGAGCAAAATGGCCGCATCAGGTAAAAACAGAAAAACTTTGTAAATTTACGTCAAAACGTGAACTCCTCCTCAACCCTTGGGCCAATTTGATTCAAACTTCACAGGAATGTTACTAAGGTGACTCCCTACCAAAATATCTAAAATCGTTCAATGCGGTGAACAAGATGGCCGCCAGAGCTAAAAATAGAAAAAATCTTCAAACGACAACTCCTCCTTACCCCTTGGGTCAATATGATTCAAACTTCACAGGACTATTATGTGGTTGACTCCCTACCAAAATAGCTAAAATTGTTCCGCTCTAACTAACAAGATGGCTGCCAGAGCTAAAAATAGAAAAATTCTTCAAACGTCAATTCCTCCTTACCCCTTGGGCCAATTTGATTCTAACTTCACAGGAATATTATGTCGTTGACCCTCTACCATATTAGCTAAACTGATCCCGCGAAATTTGCTTCAAACTTCACAGGAATGTTGCCCAGGTGACTCCCTACCAAAATAGTAAAAATCATTCCACTCCGATAAACAAGATGGCCACCAGCGCTAAAAATAGAAAAAATCTTCAAACGACAACTCCTCCTGTATCCTTGGGCCATGTTCAAACGACAACTCCTCCTGTATCCTTGGGCCAATTGCATTCAAACTTCATAGGAATGTTGCTTAGATGACTCTCTACCAAAATAGCTAAAATGGTCTCTCTCCGATGAACAATATGGCCACCAGAGCTAAAAATAGAAAAACATGGTAAATTTGCTTCAAATGCGAACTCTTCCTAAACCCTTGGGTCAATTTGATTCAAACTTCAAAGGAATGTTGCCTAGGTGACACCCTACCAAAAGAGCTAAGATCGTTCTACTCTGATCAACAAGATGGCCACCAGAGCTAAAAATAGAATGTACTAGAGACAGCGACATTCAGGTGAGCGAATCAGGGCCCTCTGGGCCCTCTTGTTTACCTTTGACCTTGGGGTCATGTTGAGGTCGAGGTCACAACAAAAGTAGCCCTATATACCGTATTCGCCCTAATTACCGCACATGCTCCTATAAGCGCACACCAAAGCTATTTTTGAAAAGGAAATGCATAAGCGCACACTTTACAGTAATCTCCCCTTGAAGGTCTCATAGTAAATCTATAAAAACTTACCATTATTTCTTCCAACATTGAAGCCAATGCTTAAGTATCTTTTTCCGTCCCATTAAATATCAGTATGCATCATCTTGGAAGCTGTTGTTTTCGTATCAAGTGTGCGCTAATTAGGTAGATTTTTCACCATGATTTTATGACACGATTTTGAAAAAACTAAGCGCACGGTGCGGTAATTAGGGCGAATACGGTATTCTATATTCCAAGGGCCATCCAATAAGCAAAGTTTCAGAAGTGTAACTCCAGTAGTTGAGGAGATATGGCAAAGTGATTCTAATGAGTACACACAGCATACATTTGCAAGATAAAGGATGAAAATCTCCAAAATTATCTCCTACTATTTCTTATATAGAGGATTTCACTAGGGGCTCAAGAAGGGGTTCGACTCAGCCATGGTAAACGAGCCATCGGTGTTGGAGCGATCGAAGTTCTGCTGTATATGATTCATATTGTTTGTTTGGAAAAAGATTCAGCTTAAATGTTGGCCTATACAGATCTTGTATGGCATGTTTGTCTAAGGCAGTTTCTTTATGTCTCACCACAAATTTAAACCCCCATTTTTCTGGAAGTTTCCTACAACTTATTTTGTGCTTTCCTCTGAAAATATTGATTTCTTGTCTCAGCAATCAATATTATGAGATTGGCTTCACAGTTTGATTCTGGTGAGAATGACATAATTATAGGCCTGTGCTACGAAAAGGCGCAATTGCCATGTGCAACTTGTGAAGACACCACTGATCAGACTGCACAAAAAGGCCCAGTCTGATCAGAATGTTCACAAGTTGATTAGAATCATTTACAGTCTATAAAACATCTAGAGGATGCTGATGTGGTTGCAAGCTGATTACAAGCATGTCTGTCACACAGATCAATGATTACCTATTTGCATGCAGAGACACAAGATTGAGTCTTTATTTCCGTGTCTGACAGAACTTCTTTATTATCGGCTTAATGCCATTATATTTTTGCAATACTGAATTTGAGATTGTGTTCTATATTTGAAATAAGTACAGTAAAATTATATTCAGTTTAGCCACACCCATCTCTGAATTTGAACCAATCAGATTACTTGATGTAATTTATTGCTACAAATTCATAAACTGAATGTCAAACAGTGTAGATCCTGATCAGATGGCTTCTTCAGAAGCCATCTGATCTGGATCTACACTGTTTCCAAAGATAGGGGTTGTTGTGAACAGCATGATAAGAGTTAAGACCACCTAAATCTGCTTTTAGAAGCTTATTTAGTAGGTTGCAGTTATTCTTTCTTTGTCTTTACTGCATATAGTGTCCTCTGGTCATAGACCACCTTTGGGACTGTTCAAAAGTGGTCTAAAAGACCACTTTTGAATAGTTCTAAAGGGGGTCTTAACCCTTATCTTGCTGTTCACGATAAACCCTATCTTTGCAAACAGTGTAGATCCAGATCAGATGGCTTCTGAAGAAGCCATCTGATCAGGAACTACACTGTTTGGCATTCAGTTTATGAATTTGTAGCAATAAATTACATCAAGTAATTTGATTGGTTGATAGACAGAAATGGGCGTGGCTTAAATGAATATTCAGCAAGAGAATGGTTAATAAAGGAATTTTACTGTAGTTGTCAGTTTTGGGGAGCAGTATCTTTGCAGTAGTTTAACCCTTGTCCTGCTGAATATTTATATATTCCACACCCACTGCTGATCATCAGCCAATCAGATTGCGAGATGCAAATTATTGCAACAAATTCATGAACTGAATGACAAACAACGAAGATCCTGATCAGATGGCTTCTTCAGAAGCCATCTGATCTGGATCTTCATTGTTTGAAAGATAAGACATATCCGGGTTCAGCAGGACAAGGGTTAAGATGGTCTTACTAATTGAAGTGGAATGTGACAGGGGCTGAGGCTGGTGCACGGGCTGAGGTTGGGGCTGGAGCTGGAGCTAGCCGAGCTGGAGCAGAGCCTGGGGCATTGCACTCTCAAACTCCCTTTCTGCAAGTAATTCAGCTGAAAATTGGATTGCATCATCCAGTCTTAGATATTCTTACCTTCAGAAGTCATTTTATCTGGAGCTACATTGTTTACAAAGAAGCTTTCGTGGTGTAGTGGTTATGCTATTCGCCTTGTAAAGCAGGGGTCGCAGGATCGATCCCGGGCTTATCCAGACTTTCGGATGAGTCTTTAAACCGAGGTCCGTCTCCGTATGACCTTAGCTGTTGGTGAGACATAAAACTCAAACACTCACTCACTCACTCATACAAAAGTAGGGGTTGTGATGTTGTTTAGGGTTTGTCATATTCAAGAGGATATCAGTTTCTTTAATAGATAAACATTGTTTTGATTTTCATATTTTTCCAGAATTGTATGCATTGGTGGAGATGGTATATTTTCGGAGGTCCTGAATGGTCTATTAAACCGAACTCTGAGGGAGAATGGGGTGGCACAGGTGAAAGGTCATCAGCCGATATCACCTGGTATCAGAATTGGTATCATTCCAGCAGGTGGGTTGGTTTGTATGTAAGGAGTGGGTTTTGTTTGTAAGGAGTATAATGGTCCAGTGAACACTATTAAGCTTATATCGAGCTGGTCAGTTAACATTACTACACTTTTCATGTACATGCTAATATATAAGCAGTTAACCAGTTGGTGCACATTATCAGCGGAAGGGAGAGAATGACCATAGAAAGGATTTCATAATCTCCACAAAAGAATTGGTCCAACTAGGCAGGTATCGAACCAGCTCCTTCCTGATCGTCAGTCGAGATGAGCATCCAGTTGAGATACCTAGGCTGGCTGCGGATATTTTGTCTATGTTGAATGGATAGACTTTATGGAGGGTAAATCCTTTTAGAAATATTTTCCTGTTAATAGAGGTCAGCTCTTAAAGGAAAGAATTTGCTCCGAAGGAGCAAATTCTTTCCTTTAAGAGTAGATCCCTTTGCTTGTTGTACAGGAATTACAAAAATATGTGAAAATATATCGTGTTTTGGAGTTAAATGGCCCGGTCAACACTATTTAGGTCATATTGAGAGAGTCAGTTTACCTGTCCGCACTTTTCCGGGGCAGGCTTATACATAAGCTGTTAATATGTACAGTGCAATTAGCCATTTTGTGGGAAAGTAACTGTCCTTTTAGCTTTCCGCAATTGGTATTTCTGTTGGGGTCTTGTTGTTGGTTGTTTGTGTTTCTTTCCCTTTTGGTGTCTCTGATTGGAGCTGTGGGTTAATTGTATCGATTCCTGATCAATGCCTTCACTTCTGTGTTGCCAGAAACTGACCACTGCCCTTGTTGAATTAGCGGAAGGGTGAGAACGACTGTAGGAAATATATCAGGTGTATAAAGTCACCTCAACAGATGCAAGATGTCAGCAAAAAGGCTGGAGAAAAATATTAATATGACAGGTGTGTCTTCAGAAGGGCTGCTATTGAAGAATCAGATAAGCCGGCACACGTGTTTAGTCTATGCAGAGTCCCCTATGCACTGTGTGGATGACCTTTGACCCAAAGTCTCTTCATGCAGACAGGAACCAGGGGCCAGTTGATCGAAACTAATGATGTCAGTAGTTAACATATCGTTGAACTTGGATCATTTACCGTAAAAATTCGGCTATAAGACGAGGATTTTTCCCTCCAAAATGAGCCCAAAAAAGTGACCCGTCTTATAGCCGAGGTCATGGACTGCAGGCTTTTTTCCGGCAATGTCCGCCGATGACCAGACATACGGAAAAAGCTGATCGGTGATTTTTGAATTGATATAAATCGCCGCCCACAAACCACTGCTACGATTTTTCTGCACGCCATCGGTAAATGACGTCATCCTACGCCATTATCCCCACACATGTTTAATGTCATTGCATGTATCTCTTTCATAAAAAAAATGTTTGGAACCGGTAAAAAATATTTTCCCGATAGCTAAGCGGTTGTGAATAGAGGTGGATAGAAAATCAGTGCATTGCACAGCTCCCGAATTATCCCTAGAAGCCCCGTGTCAGTAACCAACAACAGCGTTTGACTTTTCCCGCCAACGTCTGCTATTTGGCGCCAAAACATAACCATTCATGAGATCATGGAATAGTCCGATTTTATAATGCAAACATGTACCGTTAGATGTAGCTAATAGTCTGAGGAGCAATTAAATCATTTTCACATTGATTGTGGATTAAATTTTATGACTGGAGGATAAACGCAAATTAGAGACATAACTTGACCATATTTTCACACCTTATCGACACGCACCGCGGGGTGGCAATTATACGACAGGGATTAACAATAGTGCCATCCTTGAACGGTAATAAATACACAGACGGTTTGTCTCTCAATTGACAGCGATTTAATTACTGGTCTAGTTTTACCGTATGTTAGGACTCAAAAAGACCGGCAGTTGTTGACGATTTTTTTTTTTTTTTTTTTTTGCACTTGTCCCGACCGAGCGTCATAAGGTCAAAGTGCACCTGCCCGGCGTGATTTCGGTCTTGTCCCGGACGGCCGGGAAATGGATTTGTCAGCCCCTGTCGTCTACTAAATATAAGTCTGTGTAGCCTTAGCCAGCAAGGCATGTACCGGGCCGACAGCGATATGACGTATCGGCCCGACGTTTGCGGACGTAGGGTTAAGGAGAGGGGTTTTCTGACGAAAAAAGGCCGATTTCTCACATCTAAATGGCATCTGGCGGTAGCAGATGGGCCCCGACAGATATGGCAAAAATTTGACCCGTCTTATAAAAGAGTATAAGCAAAATACCACCTTAGAAAAACTGAAAATGGGGCCCCGTCTTATAGCCGAATCGCCTTATAGCCGAATCTTTACGGTAATTTGGCAAATATACTGAATTTTTTTTGCTGAAAAATGTGAGCAGCTGCAAAAGCTGGTCACATTTTTTCTGCAAAAATACCACTGTTTTAGATATTGTTCTCACTAGAACAATATTAACAATTTGATGACGAACAAGCCCGTTAAGCTGACGATGCTTTGAACAACTGGGCCCTGGTTTGCAGGCTGATTTGTGTCTTTGTTGAACACATTTCTGAGGACACATTTTCACTTGATCTGGCCCATATGATAAGTATAGGATAATGTTGTCTTGCACACTAGAAAAGGAAATCCTGGATTTAAATCTGTGATCATCATCATCATCAACGGATTTTTGATTAACGTGCAGGTACAGGGGCAACGTCCACATAAGTGGGCCCCCTTCCAGGTAGCTGGCTTGCTGCACGCATGGCAGATCTTACACCAGATCTCCAGGCTTGTCTATCATGAGGATCGATAGCAGAGAGCTTCCATTCTCTGCAATCTCTTTCTGTTAGTTGCTTCCAGGTCATCTTGGGCCTGCCTGGCCCCCGCTTTCCACTTACCTGTATGTCACAGGCAGTCTTGATTGCACCGTTGGAGCGTTCCACATGTCCATACCAGCGAAGTCTTCTCACTTTCAGGATGAGGTCCAGGTCCTCAATGCCAAGACGCTCAAGTAACTCACTGGACCTGATGGTGACAGTGTCCTGTGGCTTGACATTGCAGATCTGTCTGATCATTGCCCTGTCATTTCGCTGTAGACGTTGGAGGTTTGGCTTTGTCAATGGCCATGTCTCACTGGCATGGAGCATTGCGCTCCGCACACAAGAGCTATACACACGGCCACGTGTCTTGAACGAGAGGTGGCGGGAAGAGAGAACTGGTAGCAACTCCTTGAATTTCTTCCAGGCTGTTTTCACACGTGATGTAGTTGAAAGGTCGCAACCACCCCCTGCAGAGAGCTTATCACCTAGGTAGCAGAAGGAAGCTACAACCTCCAGCTTGTCTGATCCGACTTGAACTTCCCTCTGTGGTCTGCCATCTAAGGGGCGTGCAGTTCCTTGGCACCGTGTACACCTGTACTCAGGGTCCTCTATCAAGCGTTTGAGCCCACTGCATTTCTTGTGCACCCAGAACTTGCAGCCATTACAAAAGATACTGTTGCTGCCCACTCCAGTGCGACATACAGCGCATGGGAACTGGCCTGTACTCTGCAAGAGGTCCAGACCTGTACCACAGATCATGATCTTTGTCTTTCCTGCATTCACTCTCAGCCCTTTCGCCTCCATTGCGTCTTTCCAAGTTAAGAGCCTCCTGACACATTCCTCAAGGGATTCAGCTATGATGACAAGGTCATCAGCATACAGGTCCTCCCAGGGGACTCCAGAGCGGAACTCGCATGACAAGGCTTCAAGCACAATGATGAAAAGCAGTGGGCTGAGAACAGAGCCTTGATGAACACCCACCTTCACCTCGAATTCTTCACTGTAACCATCACCAACGCGGACACGGCTCCGAGCATTTGCGTACATCCCTTGGACCAGTTTCACAATCCACTCGTCCACTCCAAGTTTTCTTAGTGCCCACCAGATGACTTTCCTAGGCACTCGATCAAATGCCTTCTCCAGGTCTACAAAAGCCATGTAGAGTCTCTTGTTGGCCGCCAGATACTTCTCTTGCAGCTGTCGGACAACAAAAATTGCATCTGTTGTGCCTCTTCCTGGGACGAAGCCAAACTGGGAATCGTCGATGGACACCAACTGCCTAATGAGGCCATCCACAATCCTTTCCAGGACTTTCATGACCTGTTCTGTCAGCTTGAGACCACGGTAGTTGCCCCGTTCCAATGCATCGCCCTTGCCCTTGTAGAGACAGACAATGAAACTCTGTTCCCAGTCAGAAGGTACCTTCCCATCACGGATGATTGCAGCTGCAAGGTCACGGATCATCGAGGCACCCGCATCACCTGCAGCTCTTATCATCTCCACCACTATGCCAGAGGGACCAGGTGCTTTGCCAGTCTTCATCTGAGAGATAGCCTTCTTAACCATATCAATAGTGATTGGGATGGGTGGCCCTTCCACTGGTGGTTCATCAGACAGGTGGTCTGGGTCCCAGTCGAACTCAACATTGAGTAGCCTTTGGTAGTGTTCTAACCAGGCCCTCTGCTTTGAGTCATCACTCATCGACATCTCCCCTGCATCATTCTTTACTGGTTTGTCACCTACAACATCGGCATTCTCTCTTCTCATCTGGTTAGCAAGGCGGTATACTTGTGAGGACTTAGGGTCAATATTCTTGTAGATCTCCTTCTCAGCTTCTTGGCGAGCATGGTGCACCGCACGTCTGGCTATGCGTTTGGCCGCAAGATATGATGCACGGGTGCCCTTACCAGTCTTCCAAGCTTTAAAGGCTTGCCGCTTGGCTGCTATGACCTTATTAACATCCTCATTCCACCACCAGGTGATAGAAATTCTTATCCTTCCTGGGTTATTCTAAGCAGGGACAGGACAAAAATCTAGCTTTTTTGCTTATTCAACTTGCTCCTTACTAATGCTGTCATTAAGATTGATGCATGTTGCATGACGTTATAAGAATCACAATATGGTAGACATCGGCAGTCTGTTACCTACATTATTAAAAATCCATACACCATGATGTGGGGCAGCGCATATTGTTTCGGGGTTATGGTCCACCAAATAATAATAGAGTTATGCCCCTTTGAAAAATTCTGTAAACATTTTGTTTCTGGATAACTCCTCCTATATTTTACATTGGATGATGTTGAAACTTTACATACAGTAAGACCATGATATGGAACCGTGCATATTATTTTGAGGTTACGGTCTGCCAAACGTACCAGAGTTATACCCCTTTCACAGATTTTCCTAAACATTCCATTTCTGGATAACTCCTCCTACATTTTATATCTGATGAAGCTGAAAGGTTACATATGGTAAGACCATGATGTGGAACAGTGCATATTATTTTGAGGTTACAGTCTGCCAAATATTACCAGAGTTATTCCCCTTCATAAATCTATACATATTTTGTTTCCGGGTAATGCCTCCCACATTTTACATCGGATGAAGCTAAAACTTTACGTATAGTTAGACTATGTTGTGGAACAGCACATATTATTTCAAGATTACAGTTCACCACTTATTGCCAGAGTTATGCCTATATTATTTTGAGGTTATGGTCCACCAAATATTACCATGACAATTTGTTGGCAACAGGTTATTTGAGCCAGTGAGGGTTATGAATAGTGCCAGGTAAGAATATTTGGAACACATATTGTTCCTTGGCTACATTCCACAAACCCGGTCTTGTACAAGGCAGCAGGGCTCGAGAAAATATCGGTTTTTCGGTTCTGGACCGATTTTGGTATTTCTGAACCGATTTTGACTTACAAAGGATGTTAAAAAATCGGTCCAGTATTCAATGATATTTTCAAAAAATCGGTTCGAAAATTTTCGCCAAGTCGCTAAATTCTGTAAACGAACTGACCTTTTGCCACAGATAATCCAAGCGTGTATTGATAAAACACCTCGAGGGCCAGTTATTGGACCGGCTCATTATTGGTATAGGTAAATCGGATTTGTCCACACAGCCGAACCATTTTCCAGACAGGTTAGACAGCAAGTACATTGAAAAAAGTCATTCTTTTTTCTGTTGTTTTTATATCTATAGGAGATCTATATAGAAGACACACGAAGGGTAATTGAATACACGTTTAATTGAAACAATTTATCAGTGAGAAAAGGTCAAGTTGTTGAACTATTACAAAGGAATTAATTAGGCACTACTATTCAAATGGATTATTCCGCTACTAACCTGTAATCCCCTGGCGTTATCAGTAGGTAAGCTGTCAAACAATTGGAAAAGGTGTGAAATTTGGGTCAAATAATGCAGGACAGACGCTTATTTGTTTACACAAGTGTTTATGTCATTAATTTATGACTGCCTATGTTGAACGGATATTTAAACATAAAAAGTGGTTTTCCACAGGGCGCAATTCAAAAACCACATCTGTTGCGTGTAATCATGGAAAAAGAAAAAATAAATAAATAAGAAATAGATCTTCGCTCCAAAATTGAAACAATAACATAAAACATGTGGTATTACGTCCTAGTGTAATTTAATGTGTATTGTATAAAATGAAACTGAATGACGACATTTTTCCGATCACGTGGTTTCGTGTTTTTTTTGTTGTTTTTTTTGATAAGGTTTTTTTTTTATTTTTTAAGATAAGGGTAGTATACATTAGTAATTATGAAATAACATTTATTTAGAATATTAAGAAGTTCGGTTCGGCCCTATAAGATTTTCAGTGACTTCTAGTAAACCCACGTTTTGGTTCGAGATTTAACCTTTTTTTTTTTTTTTTTCTTTAACGACAGCAAATGATTTTTTATTTAAGAAACAGCCACAATTTAAATCTATGACATAAAACATGTTTGTTTAACGTTCTTTAATGAAAAAATGTGTATTGCGTAAGCTAAAACCGTATGACGTCATTTCCGACCACGTGGCGGCAATTTCGGTCGCCAATTGTAGTTAAAGGACAACGCTCAAAATCAGTAGAATTGGTATTTATTTTGCAAATAGTTAACAAGAAAACGATAAAAAACAAACAAAGAAACAATCATACACTCGCATACATATATACCGGTACCCATGTGTGGAGGGTGAACCTACATAGGCGGACTTTATATAAACTAAACCAAAATGGCGGCCGCCAGCGAAGTGTAAACGAGGGCATTTTCACGAATAAAAACAGGTTCGAGACATTTTTTTTAACATTTTCGTAAGTTTTCGGACACCTAACACCCTGTATTTTGAAATTGAAAAATAATAATGAATGGAAACAAATGACCTTTACGGAAATGACCGAAAATCGGTTCGGCAATTTCCGTTTTTTTTTTTTTTGCCGAAAATCATGCCGGACCGATTTTGATTCTTCAGTTTCTCGAGCCCTGCAAGGCAGTATATATATGCTTCATCTTACTAACTGCCATGGGTTGATAATGCCTCGCTTGTGGAGCTCTTGTTATTGCTGGAAGTGTCAGTTTGAGTTGTTTTAGAAAGTGTAGAAAATAGCTGAACTTTTTGCTTACAGTTAAGGCCTGATCAGAAGCCACATCCTGTCAGTGTGGCATCTGATCTGGACTTCCACTGTTTTTCAGTGTCAAAATTCGAGGTTTCTAAAATAAAATTGGTTAATCTGAAATGCTGACTGTTGGGTAGTTATTTTAATGATGCTCACTGCGAAATTATGCTTGTATTTTAGGTTCCACAGATACAGTAGTTTATTCAACAAACGGTATTAATGACCCAGTTACCTCAACATTACATATTATTCTGGGTAAGTCACGCATAGCTCAAGATAAGGAAGGGTAACGAGGATTGTCATGACAAAGGGCCATAACTATAATACTTTTGTCTGTGTGTTTGTCATGCCTTAACCAAAAAATTAACCTCAGTCATAATTTCAAAAGTATTTGCCATACTCTCATGAAACTTCACAAACATACTTACCATCACAAGACCTACATTCTGACAAAGGACCTAAACTATATTGCTTTTGTCAGTGTGTTTGTCACGCCTAAACCAAAAAACTTGACCTTGGTCCTAACTTAAAAAAAAATTGCCATACTCTGATGAAACTTCACATACATACTTACCATCTACAGTCGAACTTCAATGGCTCGTACACCTTTGGGACCTTGAAAATCTGTTCGAGACAGGGGTAGTTCGAGCCACTGAGGTTACTGTCAGGAGGAATAACGAGATACTTTTAGACATCTTTTTGACGTTCTATAATGAAAATGTATGTTGTGTATACTCATTAGAATCGCCTCATCGAGGCGATTCTAATGAGTACACACAGCATACAATTGCAAGATAAAAGACTAAAATCTCCTTAATTATCCCCCACTATTTCTTATGTAGAAAATTTCGCTAGGGGCTCAAGAATGAGTTCGACACATCCATGGTCAACGAGCCATCGGTGTTCGATCCATCGAAGTTCTACTGTATAAACCTTGACAGCTTTATGTAGGTCTCTTTCTGGCGTTCTCAGTGATCTAGTTTCTTCAGTTTTTTATCCCCTCGCAACAACGTTGCGAATGGGGATATAGCATCGGTGCCATGCGTCCGTGTGTTAGTGTGTGTGTGTGTGTCTGTCCGGAACCTTGTGAGCAGGATAGAAGACACAGTATTCATTGTAGAAGCATCAAACCTTCCACAAATGTTCACCATGTACAGAGGATGAATCCTATTGAATTTCAAGGTCAGGGGTCAAAGGTCAAGGTCACAATGAACTTGACCTTGAAAACCTTGTGAGCAGGATAGAAGACACAGTATTCATCGTAGAAGCATCAAACCTTCCACAAATGTTCACCATAAACAGAGGATGAACCCTATTGAATTTCAAGGTCAGGGGTCAAAGGTCAAGGTCACAATGGACTTGACCTTGAAAACCTTGTGAGCAGGATAGACGACACAGTATTCATCGTAGAAGCATCAAACCTTCCACAAATGTTCACCATGTACAGAGGATGAACCCTATTGAATTTCAAGGTCAGGGGTCAAATGTCAAGGTCACAATGGACTTGACCTTGAAAACCTTGTGAGCAGGATAGAAGACACAGTATTCATGGTAGAAGCATCAAACCTTCCACAAATGTTCACCATGTACAGAGGATGAACCCTATTGAATTTCAAGGTCAGGGGTCAAAGGTCAAGGTCACAATGGACTTGACCTTGAAAACCTTGTGAGCAGGATAGACGACACAGTATTCATCGTAGAAGCATCAAACCTTCCACAAATGTTCACCATGTACAGATGATGAACCCTATTGAATTTCAAGGTCAGGGGTCAAAGGTCAAGGTCACAATGGACTTGACCTTGAAAACCTTGTGAGCAGGATAGAAGACACAGTATTCATGGTAGAAGCATCAAACCTTCCACAAATGTTCACCATGTACAGAGGATGAACCCTATTGAATTTCAAGGTCAGGGGTCAAAGGTCAAGGTCACAATGGACTTGACCTTGAAAATCTTGTGAGCAGGATAGACGACACAGTATTCATCGTAGAAGCATCAAACCTTCCTCAAATGTTCACCATGTACAGAGGATGAACCCTATTGAATTTCAAGGTCAGGGGTCAAAGGTCAAGGTCACAATGGACTTGACCTTGAAAACCTTGTGAGCAGGATAGACGACACAGTATTCATCGTAGAAGCATCAAACCTTCCACAAATGTTCACCATGTACAGATGATGAACCCTATTGAATTTCAAGGTCAGGGGTCAAAGGTCAAGGTCACAATGGTCTCACATATTCAGATTGGATTTTCATGTTAATGAATGGTATGCAGTTGCGAGGGGATGCTACGCTTGCGTTGCCTTGTTTGCTTTCATTCATTTTCCTTGGCCCCCGCCCATAGGGGCTTGCAGAAATATATGGGCTGCATGATGCGTCCACGCAGAGCTGAATCCGGCCCGCACGCTAGTACTGGTAAACCGCTTAGAGGATCTACGCCTGTCCAGGAACTGCGGTTCGAGGTGGCCCGTCCATGCTAATAAATCCTATTGGTTTCATTGGGGGACAGGGCTTGAGATGTCATTTCATCTCAATGTCGGGTAAAAGTCCCACAAATTGGAAGCAACGTCTCCAAAATGACCTTTACAGTGTTGACGGGGACGTTAAACCTCAAATCAAACAAACAAACAAATCATTCATTTTCCTCTTTCTCCCCTTTCACTTCTCTTTCATCTCCTCTACTTTCTCTTGAATAACCCTTGTCCTGCTGAATATCCATATATGCCACACCCACTACCGATTATCAACCAATCAGATTACTTGATGCAAATTAGTGCAAAAAAATTCACAATCTTAATGGCAAACAATGTGGATCCTGATCAGATGGCTTCGTCAGAAGCCATCTGATCTGGATCTTCATTGTTTGGAAAATAAGGTATATCCGGGCTCAGCAGTACAAGGGATAATAATACACAACAACCAGTCTATAACACGTAGCAGAAACTGTGTAAGTTAAACTGTGTTATATGCAAACAAAAATATGTAGTTTATACAGAAAGAAGACTATAGATGGTCTTTTTTCTATTTATCATATGACGTCGCGTCTGAGAGTGTAATAACGCCATGTAATAAATTTGATAACCCACTAGTGGATTAAATATGCAAATTAGTTAGAAACGTCCTGTAACGTTACACGTACGACGTCCGTCACGAAATCGCGTTTACTAATGGCAGAATATTGACATTTTTCTATCATTAACGTGAATAAAATGCGTTTTAAATGTCATATGATAAGTAGAATCTTGCATTCATGCTCATGTATTATTGAATTTATTAAACTCGTTGAGCAAAAGGGATAAATGCTCGGCAAAGCCTTGCATTTTTTCCCTTTACCTCAACTTTTTTAATAATTTCAATAATACATGACCACTCATGTAAGATCCTCTATAAGTTAAACTGTGTTATATGCAAACAAACATATGTAGTTTATACAGGAAAAAGACTATAGATGGTCTTTTTTCTATATAATCTATATGTCAAGCTTTAAACCATATTATATCCAAAACCATTTTATAATGAACAGGGTTATATGTAATAGGTAAGGATATTGTTTTTACTGACATTACTTGTTGAAGCTAGTTTTGTGTTATTTATTCTTACTTATCCACAAAAAAAAAAAAAAAAAACATTTGTGAAATTATAACACTGAAAAGGTCCATAATGTCTTTGGAATCAGAAGTGGATCGGGTGGATTCACAGTTTTGCCAGTCTGTAGTTTGTTACTGTGAGTTACTGTGTGTTTTATTTCAGGCGAATCAATACAAGAGGGTCCAGTTGTTCAAAAGTATTATTAGCTTAATGAGCTCGTTAGTTGTCATATTGTTAACTTAGTAAGATCAATATCTAATACAGTCGTATTATTTAGTAAGATCAATATCTAATACAGTGGTATTATTGAGTAAGATCAATATCTAATACAGTGGTATTATTGCTGAGCACTCACATTTTTCTGCAAAAAATATTGGTATTTCTGCCACATTAAATGATCAAAGTTAACTCATAGGAGTTTGAACAGTTTTGTGTCCACAGGTGTAACTAGCAGAGCAGGCCAGTTTTTGTGTACACTGAAGACACTTAGCTCCAGATAAGGATGGTGTAACAAGGATAATTATTTGATATCTTTCCTAATTATGTTGTGTGTGTTTGTGTTTTACATCCCACCAACAGCTAAGGTCATATGGAGACCGGGCCTCGGTTTAAAGACACATCTGAAAGTCTGGAGAAGCCAGACTCGAATCCACGACCCCTGGTTTATGAGGAGACTAGCATAACCACTACACGATGGAGGCTCCTAAAAATGTTTGTTGCGGGTACTTGTTAGAATCATGAGGCCATTCTAACAGGTACTCAGATCATATGTTTTAATGGAGAAACAAGAAAATATATCCTGAGTTTGTCCTCTTACGCCTTCTTAACTGGAGCTATGCTGAGAACAGGGCCCGAGGTTATAAAACTTTTTTCATGCTCAACTCACTTGAGCATAAAATTTATCCTGCTCATAAATTTTAAAATGCCAACAATTGTTGGCATTTTAAAATTTATGAGCAGGATAAATGACATTCTGTGCTGATCCAAGCGAGACAATTGCCTGATTTGTTTGTATTTTAATAGTTATGAGCATTACAAATTTCATGCTCAGCTGAGTTGAGCATGAAAAAAGTTTTATAGTCTCAGGGCCTGGTTTTCTATAGACAGGGCTCTTTCATCTGTCCAAATGTTTTTATGTCTTTCCAGGTGATAGTTTAGGGATTGACGTTAACTCGGTGAATGTGAACGATCAGTTTAATAGATACAGTGTCACAATGTGCGGGTATGGATACATGGGGGATTTGTTAAAAGATAGCGAAAACAAGAGATGGATGGGGCCAAGACGGTATGACTTCTCAGGTGAGTCATGTGATTCAGCATTCTGAATGCAGAGATTGTGTTTCTAATGTAGACTCAGTCTGGGTATCTGGTTCGAGAGCTGAAGTAAGACAGATAATTATTTGAAGGCTTTTACCCTTTCAACCTTATAGACTGGCACAGATACCTATGCAAACAGTATAGATCCTGATGAGATGGTTCATAATGAGCCATCTCATCAGGATCTACACTGTTTGTTGTGTTGTTAATTTTGTTTTTGTTTGATTTTAGGTTTAACATCCCCGTCCACACAGTATAGGTCATTTTGGAGATGTTGCTTCCAATTTTGTGGGACTTTTATCCGACATTGAGATGAAATGACATCTCAAGCCCTGTCGCCCAATGAAACCAATAGGGTTTATAAACATGGACGGTCCGCCTCGCACCGTGGTTCCTGGACAGGCTTAGATCGTCTCAGCGGTTTACAAGTACCAGTGTGCGGCCGGTTTCAGCTCTGCGTGGAAGCATCATGCAGCCCATCTATTTCTTCAAGTGTTATGTTGTTAATGATTATTGACTAACCTCCCATGTTGGAACAAATAATGTCAAATAATAAGGTTTCTATCTGAGTCTAGTTGTATATGTTCAAACCATTGTTAGCTTAATGAGGTAAAATACAAAGTGTTCTAGCAAGTACAATGGTTAATATAATGATATTATTCTAAAAAATAGTGAATGCTCACATTTATTGGCAAAAAATAGGGGAAACCCCAAAATGGGTCATTCCATTGTACAAATTGGTTAAATGATCAAAGTTGTAATGTTACATTAAAAACAACGTAGCTATGAACCACTGGGACCTGGTGGATGTGTGCCATCTTGGTAAGGACTGTACCATGTTTACCCTAAATATTCAGACACCTCAACTCCTTAACATACTTGTTCTAAAATTTGAACAAGAACAATTTACTTCCCGATGTTGTGTCTAGGAATAGCCGGATGAGTGGCAAACAGTGTAGACCCCAATGGGATGCCGCATTCTGCGGCATCTCATCAGGGTCTACACTTTGCTAAGGCTTGTCTGTCCGAATACTTATGGTAAATATGGTAATTAAGTTTGTATATACATTGATTACCCCTTAATCATTAGTCTGGCTATCACATCAACAATCAACTGCTGCTTTGTCTCCTTGGGGAGCAGTCTGATCATGGTCTACACAGTTAGCCTTTGTGCAAAAATATGTTTAAAAAGTTTGCTAAGAGACAAC
This sequence comes from Lucinisca nassula, assembly GCA_963580285.1. Taxonomy (NCBI): domain Eukaryota; kingdom Metazoa; phylum Mollusca; class Bivalvia; order Lucinida; family Lucinidae; genus Lucinisca; species Lucinisca nassula. The sequence continues at coordinate 123,766,056 of OY757016.1, read as the reverse complement.
ATTTTTAGCTGCAGTTTCTCTTGGCGTCTTAAGGGCTAAAGCATCGCAGAATTTTTTAGAGCAGACACCAATTTTAATTTTCAAATAAAATTAGGTTTGACTTGTCAGACTTATTTTCTCTGAAAAGTAAGACAGAAATATTGGAAATTAAATGAGTTCTAAGTAAGGATTATCCCTTGGAAGCAAGGAATACACCACAGAACTGAAAATATGGAGTGAGCAAGTTTTTCTAGGCCAGACTAGCTAGTTTCGGCCAATTAGGCCTCATCAGTGACCCTCAAATATTTTCAAAATTCCACATTGGAATCAATAATCCCAAAGGACAAGAAAACATAAACTACACTATGATGAAGTCTGAAGTCTAATGAAGTCTTATATGAAGTCTGCAGATGTTGTGGCAGGAAAAGTATAAAGAAGAAAAACTGGAAATATTTACAGTAAGGTCATTGTTTAACTTTTCTAGGTACAAAAGCATTCTTTGCAAATAGATCGTACTCTGGTGAGATAGAGTTCATATTGTCCGAGAACGCAGACAGTCATCCTAGGGATCAAACAAGATGTTATTCTGGGTAAGTGAGTGCCTTTGTAATACAGAGATCACAACTACAGTATAATTCCTATGTTAACCCTTATCTTGCTGTTCGTGACAACCCCTATCTTCGCAAACAGTGTGTTTTTTTTTTTTTTTTTTTTTTTTTGGGTTTTGGTTTCCGTGATTTCAAGACTATTTCACTCATATCAAGCCGATCGTTAATCAGAGGTGGGCGAAAACCGGAGTACCCGGAAACAGTGTAGATCCAGATCAGATGGCTTCTGACGAAGCTCCATATGACCTTCTGACTGAATATTCAGCAATAGAAGGGTTAAGACCACATTTGGGACTGTTCCAAAGTGGTCTTTAAGACCACTTTGGAACAGTCCCAAAGGTGGTCCTTCAGTTGAGGACACTTGGTGTAGAAAATGATAAGAAAGAACATATTACATACTTTTTTTTTTTTTTTTTTTTTGGTTTTAGTTTTACGGCCCTTTCAAGATTATTTCACTCATATCGGGCCGACCGTTAATCAGAGGTGGGCGAAAACCGGAGTACCTGGAGAAAAACCACCTGACCTTCCGTTGCAAAACGTGGCGTCTCACATGTGACCCGAGCGAGGCTCGAACCACAGCGGTGAGAGACCTAATGATCAAGAGTCAGCGCTCTTAACCACTAGGCCACGGAGGCCCATTAAACATTACATACTAATATTCCAAAATTAGTCCTAATGTTAGCTGGTCTTAACAGCATAATTTTACTGTATATCATTTTTTCCACATATCCAGAAAAAGGAGGTGTGCATTTGTTCGAGTTTTACGTCCCACCAACATCTACAGACATATGGAGACAGGACCTCTGTTTAAAGGCTGATCCAAAAGTCTGGAGAACCAGTCACTCAAACCCACAACCCCTTGTTTATGAGGTGAGTAGCTTATCCACTACACCATAGACTTTCGGATGAGTCTTTAAACCAAGGTCCCGTCTCGGTATGACCTTAGCTGTTGGTGGGAGGTTAAACTAAAACTTACCCTATCCACTACACCACAGAGGCTTCTTCAGGTAAGGAGGAGTAACAAAAATAATTTCGGGATAATTTTTGTTGTTCCTGCTTTATGCATGGCGCTATAGGAGTCTTTTCGTTTGTCTGTTCATAAAGTCCATTTGTCAGTCTAGTTTCTGATGATTTTCATTCATTTCACATCTAATGGTCGCAAATATGAGGTGACATACTTTTCATTGCCTGTTCAGTACAGAAAGCTGGTATGATCTTAGACTGAAATGACTCAGACAGTGATAGTTTCCAAATATTGTGAAAGTTAATATGCAGCATGTTATCATACGATATTATGTAACATTGTTATGACTGGTGATGGTATTAGTCATGCTTGAGATGACAAGTGAAAATCTGTTTTTGGACAAACTGTAAAAATCCTAAAAATTCGGACACCTTGAGGACCTGCTGTAATTCTCCTAAAATTTTAACAAATTTGTTTCATGATCCAACAAGGAGCTCAAAAGGTGCAGACTTAAGGCAAATAGTGTAGACCCTGATCAGACTGCTCCTTTAGGAGCAGTCTGATCTGGGTCTGCACTGTTTGCTCAGGCTTATCTCTCCCAATATTTAGGATCGTTACGATAGGCACTTAGTGAATACCCAGATAAGCCTGTTTTGTCAGCATGAATACCATATCTATCCTAAATTTTCGGACACCTCAACTCCTTACCATACTTGTTCTAAAATTTGAACAAGTACAACTTACTGCCCGATGTTCTGTCTAAGCATAGCTGGATGAGTGGCAAACAGTGTAGTCCCTGATGAGACGCCACATTCTGCGATGTCTCATCTGGGTCTACATTGTTTGCTCAGGCCTGCCTGTTCGAATACATAAGGTCTTTGGGTTAAAGGGCATGGGTATAGTGCACTGAACAGACTCAGATCAGACTGCACAGACATGGTCTTACGACTTAAAAGTTATGATAAGGAATGAAGCATTGCTGAAAAAAATTTCTGCATCTGATGGGATTCAAACTCAAGCCGCTTAGGTTAAAAACCAATGCTCTAGCCACTGAGCCAAAGTGTCAACACCCTGACACCACTATTTGTGATGTAGATAGTGTTAACGGGGATGTAAAACCTCAACACAAACAAACCTATGTAGTGGGTACCATTTAAAATCCCCTGGTCAAGGGAGCCACAGCACAGATTTTTATGAAGAAATCAGAAAAATAATCCTTTATTTATTGTCATCAGTCCCGTTATCTGGAGCTTTAAAAAAAATCTCATTGCTCCAGATAAGAGGAGGTAACTAGGTGATCGGCTACACAGGCTGATTTGAGTCTTCTCATAGTGCCCATGAACAAAGGCAATTTTTCACTTATTATGTGACTACAAATAATATTGTGAAGATACCTTACAGGCAAAGTTCACGCCTGCATGCAAAAGGTTAGTAAGTCTGGTTCAAGGTTTTACCATCTGAAACCTTTACTTATACCTTAGTGTTTACTAATATGGTTTCCTATAAATATCAGCTGTGATGAGGAAAAATCTGCCTTTTGCAGCAATAGCAAAAATATAAGTGTGTTTAATGATAGGCTTAAACCCATTTAGTATCGGAAACCCCAAAACAGGTACCAGGGCAAACAGTGCAGGCCCAGATCAGACGCCGCAGAATGCGGCGTCTGATCAGGGCCTACACTGTTTGGGAAAAGTTAAGCCACTTTCCGAATAAATTTTGAAGCAAGAACAACCTGGCATCCCTAAATTTTGAAATGGACTCTTGGCATACATGAGGAGGAAGATTCCATTTGGTACAAAAAGGGTTATTGACACTTTAACTAATGACATTGTTAATTTTGAACAACCAGGCCTAGATCTTAGACTTAGCAACACACGAATGTGTAATAATGGAAGTTTTAAGGAAAATAGATACACATTATGGGGAGGAAACTCTTTCAGAAATATTTTTCACACAAATAATCACAGGCCAGTTGTTCAAAACTAATGATGGCATTAGTTAATGTATCGTTAAAACTTTGATCATTTAAAATGACAAATTTACAAATATTTTTACTGAAAAAATGTGAGTAGCTTTTGCATTTGCAAAAGCTACTCACATTTTTCCAGCAAAAATTTCAATAATTTAAATGCTGTACTTGCTAGGAAACTTAACATTTTGACCACTAACAAGCTCATTAAGCTAAGCCCAAGTCTGCACTAAGGAGCAGATTCTTTGCTCAAAGATAAGACTCAATTTTAGAGGCGCTCAGTCTATTGAAAAGCAAACTGGAAAAGCCTTTAAGTTGTCTTCCTTGTTAACCCTTGACCTGCTGAATATTTATATATGCCACACCCACTACTGATAATCAACCAGTCAGATTACTTGATGCAACTTATTGCAACAAATTCATGTTTGAAAGATAAGACATATCTGGGCTGAGCAGGACAAGGGTTAAAAATGGAAAAGGTAGAAAATGTGCCAATAAATCTGCAAGGTGTATCCATCCACCCTTATTAAACCCTTGTCCTGCTGAAAAAATTAATTTAGCCAGACCCATTTCTGACTTTCAACCAACCAGATTACATGATGTAATTTATTCCTATAAACTCACAGATTAGATTTCTCGAGCAGCCATTTGATATGAAGCATCTTTGTTTGCAAAAAAAAAGAGCTTATCCTGGTTTAACCCTTAACTTGCTGAACAAGACAACCCCTACCTTGATAAACAGTGTAGATCCAGATCAGATGGCTTCTTCAGAAGCCATCTGATCAGGTTCTTCTCTGTCAATTAGTTTGCAAATTTGAATGAAACATTGTATCAAGTATTTTGATTGGTTTATAGTCAGAAACTGGTGTCAAAAATGAATTTATTCAACGTGATAAGGGGACAATTGTTAAATTCTACTAGAAGATGTGTTGTTTATGTATACAGTTAAAGGCATTTATTCTTGTAACAGTAGGACACACCATGTGTTCATAATTGTTTTATTGCCCCTTGTGATATACTGACTATAGCAGATCAAAGGCGGCCCTTAATAGGGTGATTAGTAGCTCTTGTTGTATCCCCTGACTGAGGCACTTAAGGGAAAAATCAACAATGTACACCAGCCAACAGTTAGTAAATTATTGATTTTCCCCAAGGAGGTCCCTTACCTGTTGAAGACAGAGGACTTCTCTTCATTCAGCTCTGAGGGCTACATAATATTAATTAATGAAATGATAGTCCTCAATAATCAAGAATAAATGCCTTTAAACTGGATCGAACACCTTTGGGACCATTCAAATTGGTTTTCAAGTCACTGAAGGTTGCTCATAGCACTTGGTAAGGATGTATGATAGAGATAATTTAAGTACATGTTTTCGATGTTCTTTAATTGGTACTTTTTTTCAGCAGATGGCATTTTGAAATATTTTTCATATTTTTCCCAGAAAACAAGATTTGACATCTCATGCAAATTGTCTCCAATGGAGACAATTTGCATGAGATGTCATGTCCTGTTTTCTGGAGAAATAAGAAAAATATCAACAATTTATTGTCTGCTGAATGAGCCTAGAGAGTGGTAAAGGTTAAAATAAAGGTACAGTAGAACTTCGATGGCTTGAAGACCGATGGCTCGTTTACCATGGCTGAGTCGAACCTGTTTTTTAGTCCCTAGGGAATTCCTCTGCATAAGAAGAAGTGCGTGATGATAAAAGAGATTTTAAACTTTTATGTTACAAATGTATGCTGTGTGTACTCATTAGAATCGCCTCGATGAGGCGATTCTAATGAGTACATGCAGCATACATTTTTATCATAGAACATCGAAAATATTAAAATTAACCGTTATGCCTCCTGACAGTAACCATCAATGGCTCGAACTACCCCTGTCTCGAACAGATGTTCGTGGTCCGAAAGGTGTTCGAGCCATTGAATTTTGACTGTACATGTATATTGTGTGTGGTACATACAACATAATTTTCAAAATAAACATAAAAAGAGTCTAATTAAATGTAACAAAGTATTCCTTATTTGGTGCTATGGGAAAAATTCTTTAGGGAACAGAACAAGTTTGAAACGACCATCATGAGTGAGCCATCAGCGTTTTTAAAGTTTTACAGTACTTGAGAATACTAATTTATCCATTTCAGGTGTGAAACTTGCTCTTTTCCAAGTCAGTATGACACTATGTCTGCAGGCAGAGATACGGATAGCAGCAGTAGCAATAGTATAGAAATAAGTAAGTATTTTGTTTCACAGTACTGTGCGAATACCATATTTTTATGTCCCCGGTATCAATAGCGTGGACATATTGTTTTTGCCGTCTGTTTGTTTGTTGGTTTGCTTGTTGTAGAGAATTCATATTTGGCATGTAGGTTCCTTGTGACAAGAGCTTCGCATTCATGCAAAAAATTTGTCCTGTGACCTTCCCCTTGACCTTTGACCTACTTAAAAGAAAAAAATAACATTGGTCATAACTTTTGAATTGCTTGAGATACAGCCTTCATATGTGGCATGTATGTTCCTTTTGACAAAAGCTTTACATTCATGCAAAAATTTTGGACCTGTGACCTTGACCTTGACCTACTTAAAATAAAAAAATAACATTTTGGTCATAACTTTTGAACCGTTTGAGATAGAGCCTTCATATTTTGGATGTAGGTTCCTTGTGACAAGAGCTTTACATTCACACAAAAATTTTGGACTGGGACTTTGACCTTTGACCAACTTAAAAGAAAAAGTTAACATTGGTCATTACTTTTGAACCTTTTGAGATAGAGCCTTCATATTTGCCATGTAGGTTCCTTGTGATAAGAGCTTTACATTCATTCAGAAATTTTTGACCTGTGACTTTGACCTTTGACCTACTTAAAAGAAAAAAAAACAACATTTTGGTCATAACTTTCAAACCGTTTGGGATAGAGCCTTCATATTTGGCATGTAGGTTTCCTGTGATATGAGCTTTACATTCATGCAAAAAATTTTGACCGTGACCTTGACCTTTGGCCTACTTAAAGGAAAACATAAATTTGTTCATAACTTTTGAACCGTTTTAGATAGAGCCTTCATATTTGGCATGTAGACATGAACAAGATGTGTTTGTGAAACATGGGCGTGTCCCCTGGCATGGTCATTTTTTTTCAAAGTGGGTCACAGTTCAAGGTCAAGGTCACAGATCAAGATGTCCTTGTGACAAGAGCTTTACATTCATACAAAAAATTTGACCTGTGACCTTAACCTATGACCTAATTAAACGAAAACAAAATTAAAATTTTATTGTTCATAACTTTTAAACCATTTTAGATAGAGCCTTCATATTTGGCATGTGGGTTCCTTGTGTCAAGGGCTTCCCACTCAAACAAGACATCTTGATCTGTGACCTTGACCTTGAACTGTGACCCACTTTGAAAAATAATGACCATGCCCAGGGACATGCCCATGTTTCACAAACACATCTTGTTCATGAAAAAGGCTTAAAGATATAGGTTTAGTAGAATTCTTGTTACTCATTACTGTGTCACGCCTGTGGAGGATGCAGAGTCACAGAACTGTGATATGTAGCTCAAACATGGATGCTTGTATGAAAGTTGCCATTCCTAGATGCAAGCATGTACAAGTGTCATTAATGAAGCTCTTATAATTCTCAAGAAATTAACCCATTGTATACTGGTGGACTCTTCCTTTGCTATATGTTACACAAGTCCATTTGTCATTTTAGGGGTGTCAGGCCTGTTTTTGCATTTTCATTCTATTTTTGATGGAAAATTTTGTTAACAAGCAGTACAAACTCCCATCAGATGCCACATTCTGCGCTGTCTGATCTGGGCTTGCACTGATTACCAGGGTACCCTTTTGGGGGTTTACCGCCTGAAATGGGTTAATAGTCGGGTCCATTTCTCAAGAAATATATGGATGATTACGTGATTGCGACCTTGACCAATATTTGGGATGGTTCACTGACTTTGTGAAATGACAGATTAACCATCCTTTGATATTTGTATCTGCCGTTAGTGTACAAGACCATTTTTCTCAAGAGCAGTATGGGTCAATTAGGGATATATATGTGAATGCAGTCTTTCTCACTGTAGCATGGCCCTGATTTTATGCTTCAGTGACTTTGTCAAGATGTTATAGCCAGATCTATTTCTTAGACTATGCTACAACTCTGGTTTTAATACTGTATTTTATCTAGTGTCTATGAGTGTTTATGTAACCAAATACATGTATAATGCAAATTCAGTCTAATAATTGTTCTAAGTCAGATTTCATCCTTTGGCTGACTTCTTGTTCTGAATTGAAGCTATGCATTTGAAATTAACTACTGCATTTACCGTATGTATTTGGACCGACATGCTTGAGCAAACAGTGTAAACCAAGATGAGATGCCACAGACTGGCATTTCATCAGATCTACACTGTTTGCCACTCATCCAGCTATTTATAAACACACAAGAAGTAAGTTACACTTGTTCAAATTAGAAGTATGGTAAGGAGTTGAGGTGTCCAAATATTTAGGGTAAATATAGGGATCAACCATGGTTTTTCATGCATTAACATTTGCCGGGTCCCGAGGAAGCTGCCAGGCCGAATGTTCAAATATCTTCCCTCGAGGGATCCGGCAAATGTTAATGCAATGAAATAACCATGGATGATCGTTTTTCTTTCATAACTTATTATTACAACAGCAAATTTTGACGAAAACGCCCAAAAGCTCCAAATAAACTCTTTAGATTTGACAGGCGAACCAGCATGGCGGCCAGTTCAGAATGTTGTTTACAATGATGTTGTTACGCAGTAACCTTCTGATGTCATCACAGAGCCCTAAAACGCTACGTTCAGGGCGATAACGTTAAGTCGCTTAACATTACATAAACAAAGCAAGGCTCGTCTTGTGATATCAAAAGCTCAAAATCCATGTTCAAACAGCACGCACTTTTCATGATTTGAACATGGTTTTAGCTGTTTGAGCATGGCTTTCGGTCCATTTGACAATAGCTTCAAACAGCCTATGGCATTATAGGTAGAATAGTAAACAAAAATGTCTTTGAATCCTAACAACATCAGTATAAGAATTTACATAGAGACAAACTATAGATTGATCCTGGAAAATCATGATCGACTCTGTACTCATCTGCCTGATAGAAGTAATCAAGTAAATTGACGAATCCGCACAGCACAGTGGCATTGGGAAGTGAGTCTTGCTCATCTGTTCTACTGTAATGATCCTAAGTTTCGGGACAGACAGGCCTAAGCAAACAGAGCAGAACCAGATCAGACTGCTCCTGAAGGAGCAGTCTGATCAGGGTCTACACTGTTTACCATTCAAGCTGCACTGTTCGGTCTCCTTGCGAGACTGTGGAAATAATTTGTTAAAATTTTAGAAGAATTTTGTCAAGGCCTCAAGGTGTCCAAATTTTTAGTATTTTTACAGTATGTCAAGTTATTTATAGCTTCTTGGTCTTTTGCAGAGAACTCAGAACAGTGGAAGATAGTAAGAGGCAAGTTTAACGCCATAAATGCTGTAACCATGAGCTGCAGCTGTGCCCTCAGTCCACTGGGTATGTCTCCATCTTGCCATCTCGGAGATGGTTGTCTCGATCTCTTTCTCATGTCCCATTGCTCACGATTTACGTTCCTGCGTGCTCTGATCCGAACAACAAGAGGAGAACATGTAAGTAATTATAGAAGAATATTTGGAGCAGTTCAGTAATCATCATTCAAATGCACACGCGTATGTAACATGACGGCTGATTGGATAACGTCAAAAATTTGCGACAGTATTTTCTGTGATAAACTGTCGGAAACCCGACGTCATCAGGAAACGTCCCTTTTCATTGGCTGGCATTAGGTTTTATGCAGGTCACAGTGCTTGCCACTTTTAATATCAAATATAACTATCAAATATAACTACCCATCACTACAATGGCAGGCTATAATTGTAGTGATGGGAAGGTATATTATTAATTAAAAATAATTTTACATTAAAAATAACATTTTAACAAAACAACCAAATAATTACATTAGAATGGGGATAACTGTAATAAAAATTGTCATTTGGGGAGGTAAATCGTCGGTTTTATGGTCGCAAATTACGTTTTATGACGACACTGACGTGTCGCCGTAAAACGAAATTTCCGACCTTGAAACATCAAATTTACCTCCCCACATAACAATGTTGAATACATTTATCCCCTAATTAACATATAGAGAAAGAATAGGAACATGAAAAAGTAGTGCATGTCACTGAACATAAAAACATAGCTGCCTTTGTGTGTGTGCATCTATGCTGTTTGTGTACTTTCATTGGAGAACGTGTTTTCAGTGGTGCCCCAGTGATCTACATGGTTATGGGATGGTGATGATTATGCTGCTGCTGATGCTGATGATGATGGTGATGATGATTTTGATGATTTTATGATATTCATTGTTTGAAAGATTCATTAATGAGATGTCCAAGAATGACATTGATTGAAAAGGAACATACACAGATTATTTAGGTCATACCGTACTATGTGTACTGAATGAGGACATTTCTATAGACATTGACCTCCTTTTATTGTAACATGTTTTCTTTGGATATAAAACGGTGTAAATATAGATTGCAAAAATGTGTAGATCATATTGAAAAAAATGACCATAAATATCTATACCCCCGCAAACGAAGTTTGAAGGGGGTATATAGGAGTCAGCTTGTCGTCTGTCGTCGTCGGTCCGTTACAAAAAACTTTAACATTGCTCATAACTTCCTTATTCTTTGACCGATTTCTTTAATATTCACACACCACACACCTTGCCACTAGTATAATGCGGGGGTATAATTGGCGCCCGTTAGGCGGCAGCTCTAGTTGTTTTTGTCACACCTTTTGTTGCGGCTGCTTTAACCCAATTTGTACCAGAAACCCCAAAACAGGTAATTGGAAAACAGTGGAGGCCCAGATCAGATGCCACAGAACGTGGCGTCTGATCAGGCCCTACACTGTTTGCAAAATTTTCAGCCAATTTCCAAATAGTTTTTGAAGCAATCACAAACTGACACCTCTAAATTTCTAAATGCACGCCTGCCATATATACGGAGGAAGATTCCATTTGGTACAAAAAGGGTTAAATGTCTGTTTGTCTGTCAACCCTAACTGTCACCCTAGTGTTAAAGTCCATACATGTGTGACATAGCCTTAGGCAGAATTCTTGTTCTTTTAAGCTCTTTCCATTTTTGTTTGGATAAAATACGGCTGTTCAACCAACATGGTTTCTGCTTTGGACTCTTTCCGTAGTGTTCTAAAGAGGTTACAATTTATTTTCAGACTGCGCTTCCATGTTTTGAACTGTATCGAGTAAAGGAGTTTACTTTCCGCCCCTTTCATAATACGGACAATGAACAGGATGAACAACAACAAGAGGATGGTTCCAGTACCTCAGACTCAAAGAAAAAGAAATCAAAGTCGAAATCCAAATCAGCTCCTCGTAATAGTGTGTGGAATTGTGATGGAGAAGTAATACCACACCCTAATCTTAACTTACGGTAAGTGGTACACATAAATTTCTTTCTGAAATTCATTTAACCCTTTTTGAACCAAATGGAATCTTCCTCCTTATATATAGCAAGAGTGCATTTCAAAATTTAGGGTGTCAGGTTGTGCTTTCATCAAAATTTATTTGGAAAATGACCGAACTTTTAGCAAACAGTGGAGGTCCTGATCAGTGCAACGTTCTGCGACGTCTGATCTGGACCTGAACTGTTTGCCAGGGTACCCGTTTGGGGTTTTCTGGTAGTGAAGGGGTTAAATATGGTTTTGACTATAATAGGGTTTATGTTTGTTTGTTTGATAGAGGTTTAATGTCCTCCTCAACACTATTTATGTCATTTTGGAGATGGTGCTTCCAATTTTGTGTGACTTTTACCCAAAATTGAGATTAAATGACATCTTAAGCCCCGCTGCCCAATGAAACCAATAGGTTTATATGCATGGACAGTCTGAATAGGGTTAAAGATGGATGCCAAAAATGTATGGGTTATATAGAAAAATGTTCATAAATGCTAATTTTCCTATATGACCTAAACACTGTTGTTTGAATATAACACAGCTGTTTAGCTAAAATGATTTAAATGCGAATTCCTCCTAAACCCTTGGGCCAATTTCATTCAAACTTTTAGGAATGTTGCTTAGGAGACCCTCTACCAAAATAGCTAAAACCCTTCTTCTCTGATTAGCAAAATGCCACAATATCACCTTACAAGGTCCTAGCTCAAGATGTCTCCACACAAGGTCCATTTACCAAATGTGACTTTAAGTTCTTGTTCAAGACATTAATACTCAAAGTTCCTGTTCCTAAGTCATGATACATCTACACAAATTCCTTGTTCCAAATGATCAAGATGTCTCTATACGAGCTCCATGTCTGAGATGTTCCGGTACAGATGTTCTTTTCCAAGGTCCTTGTTTAAAATGTCACTTTACAGTGTCCTGGTTGTTCATGTCACTTTAATACATCCATATTTCAAATATAGTCCAACCTGTGCCTATGGTCACCTCCGAATAAAGGTTCCCTTATTACAACAGTCATTTTCAATCCCTCCCATGGAAATTCCATAATAAATTACCTTGGAATAGCAGTCCACTGTGCACTACGGTCAACGGCCACATTATTCAGTCCCAAACTGAGTTGATGTCTTTGAATAATGGTCTATAATTGAGTCCGTCACGCTCATGATTTTAGCTTCGAGGTGAGTTTTGCCATTGATTGGCATATAATTGGCCTGCTTGATTGGTATTGCTGTCCTTAATCCTGGCGATCTAGTCAAACATGTTAATATGGTTGTGAGTGAGTGAATTGTAGGGCTGACTATCGATGCCAATTTTGACTATCGTGATAGTATTGCTATCGTGGAAACTACTATCACGATACTATCACTATCGGGACATACTATCACGATACTATTGTGATACTATCAGGTAACTGTTATAAATGATTCTTAGATGTTATTTCACCCACATAAAAATGGCTAAGAGTGACTTAACGAGTTAGGAAAATTGCAATGGCCTAACATTATATGTTTATTGTGTGTTTCAATATCAGCATTCATTCCCTCGGGGCTATTCCAGAAAAAAAAACACCATGGGGAGCTGCTCTTTATTTATCCCCACCACCTACAGAAGGACCCACTGCCTAAAAAATAGCTTGCTGCTTCCAGAGTGATGGTTATCTTAGCTTTAATACCTATGCACATTTTGAGATTTTCCGCTAGTGAAACTGACACATGCTGATTGTTCTTCCATTGTTTGATGTTTGCCGCCTCTGGTAAATAAATCTATGGATTCAGTTAATTAGGTTACCCGATTAATCATTACATAATATTACGCAATCACAGTTATTATATAATGAAATTGGGCCTTTTTGACCTGTTATTTTTTTTCTGGAAAATCCCTCAAGTTATTATAATAGAAAGACACACGAAAAAGAAAAACGCCAGTTTGTCCCAGGTTGTCTACAATCAGAACGTCCAGAATCACCTTAAGAAAAAGTGATAGACGGAGACCAAGTATGAAGGCCGCGTGATGCACGTTTTTTTTCTCCCTACAGAAAAACGGCAGGAAAATAAAACTTCGTCGACTTAAATGTACCCCCAAGAGTTCTAGAAATTTTTAAATCCCAATCGGTCCGGCCAGCTGACTGATTGACGTCATCATTGATGCTTTTGTGCATACTTATTTACTAATCTGAATCTATCAGGTACGCGCATGCTGTGAATTTCTCGAGAAGCATTTCTAATGAGACCACAACAGGGCGATTTAACAGTCTGGTCCTAATACATACTAGCTGTTGTGTTTGTTGGACGCAAAAAGAGTCACATATATACAACAAGTTAAACTGCATTATACCGCTGTTTATTATACATTTACCTATGTGAATGAGTCAGCACACAGCAAAAACAAATATTTCTTCATACAAAAGATCAGCTTGTGCATATTGCAAATGTCTTCAAAATTGAACAGGGAACTGAGGTTAGTCCCATACGACGGAAGGCTAATACAAACAGCAAACATTTATATACGACTTTGTAGGTTGATCTGAAACTTCACATGTGGCACAGGTTTCACTGTCATGTTTTCAAAAAGTTGTATGCATCACGCGTGAGAACAAATTATCATTGACGTTTTTTATTGAAAAACGCGGGAAAAGGCTTTCTGACTGCCTAAACTGCACGTGCAAAAATGACGGCTGGAAATTCATTGTCGCACGGCAAAAAACTATAATACACATGTGCGACCAGTGAAGACTCAGATCATCATGCACATATGTGAAGGCTTATCAGTCTGTCCTGATTGCAGCTGCATGGATATCCTAAGCCAAAATACTTGCAGCATTACAAGTATATTTTCAAAGTCTATTCAAGACAAAAAAACTATCGAAACTATCGATAGTTGAATGAACTATCGGCGATGGTTATCGATAGTCAAAAGTACTATCGATGCATTGCTATCGAGGGAATCCCTATCGTGATGCATCAAACTATCGATGGATCGTTACACCCCTAGTGAATTGAATTGAATAAATTCATTGCATTCTATGTTGTACACAAGAACTTTAGATAGTTTGTTTGAAAAGTGAAGAAAAACTGTCTAAACATATTTTTAGCTCACCTGAGCCTTTAGGCTCATAGGTGAGCTTATAGTATACCCATGGTCTGTCATCCGTCCGTCCGTCCACCATTTTCAAAGATCTTCTTCTCCTATACTGCAGGGCCAATCAAAGCCAAATTTCATATGGAGCCTCAGTGGGATGGGGGAACGAAAGTTTGTTCGCGGGGTCTGGATCACATGACAAAGATGCCTTGAAACTTGGCATGTAGCATATGGTACTCGGGCCCATCATGGTTTGTACAAATGGTGACCCTGGGTTGACCTTGACCTATTTTACAGCAATGTCAAATTTGTCGACATAGGCTTTTGCATGGGGCAAAGTGAAAATAATGGATTTATAGGAAACCATTGAAGACAGTGTCACCAAAATTTGTAGATCAGGTAAAGTAACTGAATACATGAATGTATATGGAGCAGAAGGTCAAGGTCATTCATTGGCCTTGTTCGCGGGTCTGGATCACATGACCAAGATGGCCGCCATGCTCATATATGGTAAAAAGCCTTCAAAAATCTTCTTCTCCAGAACCATAAGGCTAGTGGCTTTGAAACTTGGCATGTAGCATATGGTACTCGGGCCCATTATGGTTTGTACAAATGGTGACCCTGGGTTGACCTTGACCTATTTTACAGCAATGTCAAATTTTCCGACTTAGGCTTTTGCATGGGGCAAAGTGAAAATAATGGATTTATAGGAAACCATTGAAGACAGTGTCAACAAAATTTGTAGATCAGGTAAAGTAATTGAATACATGAAGATCTATGGGTCAGAAAGGTCAAGGTCATTCATTGGCCTTAGACCAAGGTCATTCAGGATCCATATTTCAAACATTTTTTTCTCAAAAACTGCTGAGCCAATTTAAGTAAAATTTAATATGGAGCCTTTGTGAGTTGAACAAATGAAAAAATGCCAATACGGTCTAGATCACATGACCAAAATGGCCGTCACGCCCATATATGGTAAAAAGCCTTAAAAATTCTTCTCCTCCAGAACCGTAAGGCCAATGGCCTTGAAACTTGGCATGTAGCATATGGTACTCAGGCCCATCATAGTTTGTACAAATGGTGACCCTGAGTTGACCTTGACCTATTTTACAGCAATGTCAAATTTGCCGACTTAGGCTTTTGCATGGGAAAAAGTGAAAATAATGGATTTTTAAGAAACCATTGAAGACACTGTCACCAAAATTAGTAGATAAGGTAAAGTAGCTGAATACATGAAGATCTACGTGTAAGAAAGGTCAAGGTCATTAATTGACCTTAGACCAAGGTCACGCAGGTTCCATATTTCGAACATTTTTTCTCAGAAACTACTGAGCCAATTGAAGTGAAATTCAATATGGAGCCTTTGGGAGTTGAACAAATGAAAAGCTGCCAATATGGTCTAGATCACATGACCAAGATGGCCACCACGCCCATATATGGTAAAAACACTTCGAAATTCTTCTCAAGAACCGTAAGGCCAATGGCCTTGAAACTTGGCATGTAGCATATGGTACTCGGGCCTATCATAATTTGTTCAAATGGTGACCCTGGGTTGAACTTGACCTATTTTACAGTAATGTCAAATATGCCGGCTTAGCCTTTTGTAAGGAAAAAGTGAAAATAATGGATTTTTAGCTCACCTGAGCCTTTGGGCTCATAGGTGAGCTTATAGTATAGCCATGGTCCGTCGTCCGTCCATTAGTCGTCCGTCCGTCGGTCCATCCACCATTTTCAAAGATCTTCTTCTCCTATACTGCAGGGCCAATCAAAGCCAAATTTCATATGGAGCCTCAGTGGGATTGGGGAATGAAAGTTTGTTCGCGGGGTCTGGATCACATGACAAAGATGGCCGCCATGCCCATATATGGTAAAAAGCCTTCAAAAATCTTCTTCTCCAGAACCATAAGGCCAGTGGCCTTGAAACTTGGCATGTAGCATATGGTAACCAGGCCCATCATGGTTTGTACAAATGGTGACCCTGGGTTGACCTTGACCTATTTTACAGCAATGTCAAATTTGCCGACTTAGGCTTTTGCATGGGGCAAAGTGAAAATTATGGATTTATAGGAAACCATTGAAGACAGTGTCACCAAAATTTGTTGATCAGGTAAAGTAACTGAATACATGAAGATCTATGGGTGATAAAGGTCAAGGTCATTCATTGGCCTTAGACCCAAGATGGCCGCCATGCCCATATATGGTAAAAAACCTTCAAAAATCTTCTTCTCCAGAACCATTAGGCCATTGGCCTTGAAACTTGGCATGTAGCATATGGTACTCGGGCCCATCATGGTTTGTACAAATGGTGACCCTGGGTTGACCTTGACCTATTTTACAGCAATGTCAAATTTGCCGACTTAGGCTTTTGCATGGGGCAAAGTGAAAATAATGGATTTATAGGAAACCATTGAAGACAGTGTCACCAAAATTGGTAGATCAGGTAAAGTAACTGAATACATGAAGATCTGTGGGTGAGAAAGGTCAAGGTCATTCATTGGCCTTAGACCCAAGATGGCCGCCATGCCCATATATGGTAAAAAGCCTTCAAAAATCTTCTTCTCCAGAACCATAACGCCAGTGGCCTTGAAACTTGGCATGTAGCATATGGTACTCGGGCCCATCATGGTTTGAACAACTGGTGACCCTGGGTTAACCTTGACCTATTTTACAGCAATGTCAAATTTTCCGACTTAGGCTTTTGCATGGGCCAAAGTGAAAATAATGGATTTATAGGAAACCATTGAAGACAGTGTCACCAAAATTTGTAGATCAGGTAAAGTAACTGAATACATGAAGATCTATGGGTGAGAAAGGTCAAGGTCATTCATTGGCCTTAGACCAAGGTCATTCAGGATCCATATTTCAGATTTTTTTTTCTCCAAAACTGCTGAGCCAATTTAAGTGATATTAAGTAGGAAAATTGTCACCAGACAGGTGAGCGGTTCAGGACCACTGGTCCTCTGGTTTTTTAAAATTTGGAGACCATTTGACAGTTGCACTTTGTGCGAGTTTCACCTTTAGGTAGTTTGACCTTATTGTTTGTAATGCTCAATGAACACCCAAACATGTGACGATCATGTGATTTTGTGTATCAACAGTGTCGCTTCCATTATTGATCATGAGATTGACCCAAATTTTGTCATTTTGCCATTATTATCATCACGGCAAGGGTACTGTTTTACAAACATCTATGCATTTGAATAACCTCTTGCATGAAACGAAACTGGAAAGGACTTCAAAGCAGTCTTTCACAGAAATTTAAGATTACAGTGGGTAAAATTTTATGACAGGATACATTGTAAACAACGTAACAGATTATTTTAAACTTTGTTTATTCATGCATTTACTGTATTTAATGTGCAACAAATAAACATGTAAATTTAATGGAAAACAATAACTGGTTAAAAAAGATATGCTTCTTCATCCAGTGACAGCTTGCAATTTCATCAATAAATGTAAGAATTTTTGGACACTGTCGGCCTGATGGTAATAATCAAACTCCTAACAAAGGTCACCTGTTAATGAAGGCCAAACTTGTCCTGTCCCACAGCTGACCTTTGCTCACAGGTTTGACTTACAACATCTCAACTTTACTGAACTTACTGACTGTGGTACTGAATCTCGAATTTCTGTACTAATTTCAGAGTACATCGACAGTTGATACGAGTGTTTGCAAGAGGAATAGAGGAAGACCAGATTGACAAGTCTGGTTGTACCAATTGCTGTGTGTCCACTCAAAAGCTTGATTAGTGTTGTCATGGAGAATGTCATATCAGATATCAGCATGCATATCATACAAGAATGGTAACAGATTTTCCTCAGATGCCATAATAACCTTAGTACTAGTGGTTGGAAAAGTGCAAAATAAAAATCTTGTGCCATTAAAATGAGATGGTGCTGGCACAGAACTTCTACTTTCATCCAAGAACATAAATCATAGGGCTTGTTATCTCTTTAAATACCAAGGGCAATTGCTTGGCAGTTGGTATTCATTTTTTTAGCTCACCTGAGCACGAAGTGCTCAAGGTGAGCTTTTGGGATCAGTCTTTGTCCGTCGTCCGTGTGTGCGTCCGTCCGTCGTCAACTTCTGCTTTAAACAACTTCTCCTCCAAAACTGCTGGACAGATTTGGATCTAATTTCACAGGAATGCTCCTTGGGTGATCCTCTACCAAAATTGCTCAAAGTGTTCCGCTCGGGTGAACAAGATGGCCGCCAGAGCTAAAAATAGAAAATTCTTTAAACGACTTCTCCTGCTTAACCAGTGGATGGATTTTGAAATTGTTTCACAGGAATGTTCCTTGGATGACCCTCTACCAAAATTGCTCAATAGAAGTGAATGACCTCTGAACTCTATAGTAATTTTAAGGAAATAAATCAGAAGAAGCAAAATATAATGGTAAGGTTATTATTTAGGTGCTTTCAGTGGGGAATAATCAGAAAGTAAGTTACAAGTACTATCTATGCAACATACATATTCTTTCAACATATCACATTCAATTTATAGACTGTGAAAAGTACAATCCATTACAGGATACTGCTCACATTTGCATGTAAGAGTACCCTATAAAAGTTGTACATAATCTGTAACGAAATCATTATGGAATAGAATTATTAATGTATTATTAATATTCCACAAAAACGCCAACCCAAAGGCCAAAAAGCAAAGCGAACATAAAAATCAACAATAAGGATTTCTCATAAAGCAATAGCCAATGAAAGAAAGTACCAGAGATTTACAGTTACATTATTTAAAACTTTATCAACCAAACTAGCTGGTGTGCATTTACGTGTTTGAAATGACAGATAGTTTACGCCACAGTTAAGGCTTACCAAGGTACACTCTATCAGTCTAAATGTAAATTATCATGCCATATGCGACAAACATGGCAAACATTGTTCTATCAAAATTAATTTTAATGGTCGGAATACAAGAATTGATTTATGCAAAGTGTTTGAACTAACTTTAATGATGAGGGTCACCTGGGTGATGTTTAATCATCATGGCATTGCTAAATGAAGGAACAGAACAGCATAACTAATCTTACCAGAATTCTTCTGATTGTAATGGTTACAATGTCAATAGTGCACAACATAGATTCAGCAATAGTCTGGTCAAATGAATTATTAAAGATTTCATCACTGGAAAAAATGATATGATACATGAGTATAAATATGACAGATGAGTAAAAAGTTTATGAAATAAAACATGTACTAATCAAATAATGATGATGGATGATGATAAATGAAATATATTGCGAATATAGTAAAACTTTGTCAGAATGATCACGCAAGTAGTTTGATGTGAAAGATACACCTATAGATATTATTTATAGTTCGATATTGAATGAAATTTGGATTATGGAAGTTTCTTAAGCTTACACAACCTTATACATATATATTCTAATTAATCTCCAATCATTATTATTGTGACTACAAGAAACCTTATAATTGATGAGAAATAGGTTTCAAGTTTTTGCACTTAAATAAAGTTGGAATAATCAATCTGTAATGTTAAGGCCCCGTCAACATTGTCTTCATTATAATCATAACAATAGTTGATCAGAGGTGGGCAAATATTGGAGTGTTCGTGGAGAAGTCACACGTCGTTGTTGCTCAAGACCTAGCGTCCCAAGCGAGGAGGAGCCTAATGATCAAGAACCAATGCTCTTGTCCATTAGGCCACAGAGGCCCATTGACCTATCAATTGAAATTGGTTTAGTCTGTAATAATTGGCATTTTCTAACCCAAATGCAGCTTAATTATATATAAACTGAGTATAAATACATTCATAACAGTATTTTCACAGAAAATAACAAATATAAGTTTACGCTAAGCGTAAGGCTATGTCTATAACATAATATAGTGCATAAAAAAATTTTTTTGCCCAGAATGACTAGTCGCAGAATTACAGATCATGAACACAAAAGAATTCGGCCCTTAATACCACCAATGAACAAGACTACAAAATGAATCTCACTATGCTTAGAAGAATAATAAGATCTCATTCACATACTATTTTTAACAACAGATCAAATATCATTTCTTGAATCAATGAAGGAAAGTATATCAGAGGTGATTTCAAATGCAAAACCCTGTTGTGTTTGCTGCTAAATTACATAGAGGCAATGGTACTGCGGAAATAATATTTTAATCTATTAGTACCCTCTGAATTTAAATGAAGACCACCGTCATTCTTTGCAAAAAGTTCTCTCTTTACTCGTCCACCATACATGAAAGGCCTGTATGTCTTAATGAATTTAAAATTCATGGATTTACTCATGTTCTTGCACAAATAAGCATTGATTCTTCTGATAATATTGTCAGTTTTATCATGATCAACTGGCCTTGGCAGAATAGCTGATATGATAATATTAATATTGGGTTTGGCCTGTCTGCAAATTCCAATGAGATTTCCATAATCTGAGATTATATTATCAAAAGATGCCTTATTGCCAATGTCATTGGTGCCCACATGAAATATAACATGATCAAAGTCATCCAAATTAACATGGCCAGATCTTATCCTGTTAGTTATTCTTCCTATAGTGTCACCACGGAAGGCTTGTAGAGTTACCCCTTCTATACCAAACACATATTTGGCAATCGAATCACTTACTATCGTGACTTTTTTAAATTCTGTAACAGATAGAGAGAAAAAAAAAAATTTTAGTAAAAATGAAACAATTTACATACCCATTTCCAAATATTGGCAATTCAATGTGTAGTCCATTAAGACCTATGCAGATCTAATGCTGACTCACATTCGGTCTGTTGTTTAACAGAGTGCATGGTAATCTGTAAATACATAGCATAAGCAATACATATATCATATAGCACATAAAGAAAAAAGTATGCTGTAAACAGCATATAAAATGAAATATATAATGTACAGTTAAAATTGAAACCTAACTCATTTCTATCATTACACTGAGAAATTCTGCCATTGAGACCTACCTATTTAGACAACCAATGCTTAAAGGCCTCTCAATGAACTGCATTTTGTTTCTTAGTGTTTTCTGCATATAGTGTTCTATGATCAGGGACCACATTCAAATCCATACACGAGTGACCCTAAAGACCACTGTTGAACAGTCCTAAAGGTGGTTTAATATATCAACCTTATCATAGTTAATAGATTGATTCATCATCTATATAGATACTAATAATTGCAATCTTAACTTCTAAACAAAAATTATTGCCACAGCACATTTCTGAGCAGTCCTAAAAGTGGTCTTAAAACCTTAATGTGGCACAGTTTGCAGTCATATGAATGCCCTATCAATCACTAATCGTATAAGGAGGTCTATCAATTGCAGGCACAACCCCTAGACCAAATTTATTACCTTATTGACCAATCACGAGCAGTCCCAATTCATCAGACTATTCATGAGCAGTCCTAAAGGTGGTCTTAAAACAGGAATCTCACTGCATCCACTGTTCAGGTAACTAAATACTATAATAACCATAGATTTGGTCGGTATAGTTACAGCCCCAACAAATTTCAGAATGAAATAAATGCTAAATTTCCCTGTGCAGAGAAATTTCGAGCAAAAACTATCCTTCTGTAGGCCATAGTATTCCGAAAATTGTCGGGAATCTGCATATCATGTAAATAATTTGCAACCAATTGTGAGCATTCCTGAAAGGGGTTAAAAAACTGGAATTTCACTGCATTTAATTGTACAGGCACATGAACACTATTATTTTATATAATTATTTATAGTTTAAGTCTGAATAGTTACAGCCCCAACATCTCACAGAAAATATTTTGCCAAACTTCTTTGTGCAGAGAAATTTCCGGCAAAAACTATCCTTTTGTAGGCCATAGTTTTCCGAAAAATGTTGGGAATATGTATACTATATAAATGTAATGTGAAATGTCAGTTCCAAACTCCAAAAATTGTTATGCTAAAATTCCCAATGCTAAGAATTTTCAAGCAAATTATTATCCTTATTCAGGCAATAAATATCTGAAGAGCACTGACCATCTGACACTACACCAGCCTTGAGATTAGAATATTAAGGCTTATAAAGTGAGAACATGATGTTTCATTTTTGAGGCAACCAGCAATTTATCTTCTAAAGAAAAAGATAAGTATTTTTGATAGCAATCACTTTTCCAGTCTCCGTGACTTTTGATTAGATCAACCGGCACCTTAGAACGGAAGGCAAAGGAAGTACCACCTCTTCTAAAGGAATGAGTCGAAAATTCATCAGGGTCTAAACCAATCATTGCTATTAATTTCTTTAATTTATCTTGAAATTGAGGATATGTTATGCATTTACTCTTTGGTAAGGAAAACAAAGGATCTGAAGGTTTTGCCGGTATTAGTTTGCACATTGTTAGGTAAGCTGTAACTGGACATAGAACCGATCCCGGAATTTTCACGAGTGGGATCTGTAAAATTTTTTGCCCAAATTGAATGGTTTTGGACCATCTTATATTTACAATTAAAATTTCCTTGTGTGATTGGATGTCTTGTCTGAGTAAAAATCTTTTGTTGTGATAATTATTAGAATCTGGAACAAGATTTGATTTTCTCGCAAATAGAAAAAAGGCAAAAAGGAAAAGACACCAAAATACAACATCTACAAGTGAAGATAAATTTAAAAATTGATAAAAGGATAAAAGAATTTCTGGAGTTATTGCCCTTGCTTGCTTAACAAGATGTGGTTTTTGCCTATGCATGCCTCTAAGACCCAAATTTATGAGAAAGGTGTTGATATCATCGGTGGCATAACCTAGTAAATGATGCATAGTTTTGACACCTGATACATAATTGTTTATAGAATGAGTTGATTTAAATGATCGGCTCAAAAATTGAGCAAAAAGGCATAATGTCTCTGTGTCTACAGGAAGATGTTTCAATCCGAAGTAAAAGCAAAATAAGAGGTAAGTTTCCCACTGAATCATCAAGTTTTTGTTGGTGCCTTCTGCAAACGCCTGTCTTCGTGACTTCTTTAAATCATCCTTTAAAGATCTCAACTGTTTATCTGAAATCAAATTGTAGTATTACCAAGTATTAATGAAATTAAAGAAGTGTTCATGTACCTTGTACTCTATTAGGTTATATTCAGCAGTTAGGAAATAAAACTGTTGCATATGCAACTCATTCAGATGCCACCTTGAAAGGTGGTCTGAAATTCTGTTCTCATCTGTGCCCAAATGCACAGCTCTGACTTCACACTCATTAATTGCTGTTAGATAAGCTAATTCTCGCAAGCAGCACTGAAGTATTTCACATTTAGCTCTTCCTGAATTTATGACACAACAAACTGCAGAGTTGTCACAGTAAATTCTTATCCGCTTACCCCTATAGGAACATCCCCATATGCGCAAACAGACAAGAATTGACAACATCTCCAGTATGTTTATATGATAGTTTTGGTTCCTTACTTTGTTTGGAAATTCTACATGAAAGAAATTTCCATCCCAAAAACCTCCACATCCTGATAAACAAGAATCAGAAGAAAAAATCTCATCAGGATATGACCATTCTTCTGTTATCATCATAGAAACACCATTGTATGTAGGAAGAAAATTATTCCACCATTGAATATCTTTCTTAACGTATGATGGAATTTGGTGCTTGTGATTATCTAGTTTATAAAGGACCTTAAGCCACTTAAGCATTCTAGAAACAAATATCCTGCCAGGACGTACACAGGCTGCAACAAAATTTAGTTTGCCTAATAATGACTGTATTTCCTTAATGGAAGCAGATTCTTTGCTTAACCATTGACTGATAAGTAAACGGATTTCAGCCAATCTTTCTGGTGTAACTTCAATGGTCATTTTCTCAGTATTAAACAGAACACCAATGAATGACATAACCATTGAAGGTGGAGATGCCTTATCAAAGGATTCTTCTATTCCAGCTTTCTTTAAGATCTCTTTTAATGTTATATAACCAAATTGTGCCAAATGTTCTTTTTCAGCTGAAGCTAGATCATCCAAATAATTTAAAACTGAAATTCCAATTTTGAACATCATAAAAACTATAGCATTTGTTAAGGCCTGACAACAGAAACTAGCTGATCTTGATCCCATGGATAAAACAGTATCGAAAAATATATGTTTTTTCCAAACAAAGGCAACCAGATTATAACTAGAGGGACAAATAGGAATTTGTCTGAAAGCCCGACGAAGGTCAATTTTGTATAACATACAATTTCTGCCTTTTGATTTGATGAGCTGAATAAAATCATCTACTTTTGGAAAAATAATTTTCATTTTTTCACCAAGGTATTCATCTTTACTGATAAAGTCATTAACAGCATTGCCTCTGGGAAAACTGAGATCCAAAATGACTCTTCTTTCTGTTGTATCTTTTTTAGGTACTGAATTTAATGGAGAAATTTTGATACCAGAGGAGAATGGATTATTCTTGAAGGGACCTGAAATGGCTTTATTGATAGCTTCTTTTTGTAAATATTTATTGATATCCTCTGGGTAATCATTGGCACCGTTATGATTTTTGAATTTCCACAGTTCCATTTTTGTGACATTTTTTAAGATAGTATCGGTCCTATTAATACCAATTGGAAAACCATATTCTAAAAATTCACATATCCTTTTGTCTTTATAATCTTTCAACCAAGATCTAATAAAGTTTAAATTCATTCTAAAGTTAACAGGTATTCTACAATGTTCAAAATTGTATTTTCCAGATTTGATGACTATTTCATGTGCATTTAAATGGTAACTAATATCTGAAATATTCAAAAATTTGGTTGTAGACATGCAAACATTGCATTTTTTTGAATGGTGGCACAGAATGTTTTCATTATTTATGGGAATAATAGCACTACTAATAGTATCATAAACTTGATGCTGCTTACGACAAAAGGAGGGAAAGAAAATATCGCCTAAATTTCCTTTGTCATGTATAAGGCTTTTCGCCTTGTCTATATCACTTGGCGGAAGTCATGCTGAAGCATGTGGGCAGCTAGAGGAGCATTCTGGGTGTACCAGTTTGGATTTGTCCTTAAGCCAACATGTTGCACAAATATGCTGTGACAGCCTAGCTTGATCTTTAACTACAATCATATGGCTATTTTTATGGGGACATTTGTTCCTCTGGTATAAGTTACAAAACCAGACTTTTTCTGAATCTGTTGTACGACTCTTAGTGTTTTGTTTCTTTCCAGAGTTAGGCATAGTTTTTGGTGTCCTAATATGCTTGGTTAAAATTGGAGCCTCTATATGCTGCGGGTCATCAGCCCATGATTTTTTGCCAAGCTCAATTTCCCTAAGCCATGCAGCATAAAAGGATTTTAATCCTTTAAATTCGTAGGTACTACTATAATATACAATCTTTTTAAGAAGATTAATACGACCTGCCTTTTCTTTGGCAGATATATCATCCTCAGAAATGATCTCAAGCTCACCTGCAATAAAAAGCTTGAAGTCCAATTCATCAAATGTCATTTGTTTATTGACATATTCATACTGAAGGTGAGCATGAGGCCACTTCTGTGGAGATTTGACTTTATCTGAAGCCTTTGCTTTGATGCCAGACTTCTTTTTTTGCTTTTTGTCTTTTTTAATTTTGCTTGCAGTTTCGACAGTTGAGTATTGGTCACTGGAACTGTCACTATCTGAAGAAGTGTCACTTGAACTGTCTGAGCTGGCATTGTCAGTAAGACCCAAGCTCTTTAATTCTCTTCGGACCATCTTTCTCAATTTCAAATCACTTCTTAATGTATTAATGTCAATATCATTGTCAGAATCATCATTCAAGGCTTGTGCAATGTTTATTTTAGGCTCCAAATGTTCATGTTGTGTTTTGGGCTTGACTGAATGTCTGATAGGAGAGGGACTCATACCTCTTAACTGATTCACCCTGTGACGTTTCTGTTGCAAAGCTGCCTCCATGTCTCTTAACTGGATCGATTTGTTAAGCATGGCTTCTTCCTCGTCTAACCTACGCATCTCCTGTTGCATCTCTTCCATTTTCCGGTTGATTTCTTCCGCATTAATTTGCCCCGGTCCTGCTGTGGATTCCAGAGGCGGCACATCACAATTTTCATTAGCACTCTCAATACCGTCCTCTGATTTTTCACCGCTCTGAGTGCGTCCCACCGAATCTAACTTTTGATAATCTATTTTAGTCAGGCTTCTGAGTTCTCTACCACCGGCACTGGCAGTTGATTTCTGTTTGTCCTTGCCGCTCATTTTGCCAACAATGACGTTAGTGTCAAAGAATACAAATTGGTGCTGTGCAACCGCTATAGATAAATAAACCAATATTATAGCTAAATATTGTCCGATCACAGCTCAAAATCGGAGTCTTCTCAAATCAATGAAGACAAAGACAAAGGTTTTTTGTAGATTTGCAGATAGCTTCTTTACATCCCCACTGTCAAATTCGAACTGTGACGAGCGCGCCTAAAGTGCCGTTATATACTGAATAATTTCAACCAATGAGATTTAAGAATTGAGCTGAAATTATTTGCTGCGCTGCTCACATTTAATACACCACACGAATGCTGTATTTTAAAAGGAATACTTATCAAAACGTCAATAATTAAATTTTATAAAGGAATTATAAATATCCAACCGTTCAGCTCGGGTGAACAAAATGGCCGCCAGAGCTAAAAATAGAAAAACCTTTTAACAACTTCTTCTCCTTAACCAGTGGATGGATTTCGAAATTACTTGACAGGAAAGTTCCTTGGGTGACCCTCTACCAGAATTGCTCAAACCGTTCCGCTCGGGTGAACAAAATGGCCGCCAGAGCTAAAACTAGAAAAAGCTTTAAACGACTTTTTCTCCTTAACTAGTGGATGGATTTTGAAATTACTTCACAGGAATGTTCCTTCGGTGACCCTCTACCAAAATTGCCCAAACCATTCCGCTCGGGTGAACAAAATGGCCGCCAGAGCTAAAAATAGAAAAAGCTTTAAACGACTTTTTCTCCTTAACCAGTGGATGGATTTTGAAATTATTTCACTGGAATGTTCCTTGGGGGATCCTCTACCAAAATTGCTCAAACAGTTCCGCTCGGGTGAACAAAATGGCCACCAGAGCTAAAAATAGAAAAACCTTTTAAACATCTTCTACTCCTTAAACAGTGGATGGATTTTGAAATTTCACAGGAATGTTCCTTTGGCAAACCTCTACAAAAATTGCTCATGCTGTTCCCCTCGGGTGAACAAAATGGCCACCAGAGCGAAAAATAGAAAAACCTTTAAACGACTTCTTCTCCGTAACCAGTGGATGGATTTTGAAATTATTTCACAGGAATGTTTGTTTGGTGACCCTCTACCAAAATTGCTCATAATGTTCCGCTTGGGTAAACAAAATGGCCGCCAGAGCTTAAAATAGAAAAACCTTTAAACGACTTCTTCTCCTTTACCAGCGGATGGATTTTAAATTAATCACTTAACAGGAATGTTCCTTGGGTGGCCCTCCACCAAAATTGCTCAAACTGTTCAGCTCGGGTTAACAAAATGGCCGCCAGAGCTAAAAATAGAATAAACTTTAAAGGCACTTTTCTCCTTAACCAGTGGATGGATTTTGAAATTATTTCACCAGAATGTTCCTTGGGTGACCCTCTACCAAATTTGCTCAAACCGTTCCAACAAACAGGTCAACAAAATGGCCGCCAGAGCTAAAAATAGAAAAACCTTTAAATGACTTCTCCTTAACAAGTGGATGGATTTTGAAATTATTTCACAGGAATGTTCGTTCGGTGACCCTCTACCACAATTGCTCAAACCGTTCTGCTTGGTTGAATAAAATGGCCACCAGAGCTAAAAATAGAAAAAACTTTAAACAACTTCTTCTCCTTTACCCGTGGATGGATTTTGAAATAACTTAACAGGAATGTTCCTTGGGTGACCCTCTACAAAAAGTGCTCAAACCATTCTGCTCTGGTGAACAAGATGGCTGCCAGAGCTAAAAATAGAAAAACCTTTAAACGACTTCTCCTTAACCAGTGGATGGATTTTGAAATTACTTGACAGGAATGTTCCTTGGGTGACCCTCCACCAAAATTGCTCAAACTATGCCGCTCTGGTGAACAAAACCTTTAAACAACTTCACCTTAACCAGTGGATTGATTATGAAATTATTTGACAGGAATGAGGTTTGAGGTTTTTAGCTGTGGTGGCCATCATGTTCAGTTAAGCAAAATATTTTTAGCAATATTGTTAGAGGGTCACTCATAGAACATTCCTATAAAATTGCTTCCTTTTAGAGACAGATGTCTTTTGAAAGTTTTGGCCCCCACCCACCTTGGCTGCAAGGTGCTTCTACAGGAATATTGGTAAACCACTTTGAAGGTTTTAGCCTGTCTAGGCAAAGTGGTGCAAGTGGAACCATCAATACATTTAAACCCCATTGGTTTCATTGGGCAGCAGGGCTTGAGATGTCATTTCATCAAAAATGGCTTCTACTTCTTAAAATGACTTCTACTCCTAAACAGGCAGACTGATTTTGAATAAATTTCAAAGAAATGGTATTTGGGTCCAACCAAAATTGCTCAAACCCTCCACTCCACCATATATTACCCACAATTCCGTTTGTACAATAGGATCAGGTGAGCGATCCAGGGCCATCATGGCCCTCTTGTTTCTTGAGATTTTATGTGAGCTGCCTGATTTACCATAAAAATAATAAAAAAATATTTGAAAAAGAAAATATTCAAAAATAGTTAGCAAGAGTTGTGATTGGTGGTTTAAGGATAAAAGAGAATAATTATTGGTTCAGAATTATCATCAAAAGCATATAGCTCCAGATAAGGTGCTTTTTTCACCTGAAAAGTACTGGGGCCAGTTGTTCAAAGCATCGTTAGCTTAACGAGCTCGTTAGTGGTGATATTGTTAACCGTTCTAGCAAGTTTAATATTTAGTTTTTTGGTATTTTTGCTGGAAAAATGTGAGCAGCTTTTGCATCCGCAAAAGCTGCTCACATTTTTTCAGCAAAAATATTAGCATATTTGCCATATTAAATGATCAAAGTTTTTAATGATACGTTAACTAACGACGTCGTTAGCTTTGAACAACTGGCCCCTGATGTTTTTCTTATTTCTGCATAAAAATATATGTTGTGGGTACTCATTAGAGGTGCTTCTAATGAGTACCCACAACATGTTTTCATGCAGAAATAAGAAAAATAATATTTTGGATAACCCTCTTATCAGGGGCTATGAAAACGGCCCCCTAAACAAGTCCTATGTATCTTAGAGGATGAGAGGTAAGTTCTCAGCTAGTATGAACAATTATTTGTGCTGTATTAGAAATCAAGCACAGAGATTATCATTTCAGGATTAGGATTAACAGGGGAAACAAAAATGTACCCTGTCAATAGATAAGAATGTGGAGTTTGTGTATTTTTGAGTACAGTGTCAGAATCAAGATTATGGAATGGGACCTCTTTAAGAAAGGGGAAAATAGGTGGCCAGTCAGTAGATTGGCTGTCTGCATGTAAAATTAGGTGGAAGCAAATTTCAGTCAAAAGTTTCATGCTAATTTTCAGAAAAAAATACATGTATTATAGCCATTTTGAATGGGTCATTTTAATTTCGGGGAAAAATGTTTGTTTTTTATCCCACAGAATTTTTCAAAGTAAACATACAGAATTGCTAAAATAGACATAGTATTTTAAGAAACTGACACAATTTTAGTACATTCTGGAGTTTCAAAAAATATTCAGGGCATGAATGAATTGTTGCCAGCCTGAAAACTCCCCAAGATGGTTGTCCTGGCAAATAAGATATAGATCTATAATCCAGAATTATAGGAGACCTGTTCTTTCACAGTCGTCTGAGCTTTTAAGTTATTTCGTTGAAAAACATATGTCCGAAGACACGTTGTTATTTGCCATAGCTTCTATACCGCAATATGATGAGCAGAAAATGGAATTTAAACTTGTCCTGCTTAATAAGATATAATTCAGATTTGAATGGCAAACAGTGTAGATCCTGATCAGATGGCTTCTTCAGAGGCCATCTGATCTGGATCTACACTCTTTGCTAAGGAGGGGTTGTCATGTTCAGCAGGACAAGGGTTAAGTTAACCCATTGTAGGCGGGAAGGGGGTACCTTGGCAAACAGTGCAGGCCCAGATCAGACGCCACAGAACACAGCATCTGATCAGGGCCTGCTCTATTTGCTAACAGAATTTTCCGTCAAAAATAGAATAAAAAACGAAAAAAAAAAGCCTGACACCCCTTATATGACAAATGGACTTGTCCAACTTATAGCATTGGGGGAGTCCACTAGCATACAATGGGTTAATGTTTGGACTCTTTGCACTGATGTATTATTAAGTGTTTCACAAAGTAGCTTTTCTTGCCAAAAGGCCACAAATTATATTTAGAACATA
Organism: Lucinisca nassula; assembly: GCA_963580285.1. NCBI lineage: Eukaryota > Metazoa > Mollusca > Bivalvia > Lucinida > Lucinidae > Lucinisca > Lucinisca nassula. The sequence goes on along the minus strand of OY757016.1, from coordinate 123,735,588 downwards.
GATATTTATACAAATAGATTATTTATATCTACTTGGTAAAAATCACAGATCATGTATATAGAAGTATGATTTAAAGTTTGTTATTTGATTTGAGTTCTTGTTGATATACGGTTACAAGCTGTCCTAATATACAGTTAGAAGCTGTCCAGCATCCCAAAAATTCCTAAGTTTTCCTAATTTTTGTATTTTAATAATGAAAACTAGAGGGAATTCCTAAAAATGCCCTACATTTTTTTTTTTGCCAAATACCATACCTACTTTTTTTTTTATTAATTGTGGAGTTTTGAAAGTACTTCAAGCTAAATATGTTTTAATATAGGTTTATTGGTCTTCTTATTCAGACCAGTCAGTTTGATCCTGTTTCTAGACATTTGACCAGGGGTTCCTACTTCCATGGGTTCATTGTGTTGTTGGCTGTAACTGGATAACAGAGGCCTGAATTCTGGACAATACAGCCACTATATCTTTGTGAAAATTCCTAATTTTAGAGCTAAATTACTGTTAGTCCTTATTTTTCAAACAATCACCCTTAAATTTGCCCTCATTTTAACCCTTGTCCTGCTGAGCCCGGATATGCCTCATCTTTGAAACAATGTAGATCCAGATCAGATGGCTTCTGAAGAAGCCATCTGATCTGGATCTTCATTGTTTGCCATCCAGTTTATGAATTTGTTGCAATAATTTGAATTAAGTAATCTGATTGGCTAATAATCAGTAGTGGGTGTGACATATTGAAATATTCAGCAGGACAAGGGTTAAGAAAGTGCTGGACAGCCTGGTATTATAAAAAGTGAAACCCTGCTCCATTTACTTAGTAGAAACACATTTTATTAACCTTTACCAATCTCTAGGCTAATTCAGCAGATGACAAATTGTTGATATTTTTCTTAGTTTTCCAGAAAACAGGACTTGATATCTCTTGCAAATTTATCATGAGTTGTCAAATAGTGTTTTTTGGTAAAATTAGAAAAATATTTCAAAATGTCGTCTGCTGCTGCTGCAAAAAAAAAAAAATACCCAGCATGCAGAGCGTTAACGGTGATCTCTTGGTTTTTAACCTTTGGAACTCACCATGCTACACCTGTGGACACAAAAGCGTTCAAACTTTGATGAGCTTCATTTCATTCTGACTTGAAACATCATTCAATATATCCTAACATCCTATCAACAGAAATAAATTCAAAACACAAGGTGCATACCTGCCAACTTTTCAAATTTTTCATGGGGGAGATTCTGCGTGTCACGGCATTTTTCAATGGAATAAAGCGCGGTGAATATTTTCCCAAAAATTCCATGTGGGGGGGGGGATTTTTTTTCAAACTAGTAGACACACTCCAGTCCACTAGTACAATCAGAAAAATTGCATGTTTACATTTTATGTATTATCCAATAAATCCCTGGTATAACTTAAGCTTCAATAATTAACAGTATTTGCAATAACTAAAGATTGTCTGAATATATGATCTGTATGAAATAAGGTTCTTTTACTCAGAAGCAGTTTTCATGCAATTGCAAGGAGTGCTTAATGTCTGACTATAACAGCCTTTATTTGCAAAACAATTGTTTCTGAAGTGTTAGAACACTCATTACCAAATAACAATACAATTCTTAGTTTGGGGGATAAAACTATGATTTTCGTAGTCACGAAAATACGTGACATTGCTCATTCATAGGAAAATATTTACTTTCATTACATCTGGGAGAGATTAAATAATTTTTCAAACATACTTACATGAAAAGATCAATAAAGGGCATCCCTGTCCATGCTCATACAGATAGAAAACTGTTGGCAACTTGCATTTGTTTGTTGGTAATCTATCATTGGGTTAAAAATAGTCATTAGGAGGTTTTAGGAATTCCGTTTATGACGTCATTCTTGCGCATGCGCAAAGCACTGGCCGTCAATTGAAACGGCCACCGCTGTTCAAATGTATTGGCGGAACTTAAAATGCTAACAATATTCAGACATTTTGAGAGAAAATATACCCGTTTACATTGAAATAATGCCTCGAGAAGAAAAGAATGATATTTTGCTTTTATTACTGAAATGCATTTAACCCGCTGAAATGCATTTATCGCGGATCCGTTTTTAATTGACGAAAATCTCTTCGTGAATGGCCCCTGTCAATGGCACACAAACGGGCGGGCAGTTAGACAGGCAAATAAACATACTGACAGTGGAAAAAACTAATGAGTGGATTGACAGACGGGCATCGAGTCAACGTTGGCTCGTCGTCATGCCGTCGACACCCACTCCAACTCACTTCAATGTCACGTGACCGTTGAGAGAGAGAGAGAGAGAGATGTGTGTGACTGACAATCTGACAGTAGTTAGACAGACGACAGACCTACCGACTGGCTGAATGACTGACTGATAGACGAACGGACACACAGTTAGACAGACAAATAAACAGACTGGCAGACGGGCGTCGAGTCAACGTTGTCTCGACGTCATGCCGTCGACACCCTCTCCAACTCACTTCATTGTCACGTGACCGTTCAGATGAGATAGGTTTGGCTGATCCCTGTATCCAAGAAGATATTGTAGAGCTGAGCTAATAAGCCATTAACCCCTTTTTGTACCAAATGGAATCTTCCTCCTTATATATAGCAGGAGTCCATTTCAAAATTTAGGGGTGTCAGGTTGTGTTTTCTTCCAACTTTATTTGGAAAATGGCTGAACTTTTTGCAAACAATGGGCCCTGACCAGACGCCGCGTTCTGCGGCGTCTGATCTAGGCCTGCACTGTTTGCCACTTACCCCATTTGGGGTTTCTGGGGTTTCTTGTACCAAATGGGTTAATGTAAGGGCTGGGCAGGTTGAACAAATCTACAAATCTACCAGCTCTTATTGTAAAATCTTGCACTTGCGAAGGTGTGTTTCATTCTCATGCACTGAAAGGGTGTTCTATGTTTTTTTTTTGTTTTTTTTTAATTTAATGTTCCAATGGGTCCGAGCACTGGGCAAATGGTATTTTAATAAGCAACCCCGTATAATCGCCAACGCAACGTTCTGATGTTGCAAAGTCAAATTCAATGCATCGCTTTGTTGTTGGTTTGATGTAGACACATTACATGTCGGTTGGCATGGAGTTATTTAACGACAAAGTGTCATTTGTATTCGCCTGCGCTCGATAATTACGCTAAGAGAGAGAGAGAGAGAGAGAGAGAGAGAGAGAGAGAGCAACATGTAGGCCATGGCACACTCAGAGAGAGAGAGAGAGAGAGAGAGAGAGAGACAGGACCCTGTTGAGTCGTACGTACAATATATCTTTAAGAGCAGTTAACTAGAAACACTTTTGATTTGACATCAGGAAAACATGACTCTGCGATTTTGACCCCCTCAAACCCCACTTTTATATAGTAAAACTGGGATTTACAGGGGTAAACATTATTTTTCTTATTTCTGCTCGAAAACATAGATTGTGGCGCCTCGTCGAGGCGGTTCTATTGAGTCCCGCAATGTATGTTTTGAGCAGAAATAAGAAAAATATCACAATTTTTCATCTTAAAATTTCCATCTTTTGGCCGAAAAGTTGAAAATGTATTTGTATGTGCATGTTTTCGTAATGCGAAATTTCACACCTGGCAGCATATCAGTGTTTCTCCAAGTATCTTACATTAGAATTCGCCAAAAGTTTAAAAGAACTCCATTGTTTTACGCTGTAATTAACACTTTATCTGTCCCACTGCCTTGAAGCAATACGACAGTTGAGGGCCAGGGCTTTCCCAGTTCTATTTTTAGAACCGGAAGTACGTCACGAAAAAAGCTCCTATACAGCTAAAAATATACTCAGGGTTTTTCCATCTCCAAAATAGATAGTGAAGAAATCCAAGATATTCCAAATGACCATCCACAAACAATATGGCTGATAAAAATACCAAGCGTGAGGAGGTGGAAAAATCATGATTTTTGCCTTATTTTGGCAACACGATCGTGAGGTCAAAATGCATGGAAAAATTGTGAAACTCACTCCTAATCGGGGAAAGTTGGCAGGTATGAAGGTGGTGTACATTTCATTGCTGACTCCTGCACTGTCCAATCAAAATACATCTCAAATGTCAATCAGATATTGTTTTCCAGTTGCTTGATCTAGTTATGCCCCCAACTTCGAAGAAGTTGTGGGGGCATATTGGTTTTGCCCTGTTCGTCCGTCCGTCCTTACGTCCGTCCCACTTTTTACTGCATAGCATAACTTTAGAACCATGGGTGCTAGGTTTTTGAAATTTCATATATGGATTCCTCATGAAAAAATAATTGACCCGTGTTTTTTTTCTCGTCAGGATTATGCCCCTTTTTTGAGTTATGCCCCTTTGCAAAAAATACTATGAAATCTTGTAAGCAAGCTATCTCAAAAACTGTTTGAGCTATTGCCCTGAAACTTTACATGCTGGTTGGGGATGATGAGTAGATGAACTGATTAACTTTTGAAAAAAATCCGAAATTTTTTTCTTGCGTTATGGCCCTTTGAAATTTTTCGCGTTTTAAGTTTGTAAGCAAGATATCTAAAAAACTATTTGAGGTTTTTCCCCGAAACTTCACAGACTTGTCGGGGATGATGAGTAGATGAACTGATCAACTTTTGAAAAAAATCCGATTTTTTTTCTTGAGTTATGGCCCTTAGATTTTTTTCGTGTTTTCAGCTTGTAAGCAAGATATCTCAATAATTGTTTGAGCGATTGCCCTGCAACTTTACAAGCTGGTTTGGGATGATGTGTAGATGAACTGATTAACTGTTGAAAAAAAATCCTATATTTTTTTCTTGAGTTATGGCCCTTTGAAATTTTTCGCGTTTTAAGTTTGTAAGCAAGATATCTCAAAAACTATATGAGGTTTTTCCCCAAAACTTCACAGACTGGTTGGGTATGATGAGTAGATGAACTGATTAACTTTTGAAAAAAATCCAATTTTTTTTTCTTGAGTTATGGCCCTTTGATTTTTTTCGTGTTTTCAGCTTGTAAGCAAGATATCTCAAAAATTGTTTGAGCTATTGCCCTGAAACTTTACAGGCTGGTTGGGGATGATGAGTAGATGAACTGATTAACTTTTGAAAAAAATCCGAAATTTTTTTCTTGAGTTATGGCCCTTTGAAATTTTTCGCGTTTTAAGTTTGTAAGCAAGATATCTAAAAAACTATTTTAGGTTTTTCCCCGAAACTTCACAGACTGGTCAGGGATGATGAGTAGATGAACTGATTAACTTTTGAAAAAAATCCGATTTTTTTTTCTTGAGTTATGGCCCTTAGATTTTTTTCGTGTTTTCAGCTTGTAAGCAAGATATCTCAATAATTGTTTGAGCGATTGCCCTGCAACTTTACAAGCTGGTTTGGGATGATGTGTAGATGAACTGATTAACTGTTGAAAAAAATCCTATATTTTTTTCTTGAGTTATGGCCCTTTGAAATTTTTCGCGTTTTAAGTTTGTAAGCAAGATATCTCAAAAACTATATGAGGTTTTTCCCCAAAACTGTATCTCTAAAACTGTATGAGCTATTATCCTGTAACTTAAAAAACTAGTAGGGGGTGATAAATAAACGACCTGATTAACTACAGCTTTTCTTGTGTAATTTCAGCATTACAGCCACATAAAAACAAGATATCTCAATTACTGTTAGGGACAAGCAGTGTTAGGGTCAAGCAGTTGGGGGCATTGTGTTTCATAAACACTGGCTCTAGTTTTAGAATTCTTTGATGAATGACATTTGCTTGTCAAACTAACTTGATGCAAAGAGATTCATTGAAAGTTATTTCATAGGAGTTTGAACGCTTTTGTGTCCACAGGTGTAAGTATTTCAATATGCAACACTCCTCCCCCATTTCTAGCCATTTGTGTTGCATGATTTCAATTTTTACCATGGATTCAGAAGCAGAATGGAAACCGTGAAGAACCTGATCAGCTGGCTTCTGAGATCTGGATCTACACTGTTTTCAAAAAGGACATACCTCAGGTCAGCATGGTTAGGGTTAAAATGCCAATCACCGCTATAGCGGACAGATTGTTTTTCTTATTTTTCTGATAAATATGGAATTGTCTGCTGGGCAGGTGATTCACATGAAATACCAAGCCCGAGTTTCTCAATAAAAATTAATGTCATTTGCAATATTTTGGCTTAGTGCTTCAAGAGTTAATATTTATTGCCAAAAAAGTATATTTTTTCTTGAAAAGAAAAATTGACATTTCATATAGATAATCGCCTTGAAAACAGAGCTTGACATTTCCCATTATCTTGGTCATTGAAATAGCTTTGTTAAAATTTTTGACATATTTGAAATATCGAGCACATTTTCAAGAAAAACTTATAGAAAATTAAATGTGAAAATCTTTTTTTAATGGGGACAGTTGAATAAATAGTCAAGCTCTGTTGAAGATGAAAAAAAAAAAAAAAAAAAAAAGAAAAAATAAAATTCTTTTTGTTGTTGCTAAAGTGATATATCAAAGCCTGTTTGCAACACTGTTTGTAACACAATTTTGGATATAACACAATTTAATGGAGGATCTAAAAATGTATACCATAAAAAAATGAAAAAAAAAAAAAAAATGGGACACCTTGAGCCCTTGCTGTAATGCTCCTAAAATTTTAACAAAACAAAAGATGCAGACGGAATGGCAAACAGTGTAGACCCTGATCAGACTGCTCCTTAAGGAGCAGTCTGATCTGGGTCTGCACTGTTTGCTTAGGCCTGTCTGTCCCAATACTTAGGATCATCACGGTAGATTATATAAAAATGACCCTAAATGGTCATATTTCTATATAATTGATACATTTTGGTTTGGATATAACAAGTTTGTTAAACTGACAGAGTTTCTGCCTTGAACCCCATTAATAGTGTTATCAAGAGGTTGTGTTGTATAAAGCAGGTTGAAGATTAAACTTGATCTGAAAGCATGTGCCAATGATATATAGCTTTACCTCTGTAAAACAACGTAACTATTTGTCAAAAATTTGTTTTGTGTAGTGTTGTAGCTACATGCTTTTTTGCTTGCTTCTGCTGAATGAAAACAAATTAAGCCGTATACCATAAAGGCAAATTCTAGAATAGACGACAATTTTATTTTTAGAAATAATTTTCCATGAAAATAAAGCTCGACATTTCACGAGAAACATCTGCCTGGCAGATGACGCACATGTAATGCCAAGCTTTATTTTCACTGTAAAATTAGAAAAAAAAAACTTGCTTTGAAATGGCCATCTGCAAGTCATGATGTAAAAAAATAAGGGTTAAAACCCATGTTAGAAATTGGTTTCTAACATGATTTGATTTTTTTTAATTTGGAATTTTACCTCATCTTCAACATGGAAATTACAATAAGTATTTTTTTAGCTTGCCTGGGTATTGGTCATTGGCATTTGTGTTTGCCATTTCCACAAAAATTTACTTTTTGCATAAAATCATATTTATCAGTCATGTACTTTATATTTTCCAAGCGCAAGGTGGATTTAGTTTATACTTTAGGTTATTGCAGGTTTATTCCGCACTCTCTCTGCCCCTGCCCTTGGCCCTGAAGTCAAGGTCACAGGCGGAGGCTTAAAATGATTTTTGCTTTCCGGCAAGGTCTTAGCAGGTGAGCTTCCCTGTCTAGTGATAGTTCTCGTTCTAAAATTTACAAGGTAGATATGTATGAGACTGTACAAGTCAAATCCTACAATAAGACTTGTGCAACCAACAATGCCTCAGAGAAGACTACAGAACCACCCAATATGACAAGAGTTTGTTGATGTTTCTTTGGATAGCCGCTAGGCTGAACAGTACGAAAACACACCTATCAAAACATATGGCAAAGTTTACCACCCAAAACATGAAAATTTTCAGATAAAATTCCTTTTTCAGCTTTCTGCTCAAAACATAGGTTGTGCGAACAAGAACTGCCTCTGTGAGGTGGTTCTAATGAGTACTCACAATCTATGTGTTTGAACAGAAATTGGGATATAATGTATGCCCCTGTAAACCCCTGTTTCGCTGTATAAAGTGTGGTTAAAGGTGTCAAAATTTTATAGGTGTGTAACTGTTTTTGGTGATGAGAAAGCTAATGTGATCAGCAAAGACTGATCAGACTGCACAGTTGCACAGGCTGATCTGAGTGTCTGCTGCTCGTACTGGTCTTATTGCAGGTTTTGTCAATCACTTGCTCATTCTATTATAGTCTGGTGCTGATTGAAATAGCTTTACATATCATCTGCTTAATTACAAACAGCATTATATATTCCAGTGTTTGTTGCTTTATAGGCTTTCATTAGTTGAGCCCCGCCAAGCGAATTTGTGTCTTCGAGCATTCCATCATGACAAATTTTAACTGCCCATGCCCAGCCATTCAGAGGGGCCATGGATATGGCTTTCTGTCTGAAAGTTCCTCTTGACTCACTGCTTGTATGAGCGAGCAGCAAAGGTTCTGGGGAGACTGCGCGGCTGCGCAGGCTTGCCTGAACCTTGGCTGCTCGCATAGGCGCTAAGTACCAAAATCGCTTGACGGGGCCCATATCATCTGCTTAATTACAAACAGCATAATATATTCCAGTGTTTGTTGCTTTATAGGCTTTCATTAGTTAACGCAGGTTTTTGAGTGGTGATAGATTTGTTCCATTTCTTCTTGTTTAAAATATGTTGAACTTTCATTCAGAAAAAGAACATTTGCGGTGGTCAAGACTGGTTAGAACTGCTTGAAAATCCATTCTGAATAATTTGACAGGACTGGTTTGAACTGCCTGAAAAACTGTTGTGAATAATTTGGCTGTCAGGACTGGTTTGAACTGCCTGAAAAACCATTCTGAATAATTTGGCCATCAGGACTTGTTTGAACTGCCTGTAAAACCATTATGAATAATTTGGCTGTCAGGACTGGTTTGAACTGCCTGAAAAACCATTCTAAATATTTGGCTGTCAGGACTGGTTTGAACTGCCTTTAAAACCAGTATGAATAATTTGCTGTCAAGAGTGGTTTGAACTGCCTGAAAATCCATTCTGAATAATTTGACAGGACTGGTTTGAACTGCCTCAAAAACTGTTATGAATAATTTGGCTGTCAGGACTTGTTTGAACTGTCAAAAATCCATTCTGAATACTTGGCTGTCAGGACTGGTTTGAACTGCCTGAAAAACCATTATGAATAATTTGGCTGTCAGGACTTGTTTGAACTGCCTGTAAAACCATTATGAATAATTTGGCTGTCATGACTGGTTTGAACTGCCTGAAAAACCATTCTTAATATTTGGCTGTCATGACTGAACTGCCTGTAAAATCAGTGCGAATAATTTGGCTGTCAGGACTGGTTTGAACTGCCTGAAAATCCATTCTGAATAATTTGGCTGTCAGGACTGGGTTGAACTGTCTGAAAATCCATTATGAATAATTTGGCTGTCAGGACTGGTTTGATCTGCCTGAAAAACCATTCTGAATAATTTGTCATACAGGACTGGTTTGAACTGTCTGAAAATCCATTCTGAATAATTTGGCAGGCAGGACTGGCTTGAACTGCCTGGAAATCCATCATGAATAATTTGGCAGGCAAGACTGGTTTGAACTGCCTGAAAATCTATTTTGAATAATTTGCCAGTCAGTGCTGGTTAGAACTGCCTGAATCAGCATTAGTGATCTTTCAAATTGTTAACTTCAACTATTTCATTGACCAGACTTGGCAAAATAACAATTGTTGAACAGCCCTTCTAGAAGATCAGTCTTGTCAAATTTGACATTGTCATATTTGACGGAACTGATCTTGTGGACATGCCAACATGGGTTATAAGTCTACTACATGTAATAGTTGACAAAATAGTTGTTGAAGAAAGTGTCAACAATATCAGTCTTGTTAAATTTGACAGTGTGCTGTGGACATAGGTGGCCACAGGGATTCTCTGATTATATGTCTACTTTTATATCTCTTGAATATGCTAGGAGTTATTGTTCCATTGTGTCTTGAAAGCCTAGAATACATAGAAATTCTTTGTAGATGTGCTGAATCATCTTAAGCTTTGCTGGATGTAGATATTATATCACAGGTTTTCTTAGAATGAGGCTCATAAAATTTAGAGCATAACACATACATGTATAATATAACACATATATATATCACCGATGATATGACAATGAGTTGATTTTTTTCTGTTGCTTGTTTTGTTTTGTTCTCTATTTTTTAGCTCACCTGTCACGTAGTGACAAGGTGAGCTTTTGGGATCACTTTTTGTCCGTCGTCCGTCGTGCGTGCGTGCGTCCGTGCGTCCGTGCGTGCGTCCGTAAACTTTTCTTCAAACGACATCTCCTCCTAAACCACTGATCGGATTTTGACCAAACTTCACAGGAATGATCCTTAGGTGGTCCCCTTTCAAAGTTGTTCAAATGGTTCCGGTCCATTGCACATATAGGTCACAGGAGCCAAAAATAGATTTTTTTCACCGAAAACTTAAAAAATCTTCTTCTCTGAAACCGCAAGGCCCAGGTCTTTGATATTAGGTATGAAGCTTTATCTAGTGAACCCCTACCAAGATTGTTCAAATTATAGTGCTGAAGCTAAAAATGCCCCCGCACGGGGGCCCTTTGGTTTTACATAGGCTTATATAGGGAAAATCTTGAAAAATCTTCTTCTCTGAAACCGCAAGGCCCAGGTCTTTGATATTTGGTATGAAGCTTCATCTAGTGGACCCCTACCAAGATTGTTCAAATTATAGTGCTTGGGCCAAAAATGCCCCCGCACGGGGGGCCCTTTGGTTTTGCATGGGCTTATATGGGGAAAATCTTGAAAAATTTTCTTCTCTGAAACCGCAAGGCCCAGATCTTTGATATTTGGTATGAAGCTTCATCTAGTGGACCCCTACCAAGATTGTTCAAATTATAGTGCTGGAGCTGAAAATGCCCCCGCACGGGGGCCCTTTGGTTTTACATGGACTTATATAGGGAAAATCTTGAAAAATCTTCTTCTCTGAAACCGCAAGGCCCAGGTCTTTGATATTTGGTATGAAGCTTCATCTAGTGGACCCCTACCAAGATTGTTCAAATTATAGTGCTGGAGCTAAAAATGCCCCCGCACGGGGGCCCTTTGGTTTTCCAAGGGCTTATATAGGGAAAATCTTTAAAATTCTTCTCTCAGAAACTGTAAGGCCCAGGTCTTTGATATTTGGTATGAAGCTTCATCTAGTGGACCCCTACCAAGATTGTTAAAATTATAGTGCTGGAGCTAAAAATGCCCCCTGCACGGGGGCCCTTTGGTTTTACATGGGCTTATATAGGGAAAATCTTGATAATCTTCTTCTCTCAAACCGCAAGGCCCAGGTCTTTGATATTTGGTATGAAGCTTCATCTAGTAGACCCCTACCAAGATTGTTAAAATTATAGTGCTGGGGCCAAAAATGCCCCCGCACCAGGGCCCTTTTGTTTTACATAGGCTTATATAGGGAAAATCTTGAAAAATCTTCTTCTCTGAAACTGCAAGGCCCAGGTCTTTGATATTTGGTATGAAGCTTCATCTTGTGGACCTCTACCAAGATTGTTCAAATTATAGCCCTGCGGCCAAAAATGCCCCCGCTCCGGGCCCTTTGGTTTTACATAGACTTATATAGGGAAAATCTTGAAAAATCTTCTTCTCTGAAACCACAAGGCTTAGGTCTTCGATATTTGTTATGACGCTTCAGCTAGTGGACCTCTATAAAGATTGTTCAAATTATAGGCCTGAGACCAAAAATGCCCCTGCCATGTGGCCCTTTGGTTTTACATAGACTTATATAGGGAAAATCTTTAAAAATCATCTTCTCTGAAACACAAGGCTTAGGTCTTTGATATTTGTTATGAAGCTTCAGCTAGTGGACCTCTACCAAGATTGTTCAAATTATAGCCCTGGGGCCAAAAATGCCCCCGCTCCGGGGCCCTTTGGTTTTACATAGACTTATATAGGGAAAATCTTGTTTTACATAGACTTCTATATGCAGGGTATACCTTTAAAATCTTCTTTTCTGAAACCAGAAAGCCCAAGTCTTTCATATTAGATATGAAGCTTCATCTTGTGGACCTCTACCAAGATTGTTCAAATTTTAACCCTGGGGCCAAAATTGACCCTGCCGGGGGCCCACTTGTTATGCTTTGGATCAGGTGAGCGAACCAGGGCCCTCTGGGCCCTCTTGTTTTTAGAATTCCCTATAGTTATGAAGCTTCTTGTTTTCTGTTTTCTTTCTTTAGTCTTTCATTTTTGTTGATTATTGATATTATATGTAAATGTTGTAATATGTAAAAATGGTATGTAAAAATGAAGTTATATGTAAAAATTGTGTTACATGAAAAAATGGCATAAAAATATGAAAAGAAGATGAAATGAACAAAAAAAAGTTACATAAATGTTTAAAAATATTGTATATGTACAGTTTCATCATGCTTGGCTATATGTTGTTCTGTTGTTCGAGTCTCAAATGAGTTTATATTCCATATGTACAGTGTCATCATGCTTGGCTGTATGTTTTTCTGTTGTTTGAAAGTCTCATATGCATTTTTGTTTCCAGAATCATTACATATGTACTGTTAAACTTCAATTGCTCAAACACCTTTGGGACCATACAAATTTGTTTGAGATTGGGATAGTTTGAGTCACTAAGCGTTAACCCTTATCCTGTTGAATAATTCATTTAGCCACACCCATTTCTGACTTTTAACCAATCAGATTAGTTGACTTAATTTATTTCTGCAAATTCACAAACTGAATGTCAAACAGTGTAGATCCTGATCAGATGGCTTCTGAAGAAGCCATCTGATCTGGATCTACACTGTTTGCAAAGATAGGGGTTGTCATGAACAGCAGGATAAGTATTAATCATAGCTCCTGTTCAGTGGGCATAATTTGGATGACTTTATATGGATATCTTTATGATATTCTATGAATTGCAGGTTTGTTGTGTGATCTTATTAGAACTGCCTCATTGAGGCAATAATAAAATGAGTACACACAACACAATCAAGAAAAAAGAAAAAGAAAAAAGGCCCACCCCCCCCCCCCCCCCCAAAAAAAATAATAAAAAAATAAATAAAATAATAAACTATTTTTCAAAATATTGTCTTGAGCTATGTTAAGAGTTCATTGGTGGCTATATATGTGAAATAAGGTTGCTTTCTGTTTGGTTTAATCGTGCTTGGGTCTTGTTCAAAATGCAATGTGTTACTGTAATCAGTCTGATTGAGCCTATGCTGTTTTATTGCAGCTGATTTGGAGGAATGGTCACACCTGACAGTTGTCAGCCATTTTTATGACGTTTGTTGACTGTGACGTTAAATTCCAAAAAAAGTCTATCAATTCACTTGGCTTACATGTATGTCGAAAGACACTTGTTTGCTTAGTGCTTCCGGTATTACTTATTTCGGTGCTGTGAATCGTAATTCTTGTGCTCTAGTAAACGTAGTTGCTATGGAAACATATTTGCTATGGAAATTTGTGTGAGAAATATGTAAGTTTTGAATGGGTTTGTTTATCTGTAAATATTTTTTTTTCTTTTCATGTCAACTGGCCTATAATTTGGAGCAAATCAATGCAAAGATGCTTTTATCAATGCAAAATATAAACACTTCAAACAGGAGTAGAAAAATTTATTTTATCCATGAAAAGAAAGTATGCCTTGTGTACATGTTAAAGGTTGAAAGTTTGTGTAGAAAGATTGCAAAATGGGCCAGCTTAAGAGAAAAGGGTACTTATCACATTGGCAAGCAGCGAGGCTCTGGTGAGCCTGCACTTACGTGCAGGCTCACCAGAGCCTCGCTGCTTGCAGATGTATAGAAGAGACCTTGACATAACTTCATGCGAGAAGTCACGCATGAAGCCATTTTAGCTAGCTGCTCATAAGCAGTTGGAGAATATAAATCAGAGAATGTCAAGTGCCCTTTTCTCATTGGTCAGTCCAAATATGCTTCATGTTTCAGTCATGGCTAATGTAACATACAGTAGAACGTCAGTGACTCTTAAGTTTATGGCCCAGCTGTTCAAAACTAACAATGTCTTTAACTTTTGCAAACGTTTTAAAAATATTTTTGCATACAGGCAAACAGTGTGGGGCCAGATCAGACTCCTGTAGGAGCAGTCTGATCTGGGTCCACACTGTTTGCAAAAAATACTTTTAAGGAAACCATCAGACGGCAAAGCAGATGACAGTTGTCGTGATTGGCATTTTAATTTCTTCAATATTTGTGTCAGTCCTAGCTTCATTCAAAATGTTCAAGTCTGTTTCTCAAGAACTTCAACCACAGCCGAGTGTTTGTGAGTGTTTGACTTTTATGTCCTACCAACAGCTAATGTCATATGGAGATGAGACCTCAGTTTCAAGACTCATTCGAAAGCCTGGAGAAGCCAGGGATCGAACCCATGATCCATGGTTTATGAGGCAAGTAGCATAAACACTATACTATGGGGGCTAATACAATCACAGCCAAAGTATAGCCTTTGGCAGAATACATGTTCTGTATAGTCAGTATTTTTTCACTAGGATATAACACATTTGTTGAACTAACCAACAGTTTTAGCTTTAGACCACAACAGAAGTGTTAACCCTTATCCCTCTGCATAAATTAATTAAGCCACTCCCATTGCTGATTATCAACCAATCAAATTACTTGATATATTTGTTCAGTTCACAAACGGCAGGACAAACAGTGTAGATCCTGATCAGATGGCTTCTTCAGAAGCCATCTGATCTGGATCTACACTGTTTGCAAAAGTGTAGATCCTGATCGGATGTCTTCTTTAGAAGCCATCGGATCTGGATCTACACTGTTTGCAACGATAGGGGTTGGTGTGAACAGCAGGATAAGGATTAAAAAGAGATTGAATCATCAGAGTTTGAATTATTGAAGTTCTACTGTAATGCTCTGAATACCAGCTTTTGTAATTTTTGCCAAGATTGGGAAACATTACAGACCCTGGTCAGATTATGAGAATCTGTTATGAATATATGTTTGATGATGTTGGTACACCACAACCTCATCATAACATATTTCGTTATAACATGGTTTTGGATATAACACCGTTTCAAGATGGATCCCAAAAATGGACAGATTATATAGAAAAATGACCATAAATGGTCATTTTTCTATATAATCTATACATTTTATGTTGGATATAACATGATTGTTTAACTAACACGGTTTCTGCTTTGGACCGCAACAGTAGTGTTGGAGAGAGGTTGTGGTGTATTTCCAACCTGTGAGATATCTGAGATGATTAGAACCGAGGCTTTGCCGAGATTCCAGGTTGCCCAGTTCACCAACTGTTGGACAAATGGTTCTGCCTGACCCCCATCAGTGTTACAAACACAAAGACCTTTCAGCTTTCCTGTCCCAAAAGAGCTACTCGTGTTACCGAGTGATTACCATAAATACTCTAAAAATTCAGACACCTTGGGGACTTGCTGTAATTCTCCTTAAATTTTAACAAATTTCATTTATGCTCCAGCAAGGAGTGCAAAAAGATCAGATGGAATGGCAAATAGTATAGGTCCTTATAAGACTGCTCCTTCAGGAGCAATCTGATCTGGAACTTCTCTGTTAAATGGCAAATGTTGTAGACCCTGATCAGACTGTTCTCACAGGAGTAGTCTGATCTGGGTCTGCTATGTTTGCTTTGGCCTATCTGTCCCAATACAGTCGAACGTCAATTGCTCGAACACCTTTTGGGACCATGAAAATCTGTTCGAGACAGGGATTATTCGAGCCACTGAGGGTAACTACCAGGAGGCATAATGGGATTAATTTTGGGACTACTTTTCACTGTTCTATGATAAAATTGTATGCTATGTGTACCCATTAGAATTGCCTCACCGAGGCGGTTCTAATGAGTACACACAGCATACATTTGTAAGATTAAAGTCGAAATTCTTCTCAATTATCCCGCACTACTACTTACGTCGAGAAATACCCTAGGGACTCAAAAATGGGTTTGACTCAGCCATGGATAAACGAGCCATGGGTGTTCAAGCCATCACAATTCTACTGTACCTAAAGTCATTACAGTGGTCTTTGTTGGGGGTTGTATATATATATATATATACACCTCAACCTCGTTATAACACAGTTCATTATAACACGGTTTTGGATAAAACACGGTTTCAAGAAGGATCCCAAAAATGTATAGATTATATAGAAAAATGACCATAAATGGTCATTTTTCTATATAATCTATACATTTTTGTTTGGATATAACACGGTTGTTTAACTTACACGGTTTCTGCTTTGGACCCCATTAATAGTGTTATAAAGAGGTTGTGGTGTATATATATATATAGCCAGGTGGCGAGCAAAACCTGTCATCAATTTTGGAGATAAACAGTCTTGATCTAAGTCATTGGTGGATGTGCATGTCTGACATTGTTTCTTGTGACATGTCTGTTCTTATTCAACAAAGTATTAACCCTTATCTTGCTGAATATTCATTTAAGCCACACCCATTTCTGTCTGTCAGCCAATCAAATTACTTTATGTAATTAATTGCTACAAATTCATAAACTGAATGCCAAACAGTGTAGATCCTGATCAGATGGCTTCTTCAGAAGCCATCTGATCTGGATCTACACTGTTTGCAAAGATAGGGGTTGTCGTGAACAGCAAGATAAGGGTTAAAAGAAATATTATGTATATTTTGATTGATCTGTTTTCATCCTTTATTTGTTGATTGAAGACGTCTTGTCAATTCTTTTTTCTTTTTCAATTAAAATGGTTTTTTGGTGCATAATCATTCAGGATTCCCGGGATGGGATTACGACTTTACTGCCGAGACATTTTGGAGCTATAATATATCATCTCATAAAAATTTTTCAGTCTGCTATAATTACTCAAAAAACAAGACAACATAATCAGTTACAGCGCCGACCCCTGTAGCTCAGTCAGATGTGCAACGGATGGGTGGTGAGATCGTGGGTTCAGTCCATGCCGGGTCTGGCACTATACTAACATGGAGATTCTCTCCCTTTGGCTGATTTAAGAAGGGCAGACATCATTAGTTTTTGATGAAAGAATGAGCACTCTACTGGTTAACCACTTAGGTATAAGCCTGCTCAGGAAATGTTTGGTAAAGGTAAACTTACCAGTGTGCTATGCCGGTTCGATACCTACTGGGTTCAGCAACATTCTTTCGTGGAGATTGATCATGAACTCTTATTCTACGGTCATTCTCTCCCTTCTGCTTATCCAAGAAGGGCAGTTTTCAGTTTCCGGTGAAAGAATGTACACTGTACTGGTTAACCGCCTACGTATAAGCCTGCCCAGGAAAAGTGTGGATAGGTAAACTGTCCAGCTAAAAATGACCTAAATAGTGTTGACTGGGCCATTAAACACCAATACAAAAAACAAACAAACAAAACCAGTGTGCTATATTCTCAGTAGTGCTAGACTTGGTCACTAAACTTCAAATTAAACCAACCAAATTACCTAATATCCATCTGGAAAACAGTTACAAAATTTGTAATTTGTATATAAACACGGTGAAATTCTACATTAAGACCACCCTTGGAACTGTTCAGGACCACCCTTGGAACTGTTCAGAAGTGGTCTTTAAGACAGCTTTTGAACAGTCCCAAAGCTCATCTCTTACTAGAGGACACTGTTTTTTATGCCCCCAACTTCGAAGAAGTTGATGGGGCATATTGGTTCTGTCTTGTCCGTCTGACTGTCCATCTGTCCGTTACGCTTTCACCCTGTAGGAAACATAGGAATGGTTTGAGCTAGGATCTCGAAATTTCATACATGGAATATGCATGAAAAATAAGCGGACACATATTTTTTTTTTTTTTCGCCAGACTTGTCTTTGCAGAGTTACGCACCTTTTCAGACTTACACATTGTGGCTATGGGGAAACCTTGTGAGCAAGATATCTGGAGAACCACTTGAGCTAGGCTCACGATATTTAGTAAACAGTTTGGGTCTAAGGTGTAGATGACCTGAATACCTTTTGACGAAATTTCGAAAATATTTAACGGAGTAACGCCCCTTTTCGGACTTATGCATTGCAGCTATGGGGAAACCTTGTGAACAAAATATCTGAAGAACCGCTTGAGCTAGGCTCATGATATTTAGTAGAGAGTTTGGGTCTAATGTGTAGATGACCTGATTAACTTTTGATGAAATTCCGAAAATATTTAATGGAGTAACACCCCTTTTCGGACTTATGCATTGTGGCAATGGGGAAACCTTGTGAGCGAAATATCTGGAGACCTGCTTCAGCTAGGCTCATGATATTTAGTAGACAGTTTGGGTCTAAGGTATAGATAACCTGATTAACTTTTGATGAAATTCCGAAAATATTTAATGGAGTTACGCTCTTTTTCGGACTTAGCATTGTGGCTATGGGGAAACCCTGTGAGCAAAGTATGTGGAGAACCGCTTGAACTAGGCTCATGATATTAGTAGACTTTTTGGGTCTAAGTTGTAGATGACCTGATTAACTTTTGACGAAATTCAGAGTCATGCCCCTTTTCGGACTTATGCATTGTGGCTATGGGGAAACCTTGTGAACAAAATATCTGGAGAACCACTCGAGCTTGGCTCATACTATTTGGTATACAGTTTGAGTCTATGGTATAGATAACCTGATTAACTTATGACGGTCGTTGTTTTCTTCTTGAAGGAAAACTCTCAGTGATGATCGAGCCCTTGGGGACTCAAAGCCCTGTGGCAGAAAAAAATGCCTAGCCTGTAAACTAATGACATCAACCCATATTGCTAAGTCTTCACCAGGGGCAACCGTTAAACTCAAGAGCCAGACAAACTGCAGGTCTTAAAATGTCATATATTTGATCACTTGCAGCAAATGCAACAAACAGTATGTGGGTGAAACAAAACGTGCGCTTCATAACGCATGAACGGTCACCGCTCGGACTGGACAACACGTAGGTTCCAGAGATCACCAGTCGCAGAGCACTTTCACTTACCTGGACACGACTTCAATAGTCACGTCTCACTTTGCTGCATTGAGCACGACCCTGATTGGTCCAGGGAAACCAGAATCTGCACAGTCACTGCACAGTCACTATACAAACATATAGTTGGGGGCATAGTGTTTCATAAACACATTTTGTAGTTTGGTTTTGTTTTTGCTTTGGTTTCACTTATTTTGAGGAAAAAAAATACCAGACCTTTTGTTGCCCTTGGCATTTCACATGTGACCCGAGTAAGGCTGCAACCACAGCAGTGAGGGACCTAATGATTATGAGTAGGCACTTGTATCCACTAAGCCATAGAGGCCTTTCAACACTCGGTTTAGAAGACACAAACTGAATTACCAAAACCTTTAACCCTTCTCTTGCTGAATATTCAGTTTAGCCACACCCATTTCTGACTTTGAACCAATCAGATTGCTTGATGTAATTTATGCTTACAAAGCCATAAACTAAATGTCAAACAGTGTAGATCCTGATCAGATGGCTTCTTCAGAAGCCATCTGATCTGGATCTACACTGTTTCCAAAGATATGGGTTGTCGTGAACAGCATGATAAGGGTTAAATATGCTTTTAGAAGCATAATTAGCCTTAACTGAAGCTGTTCTTAATAGCGGAATATCATGTACTTGTTTTCCTATCTCTAGACCTTATTTTCCTCGTTCAAAAATTCCAAGCACATGCTCCTATAATTATCCTTGTCTGTGGGAATCCTGTCTTTTACTGTCAATGCAATTACTTTGAATCAATTTCATTGTATGATGGTCTGGGATAGTTTGTGATGGTTTTCTGTTTCAGGAGTCAACTGATTAAGGCTAAGGCCATGCTTACACTAGGGGTCTGGATAACTTAACCCATTTGATACCGGAAACCCCTAAACGGGTAGTTGGCAAACAGTGCAGGCCCAGATAAGACGCCGCATTCTGCGGCGTCTGATCTGGGCCTACACTGTTTGCAAAATTTTCAGCCAATTTCCAAATAGTTTTTGAAGAAAACACAATCTGACACCCCTAAATTTTTAAATGGACTCCTGCTATATATAAGGAGGAAGATTCCATTTGGTACAAAAAGGTTAATTCACCATAAGTTGATCTGGTTCAAATTATGTTCACTCTGGATTAACACATTTTATACAGGCAGCCATAAGACCAGACTTTGTCAAACAGTGCAAGCCCAGATCAGAAGCGCATTCTGCGGAGTCAGGGCCTTCACTGTTCACAGATCTCAGCCTTTTTCTAGTGGGAATAAATTTCCAAAAAATAATAATACCTACACCCCCAAATTTTGAAATAAACTTGCCCAGTATATAAGGGGAAAGAACTTATTTAGAACAAAATGGGCTAATTTGATCGGGAATAACTCATTGTAAACTGGTGAACTCTTCCATTGCTATATTTCGGATAAGTCCTTTTGTCATATAAGGGGTGGTAGGCCTATTTTTTTATTCTATTTATGACAGAAAATTTTGATAGCAAATAGTGCAGGCCCTGATCAGATGCCACGTTATGCGGCGTCTGATCTGGGCCTGCACTGTTTGCCAAGGTACCCGTTTAGGGATTTCCCACCTGCAATGGGTTAATTTGATCTACATTGGGTGACATTCTAGGGACCAAGTTTGTTGGACAAAGTTTAACCCTTCTCTTGCTGAATATTCATTTAAGCCACACCCATTTCTGTCTATCAACCAATCAAATTACTTGATGTAATTTATTCCTACAGATTCATAAACTGAATGCCAAACAGTGTAGATCCTGATCAGATGGCTTCTTCAGAAGCCATCTGATCTGGATCTACACTGTTTGCAAAGATAGGGGTTTTCGTGAACAGCAAGATAAGTGTTAATACAGCTTGATGTGGCTTAATGTGATCCAGCTCTGCACACAACTTGTTTATAACACTGTTCATTATAACATAGTTTTGGATATAACATGGTTTAAAGATGAATCCCAACAACATAAAGATTATATAGAAAAATATAGCCATTTTTCTATATGATAATAATGTATACATTTTTGTTTGGAAACAACATGGTTTCTGCTTTAGACCCAAATGAAAGTATTATAATGAGTGGTGTACTTTGTGCCTACTGGGAGTGCTCTTTGCTTGGGATCAACATTAAGCAGAACAACTTAGTCCATTGTGTAGACGTAATTTGGTCGGGATCAAATTGATCGAGATCAGGTCAATAGTACAAATAGACCCTTCTTTGTTTGCTCAGCAATTGATATTTTTAGTTAGCATAATTATATGAAATCAAGAGTAAGCCTGCCTTTGTCAAAAGCATGGAAATAGTCATTTTGACTCCCAAGGATGAAATTGGTTAAACAGTAAAGACCTCTCAATGCAATTTTCATTGATTATCAAAATGTATCTTGTATCCTCTTGTACAGTGAAAATGTCTTATAAATGTGTTGAATTATATTGTTTGTATAAAATTGTTTGATGAATGGCATGTGAGTGAAATACCATTTTAGATGGAACTGGCCTAAACTAGACATTAAGTACCGTAAAAATCCTAAAAATTCGGACACCTTTGTGACTTGCTGTAATTCTCCTAAAATCTTAATCCAGCAGTTGCAAACCAAATGGCAAACAGTGTAGACCCTGATCAGACTGCTCCTTCAGGAGCAGTCTGATCTGGGTCTGCACTGTTTTCTTAGGCCTGTCTGTCCCAATACTTAGGATCATTAGGGTACTCCTGAGGAACATTTCAGTAGGGTTTGGCGCAGAAAAACAAAATTGTGCATAAGAAATTAAGGTAAATGGATATGCATTACTGGATTTTGACCACCTTTAACCCATTTTGTACTGGAAACCCCAAAATGGGTATCCTGGCAAACAGGGCAGGCCCAGATCAGACGCCGCAGAATGCAGCGTCTGATCAGGGCCTACACTATTTGCAAAATTGTCAGCCAATTTCCAAATAAATTTTGAAGAAAATATAACTTGACACCCCTAAATTTTGAAATGGACTCCTGCTATATATAAGAAGGAAGATTCCATTTGGTACCAAAAGGTTTAAGGAAAGAATATGCTCTTGAGCGAAATAAGATTTCTTTTTCAGTCAGATGCCTTTCACCTTTTCGGATACGTTTGTTGTTCTATGTTTATTATGTATATGACATATTTTTATGTGGAAATATTTCAACATTGTTTATAAAGGGAAGTACCTGCGTAATAAAAGGGAATAGAAGTAGAGGCAATGAATACCTGTGTAGTCTACATGTAACATGTACAAATACTAACAGTAACATACCATAGAGGAAATTCTGAAGTAATACAGCATAAGGAGTTTTTTATTTATTATTTTTTTCATATTGGTTATAGATCTATATGTATATAATTTTTTCCTGTCTATCATTGATTTAGTCTCGAAAATTTGAAATACTGATAAAGCTGATTTATTGGTGAAACAAAGTTTTGAGGAGATTTTGTTTAGTTTTATGATTTTTTTTTCTGGAATGAGTTCTATTTTTCTGATGTCTATTGAAGTATTAACAAAATTGACATGTTTTATCACAGATTAACAATTAGTTTGGTATGTTTGTTTGTTTGAATTGGAGTTTAACGGCCCAGTCAACACTATTTAGGTCATTTTTGAGCCGGTCAGTTTACCTATCAACACTTTCCTGGGCAGGCTTATACGTAAGCGGTTGACCAGTACAGTGCACATTCTTTTGCCAGAAACTGACAACTGCCTTTCTTGAATCAGCGGAAGGGAGAGAATGACCGTAGAAAAGATTTCATGATCAATCTCCACGAAAGAATGTTGCCGATCCCAGCGGGAGTTGAACCCGCGACCTCCTGATCACCAGTCAGACGCGCATCCGACTGAGCCACCGAGGCTGGCTAGTTTGGTATGAGTGAAATGTTCTGTTTTCTATTTAGTGAATAAATGTGATTATTTTTGAGCCGTAAGATTGTGAGGGAGGTGTTACATGTATGTTTATATTCTTTTTTATTTCCTTAAAAAGGAAATCTAGGAAATACATGTATGTACACTTTTTTTCTGTTAACAGCAGAACAGTGTATTTGACATCCTGGACCCAGACAGAACTGAAACTCACTGCATGTGAGTACTGATAAACTGATAAATGGCTTAGAAGGTCTAGGCCTTCCCAGGGAAAGTCATAAGAGTTGGGCTGCCAATGTATATAAACCCTATTCGTTTCATTGGGCAGCAGGGCCTGAGATGTCATTTCATCTCAGTGTCGGGGTAAAAATCCAACAAAATAGGAAGCAACATCTCCAAAATGATCTGAATAGTGTTGACGGGGACAGTAAATGTTAATTCAAACCAAAAATCAATTTGACAGCCTACTGTCACCAACATCCAATCATATTGTTGAAAACTAAAGTTTGTTTTGACATCAGAGTGTCATTTGACACCAGGTGACTCAAAATAATACACCCAAGCCTCTTCATAACACTGTTGTAGGGATTCAAATTAATGGCCATTTATAGTGTATACATGTTTTTGTTCAATCACTGTCATATCCAAAATCGTTTTATAAAATTGTGCTATAGTGAAGGTGTGGTATATTTGAAATATGAACTATGTACATTTAATAGATTTCTATTTTAAACCCATTTTAAATGTGAAAAGCCCAGAAAGGCACCCTTTCAATATATCAAGTTAAAGTGTTCATTCAGGATTAAATGGGTTAACAAAAGGTTTGTTGGTAACAATGTTTCTTGGTAACAGCCTGAGAATGTAAATATTGATAATTACACAACATCCACTTTTAAACATTGTTTTTGACAGTTTTTGGATATAACACAGTTTATAAATGGATGCACAAAATGTATTGATTAAAAAGAAACATTTTTGCTTGGAAATAATGCTGTTGTTTAACTAACATGGTTTCTGCATTGGTCCCCAAAAATATTGTTATAAAGAGGTTTTGGCCTAGTGTATAATATCTATTTTGATATTGAGAAAATTGCTACTTTGACAATTTATTTACAAGTTAAAAGTAATTCACAGCTAGTATTTTTTTTAATGTATGAAATTGATTGCAGATATGCCTCATTATACCATTGTTAAGCTCTATCAAGAAGTTCACTTAACAGTACGGCACCAAAATATATTTTATCGTGGAATAAAGCAGGAGAAAACTAAGTGTTGTGTCAAGTTCGTACTGTTGTACAGGAAGTCTAGAAGCATAACAACATTATGATGGAAGTGACGTTACTAAAATGGCATGACAGTGTATATGTTGTGTACTATTAACCCATTCCCACTTGGGGACTTTGTGAATTTTGCTGATTTTCACAGTGTTGCCTAGGACAGCAACTTCATGTAGCCATTATTTCATAATGAATGGTCTGTTTTACATCAAACTCGGCAGGAATATTGACTGGGCAGTAGCCTTTCAAATGGAACCTTTTGAGGCTAAATCATTGTTGCTGTGGTAATGAGGGGGCATCTCAAGTTGTCAAAAAGTGTTATTTCACATGTATTTTTGACCGAATCTTAATCTTCACACTGCTGTCAAGGCAACAATTAAGGGGTTTGGCACTGGCCATTTTCACTGTCTGCAGCATGTTTTGTCAGCGTCAGTTTAGAGGCATTTTTGACGCCAGACACCCTCAGATTTCATTTCAGCGGCCGGCTGGGCCATACCCCTATTTTTAGCTCACCTGAGCCGAAGGCTCATGTGAGGTATTAGTATACCACGAGCCGGCGTCCGTCGTCCGTCGTCGTCGTCCGTCGTCGTCGTCCACACTTTCAAAGAAGTATATCTCCGGAACCAGTGGGCCAAGCTTGATCAAATTTCATGTGAAGCATTATCAGGTAGGGGGAAAGGCTGCATACTGTTTTCGGGCAGATCGGATTTGAACTCTGGTTGCCATGGCAACAAATAGCTCCCATAGACTTAACATAGGAAAAAGCTTGTCATCACTCTAGCTCCGTCAATTTTTTTCTGATCGACTTCATTCTTGCAGATAACGAGGACAGGCATGAAATCTCGATCAAGTTCGATTTTGGGCTGAATCGGATTATTCACTCAGGAGTTACGTGCCCTTGAGCGTTCTTAACATAGGAAAAAGCTTGTCATCACTCTAGCTCCGTCAATTTTTTTCTGATCGACTTCATTCTTGCAGATAACGAGGACAGGCATGAAATCTCGATCAAGTTCGATTTTGGGCTGAATCGGATTATTCACTCAGGAGTTACGTGCCCTTGAGCGTTGAAAAAATTGCCTATTGACTTAACATGGGGAGAATGTTGTCATCACCGTAGCTGCTTCAATTATTTTCAGATTGGCTTTATTCTTGCAGATAACCAGCACAGCCATGAAATCTCGGTCAAGTTCGATAACTGGCAGAATCGGATCATTCACTTAGGAGTTACCTGCCCTTGTGTGTTTTTGCATTAGGGTTAATGGGAATTTCAAAAATGTATATCTTAAAGACTACTTGGCCAACTTCGATCAAATTTCATGTGTCGCATTATTGGGCAAGTGGAAAGGCTTCATTAGGTTTTCAGGCAGATCTGAGTGGAACTCTGGTTGCCATGGCAACATCTAGCTCCCATAGACTTCACATAGGAAAAAGCTTGTCATCACTCTAGCTCCGTCAATTTTTTTCTGATCGACTTCATTCTTGCAGATAACGAGGACAGGCATGAAATCTCGATCAAGTTCGATTTTGGGCTGAATCGGATTATTCACTCAGGAGTTACGTGCCCTTGAGCGTTCTTAACATAGGAAAAAGCTTGTCATCACTCTAGCTCCGTCAATTTTTTTCTGATCGACTTCATTCTTGCAGATAACGAGGACAGGCATGAAATCTCGATCAAGTTCGATTTTGGGCTGAATCGGATTATTCACTCAGGAGTTACGTGCCCTTGAGCGTTGAAAAAATTGCCTATTGACTTAACATGGGGAGAATGTTGTCATCACCGTAGCTGCTTCAATTATTTTCAGATTGGCTTTATTCTTGCAGATAACCAGCACAGCCATGAAATCTCGGTCAAGTTCGATAACTGGCAGAATCGGATCATTCACTTAGGAATTACCTGCCCTTGTGTGTTTTTGCATTAGGGTTAATGGGAATTTCAAAAATGTATATCTTAAAGACTACTTGGCCAACTTTGATCAAATTTCATGTGTCGCATTATTGGGCAAGTGGAAAGGCTTCATTAGGTTTTCAGGCAGATCTGAGTGGAACTCTGGTTGCCATGGCAACATCTAGCTCCCATAGACTTCACATAGGAAAAAGCTTGTCATCACTCTAGCTCCGTCATTTTTTTTCTGATCGACTTCATTCTTGCAGATAACCAGTACAGGCATAAAATCTCGGTCAAGTTCGATTTTGGGCCGAATCGGATTATTTGCCTTGGAGTTACCTGCCCTTGAGCATAAAAAAATACGTTGTGACCATGATAGCAACTTTATTTTTATTCAGATCAGCTTCAAACTTGCAGGTAACGTGGACAGGCATAAAATCTCAGTTAAGTTCGAATCGGAATATTGACCTCAGAGTTACATGACCTTGAGCGACAAAAAATTTGCCCATAGACTTTACATAGGGAAAATGTTGTGACTACGATGGCGACTTGAATTTTTTTCAGATCAGCTTCAAACTTGCAGGTAACGAGGACAGACATAAAATCTCGGTTAAGTTCGATTTTGGGCCGAATCGGATTATTTGCCTTGGAGTTACCTGCCCTTGAGCATAAAAAAATACGTTGTGACCACGATAGCAACTTTATTTTTATTCATATCAGCTTCAAACTTGCAGGTTAGAGGACAGGCATAAAATCTCGGTTAAGTTCAATTTTGGGCCGAATCGGAATATTGACCTCGGAGTTACGTGACCTTGAGCGACAAAAAAATTGCCCATAGACTAAATTAGGGAAAATGTTGCGACTACGATAGTGACTTGAATTTTTTTCAGATCAGCTTCAAACTTGCAGGTAACGAGGACAGACATAAAATCTCGGTTAAGTTCGATTTTGGGCCGAATCGGAATATTTGCCTTGGAGTTACCTGCCCTTGAGCATAAAAAAATACGTTGTGACCACGATAGCAACTTTATTTTTATTCATATCAGCTTCAAACTTGCAGGTAACGAGGACAGGCATAAAATCTCGGTTAAGTTCGATTTTGGGCCGAATCGGAATATTGACCTCGGAGTTACGTGACCTTGAGAGACAAAAACATTTGCCCATAGACTTAACGTAGGGAAAATGTTGTGACAGAAATAGCGACTTGAATTTTTAGCTCACCTGAGCCAAAGGCTCCAGTGAGCTGATAGTATACCAAGGCTCCGGAGTCCGTCCTCTGTCGTCCGTCCATCCGTCGTCCACACTTTCAATGAAGTATATCTCAGAAGGCAGTCGACCAATCTTGTTTAAATTTTATGTGTAGCACCATTGGGCAAGGGGAAAGGCTGCATTAGGTTTTGGAGCTAGTCTGGTTCATTTGTTCCTTCATTCTTCTTTCTCTTCATATAGAGATAATAGACCAATGTTAAATTTTTAATCAAAGATTTCTCAGAAACTATAAAAGCTAGAAGCATCAAATTTGGTATTCAATAGAATAATGATGACTTATTTTGTGTAAGAGACATTGGGCTTTCTCAGCTTATTTGTTCATCTGTTCTTTCATTCTTCTTTCTCTCCATTTTGACCAATGTTAAATTTTCGTCAAAGATTTCTCAGGAACTATAGAAGCTAGAAGTCTCAAACTTGGAATGCAATGCAATAATGATGACTTATATCCTGTAAGGGTCAATGGGCTGGATTCTATTAGCAGATTTAGTAGTCGAGTCTGTGAATTGTTAAAACTTAAGTTCCTCAGGTGAGCGGTTTAGGCTCATTGAGCCTCTTGTTTTTCAGGGGTGAGGGCCATTTTTAGGACAAATAATCCTAATGCAAACATAGCTGTACAGGGGTGGGGAATGCAGATTTTAGGTGGTTTTGGGGGTGGGGGGTTCAGACACGTAAAAAGACGAATCTGAGCGTCTTGGCATTGAGGACCTGGACCTTATCCTGAAAGAGAGAAGGCTTCGCTGGTATGGATATGTGGAACGCTCCAACTGTGCAGTCAAGACTGTCTGTGACATACATGTAGGTGGAAAGTGGGGGCCTGGAAGGCCCAAGATGACCTGGAAGCAGCTAACAGAATGAGATTGCAGAGAATGGAAGCTCTCTGCTATCGATCCTCATGATAGACAAACCTGGAGATCTGGTGTAAGATCTGCCATGCGTGCAGCAAGCCAGCTACCTGGAAAGGGGCCCACTTATGTGGACGTTGCCCCTGTACCTGCATGTTAATCAAAAATCCGTTGATGATGATGACGATGATGATCTGAATGGGAAAGGGTTAAGTGAACTTCTTAAGATGCTTGTTTGGAATGGTATGGTTTCTGCCCCTAAGGTTATAAAAAGATTCATGCTCAGATGAGCATGGAATTTGTAATTGTAGATATTAATATTATATCAAAATGCCAACAGAAAATAATGCTTGTCCCGCTCATTAATATTAAAATGCCAACAATTGTTGGCTTTTGAATATTCATGCACAGGACACATTTAAAGTTCAGAGGAATTGAGAATGAAAAAAAGAGAAAAATATACAGTAAAATTCCGCTATTAAGACCACCAAAAATTGAGACTAAATCTTCCTTTAAAAAGCTTATTTAGAAAGTTTCAGTTATTCTTTCTTTGTGTTTTCTGCATACATTTTCTGTTTCTGCATCCTGTGGTCAGAGACCACCTTTGGGACTGTTCAAAAGTGGTCTTTAAGACCACGTTTGAACAGTCCCAAAGGTGGTCTTAATATATGAATTTTACTATACTTGCGCCCTGTGTATACAAAGTCAGGTCACAATAAACAGGGTATTAGTAGTGATGATGATGATGATGATGAACATCAGCCTTATTATCAGTAAGTATGTTGTTTCTGTTAACCCTTGACGTGCTGAATAAATTGATTTTGCCACACCCATTTCTGATTGTCAGCCAATCAAATTGACTGATGTGATATATTTCACAAACTGAATGACAAACAGTCTAGATCCTGATTAGATGGCTTCATAATAAGCCATCTAATCTGGATCTACACTGTTTGCAAAGGTTAGGGTTGTCCTGTACAACTTAAAATCTTCAAGTCACAAGGGTAAACTCTTATCCTGCTGTTCATGACAACCCCTTTCTTTGCAAACAGTGTAGATCCAGATCAGATGGCTTCTGAAGAAGCCATCTGATCAGGATCTACACTGTTTGGCAGTCAGTTTATGACTTTGTAGGAATAAATTAAATCAGGTAAACCGATTGGTTCAAAGTCAGAAATGGGTGTGGCTAAACTGAATATCCAGCAAGAGAAGGGTAAAGTATGAATTGTGAAAAAGAAGGGTTACTTTTGAAAAGTCTTTTTATAATGGGAGGGCATTAAGGGAAAACATTGCTGTCCTTTACACTGAGAGACATGAAAATTAATGGATAGGCTCAATCCTTGAAATGTCACTTTTGAATGACTGACCAGTATTTAGATATTTTGTTTGCGAGTACCTAACATTTCCACACCAATAACAAGATCTTTGAACAACCGGGCCCTGATATAATCAGGCATTATTCTTGTGAGCCAACAGTTTATTTGTTATACCTGAAAAATATATTTGTTTGTTTGATTTGAGGTATAACGTCCCCGTCAACACTGTAAAGGTCATTTTGGAGACGTTGCTTCCAATTTTGTTGGACTTTTACCCGACATTGAGATGAAATGACATCTCAAGCCCTGTCGCCCATTGAAACCAATAGGGTTTATTAGCATGGACGGTCCGCCTCCCACCGCGGTTCCTGGACAGGCTAAGATCCTCTAAGCGGTTTACCAGTACTAGTGTGCGGGCCGGATTCAGCTCGGCGTAGAAGCATCATGCAGCCCATATATTTCTTCAAGCCCCTATGGGCGGGGGCCGCCTGAAAAATATATATATAATATACCTGTGCTGAGATTGGTTTTGAAATAGATTCCTATTCTGTTACTTGCTTCTGTTTTCATTATCTTTCCAATGTCACCATATGGTTTGCTTTACAGCCTCTATTACAAACATGGAGCTAATTGTTTTTGTTACTACTCCTTTCACCCATTTTGTACCAGAAACCCCAAAATTGGTACCTTGGCAAACAGTTCAGGCCTAGATCAGACTCCACAGGACGCGGCGTCTGTTCATGGCCTACACTATTTGCTAAAAGTTCAGCCATTTTCCAAATAAATTTTGAAGAAAATACAACCTGACACCCCTAAATTTTGAAGTGGACTCCTGCTATATATAAAGAGGAAGATTCCATTTGGTACAAAAAGGGTTAAGAATGGCACAATACAGAATTTGGTTTATTGTCCATCCATTTTTTTTTTTTTTGTCAATCTGTCAACATTTTTCATCAACACTAGCATCAGCCTAAATTTTCCACCTCTCAAGAACTACAATCAAACAACACAGATGTGGCATAGGCTTCGGCAGAATTCTTGTTGGTTAGCTGTATTCAGTGATGTTTCCAATACATTCTCAACAGCTTGTACCAAGAAAAATAAGTCCTGTCTACATATACCTTCTGGTGCTGTAGAAGGGGTCTAGCACAATTCTAGCACCAGTTTCTGCAAATCTCAACTGTCTCGGGAGTCCCTGTTCTACCCCTATGTTCCTTGAGTCACCAACAAGCTAATATTACATTGTGTCCTTTATTACACTCCCTATTGCTTCACATGTAATATTAATAAAGTTGGTGTGACATCACTTCTGCTGAGGTCCGCCATTTTCGGAGGTGAAAACAAAGGTATTCTGTTATATGACCGTACCAAACGTGCACCAGAAATATTTTAACCCTTATCTTGCTGTTTACGACAACCCCTATCTTTGCAAACAGTGTAGATCCAGATCAGATGGCTTCTGAAGAAGCCATCTCTGATCAGGATCTACACTGTTTGGCATTCAGTTTATGAATTTGTAGTAATAAATTACATCAAGTAATTTGATTGGTTGATAGACAGAAATGGGTGTGGCTAAAAATGAATATTCAGCAAGATAAGGGTTAAATCAGTCTTAAACCCTTGACAAAGACTAACTCTGTATAATTGCTCCGTACATTTCCTTTGGTTTCTGATGATTTTCGATCAAATAATCATTTACATTTTTCTCTAAAATCTGTTTAAAAGTTAAGGAATGGTAGCGATCCAATCTGAAGCATTCACCTCTGCCAAATGAGAATCAAAGGCTTGAGAAGCCTCAGAGTCTGTGAGTTACAGGGTATCTGCTCTGGATCTACACTATTTGCCAGTGTCCAACATTTGTATGTGAAGAAACACCACTATAGCACTTAATCACTATAGCACAACATTATTATTTGGTTTTCGTCTAAGATGTCTCTCTGACAAAGATTCTGGACTATTACATGTATTTCTGCTTCTAACAGAATAGTAAACGCATTCTTTTACAGCTCAAACACAGGTTTTCCTGGTGATGTTTTTATAACTGCTTCAAACATCGATTGTAGGTGCTCATTAGAGCTACGTCAATGAAGAGGTTCTAATGAGTACCCACAATCCTTGTTTAAGAAGAGAAATAAGAAGAATAAAGTATGCCCTGCACACCCTATTTTTCTCTGAAATAAAGGTGGGTATATGGGGGTGTCATTACGATAACTTGTTTGTTTGTTTGATTTGAGGTTTAACGTCCCCGTCAACACTGTAAAGGTCATTTTGGAGACGTTGCTTCCAATTTTGTGGGACTTTTACCCGACATTGAGATGAAATGACATCTCAAGCCCTGCCACCCGACATTTCGATAACTCACAGGTGCGAAGTACGTCACCTTAGCGCAAAAAGTCAATAATTCCTATTTAAAATTTATTGGAGTTATTGACTTTCTGCGCTAAGGTGACGAGTAGTGCATTTTTTCAGATCTCCAAAATGGCTACTTTTCTGATGAAAATCCATGATATTTTTCTGATTTATACTGCAAACATAGGTTTTTGGTGCTCGTTAGAACTGCCTCACTGAGGCGGTTCTGACAAGTATCCACAACCTATGTCATGGAGCAGAAATAAGAAAAAATAATGTATTCCCCCATAAACCCCTATTTTCTCCATATAAAGTGGGGTTTAGGGGGTTGTTAATTTCACGGACTTGTTCGCGTGATGTTAATTACATAGGCTTGTTGACCTTATGGGTCTTAAAATGTTTGTTGTCTTTTAAACCACAAGAACGATGCTGGATTACATGTTTATAAAGCAATTATGAGCTACCACTTTTAATCAGATTATCAGGTCATTCTTACTAATACAGACTGCAGAGTTCAGCAGACATAACACAGCTGTGTTGATAACAAAAATTGTTTCATGACCTACAATCTTTAACCCTTCTCTTGCTGAATATTCATTTTAGCCACACCCATCTCTGACTTTGAACCAATCGGATTACTTGATGTAATTTATTCCTGCAAATTCATAAACTGAATGTCAAAAAGTGTAGATCCTGATCAGATGGCTTCTTCAGATAGGGGTTGTAGTGAACAGCAAGATAAGGGTTAATTAGGCAGGAACTACATTTTGTGCGGAGAATTTCAGTAATCCTGAGCATCTACCAAAAGCGATAGCTGTTATGTTTCTAAAAACCACTCAATAGATGGTGTATGAGAAGGGTCATCGAGCGACGACTACAGTCTGTGAATTCACAGACTAAAAACGGTGGCAGAGATAATCGTTCTTTGTTTCTTTTTACTGAAGAGTTCCTTGCCGACATACTCTATACAGAGTTTATTAAATATGAGATTTATAAACCAAGGAGGTTGCATATCCGATAAACGAGTGCGCTTGCACATGAGTTTCTTTATCAGATGTTCAACCTCCCGAGGTTCATAAATCCCACATTTAAAATGGGCTGAGTCAATAAACTGTATATTACATGTTGATGTGACGTCAAGAATTAATTCTCCAGATTTTCGGATGAGGTCCTGTCTCCGTATGGCCTTAGCTGTTGTTGAGACGTAAAACTCAAACACTCACTCGACATGAATTAAAATTTCCCGCATCTGAATATAACAATTGCATTGGAAAAGTAGGACCAGCTGCAAGAAAACATTTCCTCAGGAAATAAATCTTCCTAGACCAGAGGTGATTGTCATTTCTAATTTGAGAAATCGTGGTATTTCTTCATTATGCATGTAATAAAATACACCTTTTTGTCGCACCTGCTTCAGCAGGAAGATGGGCATGCAAGTTTCCATCTGTCCATCTATCCAGGCGTCAACATTTTACCCTGGGTGTCGTGAGCACAAATCCTCTTACAGTTTTTAGCTCGCCATAGCTGATGGCTCCATGGGGGGTGGGGAGCTTACAGGATAGGCAGTTGCGGTGTCGATACTTACATCTCTGAAGCCACTGAGCCCAAATTTCATCTGTACCATCCTTGGGCTGGGGGATTGAAAATTTATGTTTTTAGTGAAATAGTGAAAATTGCTCTTTAGTTTGGTTGCTATGGCAACTAAGTTTCCATAGACTTATAATGGGAAAATTGAAAAATGTCATTTACTGCCAAGCCTTTGCAGATATTTTGCCAAAACTCATAGAAATGTTCCTTAGGCAGTCTTCCATCTGCCATATGATTTTAGGCCTACAGCTCATATTTACTGGTTGCCATGGAAACCAAACTGCCAATAACAGAAAAAAAACAACTAGAGATGTGTCCACAGGACACGGATGTCCCCGCCTGAAAATATGTTGATTTTAGTATTTGACCTTCTACTGCTAAGTATGACCTTGACGTTACAGGGTCTTGCGTACAACAAATTGTCTCATGATGGTTAACAATTCTGACAAGTAATTTCCAAATCCATCCAGGAACAACAAAGATATTGAGCGGACACAAGAAAAAGACTTTTTTTTTACCTTTGACCTCTAAGTATGACTGACATTAGAGGTAAGAAAGTATGACTATGACCTTGGACGTACCAACCTGGGTCTTGCGCATGACACATCGACTCATGATGGTTATCGTTTCTACTAAGTAATTTATGAATCCATTCAGAATAACCAGGCACAAGAAAAAGACATTTTTCTTTACCTTGACCTTGGAGGTACCAACCTGGGTCTGGGCCATAACACATCGTCTTATGATGGTTAACATTTCTGCCAAGTAATTTCAAAATACATCCAGAAATAAGAAAGTTATTGACTGTGTTTTAGTTTCGGATCCTTTTTCTAATCTTTGACCTCTGAGTATGACCTTGACCTTGGAGGTACGGACCTGAGTTTTGAGTGAGACAGATCGTCTCATGATGACTATCATTTCTGCCAAATAATTTCAAAATCCATTCAGAAATAAGAAAGTTATTGACCATATTTGAGTTTTGGACACTTTTTTTATATTTGAGCTCTAAGGACAACCTTGACCTTGGAGGTACGGACCTGGGTTTTGGGCGTGACAAATCGTTTCATGATGGTTAACATTTCTGCCAAGTAATTTCAAAATCCATCCTGAAATAAGAAAGTTATTGACCGTATTTAAATTTCGGAACCCTTTTTTTAGCTAACCTGGGCCGAAGGCTCCAGGGGAGCTTATAGTATAGTGGGTCGTCCGTCATCCGTCCGTCGTCCGTCCACACTTTTGAGCAGCTATATCTCTGCAACCTGCAAGCTGATCCCAATCATATCTCATCTGTAGCATGCCTCTGGTGGGGCATTGATGAAATAAACTTTTTTTCGATATCGCTCAAAAACTTTGGTTGCTATGGCTATCACAAGGTCCCATAGACTTACAATGGGAAAATGCTTGTCATCACCGTAGCGCATTCAGTTTTGATCGGATCTTTCTGAAACTTATATGTAAGGTGGCTGGGGATAAAAACTCGGATGAGTTCGAAAACCAGCCAAGTCAGCCCATTTATCATAGATTTACTTCCCTTTGATTGCTGAAAATGCAGATTTTTGACCTTGTCATCACCGTAGCCCCTTCAGTTTTGATCGGATCTTTCTGAAACTTATACGTAAGGTGGTTGGGGATAAAATCTCGGATGAGTTCGAAACCCAACCCAGTTGGCCCATTTTTCATAGAGTAACGTCCCTTTGATTGCTGAAAATGCTGATTTTTGACCTTGTCATCAACGTAGCCCTATCAGTTTTGATCGCATCTTTCTGAAACTTATATGTAAAGTGGCTGGGGATAAAATCTCGGATGAGGTCGAAAACCAGCCAAGTCGGCCCATTTATCGCAGAGTAACATCCCTTTAATTGCTGAAAATGCCGATTTTTGACCCTGTCATCACCATAGACCTTTCAGTTTTGATCGGATCTTTCTGAAACTTATATGTAAGGTGGTTGGGGATAAAACCTCGGATGAGTTCGAATACCGGCCAAGGTGGCCTATTTATCATAGAGTTAGGTCCTTTTGATTGCTGAAAATGTTGATTTTTGACCTTGTCATCACTGTAGCCCCTTCAGTTTTGATCGGATCTTTCTGAAACTTATATGTAAGGTGGCTGGGGATAAAACCTGGGATGAGTTCCAAAACCAGCCAAGTTGCCCCATTTACTATATAGTTATGTCCCTTTGATGGCTGAAAATGTCCATTTTTTACCTTGTCATCACCGTAGTCCCTTCAGTTTTGATCGAATCTTTCTGAAACTTATATGTGAGGTGACTTGGGATAAAACCTAGGATGAGTTCGAATACCGGCCAAGTTGGACCATTTATCATAGATTTACGTCCCTTTGATTGCTGAAAATGCCGATTTTTGACCTTGTCATCACCATAGCCCCTTCAGTTTTGATCAGATCTTTCTGAAACTTATATGTAAGGTGGCTGGGGATAAAATCTCAGATGAGTTCGAAAACAGGCCAAGTCAGCCCATTTATCGTAGTGTTATGTCCCTTTGATGGTTGAAAATGTTGATTTTTGACCTTGTCATCACCGTAGCCCCTTCAGTTTTGATTGAATCTTTCTGAAACTTATATGTAAAGTGGCTGGGGATAAAATCTCGAACGAGTTCGAAAACCAGCCAAGTTAGCCCATTTATCACAGAGTATTGTCCCTTTAATTGCTGAAAATGCCGATTTTTGACCCTGTCATCACCACAGCCCTTTCAGTTTTGATCGGATCTTTCTGAAACTTATATGTAAGGTGGTTGGGGATAAAACCTCGGACGAGTTCGAATACCGGCCAAGGTGGCCTATTTATCATAGAGTTTGGTCTCTTGATTGCTGAAAATGTTGATTTTTGACCTTGTCATCACCGTAGCCCCTTCCATTTTGATCGAATCTTTCTGATACTTATATGTAAAGTTGCTGGGGATAAAATCACGGATGAGTTCGAAAACCAGCCAAGTTAGCCCATTTATCATATAGTAACGTCCCTTTGATTGCTGAAAATGCTGATTTTTTACCTTGTCAGCACCGTAGCCCTTTCAGTTTTGATCGGATCTTTCTGAAACTTATATGTAAGGTGCTTGGGGATAAAACCTCGGATGAATTCGAATACCGGCCAAGGTGGCCTATTTATCATAGAGTTTGGTCCCTTTGATTGCTGAAAATGTTGATTTTTGACCTTGTTATCACCGTAGCCCCTTCCGTTTTGATCGAATCTTTCTGATACTTATATGTAAAGTGGCTGGGGATAAAATCTCGGATCAGTTCGAAAACCAGCCAAGTTAGCCCATTTATCACATAGTAACGTCCCTTTGATTGCTGAAAATGCTGATTTTTGACCTTGTCAGCACCGTAGCCCCTTCAGTTTTGATCCGATCTTTCTGAAACTTATACGTAAGGTGGCTGGGGATAAAACGTCGGATGAGTTCGAAAACCGGCCAAGTCGTCCCATTTACCATATAGTTATGTCCCTTTGATGGCTGAAAATGTCGATTTTTTACCTTGTCATCACCCTGCCCCTTCAGTTTTGATGGAATCTTTCTGAAACTTATATGTAAGGTGACTTGGGATAAAACCTAGGATGAGTTTGAATACCGGCCAAGTTGGCCCATTTATCATAGATTTACGTCCCTTTGATTGCTGAAAATGCCGATTTTTTACCTTGTCATCACCATAGCCCCTTCAGTTTTGATCGGATCTTTCTGAAACTTATATGTAAGCTGGCTGGTGATAAAATCTTGGATAAGTTCGAAAACAGGCCAAGTCAGCCCATTTATCGTAGTTTTATGTCCCTTTGATGGCTGAAAATGTTGATTTTTGACCTTGTCATCACCATAGCCCCTTCAGTTTTGATCGGATTTTTCTGAAACTTATATGTAAGGTGGCTGGGGATGAAACCTCAGATGAGTTCGAAAACTGGCCAAGTCGGCTCGCTTATTTAAAGAGTAACATCCCTTTGATTGCTAAAAATGCCAAATTTTGACCTTGTCATCACCGTAGCCCCTTCAGTTTTGATCAGATCTTTCTGAAACTTTATGTAAGGTGGCTGGGAATAAAACCTTGGATGAGTTTGAATACTAGCCAAGTCGGCACATTTGTCATAGAGTTACGTGCCTTTGATTGCTTAAAAATGCATATTTTGACCTTGTTAGCACTGCTGCCCCTTCAGTTTTGATCGGATCTTCATGAAACTTACAAACAAATAAGTCAGGCAGAAAAGCTCGGAGGAGTTTGAAAACTTGGGAGGTTTGCCTATTTGTCACAGAGTAACATCCCTTTGATTGCAGCAGTTAATTGCTTATTTTTGAACTTGTCATCACCATAGCCCCATCATTTTGTATATAGGATCTTCTTAGCAAGTCAGGAATAAAAGCTTGAATGAGTTTGAAAACTGGTGAGGCCAGCCTATTTATCATAGAGTTACATTCTACTTGATTGGCAGAAATTGCTTACCCTGTCATCACCATGTCCTTCCATTAATCCTCCAGTAAAGGTTGGCACTTCCTGAAACTTTGAATCTGTCAGCTCAGGTGAGCGATACAGGACCAAGCTCAGCTTGGTCCTCTTGTTTACCTTTGACCTCCAAGTACGACCTTGCCAGTACAGACCTGGTTTTTGCGAGCGACACATCGTCTCATGATGGTTAACATTTCTGTAAAGTAATTTCAAAATCCATCCAGAAATAAGCAAGTTATTGACTGCGTTTAAATTTCAGATGCACAAACGGAAAGAGACAATGCTACATGCCCTTCCGCCGTTCTTTGAATAGCGGATCTCCTCAGAAACCATATGCTCTATGAGGCTGAGACTTAATGTAAATATTCACCATATTAGCCTTTATAGATTTTTTTTTTCTATGAAATTCGGTTCTTGATCCAACAGCTTGATACCAAGTCAGGAATCGGGTCTTGAAGAAATAGATGGGCTGCATGATGCTTCCACGCAGAGCTGAAACTGACCTGCACACGAGTACTCGAAAACCGCTTAGAGGATCTAAGCCTGCCCAGGCAAAGCGGTGGGAGTTGGTTTCTATTGCTTTCATTGGGCAGCAGGGCTCGAGATGTCATTTCATCTCAATGTCGGGTAAAAGTCCCACAAAACTGGAAGCAACGTCTCCAAAATGACCTATACAGTGTTGACAGGGATGTTAAACCTCAAATCAAACAAAACAAAAAAACCAAGTCAGGAAATATTCTTAAATGAAGACTGTGTCACATTCATCATCTTCTCCTGATTCAACATAATCGCCCTTATTTATAGAGGGTAACACATTTAGTACTAGTACTAATCTTCCATGTGGCCCTCTTTTCCTGGGTAGGAACCAGTACCAACGTTGCACTTGCCAGGTGAAAGAATCTGCACTCTACGGGTTATGGGCTGAGGTCTAAGCCTGCCCAGGAAAAGTATGACTCAAATTAATCAACCCATTATGACTTTAATAATGCTGACTTGGCTATGTAAACTCCAATGAAGCAACATCATCAAAAGGCATAAAATAATAATGCAACAAAATGTCATTTCATGGTTTTATTGGATTTGTAATAAATAGGTTTTAGGAAAATTTATTGAATAATATATGATAGACAAGCTTTTTTAAAGACGAATGGATGCACCTGGTTCCATTTTCTCATTTTTTAGAAGCGAGACAACTTTTGGTACTTCATACTGGCACCCTTATAGATCAAGCACCTCTGAAATAGGGGTTTATTCTTAAAGGAAAGAGAAGCCTCTGTGGTGTAGTGGTTACTCTACTCGCCTTGTAAGCCAGGGGTCGCAGGAACAATCCCGGGCTTCTCCAGACTTTCGGTTGAGTCTTTAAACCGAGGTCCCGTCTCCGTATGACCGTAGCTGTTGGTGGGACGTAAAACTCAAACACTCACCCAAGCTTAAAGGAAAGACTTCTTTCATTTAAGGGGAATGATAACACCTTTAGGGGAGACAACTCCTACAAAAGTGTTTTCGTCTCCCATGTCAATAGGGGTCAACTCTTGAAGGAAAGAATTTGCTACTGAGGAGCAAATTCTTTCCTTTAAGAGTAGACCCCTTTGTCCTTGGGACAGAGTTTAAACTTTATAGAAAAGCCAATAGAGAGTCCCAAAAATTGTCTCTCTTAGTTTATTGGCAGAAAAATCTGCCAGTGTATCTATTCCCCTTAAGAGCAGACACATATGGACATGGGAGATGAGCAGATTTGTTGAAGAGTTGCCTCCCCTGAAGGTGTATCCATTCAACTTAAGGCTGTCATATAACTGGCTACTGGTCTGTGTAATCAAATGTAAACCTACAGAAACATAATTACCCTTAACGAATGAACGAAACTAGTGAAAAAAATAAGGGCAGACTTAACCCTTTACCACTCAGAAAATTATCCAATACAGCATCTTAACAGAACACTGATATAGGTAAATCAATAACCAATAGTCCATATATGGCTGATAGGCCTGACAGTCTTATCTGAACAGAGATATTGGCATTTTTGTGTGATTTTCACCCTTATGTTACAAAAACGATTATTTTAGTATTTTCTGTACATTTGACAATATTTATGTAAA
This sequence comes from Lucinisca nassula, assembly GCA_963580285.1. Lineage (NCBI taxonomy): Eukaryota > Metazoa > Mollusca > Bivalvia > Lucinida > Lucinidae > Lucinisca > Lucinisca nassula. Next base: position 123,695,786 of record OY757016.1, on the reverse strand, counting down.
TGTAAAGTTTCTAGGAAATTAAATTTTCTTTCCAGTGGTACTAAATTTATTATAGTTTCTCTTTGCGTTTTGAAAATATGAAGTGTCAAAGTAAGCAAAATATTTTCTTTAGCAAAAATTTCTGTTTTGGGTTGGTCAGAGAAAGTATTTTTAACCACCATAGCCCCAGAAAAGAGGGGGTATCCACGTATTATTTTTCTTATTTCCGCACAAAAACGCATTTGTAGGTAATCATTAGGGCATGTCACTGAGGGTCTTCCAACAAGTTTCCATAACATACTTTTTATGCAGAAATAAGATCATGTTCATAAGTCTGTGAAATGAACATCTATCTGAACCCGGTATACATTATTTTACTTATTTCTGCACCAAGACCAAGGTTGTGGGTACTCGTTAGAACTGCCTCAATCGGCACCCACGACCTATGTTCTGAGTATAAATAAGAAAAATATAAAAGTTTTCAATGGAAAAGTAGCCATTTTGGAGAAATTAAAGAATGTGCTATGACACATGGGTGTGTTTTGTTTATGAAAAAAATCAGTGCTTTTGCATAAGATTAAAATAACTATTACAGCCTATCTATCCTTTTTTGAACCCCCATCCCCAACTTTACCTTTTTTTTTTTGAATAAATGTATCAACCACCCCATAGCCAGCTCACCCCAAAGAGCCGTCTCTGTATTTTTTTTTATTTTTTTTTATAAATAAGATTTGTTTGTTTGATTAGAGGTATAACATCCCCATCAACACTATTTAGGACATTTTGGAGATATTGCTTCCAATTTGGTGGGACTTTTACCCAACACTGAGGTGCAATGACATATGATGCGCATGGTCATTGTACAGCGTCTGGTCTGGGTCTGTGCTATCGCATGTGCTGTCTACAACCCTGTAGACCCTGATCAGACGCCTTATAATATTTGTCTGGGCTCTGATCCCGATCTGCACTGTTTGCACCTTTGTGTTCTGTCTATTGTCATACACACTAACGGGTGGATGACGTCAGGTTGATAGCTACTGGTCTGGGTCTGTGCCGTGTACAATCCTGTAGACCCTGATCGGACGCCTTATAATAATTTTCTGGGATCTGATCCCGAACTGCGCTGTTTGCACCTTTGTGTTCTGTCTATAGTTATACACACAGACGGGTGGATGATGCCAGGCTGATCGCTATATCCCCCGAACATGTTCAGACTAGGGATAAAAAACACCACCGTCGGCAATGAGTCCCTGATCAGACGCCGCATTACCTTTGTGCAGCGTCTTGTCCGGGTCTGCGCTGACCCATATGCCGTCTACAAACCTGTAGACCCTCATCAGACGCCGTTTAATAATTTTTAAAGTCTGATTCGAATCTGCATTGCTTGCATCTGTCTGTTGTGTCTACGGAAGGACGGACATGTGAACGGACGCCAGACTCAATTTTGTTCGCGGACGGACGGACGCCAGGCTGATTGTTATATCCCCGAACCTATTTGGTCAGGGGATAAAAAATAAAACGCACCGGCGGCGGTCAGACCATGATCAGACGTCGCATGGTCTGTGTCGTCGCATATGCCATCTTCAAACCTGTAGACCCTATCCAGACGCCTTATAATCATTGTATGGCGTCTGATTCAAATCTGCACTGTTTGCACCTTTGTGTTCTGTCTATTGTTATACAGACGGTTGAGTGGATGACGCCAGGCTGATCGCTATATCCCCCGAACATGTTCAGACTAGGGATAAAAACACCACCGTCGGCAATTAGTCCCTGATCAGACGCCGCATTATCGTTGTGTAGCGTCTTGTCCGGGTCTGCGCCGATCCATATGCCGTCTACAAACCTGTAGACCCCCATCAGACGCCGTTTAATAATTGTACAGGTCTGATTCTTATCTGCATTGCTTGCATCTGTCTGTTGTGTCTACGGACGAACGGACGGACATGTGAACGGACGCCAGACTCATAATTTTGTTTGCGGACGGACGGACGGACGAACGCCAGGCTGATAGTTATATCCCCGAGCCTATTTGGTCAGGGGATAAAAATAAAACGCACCGGCGGGGGTCAGACCATGATCAGACGCCGCATGATCATTGTACAGCGTCTGGTCCGTATAATAATTGTATGGCGTCCGATTCAAATCTGCACTATTTGCACCTTTGTGTTCTGTCTTTTGTTATACAGACGGTTGGGTGAATGACGCCACGCTGATCGCTATATCCCCCGAACCTGTTCAGACTAGGGTTAAGAAAAAACACCACCGTTGGCGATAAGACCCTGATCAGACGCCGCGTCGTTGCGCAACGTCTTGTCCGGGTCTGCGCCGTCTCAGATACCGTCTACATACATGTAGACCATCATCAGACGCCGTTTAATAATTGTACATCTGATCCGGATCTGCATTGTTTTCATATGTCTATTGCGTCTACGGACGGACGTTTGAACGGACGCCAGGCTCCGAACCTGTTCAGACTAGGGATAAAAAACACCACCGTCGCCGATAAGACCCTGATCAGACGCCGCATAACCGTTGCGCAGCGTCTTGTCACTCATAATTTTGTGTCTACGAACGGGGCGAATGAACGGACGCCAGGCTCCGAACCTGTTTAGACTAGGGATAAAAAACACCACCGTCGCCGATAAGACCCTGATCAGACGCCGCATAACCGTTGCGCAGCGTCTTGTCCGGGTCTGCGCCGTCTCAGATGCCTTCTACAAACATGCTGACCCTCATCAGACGCCGTTCAATAATAGTACGGCGTCTGATCCGAGTCTGCATTGTTTGCATCTGTCTGTTGTGTCTACGGACGGACGGACATTTGGACGGTCGCTATATCCTCCAAACCTATTCGGTCGCGGAAAATAAAATAAAATGAACCGTCGGCGGTTGGGGCTGAATCAGACGTCGCGGCAATAATTGTGGAGGGTCTGATCCGGGTGCCGTAGCAGTATAAGGTCCAAAAACCTGAAGACCCTGATCAGGTGCCGCTTAATAATTGCATCTGTTTGTCTGTTAACGTGTCGGCGGTGAGACCCTGATCAGACGTCGCATGTTTTTTTTTTTAGAAATTAATATTCATTAAAGGGGCTGAAACTATTGACCAATGAAAGGCCTTCTACCCATCTGTGGGTTTTATTGCCCTTCCGATGAACACCTGGGTACACTTTTGGGTACTGTTACGTAATTTATTGCGGCTGAAAGCTCGGCACGCTCCGGGTGGCATCCGCTGTATAAACATTCCTAGGGTATCATAATCCCCAATTAACTAATTATCTTGAACCATAAATCCCTTGAATCTAACTGATTATACAGCGCTAATTGTCTTTACCTAAATCATGCAAATCATGCGCGACCGACACACAAATATTGCGTCATTCAGTAACTCAACCCAGTAATTTTCCATTCCGGTCAGGCAAGGTCATCGTGATTCAGTAGAAGAAACCCCTGGTGTGTTTGGTTGTAAATTACACAAAAACTTTGTATAGAAACATATTTGTTTTTTTCGCAAATATTGTTGGCAAAAGACCAAACTTAACATTAATAAACATCCGGCGTTTTTATATTTAGGAAAAAGGTAAAAATAACTCGATTGATTTCGAGACACGGGCAAACACGTATTTGTTCAAATGGCGACACACGGGGATATACGTATCTGTACGTTAATCGATAAAGTCGTAAATATACGGGTCTGAGTGGTAGTGGATCGAGTCGGGAATATACGTATCTGAGTGGTAAAGGGTTAAATCAGATTAAATTTTGTTAAGAACCTGCACTGTGTATCCTAACTAAGATCAGGCGGGTATACCCATTAGAACATTGCAGGTGCACCACAACCTCATTATAACACTGCTCATTACACCATGGTTTGGGATATTACACAGTTTCAAGATGGATTCCAAAAATGTATAGATTACAGAAAAATGACCATAAATGGTCATTTCTTTATATAAGCTATACTTTTTTGTTGGATATAACTCCGGTTGTTTAATTTACACAGTTCCTGCTTTGGACCCCATTAACCCATTTGGTACCGGAAAACCCTAAAAGGGTTCCTTGGCAAACAGTGCAGGCCCAGATCAGACGCCGCAGAACACAGCGTCTGATCAGGGCCTGCACTGTTTGCAGAAGGTCCAGACATTTTCCAAATAAATTTTGATGAAAACACAACCTGTCACCTCTAAATTTTGAAATGGACTTCTGCCATATATAAGAAGGAAGATTCCATTTGGTTAAAAAAGGGTTAATATAGTTATAAAGAGGTTGTGGTGTATATTTATTTGACTATAAAGCCTGTTTAATGAAACCAACAGATATCATGAGAAAACCTTGCTATAAGCTAGTGCAAACAGCATCTGATAAGTCTCGGTACTTCACCGTTCTAACAGAAAGCAAAGGCTCTGATCAGACCGTGAAAGCTGGTCAAATATCATTAGAAAAGTTTTCCCATGATTCGACTTGTAAACAATACCAAACTCAATGGCAAAAGAGGCCAATAGTATGTAACATTGGTCTTTTAAACATACTTCATCCAGATCAAAGTGCATTAGGAACCAAGTTGATCTAGATTAAGTTTATCAATCTTGAACCAGATCAAACTCCTGTCACACTGAGAATCAAGTCAGTACAGCTTCAGTTGATCCACATTAACCAATAAAATGCCAATCACAACTATTGCCGTCTGCTTTGCCATCTGCCAGTTACTTAAAAGTAATGTTTTGCGAACAGTGTGGACCAAGATCAGACTGCTCCTGTAGGAGCAGTCAGATCTGGGCCCACACTGATTGCCTGTATGCGAAAATATTTTTAAACAGTTTGCAAAAAAAAAAAAAATAATAAACAAGAGGGCCCAGAGGGCCCTGGTTCGCTCACCTGATCCAAAGCATAACAAGGGGGCCCCGGGGCTAAAATTTGAAAATCTTGGCAGAGGTCCACAAGATGAAGCTTCATATCGAATTTGAAAGACCTGGGCTTTCTGGTTTCAGAGAAGAAGATTTTAAAGGTTTACCCTGCATATAGAAGTCTATGTAAAACAAGATTTTCCCTATATAAGTCTATGTTAAACCAAAGGGCCCCGGAGCGGGGGCATTTTTGGCCCCAGGGCTATTATTTGAACAATCTTGGTAGAGGTCCACTAGCTGAAGCTTCATAACAAATATCAAAGACCAAGTAGCTCATCATATCTAATGAGCTCTTGCAAAGACCTAAGCCTTGTGTTTCAGAGAAGATGATTTTTAAAGATTATCCCTATATAAGTCTATGTAAAACCAAAGGGCCACATGGCGGGGGCATTTTTGGTCTCAGGGCTATAATTTGAACAATCTTTATAGAGGTCCACTAGCTGAAGCTTCATAACAAATATCGAAGACCTAAGCCTTGTGGTTTCAGAGAAGAAGATTTTTCAAGATTTTCCCTATATAAGTCTATGTAAAACCAAAGGGCCCCGGAGCGGGGGCATTTTTGGCCCCAGGGTTATAATTTGAACAATCTTGGTAGAGGTCCACAAGATGAAGCTTCATACCAAATATCAAAGACCTGGGCCTTGCAGTTTCAGAGAAGAAGATTTTTCAAGATTTTCCCTATATAAGCCTATGTAAAACAAAAGGGCTCTGGTGCGGGGGCATTTTTGGCCCCAGCACTATAATTTGAACAATCTTGGTAGGGGTCTACTAGATGAAGCTTCATACCAAATATCAAAGACCAGGGCCTTGCGATTTCAGAGAAGAAGATTTTTCAAGATTTTCCCTATATAAGCCAATGTAAAACCAAAGGGCCCCCGTGCGGGGGCATTTTTAGCTTCAGCACTATAATTTGAACAATCTTGGTAGGGGTCCACTAGATAAAGCTTCATACCAAATATCAAAGACCTGGGCCTTGAGGTTTCAGAGAAGAAGATTTTTATAGATTTTCCCTATATAAGCCCATGTAAAACCAAAGGGCCCCGGTGCGGGGGCATTTTTGGCCCCAGCACTATTATTTGAACAATCTTGGTAGGGGTCCACTAGATGAAGCTTCATACCAAATATCAAAGACCTGGGCCTTGCGGTTTCAGGGAAGAAGATTTTTAAAGATTTTCCCTATATAAGCCCATATAAAACCAAAGGGCCCCCGTGCGGGGGCAATTTTGACCCCAGCACTATAATTTGAACAATCTTGGTAGGGGTCCACTAGATGAAGCTTCATACCAAATATCAAAGACCTGGGCCTTGCGGTTTCAGAGAAGAAGATTTTTTAAGTTTTCGGTGAAAAAAATCTATTTTTGGCTACTTTGACCTATATGTGCAACGGACCAGAACCATTTGAACAACTTTGAAAGGGGACCACCTAAGGATCATTCCTGTGAAGTTTGGTCAAAATACCATCAGTGGTTTAGGAGGAGATGTCGTTTGAAGAAAAGTTTACGGATGCACGCACGCACGCAAGCACGCACGGACGCACGACGGACAAAAAGTGATCCCAAAAGCTCACCTTGTCACTACGTGACAGGTGAGCTAAAAACAGCAGATGACATAAGCAGACGACATTTTCAGATGTATTTTTTCTCGGCTTCTTAAGGGTTAAGTTGCATTTACGCAAGATAATCCTAAAACTGCCAAACATGACAATTACTGATATAATTTTCAAATATTTTGTCTGAATTTTCAGAGAAAATAAGGCTTAATATTATCAGTGCATTTGAATCATCTGCTATGAAATATACTCAGTCAAAAAAGTTCCTATACCTAAAATTGCTTCTGGTACTATAGCTACTACAGATAAAAACTACACAAAGTTTGATATGTTTCGATAAGAAGACACATTTTCCCGTGCAAAAGCACCATTCGTTTTTGTTTTCGTAAACACATCATCGTAGACTATTGCTTTAAACACCCAAGGGGTCACTGCGTCATTTTCGCAGAGAAAATCATTAAAACATGCTATGATTTAACATCAAAAAATTTCCCTGTACCCAACATTTCTAAAATTTGATACATGTGACATTTCTTTAGATACCATTTGCGTCTATTCACAAAAGATTTGGAACTTTAGTTGCATCAGCTACGAGAAACAAGCTATCACATATTGACCTCCAATTCTTAGAAGTTGTTTGCAAATGTTGCTTTCAATGGGAACTCCATAGAAAATCGCAATCGATAGTGCTACATGCTACATGATTTTTCTGTATTTTTTACCATCGTGATTAAAAGTAATCGTGGACACAAAGCGTTTTTTGAAAAAATGGCAAAAAATGATTGACAGGAATAAAAATTACAGCAGTTCGAAAATTGCTATATTTTTTAATTGCAAGGGAGATAATTTGAGAATTTCACAAATTAAAACCTCGCTTATAATGCGAGATCATGAGATATTGTAAAAGTAAAGTGTTATCCGATGTTCAGAGAATATTGTCTTCCATCTTAGACAAAAAAGAACTTTCTGCGCATGCGCAATGTCCATTTTCTACCAAAATCTTTCTAGGCACATATTGGAAGACAACTCTGGAACAGAAAGGTATGGACAAATGCAAGTTTGAGCATTCTCTAGCTAAAAGTCCGATTTAAATGTCTACAGCCAAATTTAGCTCAATAGCTGCAGGATATCTAGTGAGTTTCACCCGAAAGTTGTTATAGTTACTTTTTTGACTAAGTATATAAAGCCTTATTTTCTCTAAAAAATAAAATTTAAAAAAGAAATTGCCATTTGCTCCAATCTATGAAGCTTTAATGGTTATACCCTAAAATACAAGTGTACCAATCACAATTGCCATCTGCTCTGTTTTCTGTCAGAAGTCATTGTTGCAAACAGTATGGATCCAGATCAGACTGCTCCTCTAGGAGCAGTCTGATCTGGGGCCACACTATTTGCCTGTAAGCAAAAATTTGCTTGAAAAATTTGCAAGAAGATGGTAAACCCTTAAGGTGCCAATCACAACAATTGTTGTCTGCTTTGTTGTCTGTTGGTTACTTTAAAAATCATTGTTGCAGTGTGGACCCAGATCAGACTGCTCCTCTCAAAGCTGTTTGCCTGTCAGCAGAAACATATTTGGAAAGTTTGCCCAAGAGGACACAACAGAAGACATAAACAGAAGGTATTTTCAGATGTAGTTTTTCCTAGAATCCTATCAAAGGGTAAATGTGAATCAAATTGAGCTTGATCAAAGGGGTTCTTGTGTGAACATGGCCTTATTGTCTATGTGATGTGATACTATAAATGACAAAGTAAAACGAATTAAACAAAATATACTGAATACAATAGCACCATTCTACATAATGAGATTTACTAACAAAATTTTATGTTCTGTATGAAGTTTACTGGTTTAATACAGAAAAACTGGATAAAGGGAACTAAATATATATGTACCATCTTGTATGCACTGTTAGGGAACAAGCTCTATGGTAGTTATTATTTGTGCTTATGTCACAAGAGTTCCGCCCCCACCCATAGGAGCTTGAAGAAATATATGGGCTGCATGGTGCTTCCACGCAGAGCTGACTCCGGCCCGCACACTAGTACTGGTAAACCGCTTGGGGGATCTAAGCCTGTCCAGGAACTGCGGTGCGAGGCTGACCGTCCATGCTAATAAACCCTATTGGTTTCATTGGGCGACAGGGCTTGAGATGTCATTTCATCTCAATGTCGGGTAAAAGTCCCACAAAATTGGAAGCAATGTCTCCAAAATGACCTTTACAGTGTTGACAGGGACGTTAAACCTCAAATCAAACAAACAAAAACAAATGTCACAAGAGTAGGAAGCGGTTATACGTGTCACTAGTATTTGAAAACATAATTTCTATAATCTAGTAAAACTGAGAAACCATTTAACAAGGCATAAAGTCCTTTTACTACCAATGTTTTCATTATCCTTCTGCTCCCATGCTTACTTGAAACAGTTGGGGAAAAGATTTTGAAAACTAAAAATTGTTTAAGGGACATGGATGCCACAGCCTGAACAACTTAAACGCAAATTGCCAATGCTTTCTCGGAAATGGCTAATGCTATCTTGGACGCGAATGGAAGGGCAGACAGGGGGAACACTATATGGTCATTCCACCATTCTTCCTTAGTTAACGTATCGTTAAAACTTGCTGATCATTTAATATGGCAAATATGCTAATATTTTTGCTCAAAAAATGTGAGCAGCTTTTGCAAATGCAAAAGCTGCTCTAATTTTTTCAGCAAAAATAACACTATATTACATGCTAGAACAGTTAACAATTTGACCACTAATGAGCTCATTAAACTAACGATGCTTTGGACAACTTGCCCAAGATCTGTAGCGAAATCTTGAAATGTGGAGAAGTTGACAAAATATGAAAAAAAAAAATGTCAGTTAAACTGGCATGAAAATGAAGTATTTTTATGGGAAACATAAACAGTTCTTTACAACAACATATACAAAAAGCTGGGCTTTTATTAGCCACTATAAATAAATATTTAAATCTATCAAAATGAATTGAACCATACAAAAATTTACATATAATACAAAATATAATACATGTTATACATTATAGTTCCAGACAAGGCAGAATAATGAGAATAATTAACTCTTATCATGCTGTTCACGACAACCCCTATCTTTGGAAACAGTGTAGATCCAGATCAGTGACGAAGCCATCTGATCAGGATCTACACTGTTTGACATCAAGTTTATGGCTTTGTAAGAATAAATTACATCAAGTAATCTGATTGCATCACGTGAACTAGTCCGTAAAATGAGTACCCCCCTATACCCCATTTTATATAGACAAAACTGGGGTTTACGGGGGTAAACATTATATTCCTTATTTCTGCTCCAAGACATAGGTTGTGGGTACTCGTTAGAACCGCCTCATTGAGCACCCACAACCTTTGTTTGCAGTATAAATAAGAAAAATAACTGGGATTTTCATAAGAAAAGTAGCCATTTTGGAGATTAAAAAAAATGCACTATGTCGCACGGGTGTGTTATCATAATGGGATTTTCATAAGAAAAGTAGCCATTTTGGAGATTAAAAAAAATGCACTATGTCGCACGGGTGTGTTATCATAATGGGTTAAAGTCAGAAATGGGTGTGGCTAATCTGAATATTCAGCAAGGGAAGGGTTAAGGGATATTTTTTTCTTTATTTCTTGTTAATTGTTAAGACTGCCTTGACAAGGGGAAGGGTCGTAACTAATGTTAAGAGAACTTGTGGCCCAACCCATTGCTTGTCTTGCAATAAAATATTATTAACCCTTCTCTTGCTGAATATTCAGTTTAGCCACACCAATTTCTGACTTTGAACCAATCAGATTACTTGATGTAATTTATTCCTACAAATTCATAAACTGAATGCCAAATAGTGTAGATCCTGATCAGATGGCTTCTTCAGAAGCCATCTGATCTGGATCTACACTGTTTGCAAAGATAGGGGTTGTCGTGAACAGCATGATAAGGGTTAAGAGAACTTCTGGCCCAACCCCAATTGCTTGTTTTGCAATAAAATTTTATTAAACTAATTCTAACAAGATCTACAAAGTATGTTTTATGGAGCATTAAGAAAAAAACAACAACAAAAAACATGTTTCTAGCCCATGATGCATCTCTTGACTATTGTATTGTTGTATATTGTATAGAGGACCCTCGTCATAACAACAGAATTTGTTCCCTCACATTTTATCTTTAAACAGAATTTATCACGATAAAGAAGCAAAATAAGTAACATGACAGGGAATAAAGGTCTGTTTCCCCTTAAATAATACAAGGAGCGTGATAGCTCAGTGGTTAGTGCACTTGATTATGATGCTAGAGGCCCCCAGTTCGATCCCTGGAGGCTGTGATTATTTCGGTGTTTGCAGGGATGAATGCCAAAAAGTGCACCGTTCTTCGGATCGGGATGTTAAATGGAGGCCACCTGTGTAGGAAGAGTCATCTCCTGTGCAGGTTAAAGGCCCCTACCGTCATTACATGATTACTGTGTAGGCTTTCAACCCTGCAACCTGGAGTGTATGTAATGTAAACCTGCGAGTAATGGTCAAATGTGACCGATCGCAGTATAAGTAGAAAGAAAGAAAGAAAGAAAGAAAGAAAGAAAGAAAATATTCCAAGAAACAAATGTTGTGGACATTTTTATAGAATCACTTCACCAAGGCAATTCTAACAAATATCCATAACATTTGTTTCTTGGGGTATTAGATTGCAAGAATCTTTCATAAATATGGATTCGATCGAGGCGTTTCCAACCAAAGGGATGCCCGTGCTGCTCGGAACTGAGACTAAACGTTCATTTTGTTGAATTTGTACTTCACTTACAATGTGTTTTGTCATTCTAACGAATGTCTTAATAAAGAGAGTCGCCTGTACTGTGTGTATTGCAGAGTGTGGTTTAAATTAAGGGGAATGGGAACACCTTCAGGGGAGGCAACTCCTGCAAAAGTATTTTTGTCTTCCATGTCAATAGGGGTCAACTCTTAAAGGAAAGAATTTGCTCCTGAGGACCCCTTTTTCTCTGGGACAGAGCTTATACAGAAGCAAACAGGAAGATCCAAAAGTTGTCTCTCCCTTTGAAAAATGGCAGAAAAATCTGCCAGGTCTTCCCATTCCCCTTAAGAAAACTTATCCCAAAATTATTCTCATTATTCTCCAGTATCTGGGATGCTATTTACATGGGGATACTGACAAATTTATTTAACAAGGTACAACTCAAGTAATGAGCCATGAAAAGTGAGAACGTCTTCCGATCATCCACAGCCCAGTCAACACTATTTAGGCCATATCAAGCTAGTCAGTATAGCTAAAATAACTTTTCCTGGGCAGGCTTATATATAAGCAGTTACTCAGTATAGCACAAATTCTTTAGCCACAAATTAACAACTGCCCTTCTTGAATCAGTGTAAGAAACTTTTTTTGTGTTTGGCATTTAATGGCCAAATCAACACTAATTGTCATATTGAGTTGGTCATATTACCTACCCACAATTTTCCTGAGCAGGCTTACACATAAACTTTTAACTAGTACAGTGCATGTTCTTTTGCCAGAAACTGACAAAAGCCCCGCTTAAGTAAGCGGAACGGAGAGAATGACCACAGAAAAGATTGCATGATCAAACACAACGAAAGAAACTTGACGGCCCGGCAGGTATCAAACCCACAACCTCCTGATCATGGTCAGATGTACATCCGACTGAGCTACCAAGGCCAGCTAACCCTACAGTACTAAGTGAAGACTGACCAAACTGGGAGGCTGCATAGGATGATCAGAATCTTTTCTGGGCAAAAAGCATATTTTCACATGACACAGTTCATTTAATCCATATAGACCTGGTGTCCCCCAAAATGGACATTGGCAAACAGTCAGGGTCTTCACTGTTTCCTGAAAACACAAGAATTTTGGTAAATATTGCAATAAATGAACTTAACCAGATTGAAACATTAAACTAACCCATTTTGCACCGTAAATCCCCAAAAAGGTAATTAGCAAACTATGTAGGCCAAGATCTACTCTATTTGCAAAAAGTTCAGCCATTTTCCAAACAGATTTTGAAGAAAACACAACCTAAATGCTCTATACATAATGTGGAAGATTACATATGGGGATAAAATCAGTTAAATATGGAGGATACTACACCACAACCTCGTTATAACACAGTTCATTATAACACGGTTTTGGATATAACACGATTTCAAGATGGATCCCAAAAATGTATAGATTAAATGGTCATTTTTCTATATAATCTATACATTTTTGTTTGGATATAACATGGTTGTTTAAGTAACACGGTGTCTGCTTTGGACCCCAACAATAGTGTTATAAAGAGGTTGTGGTGTATGTATCATATATGACTGATGAACAAGAATTACACTACAACCTCATTATATAAAAACACTGTTCATTAGAACATAGTTTTGGATTTAACATGACTTAAAAACAGATCCAAAAAATGTACAGATTATATAGAAAAATGACCATAAATCTATATAAAAATGGTCATTTTTCTGTATAACTTATGTATCTTTTTAATCAATATATTTTGTAATCCTTATAATCCACACATTTATTGTTTGGATATAACGTGGCTGTGTAACTAACACAGTTTCTGCTTTGGATCCCAACAAAAGTGTTACAAAGAGTTTGTGGTGTTGTACGTTTTAATTGTCGATTTGACATCGGGGCTTGAAGAAATAGATGGGCTGCATGATGCGTCCACACAGAGCTGAAACCGACCCGCACACGAGTACTGGTAAACCGCTTAGAGGATCTAAGTCTGCCCAGGCAAAGCAGTGCAAGTTGGATCGTCCATGCTTATAAACCCTATTGGTTTCATTTGGCGGCAGGGCTTGAGATGTCATTTCATCTCAATGTCGGGTAAAAGTCCCACAAAATTGGAAGCAGCGTCTCCAAAATGAGCTTTACAGTGTTGAAGGGGACGTTAAACCTCAAATCAAACAAAAATTGTAGATTTGACAACAACAACATGAAATGGGTTAATCTTAAATTTTGTAGAAAAAATGATCTTAAATTTTGTAGAAAAAATGATCACATCTGACAACCATCCAAAGACCCTAAATGAGCCCTTGCCAAGCAAAATTGTGCAGGAGAGGGCATTTCTATTATTTTTCAGAGAAAATATGGCAAGACAGATTGCAAATCATCTACCCGGAGTGCCAAGCCTTACTTGCTCTGAAAGATAATAATTTGAACATGGCATGTAGAGATGTGACTGCCACTTTGAAGATTAACAGAAAAGACATACCGGTACACTACAACTCTTTATAACACTATTAATGGGGTCAAAAGCAGAAACTGTTTTAGTGAAACAACCGTGTTATATCCAAACAAAAATGTATAGATTATATAGAACAAGAGGGCCATGATGGCCCTGGATCGCTCACCTGATCAATAGAGTAACAAGTGGGCCCCGGGGAGGGTCATTATTGACCCCAGGGCTATAATGTGCATAATGTTGAGGAAGGTCTAAAAAGGTGAAGCTTCATACCAAATATCACCAAACGCTATAATTTGAATCATCATGGCAAAGGTTCACTAGATGGAGCTAGACCTCAAATATCAAAGACCTGGGTCTTGCGGTTTCAGAGAAGAAGATCTTTTTAAAGATATTCCCTACATAAGACTCTGTAAATCCAAATGGCCCCAGAGCGGGGGCATTTTTGGCCTCTAGGCTATAATTTAAATAATCTTGATAGAGGTCCACTAGATGAAGCTTCATACCAAATATCAAAGACCTGGGCCATGCTGTTTCAGAGAAATAGATTTTCAAAGATTATCTCTATATAAGTCTATGTAAAACCAAAGGGTCCAAGGGCGGGGGATTTGCAGCCCGGGGGCTATAATGTGAACAATCTTGGTAGAGGTCCACTAGATGAAGCTCCATACCAAATATAAAAGACATGGGCCTTGCAGTTTCGGAGAAGAAGATTTTTAAAAATTTCCCTATATAAGTCTATGTAAAACCAAAGGGTCTCGGGCAGGGGCATTTTTGACCCCAGGTCTATAATTTAAACAATCTTGATAGAGGTCAACTAGATGAAATTTAACACCAAATATCAAAGACCTAGGCCTTGTGGTTTCACAGAAGAAGATTTTTAAAGATTATCCCTGTATAAGTCTAAGAAAAACCAAAGGGCCCCGAGACGGGGGCATTTTTGGCCCCGGGGCTATAATTTGAACAATCTTGGTAGAGGTTTACAAGATGAAGCTTCATACCAAATAGCAAAGACCTGGGCCTTGCGGTTTCAGAGAAGAAGATTTTTAAAGATTTTCCCTATATAAGCCCATGTAAAACCAAAGGGCCCCGGGGCGGGGGAATTTTTGGCCCCAGCACTATAATTTGAACAATCTTGGTAGGGGTCCACAAGACGAAGCTTCATACCAAATATCAAAGACCTGGGCCTTGCAGTTTCAGAGAAGAAGATATTTAAAGATTTTCCCTATATAAGCCCATGTAAAACCAAAGGGCCCGGGGTGGGGGCATTTTTGGCCCCAGCACTACAATTTGAACAATCTTGGTAGGGGTCTACTAGATGAAGCTTCATACTTAATATCAAAGTCCTGGGCCTTGCGGTTTCAGAGAAGAAGATTTTTAAAGATTTTCCCTATATAAGCCCATGTAAAAACAAAGGGCCCCGGGGCTGGGGCATTTTTGGCCTCAGCACTGTAATTTGAACAATCTTGGTAGTGGTCCACTAGATGAAGCTTCATACCAAATATCAAAGACCTGGGCCTTGTGGTTTCGGAGAAGAAGATTTTTAAAGATTTTCCCTATATAAGCCCATGTAAAAACAAAGGGCCCCGGGGCTGGGGCATTTTTGGCCTCAGCACTGTAATTTGAACAATCTTGGTAGTGGTCCACTAGATGAAGCTTCATACCAAATATCAAAGACCTGGGCCTTGTGGTTTCGGAGAAGAAGATTTTTTAAGTTTTCAGTGAAAAAATCTATTTTTCTTTCCTGTGACCTATATGTGCAACAGACCGGAACCATTTGAACAACTTTGAAAGGGGACCACCTAAGGATCATTCCTGTGAAGTTTGATCAAAATCCGATCAGTGGTTTAGGAGGAGATGTTGTTTGAAAAAATTGTTTACGCACGGATGACAGACAAAAAGTGATCCTAATATTAATCACAAGAGGGCCATGATGGCCCTGGATCGCTCACCTGATCCATAGTGTAACAAGTGGGCCCCAAAGAGGGCCATTATTGGCCCCAGGGCTTTAATGTGCATAATATTGAGGGAGGTCTTAAAGGTGAAGCTTCATACCAAACATCAACAAAGGCTATAATTTGAACAATCTTGGCAAAGGTCCACTAGATGAAGCTACACATCAAATATCAAAGACCTGGGCCTAGCGGTTTCAGAGAAGAAGATTTTTAAAGATTTTCCCTATATAAGCCTAGGTAAAACCAAAGGGCCCCGGGACGGGGGCATTTTTGGCCCCAGCACTATAATTTGAACAATCTTGGTAGGGGTCCACTAGATGAAGCTTCATACCAAATATCAAAGTCCTGGGCCTTGTGGTTTCAGAGAAGAAGATTTTTAAAGATTTTCCCTATATAAGCCTATGTAAAACCAAAAGGCCCCGGGGCGGGGGCATTTTTGGCCCAAGCACTATAATTTGAACAATCTTGGTAGGGGTCCACTAGATGAAGCTTCATACCAAATATCAAAGACCTGGGCCTTGTGTTTTCAGAGAAGAAGATTTTTAAAGATTTTCCCTATATAAGCCAATGTAAAACCAAAGGGCCCCGTGGCGGGGGCATTTTTTGTCCCAGCACTTTAATTTGAACAATCTTGGTAGGAGTCCACTAGATGAAGCTTCATACCAAATATCAAAGTCCTGGGCCTTTTGTTTTCAGAGAAGAAGATTTTTAAAGATTTTCCCTATATAAGCCAATGTAAAACCAAAGGGCCCCGGGGCGGGGGCATTTTTGGCCCCAGCACTATAATTTGAACAATCTTGGTAGGGGTCCACTAGATGAAGCTTCATTGCAAATATCAAAGATCTGGGCCTTGTGGTTTCAGAGAAGAAGATTTTTAAAGATTTTCCCTATATAAGCCAATGTAAAACCAAAGGGTCCTGGGGCGGGGGCATTTTTTGTCCCAGCACTAAAATTTGAACAATCTTGGTAGGGGTCCACTAGATGAAGCTTCATACCAAATATCAAAGTCCTGGGCCTTGTGGTTTCAGAAAAGAAAATTTTTAAAGATTTTCCCTACATAAGCCTATGTAAAACCAAAGGGCCCCGGAGCAGGGGCATTTTTGGCCCCAGCACTATGATTTGAACAATCTTTGTAGGGGTCCACTAGATGAAGCTTCATACCTAATATCAAAGACCTGGGCCTTGTGGTTTAAGAGAAGAAGATTTTTAAAGATTTTTCCCTATATAAGCCTATGTAAAACCAAAGGGCCCCGTGGCGGGGGCATTTTTTGTCCCAGCACTATAATTTGAACAATCTTGGTAGGGGTCCACTAGATGAAGCTTCATACCAAATATCAAAGTCCTGGGCCTTATGGTTTCAGAGAAGATGATTTTTAAATATTTTCCCTATATAAGCCTATGTAAAACCAAAGGGCTCTGGGGCGGGGGCATTTTTGGCCCCAGCACTATAATTTGAACAATCTTGGTAGGGGTCCACTAGATGAAGCTTCATACCAAATATCAAAGACCTGGGCCTTGTGGTTTCAGAGAAGAAGATTTTTAAAGATTTTCCCTATATAAGCCAATGTAAAACCAAAGGGCCCCGTGGCGGGGGCATTTTTTGTCCCAGCACTAAAATTTGAACAATCTTGGTAGGGGTCCACTAGATGAAGCTTCATACCAAATATCAAAGTACTGGGCCTTGTGCTTTCAGAGAAGAAGATTTTTAAAGATTTTCCCTATATAAGCGTATGTAAAACCAAAGGGCCCCGGGGCGGGGGCATTTTTGGCCCCAGCACTATAATTTGAACAATCTTGGTAGGGGTCCACTAGATGAAGCCTCATACCAAATATCAAAGACCTGGGCCTTGTTGTTTCAGAGAAGAAGATTTTTAAAGATTTTCCCTATATAAGCCTATGTAAAACCAAAGGGCCCTGTGGTGGGGGCATTTTTTGTCCCAGCACTAAAATTTGAACAATCTTGGTAGGGGTCCACTAGATGAAGCTTCATACCAAATATCAAAGTCCTGGGCCTTGTGGTTTCAGAGAGGAAATTTTTTAAAGATTTTCCCTATATAAGCCTATGTAAAACCAAAGGGCCACGGGGCGGGGGCATTTTTGGCCCCAGCACTATGATTTGAACAATCTTTGTAGGGGTCCACTAGATGAAACTTCATACCAAATATCAAAGACCTGGGCCTTGTGGTTTCAGAGAAGAAGATTTTTTAAAGATTTTTCCCTATATAAGCCTATGTAAAACCAAAGGGCCCCGTGACGGGGGCATATTTTGTCCTAGCACTATAATTTGAACAATCTTGGTAGGGGTCCACTAGATGAAGCTTCATACCAAATATCAAAGACCTGGGCCTTATGGTTTCAGAGAAGAAGATTTTTAAAGATTTTCCCTATATAAGCCTATGTAAAACCAAAGGGCTCCGGGGCGGGGGCATTTTTGGCCCCAGCACTATAATTTGAACAATCTTGGTAGGGGTCCACTAGATGAAGCTTGATACCAAATATCAAAGACCTGGGCCTTGTGGTTTCAGAGAAGAAGATTTTTAAAGATTTTCCCTATATAAGCCTATGTAAAACCAAAGGGCCCCAGGGCGGGGGCATTTTTGGCCCCAGCACTATAATTTGAACAATCTTGGTAGGGGTCCACTAGATGAAGCTTCATACCAAATATCAAAGACCTGGGCCTTGTGGTTTCAGAGAAGAATATTTTTTAAGTTTTTGGTGAAAAAAATCTATTTTTGGCTCCTGTGGCCTAGATGTGCAACGGACCGGAACCATTTGAACAACTTTGAAAGGGGACCAGCTAAGGATCATTCCTGTGAA
Organism: Lucinisca nassula; assembly: GCA_963580285.1. Lineage (NCBI taxonomy): Eukaryota > Metazoa > Mollusca > Bivalvia > Lucinida > Lucinidae > Lucinisca > Lucinisca nassula. The sequence goes on along the minus strand of OY757016.1, from coordinate 123,677,371 downwards.
GTTTGGTCAAAATCCGATCAGTGGTTTAGGAGGAGATGTCATTTAAAGAAATTGTTTACGCACGTACGCACGCACGCACGCACGGCGGACAAAAAGTGATCCCAAAAGCTCACCTCGTCACTACGTGACGGTGAGCTAAAAATGACCATATATGGTCATTTTTCTATATAATCTATACATTTTTGGGATCCATCTTGAAACCGTGTTAAATCGTAAACCGTGTTATAATGACCCGTGTTATAATCAGGTTGTGGTGTATAGACAGTTGTTTAGTAAACTTATATAAAAACTAGTTAGCTAAGACAGTAAGAAACTGTTCCACTTAGCAGATATCAGAAATGTGGACTAAAGTTCAGTTGCCTTAAGAAAAAGCTGACAACCATGCAAAAAATATTTTAATGATAACCTTTGAATAATGTATGATAATTTTGTTCTATACTAAAGTCAGAAGAGATCATTGGAATATGAGGGGCATTCATTTAACCCATTTGGTACCAGAAACCCAAAACGGGTACCATGGCAAACATTGCAGGCCCAGATCAGAAGCTGCAGAATGTAGCGTCTGATCAGGGCCTACACTATTTGCAAAATATTCAGCCATTTTCCAAATAAATTTTGAAGAAAACACAACCCGACACCCCTAAATTTTGAAGTTGACTCCTGCTATATATAAGGAGGAAGATTCCATTTGGTACAAAAAGGGTTAATGTTGTCATTCGGGTTCTACAGGGTGCGTTATCAATCCCATTCACATTTGGGCCCCGTCAAGTGATTTTGGTACTTATCGCCTATGCGAGCAGCGAAGGTTCAGGCGAGCCTGCGTATCCGCGCAGTCTAGCCAGAACCTTCGCTACTCGCTCATACAAGCAGTGAATCAAGAGGAACCTTCAGACAGAAAGCCATATCCCTGGCCCCTCTGAATGGCTGGGCATGCACAGTTAAAATTTGTCATGACAGAATGCTCGAAGACACCAATTTTTACTTGGCGGGGCTCATTTCGTTTACTTTAACCCTTTGAAGTATTATCCCTTGACGGAAACAAACTTTTCAAGTCACAAAGTCCATTCTGTAAAGGTAGAGAAGTAGGCCTTTTTAGGTATCCACCTTATTTGCATTATCTGCTGGTTCCTAGTTTGAAGGTTATCAGTGTTGGAAAAACAGGTAAACAGACCCCCCTGACCTGGTTACCTGTTTTTTTCCAATATTGACAATGTACCAGCTAGGAGCAAGCAAATAATGCAAATATGGTGAATACCCTGAAGACACTGGTAAATTGCGCTACCAAGTTGCGCTTTTAATTCTTTTGGCAATGACCGGTCTTGCTTGGTCTTTTTGCAGCTACTGCTTGCTATTGATGCATCTCTGCAGCTCAAAATAATAGACCCAGGTTTCATCACCTGTAAACTGCTCCAAAATTCTACGTTTGTCAAAGTGTTTTATCCTTTTCAAAAGATTTTTTTGCCATTTTATACAGCCTGATCATCTGTGCATTTACACTGTCTGATCAGTCTTTAATGGGCCCTGTATCAACAGCCTTTATCCCAAAGCTTAAAGCAGATGGGCAAAGCTCTTTTCAGACCAAGTGAATATACACACTCATTGTGTACATATCTAAATAGACAATTTTGCATTTTGCTTGTCACACCTTAAATGGAATAATATCAATACCAACTAATACAGAAGGTGTGCTAAAGGGCAATATTTGCCTGTGATTCTGGGATATTTTCCAGATTACTAATAAAAAGCCACACTGCATGTGAGAAAAACCATGACGGGAGAAGGGACATTCTAACAGAACAAGAAATACAAAAACAAGAGCACCGCATGCGGGTACCAACGCTCGGCTGCAAAAATTCTAAGTCGAAAAAGGGGGCAGAACTGCCAAAAATATTTTGAGGGTTACCTAACCTATTGGTATGAGTTCCCCTTTTCATAATGAACAACTAGTCCGAGTTTCAAGTAAATATGTTCAGTAATGACAGAGATATTACAAAATGTCCAAGTTTTTGAACGACGACGCAGATGATGATGACGACGCCAGAGCTATGACAATACCTCCAGCCAAGCTAATAAAACCGGCCTTACATCAAAGATGGAAGCAATTCAAGTAAGTACTTTAAATCATTTTAACCATTCAAGGACTAATGGAAATTCTAGACCAGATGGCAATCTGACATTTTTTTTCTTATTTTGCAGAGAAAAAAGGCTTGACATTTCATGTGAACTGTCTGCACAGCAGACAATTCACATGAAATGTCAAGGCTTATTTTCACTGAAAAAATATGTTTTGAAAATTCTGTCTGCTAGTCATGATAAGCATTTAAAAAGGTTACCATAATTTTGCATGTTCCTTATTTGACAATTATGCTACTGCATACTTTTTTGCGAAAATAAAGTTTCTCACAAACAACAAGTTTTGAAAAAGAAAACATAATTATCACTTAAGGGGAATGGGAACACCTGGCATATTTTCTGCCATTTTTCAAAGGGAGACAACTTTCGGGACTTCCTGTTCACTTTTCTATAAGCCTTGTCCCACTGGAAAAGGAAAGAATTTGGTCCTCAGGAGCAAATTCTTTTCTTTAAGAGTTGACCCCTATTGACATGGAAGACAAAAAAACTTTTGGAGGAGTTGCCTCCCCTGAAGGTGTTCCCATTCCCCTTAATGATACATTTACTCCTCATAATTGGGACCTAATTGTTTAAAGCTGTTTGTGCACACTGTATTTAAACTTCCTTTAAGTACAAAAGAAACCAAACTTTTTGCTGAAAAATAATGTGAGTAGCTTTTGCGGTGCAAAAGCTACTCACATTTTTTTCAGCAAAACACCACTGTATTAGGTATTATACATACTATATTAGTTAACATTTTGACCACTGACAAGTTTGTAAAGCTAACAATTCTTTAAACAACTAGGACACTTAATAAAGCTTAGCTCAATTAGCAAGCATAATGGGAGGTAATTTTCGGTGTAAGCAAGAAAGGGAGGTAGATGTAGTTATATATTAATGCTTTCAACCCTCAATCCTGTAGACAATACAGCTACCTATGCAAACTGTAGATCCAGACGAGGGCTCATTATGAGCTGTATAATCAGGATCTACACCATTTCTGCATTCAGCATCTGATCTGGGTCTACACTCTTCACCAATTCCCAGTACACAAGCCAAGTCCAGATTTCACAGATAACCAAGCCTTTTTACAGAGTGCTCTTGACGTCAAAGGTAGAATTGGGATGCTATAAATAACTGTTAATTGGATTTTGCACACCGTCAGCATAGTCATATTGACAATAACAGACAGGAAGCTTCTGTAGTTATTAACTTTGGCTCGACTGATAAACAATCAACCCAAAAATGAAAGTGTCTTCTTCAGAACCTCAGGGTGACAGGGTTAAGTGCAGGCAAATAACTATCACAACATACAATTTGAGCTGTCAGACAATCTGCCATCAAGTTAACAATGCTACATTGTATAGGAGAACAACTCTACATGTATGTATAAGTAATTTATGCTTTCATTCAAATGCTATATTCCTGGTATGTCAAATCTGTTACCATGTTGTGCAATGAATTTTGTAGTAAATATGTTTAACCCAAGTGGAGGCTAATTATCAATATAGCATAATAATACCTACAGAATGAAAGAACTGACTAGACTCAGATCACCCTGTGGCTCGTCTTCTATCTCTTTTCTGGATAGAAGGCTTAAGGATAATTAAGGCATTTTTTATTTCTGAATAAAAGCTTGTTGTTGGTTCTTGTAAGTATCACCACATAGAGGCAAACCTAACAAGTACAGTGAAATTCCGCTATTACGACCGCCTAAAATTAAGACTAATTCTGATTGAAAAAAGCTTATTTTTAAGGTTGCACTTTATCTTTCTTTGTTCTTTCTGCCCACAGTGTCCTCCGGTCAGGGACCACCTTTGGGACTGTTCAAAAGTGGTCTTAAAGACCACTTTTGAACAGTCCCAAAGGTGGTCTTAAAATAGGAATTTTACTGTACCTACAACATAATACTTCTAACAAGAAATAAGGAAAATTATCCCTTTATAACTGTCCTCACTACTCCTCCTTATCTGGGGCCAGTTGTTCAAAACTAACGACGTCGTTAGTTTACGTATCGTTAAAACTTTGATCATTAAATATGGCAAATATGCTGAAATTTTTGCTGAAAAAATGTGAGCAGCTTTTGCGAATGCAAAAGCTGCTCACATTTTGTCAGCAAAAATACCAAAATTTTCAAGATTTCAAATTTTCAATAGATTGCTAGAACAGTTAACAATTCGACCACTAACGAGCCCGTTAAGCTAACGATGATTTGAACAACTGAGCCCTGGACTCTTGACTGACGCAAGAAACAAAGTTTCAGATTTGACTGTGTGGATGTGCAGAGTGATCTAAGTATTTCCTGTGGACAGCTTATTTTGTAGGTACTACTGTGCTCTGTCTCATTGTGCAAGTATATATTATCTGGGACTAATTGCACTCCAACATTCTTTCATGATTCTCTGAAGGTTGTCAAGGTTGTCATACAACAAGACTTCTATCTATCTATCTATCTTCTTATACTGAGTCGGTCATATCTGGCCATTACCTTCTATGACTCAAACACCCATGGTTTGTTTACCATGTGGTTGATCTAAATTTTTTCTTGTGTCCCTATTGTGTTTTTCCCATAACTCCTAATAAGAAATAAGTGGGGTAATACACAACGATATTTCATTATGAAAAGGTATGTTGTGTGTACTCATTAGAATTATTTTGTTTGATTTGATGTTTAACATCCCCATAAACACTATTTAGGTCATTTTGGAGACCTTGCTTCCAATTTTGTGGGACTCTTAGCCGACACTGAGATGAATTTACATCTCAACCCCCGCCACCCAATTAATCCAATAGCTTTTATATGCATGGACAGGCCGACTCGCACCAGTTTGCCTGGGCAGGCTTAGACCTTCAAAGCAGTTTACCAGTACCCGTGTGCAGTCCGTTTCAGTTCTGTGTGGAAGCATCATGCAGCCAAATCTATTTTTCCAAGCCCAAATGGGTGGGCGCTCTTGCAAACAGGGTAGATCCAGATCAGATGGCTTCTGAAGACAACCTATACCTATGCAAACAGGGTAGATCCAGATCAGATGGCTTCTAAAGACAACCCTACCTTTGCGAACAGCGTAGATCCAGATCAGATGACCATCTCATCAGGATCTACACTATCTGTCATTCAGTTTGTGAACTTGTAGAATTAAATTACATCAAGTGGTCTGATTGGTTGAAATTCTGACCTGGGTTGGCCAAATCAATTTATTCAGCAGGACAAGAATCAAGACTGAACTGATTCACACCACACAAAGGCAATAGGTTTCAAGGAGACCTGACAGAATGTAAACCAGCACAAAGAGCAGAGAGAGAGAGAGAGAGAGAGAGGGAGAGAGAGAAGTGAGAGAGAGAGAGAGAGAGAGAGAGAGAGAGAGAGAGAGAGAGAGAGAGAGAGAGAGAGAGAGAGAGAGAGAAGCGGGAGTCTTGTCATTTCACACTGTTTTACAGGATTTCATACTCCGCGTTATTGGTGTATCAAGATTGCACACATTAATATAAACTTGTCCAGCAGTTTGCGAGCTCTGAGGATCTGACATCACTTCCTCTGGTGGTGGGGTGGGTGGCGGTCGCCGTCTGGTCTCTTTTAACACAGTCTTTTGAATGGCAAGAGGATTTCTACACACAACAATATCTAGAGTATTTCCAGCCTCGGAGACAAGAGGAATAGCGGAAGAACAGTCACAGTCTCGGGTCTTTCTTTTATTAATCTGTAACAAATTGACAAAAATACTGTACAAGAATGAGCTAACTCATGAAGATTTTGATTTTGGTTTAACAACACTTGAAGGTTATTTCTTTCTTCAGCTTTTCATTAACTCTTATCCCCCTGAACACGAAGACCCCTACCTTTGCAAACAGTGTAGAGCCAAATCAGATGGCTTCTTCAGAAGCCATCTGATTTGGATCTGTACTGTTTGTCATGTTGTTTGTCAATGGAAGAAATATGCTGTATCAAGAACTTTGATTGGTTCATAGTCAGCAATGGGTGTGGCTTAATTAATTTATTCAGCATGATAAGGGTTAATAGGTGGTAGGAGGCTGAATTGCCTTCTACTTCTTCACCAGAGACTGGATATTCAAAGCATCATACCTGTTAGTAGTCAAAATGTTAACTTTTATGGCAAGTACATTAGCTGAAAATACTCCAGTATTTTTTGCTGAAAAAAAAATTCTTTCACATTGTTTTTTTTCAGCAAAACTATTAATGTATATGATGTACTAGATGACAACTGGGCCCTGGATCTTCTTGAATGTTTCAAAGGGGGGGGGGGGATACACCTACAGGGGAGGCAACATTTCAAAAATATTTTACCTTTCTTATCAAAATGAGTTTCCTCTTAAATGAAAGAATATGTTGCTCAGGAGAAAAGTCTTTCATTAAAAGTAGGCTCCTTTTTCTGGGGGAAGCAATTTACCATAACAAAAAAATAAGAAGTCCCTTGTGAAAATGGTGGGAAATATGGTAGTTGCATCCATTCCCATTAATAAGGCTGCCTTTTACTTCAGATATGAACCACATACTTCTAAACTTAATAAACAAGCTGATATTGAGCCGATCTTTAATCAGAGGTGGATAAAAAAAAGTATCTGGTGAAAAAACACCTGGGCCCAGTTGTTCAAAACTAAAGATGTTGTTAGTTAACATACCCTTAAAACTTGGATCATTAAATATAACAAATGTACTAACATTTTTGCTGAAAAAATGTGAGTAGCATTTGCAAAAGCAACAAACATTTTTTCAGCAAAAGCACTACCTTATTTAATATCAAACGCACTTAAATACTTAACAATTTGATCACTAACAAGGTTTTCTAGGCAATGATGCTTTGAACAACTTGGCTCAGATCTTCCTTTGCAGAACTTGATGACTCCTTAGTGACCCAACAGAGGCTTGGACCAAAAGTGGCGAGAGATTTAATATATGAAAGCCAGCACTCTAAACTGGGGGTGGGGGTGGAGTGGGCAGCAATTCTAACAAGTATCCAAACCTCAGGCTTCTGTAGAGGATTAACCTTTACCACTCTCTAGGCTAATTCAGTGGACAACAATTGTTGATATTTTTCTCAGAAAACAAGATTTGACATTTCAGGCAAATTGTCTCCTAAACAGGACTTAACATCTCATGTAAATTGTCTCCTATAATTTGCCTGAAATGTCAAATCCTGTTTTCTGGGAAAAATAAGAAAAATTTTCAGATTGTCATCTGCTGAACAAAAATACCCAGCATGCACAGCATTAAGCAAAATAAACTGCCATAAACTGCCAATCACGACAATTGTCATCTGCTTTGTCATCTGCCGTTACTTTTGAAAATCATTGTTGTAAACAGTGTGGACCCAGGTCAGACTGCTCCTTTAGGAGCAGTCTGATCAGGGTCCACACTGTGTGCCTGTATGCAATAAAAGCTTGCGAGAAGTCGCAGCAAATGACAACAAACAGACGACATATTCAGATCCAGTTTTTCATGGCAGCTTAAGGATTAACTATTCTCATTACTCCTCGTAATATGGAATTCAAATGTGTTTTATATAAAACCTCTCACCTTCAGTATTCTGTCATACTGTTTCAGTCCCATTCTATCAGCAACTGAACCTGTCCTTACTGCACTAATATAGACACCTTTATCATACACACCGTCCGACACTCCGAAACCAAAGTCCTCAGCTAATGAATCTTTAACAAGTGTCACTCTATGTAACTGGATAGGCTCTGGAGCAAACACAGTCTTTAACTGATCGTGTAAAGTGAGTTTATCCGAGTCTTTTCCACTTGAACTACTGGCACAACGTCTCTGTCTGCGGTTGGTCGAGTAAGGTCGAAGGTCACTCTGACTCACAGCTCCACGACTGGTACTGTGAGACCAGTTCCTTTTCACTCGCTGTCTTTCTCTTCTATCTCTGTCAAATGAAGAAACTACCCTACGATCTAAACTTCCAGTACTTTGCTGGCGTACAGTTTCAGCCATCTGTTGCAACATGTCTGACTGGACTTCGAAATTTTTAAATGCTTTAGACCAGTCTTCTTTGCTTTCACGACTAGAATCACTATGACTACTCTCCAAATCAGCATCCCATGCCTCGTCAGAAATCTGTAACTCGCTTAACTTTTTACCGAAATCATCAGTATCTGTAGAATCGGATGAGTAAGGTCTACCTTTTTTATGAGTTCCTTTAAATTTTGACACAGTGGCTGACTGAGGTCTCTGTTTTGGGTTGCTGTGGTTACTAACTCCATTAGCATCCTGTCCAGAACTATCCCAGGATTCCAAAGCACTGTCAATACTCCTCACTGGTGTTGATGACTTACATAATTTCGGTCGCTCAGAATCAGCCTACAATCATACACAAAACAAAATTTGTTTAACCCATTTTAAACTGAAGAGAATCTTCATCACAATATATAGCAGAAGTCAATTTCGAAATTTAGTGTCAGGGTGAATTATTTTCAGAATTAATTTAGACTAGAAATGCATCCAAAGGCCACAAATGCTCCCACCTGGCAGCAAAATTAAGAAAAACTTAAATGCAAATTGTTAACACCATTTCGGACGCGGACATGGACAGAGAGGCAGACAAACAGGGGGGAACATTATGTCCTTTTCACTGTTCTTAGAATGTGTGTGTGTGGATGGGGGGGGGGGAAGCATAATAATGGCCTTTAACAACAGTGCAGGATGTTGTGCGGAGTCTGATCTGTCCTGCACTGTGTGCCAATGACCAGTTTTTGTCGTTTCCCATATAAACTGGGTTACAGAAGTATTGTATTTATTTGACGTTCCCTTTAATATCTGGAGCTTTGTCTCCATATTTAAGTATTTTAAGACAGTTGCTGTACAGTATGTGGGATGGAAAAAAATTTCCTGCAAAAACTTTTAATTCTGGAACAAATACTTACATCAACTCTCCTGGCTAGAGTCTCTGGCTCTGGAAAAAAATGAATATGCAAAATAAATTACATTCAAGACACTAAAACGGGAACAGTAATCAGAACTGGGCACAGTTGTCCAAAACTAACACAGCTGGTATTTAATATTACTGTATAAGTGCAACCATTTAGTAAACAAAGACCTCACAGTTTTTCTAAAAACTACGAAAGCTACACACATATTTTTTTAGCAAAGCTACAGCTGTATTGGATACTGTACTTGCTAGAACAGTCAAAATTTTGGCAAATTAAACATACAGTCGAACTTGGATGGCTCGATTCCCTTAGGGACCATGAAAATTTATTCGAGACAGCAGCAGTTCGAGCTACTGAAGGTCACTGCCAAGAGGCATAACGAGATACTTTTGAACATCTTTCGATGTTAGATAATGAAAATGTTTGCTGTGTGTACTCATTAGAATCGCCTCACCGAGGCACACAGCACACATTTGCAAGATAAAAGACTAAAATCTCCTTAATCATCCCCACCATTTCTTATCTTGAGGATTTCCCTAGGGGCCCAAGTACGAGTTCGACCCAGCCATGGGAAACGAGCCATCGGTGTTCGAGCCATTGAAGTTCTACTGTATATGGAGTCTGACATATTGGCAATATGTAGGAATATATCCACAGACCAAGATCTTTTTGAGACGGTATTTTACATCAGTTTGTGACCTACTATCAAAGTATACTGTGATTTACTGGGACTGTCTTAATGCAACTGGACAGGACCCTCCCCCCTTCCACCATCGGGGCTTGAACAAATAGATGGGCTCCATGATGCTTCCATGCAGAGCTGAAACCGACTGCACATGAGTACTGGTAAACTGTTTAGAGGATCTAAGCCCGGTGCGAGTCAGACCATCCATGCTTATAAACCCTATTGGTTTCATTGGGCGACAGGGCTTGAGAAGTCATTTCATTTCAATGCCGGGAAAAGACCCATAAAACTGGAAGCAATGCCTCCAAAATTAAACTTCAAATCTATCAATTTAATGCAACTAGACAGTTTTACATGAGGGGCTGAAACCAATCTCTGTCGGGTACCAGGCCCTACGAATGCCATTTTTCAGGAGGAGAAATATATAAGTACTTGTGCTTTCATTCTTATCCTGTAGTCGCTTGAGTCACATTTGGATGCATATTGTTTACTAATTTATTGAATAAATATGTTTAACCCATTTAGTACTGGAAACTCCAAAACGGATAGTTGACAAACAGGTCAGGCCCATATCAGACGCCGCAGAAAGCGGCATCTAATCAGGGTCTACACTGTTTCCAGGACAGTCAGCTATTTTCCAAATAAATTTTGAAGAAAACACAAACTGACACCCCTAAATTTAGAAATGGACTCCTGCTTTATATAAGGAGGAAGATTCCATTTGGTACAAAAAGGGTTAAGCAAAACTAATTGCCATTTTATCCTCAACTGTGTGCAACTCAAATACAGAACGGCATCAAAAGAAGCAGTCTGATTGGAGTCTGCACTATGTGTCGTTCAACAAGCATTGCCTTATCATTATAGCCAGATAGCAAAGTAATTGTGTTCAAGAAAACTGCAGCAGCTACAAAAGATGTCAAGAAACTCTTGAGTTACAATATCAATACAAACTGTGAAAATGGAGTTGAAAACCCCATTTTCAGACAAAAGTAGCACATATTTTGAGCCAAAGCAAGACAAACCCTACAATAAAACTTGCAAAATCAGTGAAGACTCACACCAGCCTGCACTTCTGCAGTACACCACAACCTCATTATAACATGGTTCATTATAATACGGTTTTGGATATAACACAGTTTCAAGATGGATCCCAAAAATGTATAGATTATACAGAAAATGGTCATTTTTCTGTATAATCTATACATTTTTATTTGGATATAACACGGTTGTTTAACTAACACAGTTTCTGCTTTGGACCCCAACAATAGTGTTATAAAGAGGTTGGGGTGTATGTGCAGATTCTTCATTGATTGCCAGGCTTCTCTAGACTTTCGGATGAGTCTTTAAACCGAGGTCCCGTCTCCTTATGACCTTAGCTGCTGGTGGGACGTAAAACTAAAACTCACTCACTCACTCTTCATTGATTGCAAAAGTCTTTTATATGTGAAAACTCTTGCCGCTCAAATATATTCTAACCATAAGATTTGAACTCACTTGGCAGAGTTTTGTCTGGTCTTGCTATTTTCAATGTGACTAGATCCCCAGCAGTTTGTAGTAGCTTGGTAGCCTCTGTGAGGGACTTTCCTATTGTTGTGACACCATTGATCGCCAATAGGCGGTCTCCCACATGTATAGCACCAGTTCTGTAACAGCACACAAGTACTATTATTATAATTATGAAATGAAGGTTATCTTTTAAACATTCATTAACCCATTTTGTATCGGAAACCCCAAAAATGGTAGCTTGGCAAACAGTGCAGGCCCAGATCAGACGCCACAGAATGCACCGTCTGATCAAGGCCTCCACTGTTTGCTAAAAGTTCGGTCATTTTCCAAATAAATTTTGATGAAAACACAACCTGACACCCCTAAATTTTGAAATGAACTCCTGCTATATATAAGGAGGAAGATTCCATTTAGTACAAAAAGGGTTAATAATGTAACAGCATTGTCATAACATTGCCAACATCCAATCATATTGGACAAAACCATGTTTTTTTCTGACATCATTTAATGATCATGTGACGTTGCTTCAGTGAATGTATTTATTGCGGAATGAAAAACATTCGACTATAGGGGTTTTCAGTAAATATAGGTATTACTGAATTAATGATAGTGATTATTTTTGTGAATTTAACCCTTTCACCTTCTGCATAAATTAAGCTTACCACATCCAGTTCTGACTATCAACCAATGAAATAAGATGATATAATGTATTCATTTAAATTCGCAAGATGAATGACAGAGTGAAGATTCTGATCAGATGGCTATCTGATCGTATCTTCACTTTTGCAAAGGTAGAGCATATCCTGTTTAAGAATTAAGTAGTACTCAACATTTAGCATTAACATACAGGGCTATCATAGGTTCGATCCCGGTCTTCTCCAGACTTTCGGACGAGTCTTTAAACCAAGGTCCAGTCTCCAAATGACCTTAGCTGTTGGTGTGATGTAAAATTCAAACACACACACACCAAACAGAGCCCAGCACTTCTATGTAGGAAACAAGGAAATTAATCCTTTAAGTGCCACAGAACTTTTTTAGTGTCGACAGCATTTCTATTTTTCCAATTATTTTTGATAGATAAGGTTTCATTACGATAACACACCCGTGCGACATAGTGCATTTTTTCACATCTCCAAAATGGCCATTTTTCTGGTGAAAATCCGTGATATTTTCCTTATAAATACTGCAAACATAGGTTGTGGGTGCTGGTTAGAACCGCCTCACTGAGACGGTTCTAACGAGTACCCACAACCTATGTTTTGGAGTAAAAATCAGAAAAATATAATGTTTACCCCCGTAAACCCCAGTTTTCTCTATATAATATGGGGTATAGGGGGGTCTTCATTTCACGGACTTGTTCACGTGATGTGACATTTTGTGTAAATTGTCTGCTCTGCAGAAAATTCACATGTAATGTCATGAGTTATTTTCTATGATATGTAAGAAAAATAAATTTGAAACTGACCTGTGCAAACATTGTGATTTTTAGGTCAAAGGTTAAAATAAATTCTATATCTTAACCCATTTTGTACCCTAAACCCAAAACAGGTAATTGGGAAACAGTGCAAGGCCAGATCTGATGCTGCAGAATGGGGCATCTGATCAGGATCTACACTTTTTGCAAAAAATTCAGCCATTTCCCAAATAAATTTCGAAGAAAGCACAACTTGACACCCCTAAATTTTGAAATGGGCTTGTTCTATATATAAGTTGGAAGATTCCATTCATTACAAACCGGCCCCGATAGCTCAGTTGGTAGTGTCCCCTCCTGGGAATGGGAGGCCACGGGTTCGATCCTGGGCCGCGACATACCAAAGTCGTTAAAAATGGTACTAGCTGCTCCTTGCTTGGCACTCAGATTTACGGGGTAGAGCTAGGACTGGTTGACCCAGTGTCAGGATAATGTGACTGGGTGTGGTATCATGTAATGTGTCTGGGACATGATACTTCAGTGAGGCAGCAGTATAAAAGTGAGCATTGAGCTCCCTGTAGCAACCAGACACCGTCGTGATATGACTGAAAAATTGTTGAAAGCGACGTTAAACCCGAATTCACACACACACCATTCATTACAAAATTGGTTAATTAAGTATGGGGCAATATTCTACCACTGACTCTATTCACCAGCAGACAACTTACTTTGCACAGAGCCCTCCCTGAGCCATTGCTGAGATAATGATGGGGTCCGGAGGGTCATCAGTCCCTGAGATAGTTATCCCTAAAGGTCCTCCCTGTCTCTGTAACTCTACAGTGTATGAGATACACTCATCCCCATGTTCATCTGAAAAACAAATACAGTGTACTTCAATGTCTCGAACACCTTTGGGACCTCGATAATCTGTTCGAGACAGAGGTAGTTTGAGCCACTGAGGGTTACTTCCAGGAGGCTTAACGGGGTTAATTTTGGGACATCTTACCGGTGTTCTATAATAAAAATGTATGCTGTGTGTACTCATTAGAATCGCCTCGACGAGGCGATTCTAATGAGCACACACAGCATACATTTGCAGGATAAAAGTCGAAAATGTCCTTAATTATCACACCCTACTTCTGTTTGAGGAATTCCCTAGGGACTCAAAAATGGGTTCGACACAGCCATGGTAAACGAGCCATCGGTGTTGAGCCATCGAAGTTCTACTGTACAGTGTACTTCAATGTCTTGAAAACCTTTGGGACCATGGCTGCTTTGAGATAGGAGAGTTGGAGCCACAGAGGTATAATGATAACACCAGGTAAGGAGGCATTGTTAAATGTTTTGATGATTAAGGGATATTTTTAAATTTAAGGTATGTTAGTGGAGCGTGATAGCTCAGTGGTTAGTGCACTTGCCTCTGATGCTAGAGGTCCCGGGTTCGATCCCCAGCAGCGGCGATAAAATTTCGGTGTCCAAACACGCTCCATTGGCATCATTTGCAGGGATGAATGTCATAAAGTGCACCGTCCTTCAGATCGGGACATTAACTGGAGGCCCCCTGTGCAGGGAGAACCATCCCCTGTGCAGGTTAAAGATCCCTACCATAATTACATGATTACTGTGTAGGCTTTCATCCTGCAAAACCTGGAGTGTATGTAATGTACACCTGCGGTAATGGTCAAATGTGACCGACACAGTATCAGAAGACAGATAGATAGATATGTTGTGTTTACTCATTAGAATCGCCTGGTCAAGGCGATTCTAATGAGTCATACAACATACATTTTCAAGATAAAATAAGAAAATCATCCTAAAATATCCTACATATATATTTTTCTGTATAATCAATACATTTTTGTTTGGGTATAAGACAGCTGTTTAAGAGGAATGGGAACACCTGGCAGATTTGTTCCCACAATTTTTCAAACGGAGACAACTCTTGGGACTTCCTGTTCGCTTTACTATAAACTCTGACCAATGGAAAAAGGGGTCTACTCTTAAAGAAAGAATTTGTTCCTCAGGAGCAAATTCTTTCCTTTAAGAGTTTACCCCTACTGACATGGGAGACAAAAATACTTTTGGAGGAGTTGCCTCCACTGAAGGTGTTCCCATTCCCCTTAAGTAACACAAATTCTGCTTTGGACACCAACAATAGTACTATAAAGGGGTATGGGGTGTACTTATCTACATATTGGCTTACTTTTCTTTCTTCTGCTGGCAGTTTTATATGAAACAATTTCAACACGTTTTATATTATTCTGTACAGATCTTTTGCAGGTATGTCACAACTTCAGATAAGGCAGGTAACACGAATACTCATATTGCAACGATCGTTAACCAGAGGTGGGAGAAAACCAGGGTACCTGGAGAAAAACAACCTGACCCGTTGCAGATTTTGGTGTCTCACATGTGACTTGAGCCAGTGACAGCACTCTTATCCACTAGGTTATGGAGGCCTGTTTATCTCTTTATTAAACTGTATGTTTTGGGTACTTGTTGGAGGAAATTTTAACAAATACCCCCAACATATTTTGCTTACAAGAAATAAAGCAAATAATCCCTTGATTGGCTTAATTACTCCTCCTTTTCCAGAGCTGTATTTATACTCCTTCTATATCCAGTGGTGAGTTCTTACATGTATGCTGGTCTCATAAGATCTGCATGTCTGACTGGTGATCTGGAGGTTTCAGGTTGGCAACATTCTTTTTTCCATGGAGATTGATCATCAAATATTTTCTATAGTCATTCTCTCCCTTCTGCTGATTCAAGAAGGATAGTTGTCTGTTTCTGGCCAAAGAAAGTGCACTGTTCTGGTTAACCATTAACCGTTAAGACACCGAGAAAAACTACATCTGAAAATGTCGTCTGCTTATGTTGCCTGCTGAATCTTTTTGCAAACTTTTTTCAATTTTTTTTTGCATACAGGCCAACAGTGTGGACCCAGATCAGACTGCTCCTATAGGAGCAGTCTGATCTGGGTCCATACTATTTACAAACAAGAGGGCCCAATGGCCCTATATCGCTCACCTGTGTATCAGAAAATCATTAGTGTTGGAGACCACTTGACATTGCTACATACTTAATATCTAAGCTCAGGCAAAGCGGTGTCCATGCTTAAAAACCCTACTGGTTTCATTGGGCGACAGGGCTTGAGATGTAATTTCATCTCAATGTCTGGTAAAAGTCCCACAAAATTGGAAGAGACATCTCCAAAATGACCTATACAGTGTTGTCGGGGATGTAAAACCTCAAATCAAACAAAATCTGTACCTTATGGTTTTGGAGAAAAAGATTTTTTTAAGTTTTTTTCCAGTATAAGACTATAGAAGCTAATGAGTCCTGGGGCTTGGCCAATTTTGACCCAAAGGGCACGGTTGGCAGGATTTATGCAGGGGACCATTTTGTGTTGCTAGATACTAAATATCTAAGGTCTGTACTTCATGGTTTCAAAGAAGATGTGTGAAGCTTTTTTCCATTATAAGTTTGTTGGAGTTAAGGGGCCACAGGATTTGGACCACAGGGGCATGATTGGCAGGATTCATGTAGGCGACCACTCGTTATTGCTACATGCTATATACCTAAGCTGTGGGACTTATGGTTTCAGAGAAGAAGATTTTTGAAGATTTTTTCCCCATTTTAAGTTTTTTTTTTTTCTTTTGTTTGTTTATTTTTTTTCATTATAAGGGCCCTGTGGTTTCAGAGAAGAAAGATTTTTGAAGTTTCTCCAATTGTAAGTCTATGGAAGCTAAAGAACCCTGGGGTGGGGCCAATTTGGATCCCAGGGGCATAACTGGCAGGATTTATGTAGGTGGCCACTTCACGTTGCTACATACTAAAAATCTAAGCTCTAGGCCTTATGGTTTCATAGAAGAAGATTTTTTAAGTTTTTTTCCATTATCAGTCTATTGGAGGTGATGAGCTCGGGCGTGGCCAATTTTGACTCCAGGGGCAGGGTTAGCAGGATTTATGAAGCTGCCTATTTTATGTTGCTACAAACTAAATATCTAAGTTCTGTGCTTCACAGTTTCTGAAAAGAAGATTTTTGAAGCTTTTTTCCATTATGAGTCTATGGGAGCTAAGGGGCCCCGGGGCGTGGCCCATTTGGACCCCAGGGGCATGATTAGCAGGAAATATGTAGGTGACCACTTGCCATTGCTACATGCTAAATATCTAAGTTCTGGGCCCTGTGGTTTCAGAGAAGAAGATTTTTGAAGGTTTTTTTTCCATTATGAGTCTATTGGAGCTAAGGGGGTCCATGGGTGTGGCCCATCTGGACCCAAGGGGCATGATTGGCAGGATTTATGTAGGTGACCACTTGTCATTGCTACATGGTAAATATCTAAGCTCTGGGCCCTGTGGTTTCAGAAGAAGATTTTTGAAGCTTTTTTCCATTATGAGTCTATAGGAGCTAAGGGGCCCTGGGGCGTTGCCAATTTGGACCCAACGGGCATGATTGGCAAGATTTATGTAGGTGACCACTTGCCATTGCTACATGCTAAATATCTCAGCTCTGGGCCCTGTGGTTTCAGAGAAGAAGATTTTTGAAGTTTTTTTTCCATTATGAGTCTATAGGAGCTAAGGGGCCCCGGGGCGTGGCCCTTTTGGACCCCAGGGGCATCATTGGCAGGAATTATGTAGGTGACCACCTGCCGTTGCTACCTGCTAAATATCTAAGCGCTGGGCGCTGTGGTTTCAGAGAAGAAGATTTTTGAAGCTTTTTTTTTTCATTATGAGTCTATGTGAGCTAAGGGGCCCCAGGGCGTGGCCCATTTGGACCCTAGGGGCATGATATAGAGGATTTATGTAGGTGACCACTTGCCTTTGCTACATGCCAAATACCTCAGCTCTGAGCCCTGTGGTTTCAGAGAAGAAGATTTTTGAAGCTTTTTTCCATTATGAGTCTATAGGAGCTAAAGGGCCAAGGGGCATGGCCCGTTTGGACCCCAGGGGCATGATTGGCAGGAATAAGGTAGGTGACCACTTGCCGCTGCTACATGCTAAATATCTAAGCTCTGGGCCCTGTGGTTTCAGAGAAGAAGATTTTTGAATCTTTTTTCCATTATGAGTCTATGGGAGCTAAGGGGCCCCCGGGCGTGGCCCATTTGGACTCCACGGGCATGATTGGCAGGATTTATGTAGGTGACCACTTGCCATTGCTACATGCTAAATATCTAAGCTCTGGACCCTGTGGTTTCAGAGAAGAAGATTTGTTAAGCTTTTTTTCCATTATGAGTCTATGGGAGCAAAGGGGCCCCGGCACGTGGCCCATTTGGAACCTAGGGGCATGATTGGCAGGAATTATGTAGGTGACCAATTGCCATTGCTACATGCTAAATATCTAAGCTCTGGGCCCTCTGGTTTCAGAGAAGAAGATTTTTGAAGCTTTTTTTCCATTATGGGTCTATGGGAGCTAAGGGGCCCGGGGCGTGGCCCGTTTGGACCCCAGGGGCATGATTGGCAGGAATTATGTAGGTGACCACTTGCCTTTGCTACAAGCTAAATATCTCAGCTCTGGGCCCTCTGGTTTCCGAGAAGAAGATTTTTGAAGCTTTTTGTTCCATTGTGAGTCTATGGGAGCGAAGGGGCCCCGGGGCGTCTCCCATTTGGAACCCAGGGGCATGATTGGCAGGAATTATGTAGGTGACAACTGGCCGTTGCTACATGCTAAATATCTAAGCTCTGGGCCCTGTGGTTTCAGAGAAGAAGATTTTTGAAGCTTTTTTTCCATTATGAATCTATGGGAGCTAAGGGGCCCCGGGGTGTGGCCAATTTGGACCCCAGGGGCATGCTTGGCAGGAATTATGTAGGTGACCACTTGCCATTGCTACATGCCAAATATCTCAGCTCTGGGCCCTGTGGTTTCAGAGAAGAAGATTTTTGAAGCTTTTTTTCCATTATGAGTCTATAGGAGCTAAAGGGCCCCGGGGCGTGGCCAATTTGGACCCCAGGGGCATGATTGGCAGGAATTATGTAGGTGACCACTTGCCATTGCTACATGCTAAATATCGAAGCTCTGGGCCCTGTGGTTTCCGAGAAGAAGATTTTTGAAGCTTTTTGTTCCATTATGAGTCTATGGGAGCGAAGGGGCCCCGGGGCGTGGCCAATTTGGACCCCAGGGGCATGAATGGCAGGAATAATGTAGGTGACTACTGGCCGTTAATACATGCTAAATATCTAAACTCTGGGCCCTGTGGTTTCAGAGAAGCAGATTTTTGAAGCTTTTTTTCCATTATGAGTCTATGGGAGCTAAGGGGCCCCGGGGTGTGGCCAATTTGGACCCCAGGGGCATGATTGGCAGGAATTATGTAGGTGACCACTTGCCTTTGCTACATGCTAAATATCTCAGCTCTGGGCCCTCTGGTTTCCGAGAAGAAGATTTTTGAAGCTTTTTGTTCCATTGTGAGTCTATGGGAGCGAAGGGGCCCCGGAGCGTCTCCCATTTGGAACCCAGGGGCATGATTGGCAGGAATATGTAGGTGACCACTGGCAGTTGCTACATGCTCAATATCTAAGCTCTGGGCACTGTGGTTTCAGAGAAGAAGATTTTTGAAGCTTTTTTCCATTATGAGTCTATGGGAGCTAAGGGGCCCCGGGGTGTGGCCAATTTGGACCCCAGGGGCATGATTGGCAGGAATTATGTAGGTGACCACTTGCCATTGCTACATGCCAAATATCTCAGCTCTGGGCCCTGTGGTTTCAGAGAAGAAGATTTTTGAAGCTTTTTTTCCATTATGAGTCTATAGGAGCTAAAGGGCCCCGGGGCGTGGCCCGTTTGGACCCCAGGGGCATGATTGGCAGGAATTATGTAGGTGACCACTTGCCATTGCTACATGCTAAATATCTAAGCTCTGGGCCCTGTGGTTTCCGAGAAGAAGATTTTTGAAGCTTTTTGTTCCATTATGAGTCTATGGGAGTAAGGGGCCCCGGGGCGTGGCCAATTTGGACCCCAGGGGCATGAATGGCAGGAATTATGTAGGTGACCACTGGCCGTTAATACATGCTAAATATCTAAGCTCTGGGCCCTGTGGTTTCAGAGAAGAAGATATTTTAATTTTTTCCCATTGTGAGTCTATGGGAGCTATATGTTGCCATGGCAACCAGAATTCCAATCTGATCAGCCCAAAAACCTTATGCAGCCTTTCCCCCTACCTGATGATGCTTCTCATGAAATCTGATCAAGATTGACCATGGGGTATTAGAGATAAATTTATTTGAAATTGTTTACGGATGCACGGACGGACGGACGCACGCACGCACGACGGACAAAAAGTGATCACAAAAGCTCACCTTGTCACTATGTGACAGGTGAGCTAAAAATGTCTTTTAAAGTAACCAGCAGACGTCAAAGCAGACAACAATTGTTGTGATTGGTGTCTTATGGGTTAATGTCTAAATCTGCCCCAGAAAAAGTATGGTTAGTTACTGATTTGCTTGTTGATTTGGATATAGACACATCCAAACACTACGTCATCACTCAATAATACTATTTGACGGGACTTACTGGTGGTGGGCAAAAAACGTCTTTGGCCATTTGTCGCCATTGTAAATGCGATGTTATTTTCTGTAAACTTGTATTTTGTTTGGAATCGAAACGACAAAATTGACCTTTAAACTTTTAAAATAGACATGTCTTAGCTAGTAATTATTGGTTTCTAGAATATTTGAGGATGTTTTGATGACAATTACCTGTTAAACTTAGGCAGGTAACGAGGCGGGATGGTCTTAATTATTTGTGAAAAAATGCGCAAAACGAATGACAAACAAGATGTGTTTGTGAAACACTGATGCCCCCGGACAGCGCCAATGTTAATGTTTTTAAAAATTTTGAAAAAAATAGGTCAAAGGTCAAGTTCAAGGTCACGAGATCAAAAATTATGGTACCACTGGAAAGGTCTTGTGATAAGGTATACACATGTGAAATATGAATGCTCTATCTATTACCATTCAAAAGTTATGCCCAATGTTAAAGTTTTTGCAGACGGACAAACAGACAAACGGACAAACAGACGGACAGACCAAAAACTATATGCCCCCGAATCTCTTAGATTCCGGGGGCATAAAAAAGCAGAAGATGCAGGAATGAAGTCAAGAATATATTTATATACTCATTTAAAGTGTAATTCGATCGATTTTCTGTAACAGTCAACTAAAATATGCCCATCATATTAAACCTATTTACAATGTGTTTTTATGGAACCCGTGGCTTTTTGCCAACCACGAAAGATCGTTATCAAAAGGAAAAGTAGATTTGCGCATGCGTAATCACAAGTAAACAAGGTAACGTGTCAAAACATTGGATCCGTCTATTGGATATTGATTTGGATATTTGGGTGTTGATTTGGACGTTAAACTCTTAGAAACAAAGCTTACCTGTACAAGGGTCCTCCCTCTTGAGTTTCAATTTAATAATATCTTCCTCCCCCTTTAACAACATCACAGCCTCCTCAATACTGAGATTCTCTGTTCTAATATCATTAATATATAGTAACTTGTCACCTGGCTGAACTGAACCACATCTGAAAAAATATTTCAAGAAACAGGTTTTACTGTTGTGAGCACCCTAAGAAAATTGCTTTAGTGGTATGAAAACACTTTCCCCTTAAACGACAAGTCCATTTATCGTATAAGGGGTGTCAGGCCTATTTTTTCGTTTTTATTCTATTTTTGACAGAAAATTCTGTTAGCAAATAGTGCAGGCCCTGATCAGACGCCACATTCTGCAGCATTTGATCTGGGCCTGTACTGTTTGCCATTGTACCCCTTTAGGGGTTTCCCACATGCAATCGGTTAATGCTTTATAATATGGCTGCAAGAAAAATCATCAACAAGATATGCAAACTGGGATGCCTAGTCTAAGAAGCCCTTCAGTCATACATCTGTGCACACTGAAGTGTGCAAACTTTGATAAACTTCATTTTAATGACGAAATCCATTGTATGGTTGGAAATGACTTTGAGTAAGAAAATAATGTAACAGACACAGAAATAAAATAATGGATTGTTAGGTATCACTTATTATTTTTCTGGAGTCAATTGTTGATCGATCAAATGAATATCCGATTAATCATGGCAGCCTTATGTCTATCCCATTTTATATGAACCCCTCAAAATCGAACACTAGCAAACAATGCAGGCTCAGATCAGACACTGGAACATTCTATTTGCGACAAAATGGTTCCATCCATGTTGGACTGCCAATAGAACAAGAAGAGCCTTCTCTATGTCTCTCACCTGTGAGCAATACTTCCTTTCTTCACCTCTGTAATCATCAGTGGTGTACCCAACTTGCTCTTAGCTGAAAAATAGTTGTTATTATTAATTGACTATCCCATATTGATCGGAGGTCATCTGTATTAACACCACATCAACTAATATTAACTGAAATCCAAAGCAGAAACCGTGTTAGTTAAACAACCGTGTTATATCCAAACAAAATGTATAGATTATATAGAAAAATGACCATTTATGGTCATTTTTCTATGTAATCTATCCATTTTTGGATCCATCCTGAAACCGTGTTATATCCAAAACCATGTTATAAAGAACGGTGTTATAATGAGGTTTTAGTGTACCACTTAACATCTGGGCCCAGTCGTTCAAAGCATCATTAGCTTAACAAGCTCATTAGTGTTCAAATTTTTAACTATTCTAGCAAGTTTAATATCTTAAAATATTTTATTTTTGCTGAAAAATTTGAGCAGCTTTTGCATATGCAAAAGCTGCTCACATTTTTTCAGCAAAAATATTAGCATATTTGCCATATTAAATGATCAAAGTTTTAACGATATGTTAACTAATGACATTAGCTTTGAACAACTGGAACCTGTTATTCAAAGTTTATGACGGCATAAGTTAAAAAGTAGGCAGTTGAATGCACATCAGGCTGGCGATCAGAAGGTAGGGGGATTCGATACCTGCCGGAACTGCAAAACTCTATCAAAAAGATTCATCATGTTCTCTCTTTTCTGCTGATTCAAATCAGTCAATGGTCAATTTTTGGTGAACAACAATGTGCACCGTAGTGGTTAACTGCTTATGTATAAGCATGTCTAGGAAACGTGGTTAGGTAAATTGACCAGCCTGATATGACCTAAACAGTGTTGACTGGGCTGTTAAACTCTAAACAACACAAACAAATGATAAATAACATGTTAATACTTTTGCCATTTATAGTCAAACTTAAATGGCTCAAGCAACTTCGGGACCTTGAAAATCTGTACGAGACAGGGGTAGTTTAAGCCACTGAGGGTTACTGCCAGGAGGCATAACCAGATACTTTTCGACATTTTTTTGGTGTTCTATAATGAAAATATATTCATGTGTACACATTAGAGTTGCCTCATCAGTAAGTACACACAACATACATTTGCAAGATAAAAGAAGAAAATCTCCTGAATTATCACGCTACTATTTCTTATGTAGAAGATTTCCCTAGGGGCTCAAGAATGAGCCATCGGTGTTCGACCCATCGATGTTTTTGACCTTGCTAAATCTACGCATATTTTTTCAGCAAAAATACCTGTTCATTTGAGAACCACATCTCCCAACTTTAACCCATTACACATTTCAGGATTTTTCCATACATACTGACCTCATGACAGTGTTGGCCAAAATCAGCAGTGCTGTTTATTGATGAAATTATGGCATACCTTGGAATTCCTCTCTGTACATATTTCGCTTGGTTCACTATACCATCTTTATAACACCATTAATGGGGTCCAAAGCAGAAACCGTGTTATATCAAACCATGTTATAACAATCCATTTTATAACAAGGTTGTGGTGTAGTTGGCACTTTAACTTCCCAGTCAACACTATTCAGGTCACGTGAAGCTGTTTTTCCCTCACCACATTTTTGCCTAGATAGGCTTATACATAAGCTATTAACCGGTGTACATGTGTTATCTTCTCTTTTCAGAAACTGACAACTGCCTTTCTTGAATCAAAGGAAGAGACCAAATGACCCTAGCCAAATATTTCATGATCAATATACAGCAAAGAATGTTGCCGGACCTGGCAGTGATCAATTCTGTGACCTGAACATCAAGGGCCAGTTGTTCAAAACTAATGTTGTTAGTAACATATTCTTAAAACTTTGATGATGCAATATGGCAATTGCTGAAAAAAATGTGAGCAGCTTTTGCATAAAAGCTGATGAAAAAGCTGCTCATATTTTTTTCAGCAAAAATACCACTCTATTAAATATTGTGCTTACCAGAACAGTTAACAATTTGACTACTCACAAGCTTGTTAAGCTAACGATGCTTTGAACAACTGAGCAACTGAGGCCAGGCCTAAAGGTTATGAAACTTCTTTCATGTTCAACTCAACTGAGCATAAAATTTATAACACATGTTAGTATTGAACTACAAACAAGCCATGTAGTTTTTCTATTCAATCAGCAAAGAATGTTGTTTGTCCTGCTCATGAATTTTAAAATGCCAACAATTGTTGGCATTTTAAAATTTAAGAGCAGGACAAATTTCATGCTCGGGCCAGTTGAGCATGAAAGAAGTTTTATAATCTCGGGCACCAGGATTTGTAGAACATTATAAGAATCTTATATGGGTGTGAGGGGTGGATTGAAAAATCCATCGCAAGGGTCACTGTGCGGCATCACGAGGCTTGCCGAGTGATGCCAGACAGTGATCCCGAGGGACTGATTTTTCTATCCACCCCTCACACCCATATTGGATTCTTTTTCTTGCATACCTTCCATTTCTTAGCACGGATTTTTAATGCTGCTGTCACTTCGGTTACAGACGTCCGTCATTTTGTGATGACACAACAGGAATGTTTAGTGATGTCACGCATGACGACGCCGCGCATGAGGTTGTAATCAACTAGTGCATTTATCAAACACGCAATTATATTCGATTTGGGGTCGGAACACCAGGGTCAGAACATTAATTTCTATCCCAGGGTAAAATCACGGATTTGCTTGTCTGGTGTGCAAGAATATACTATCCTATTCTAAATGAATGTTCCACCAGATTGTTGAAAACTTTATTCTATAACTTAGCAATCTGTTCAAGGAACCCCAACTGTACACCTTAGACTGGAACCTCCAGAACAGAGCATTGGCAAACAGTGCAGGCCAGATCAGATGCTGCAGTAGACAGCATCTGATCATTGGCTTCACTGTTTGCTTTAAATAGATGCATTTTTTTCAATTTTTTTGGGGGGGGTTTTGGTTTTACGGCCCTTTCAAGATTATTTCACTCATATCGAGCCGAATGTTAATCAGAGTTGGGCGAAAACCAGAGTACCCGGAGAAAAAACACCTGACCTTCCGTTGCAGAACTTGGCGTCTCACATATGACCAGAGGGAGGCTCGAACAACAGCGGTAAGAGACCTAATGATCAAGAATCAGCGCTCTTAACCACTAGGCCACGGAGGCCCGTACATTTTTTTCAATATTTACTACAAACAAAACAAACCTAACACCCCTATAATTGGAAACGGACTGGTCCTAAGATTTTATGTGTCATATATGGGTTAATGCTTTGCAAGAATGAGGAAAAAAACACACACAAAAAAAAACTGCTATCACCTTGATTAATCTATTATGTTCATAAAACACCAAAACGACTTATGGTCTACTACTGCAGGCTCTGATCAAATGCCGCAGAATGTGGCATCTGATCATGGTCTGCACTGTCGCAGAAAGTTCAGCCAAATGGAATAAGTCAAGGTTATACAAAGGTCAGTCTTCTGTATAAGCCATTGGA
Source organism: Lucinisca nassula (assembly GCA_963580285.1). Taxonomy (NCBI): domain Eukaryota; kingdom Metazoa; phylum Mollusca; class Bivalvia; order Lucinida; family Lucinidae; genus Lucinisca; species Lucinisca nassula. Next base: position 123,652,033 of record OY757016.1, on the reverse strand, counting down.
AGGATGTGTAAACAAAGTTAGAACACCTTTTCTTGCACACCAGATAAGGAATCCGTAGTTTTAGCTTGGGATAGACATTCTGTTCTAACCTGGTGTTCTTACACAAAATCGAATATTCTCGCTTGTTTGATAAATGCACTGGTTGAATACGACCTCATATGCGCCGTCATTAAGGTTGACATAATGTTACGTTAAGTCATTAAACGTCACCGCAGTCTCATCATATTATCGACAACTGAAGTGACTGCAGTATTAAAAATCCACGCTCAGAAATGGGAGGTATGCAAGAAAAAGAATCCAACATGGGTGTGTGTGTGTGTGTGTTGGGGGGGGGGGGGGTAGATAAATCCGTCCTTCGGCAAGCCTCTTGATGCCGGACAGTGACCCTTGGGACGGATATTTCTATGCACCCCTCAGACCCATGTAAGATTCTTATCTTGTTATGTATTTTGTTACAAGTGAAAGTGATCATTATGATCCAAGTATATTTATAGTAAAATGCCTGGAAAAGGCGATAGGAATGAAATCTGGACCTGTATGCCTCACCCAATGGCCATGACAGACCTTAATAAGCTACATGTAAACCCTTACCACTTAATGTGATACCGATTCCGCCAGGTTTCCGAGGTAGTTTAACAACGTATGTCCCACTACTGGCCATAACAGAGTCTGCTACATCAAATTCTATCTCTAGTTTAATTCTCTGCCAGGAATCTTGGAGAATCTTATTCACCTCATCTAGGGTTTTCTCACAGATGTCCTGACCATTGATAGTGAGTATTCTGTCTCCCTCCTGTATTACACCACTCCTGAAATAGGAATTTGAATTTGTCTGTTCAGAGTTTGATGGCATAGTCAACACTATTAGTTCATATTGGGCCCTTCAGTTTCCCAAACCACTCTTGTCCTGGACAGGCTTATACATTTGTTTATTTCATTTGAGGTTTAACATCCCCCATCAACACTGTATAGGTCATTTTTGAGACGCCACTTCCAATTTTGTGGGACTTTTACCCGACACTGAGATGAAATGACATCTCAAGCCCTGTCGCCCAATGAAACCAATAGGGTTTATAAGCATAGATGATCTGACTCGCACCGCTTTGCCTGGGCAGGCTTAGATCCTCTAAGCGGTTTACCAGTACTTGTGTGTGGTGGGTTTCAGCTCTGCATGGAAGCATCATGCAGCCCATCAATGTCTTCAAGCCCCGGTGGGTGGGGGCCACAGGCTTATACATAAGTGGTTAACCAGAACAATGAACTTTCTTTTCCTTGAAACTGACTACATCCTTCATGTATCAAAAGAAGAGAGAAAATGACCCTAGAAAAGATTTCCTCATCAATGAAGTACAGTCCAACCTGTATTACGCAAGCACCTAAAGGTTAATCAAAATGTGCTTGTTTAAGACAGGTGCTTGCTTAATACAGGTGAATTTTAATTCATTTGCCATTGACAGGATATGAATACCTGCTTGCTTAAGCAAAAGAAAACCAACAGTGGCCACTATGACAGGTTTTATTATAAACTTTATCTGCACATTCTTTTGCAACAGAACTGACAACTGTCCTTCTTGAATCAGGAGCTGGGAGAGAATCCTGAGAATGACCATAGAAATGATTTCATGATCAAACTCCACCAAAGAATGTTGCAAACCTGGCAGGTGTCAGATGATACAAATGCACCAGTGTCTTTATTTAAGGCGGATTGATACACCTGGCAGATTTTCTGCCATTTTTCAAAGGGAGACAACTTTTGGGATTTCCTGTTTGCTTTTCTATAAATTCTGTCCTATGGAAAAAGAGGTCTACTCTTAAAGGAAAGAATTTGCTCCTCAGGAGCAAATTCTTACCTTTAAGAGTTGACCCCTATTGACATGGGAGACAAAAATACTTTTGTAGGAGTTGTCTTCCCTGAAGGTGTATCCATTCCCCTTAATACATGGTTTGGCGTATAATAGAACTTGAAGCTTGTTGGCAATATATACAGTCAATGCTCGTTATCCCGAACCTCGCGGGACTGGACAAAAAAGTTTGAGCTATCCTTAGTACGAGATAATCAAAGTGTGACGTCACATGCATGTCGGAGCCCATTATTTGCTGCGATATGCTTGGTATTCTTGGTTATTCTAGAGTAATAGCACTTACATGCACAGCTTATCGAGTTTTTAAAATTTGTTTATGAAAGTAATGGAGCTTGTCGAAGTATAGCGATTATAAAAGATTTCTCGAGTGTTTTGTTGTCTTTTAAGGGTATCCAAATAAGCTAAAAATAGATATGTACTTAAATGGACTGGCTCCCTGCTTGTGAATGCAATGCTTATATCACTTGGGTGAGCAGTACATGCTATACGTCACAGGGTACTCCCTCGGTTTAGGTCTTTTTAGGATCTACACTGTTTGTGCATCGGAACAAGGGATAATACTCAAATTTGACTGTGATGACGAGTACGCAAAACAACCAAATAAAGAGACTTGTCATACCCAATTGTACATTAATACAAATCACACGGAAATCTTGGAAATCACTGAAATGAATCCCGGTTCAAGATATGCAGCAGTGCAAACAGTGAAAAATATATTCTGGGACTGAAAATGATGGGCGAGATAGCCGAAGTGTCGACTTAAAAGTAGTCCGACATATGCAAAGTTGAAATACAATATATATATAGGGGAAATACACAGGACTTAGAAATAAGTTCGACATAAGTGTAAGGATCGAGATAGGTGAGGTCGAGATAGCGAGAATCAACTGTATTGAATTATATCCATCAAGAATTCCGCTGAGGCTACGTAGCGCCTGTGGGGGCACAAAGTCACTAAACCATGAAATCTAGGCCAAGGTCAAACATGGATGCTTGCATAAACAAGACGGCAAATACATGTATCACAAAATACTTACCATATCTATTGTTATGGCTCATGCCACTGCCAAGTCTGAATCTAAAACAGTCATACTTCAACGGCTCAAGCACTCCGAGAAAGGGTAAATCATAGAGTAAGGTTAGAAGGGATAATAGGAACAATGTTTGGATATTTTTGATCAATGAAATACAGGTATGTTGCATGCATTCAATGGAATCACCTCATCGAGTACATATAACATATATTTTCAAGACAAAATTCTGCCTAAATTATCTCAAATATATCAATATCTGAGGCCAGTTGTTCAAAACTAACATCATCATTAGTTCATGTATCTGTCGTCAGTTAAGGTCTCATTAAAACTTTGATCATTTAATTTGACAAATATGTTAAAATTTTGCTGAAAAAAATGAGAGCAGCTTTTGTAAATGCAAAAGCTGCTCTCATTTTTTTCAGCAAAATACATGTACCACATTATTAGATATTGCACTTACTAGAAAGTTAACAATTTGACCATTAACGAGCTCGTTAAGCTAAAGGTGCTCTGAAAAACTGGCCCCTGAAGTTACATGGAAATTTTTCTAGGAACTCAAGAAGAAATTTGAAACAACTATGGTAAATGACACATCAGTGTTTGAGACACTGACGTTTCATGTCATCACGTGAACACGTCCGCGAAATGAAGACCCCCCTAAACCCCAATTTATATAGAGAAAACAGGGGTTTATGGGGTATGCATTATTTTTCTTATTTCTGCTCCAAGACATAGGTTGTGGGTACTCGTTAGAACCGCCTCAATGAGGCGGTTCTAACGAGCACCCACAACATATGTTTTGAGCATTTATAAGAAAAATATTATAGATTTTCATCAGAAAAGTAGCCATTTTGGAGATATGAAAAAAGCACTATGTCGCACGGGTGAGTTATCATAATGGTAGTTAACACTTTGAATATCTCCAGAAAATGGCAGTGCTGATTGACGAACAGCTGGACAAGCAATGCAGTCCTTGATCAGAAGCAATCTAGAACTGCACTGTTTGTTTTTACTCCTTTTAAGCATTTCTGTTTGGTTTGGTTTGTAGTTTAATGGATGAGTCAACACTGTTTAGGTCATGATGAGCTGGTCAATTTACTTAACCTCAGTTTTCTTTTTCTACACCAGTGCACATTCTTTTGCCAGAAAATGACAACTGCCAATTTTCAATCACCATGATGGAGAGAATGACTAGGCATTTTTGTTCAGATACAGATGTGGTTCATTGAGGTTTAACGTCCCCATCAACACTGTATAGGTCATTTTGGAGACGTTGCTTCCAATTTTGTGGGATTTTCATCCGACATTGAGATGAAATGACATCTCAAGCCCTGTTGCCCAATGACACCAATAGTGTTTATAAGCATGGACGGTCTGACTCGCACCGCTTTGCCTCTAAGTGGTTAACAAGTACTTGTGTGTGGTCGGTTTCAGCTCTGCGTGGAAGCATCATGCAGCCCATCTTTTTCTTCTAGCCCCGATGGGCCGGGGCCCGTTCCGGTTCAGATACAGAAGGTAATTCCTGTGAACAACATTTCATATACCTTTCAGCAGCGCTATGGGGTTCTACTCTAGTGACAACTGGGGGTTCATCTAATATGGCATTTGCGAATACAGTGGCATCCAGAACAATACCAAGACCAGATGGTTCCCCGTATAGCATGGTCTCCAAGACATCCATACGACACACCTGGTTACTGGAGGTGAACACAGAAGTGGCCACTGATGATACAGAAGCTGAAAACAAAGAGATGATATTAAACTTAAGGGGAATGGGTACACCTTCAGGGGAGGCAAATCCTGCAAAAGTATTTTTGTCTCCCATGTCAATAGGGGTCAACTCTTAAAGGAAAGAATTTGCTCCTGAGGAGCAAATTCTTTTCTTTAAGAGTCGACCCCTTTTTTAGTAGGACAGGGCTTATAGAAAAGTGGAAAGGAAGTCCTGAAAGTTGTCTCCCTTTGAAAACTGGCGGGGAAAATCTTCCAGGTGTTCCCATTCCCCATAAAACCTCAAAGCATCAGCCATGACTAGCAGATGGCACTTTCAAATATTTTAACTTATTCTTCATACAATATAAGGCTTGACATTTCATGTGACTCATCCGCTGGAAGATGATTCCCATGAAATGTCAAGCCAGATTTTGCCTGAAAAATAAGAAAAAGAAAATTAGAATGTGATGTGCAGGTTGCTACATCGGCACTCTCACATCAAATATGGCATTTGAGAGATCATTAGGACACACCTGGTTACTGGAGGTGAACACAGATGTGGCCACAGATGATATAGATGCTAGGGATAGAAGTTATTAGGCCATATCCGCATGACCGATCCTGTAGAATCTGACACAGTCAGATTTTAACAGATTATAAGGACATGTTGTTGGACAATTTTTTTGTTGAATTGGGGAGTGGACAGTCTAATACATATGAACTGCTCAGCTGATTTCATTATGGTTGAATCTAACTCTGATGAATTTGACAAAGATTGACAAGATAGATTCCTTTGCTTAAAAATAGTCGAACTTCGATGGTTCGAACCCTTTTGGGACCATGAAAATTTGTTCGAGACAGCGGTAGTTCGTGCCACAGAGAGATACTATTGGTACCATGCCAAGAGTATAAAGGAGAGAACTGTTGATATCTTTTCGGTGTTCTGTATTATAAGTGTATGTTGTGTGTACTCATTAGAATCGCCTCATCGAGGCGATTCTAATGAGTACACACAGCATACATTTGCAAGATTAATGAAGAAAATCTTCCTTAATTACCCCAATATCGTATTTGGAGGAATTCTCTGCGGACTCAAGAACGGGTTCGACTCATCCATGGTAAAACAGCCATCGGAGTTTGAGCCATTGAAGTTCTACTGTATGTTTTTATTCTTCAGTCTGTACCAAAAAGTGACATTTGAGCCATGTCATACCATTTGGGAAGAACAAAGGTGCTGACCAGTCTGCACATTTGTGCAGTCTGATCAGAAAGATCAGCATCTTGGATAGAATACCTCTAGTTTATCATATGACGTCGCGCCTGAGAGTGTAATAACGCCATGTAATAAATTCGATAATCCACTAGTGGATTAAATATGCAAATTAGCTAGATACGCCCCGTAACGTTACATGTATGACGTCTTTAACGACGTCACGTTTACTAATGGCGGAATATTGACATTTTTGTAAACAATCGTGAATAAAATGCGTTTTAAATGTCATATGATAAATTGAATCTTGCATACTTGCTCATGTATTATTAAATTTATTCAACTCGTTGAGGAAAAGAGATAAAATGCTCGGCAAAGCCTCGCATTTTATCCCTTTTCCTCAACTTGTTTAATAAATTCAATAATACATGCGCACTCATTTAAGATCCTCTATTTCTATATCTGAACTTTTCAATACTCTTGTTAAGTTGTGTTGCTGAACAGGCTGGATTGTGTCTTACCCAAGACAGGTGTCAGGATTTCTTATGATAAAGCTCATTTTACCGTAATGATCCTAAGTATTGGGACAGACAGGCCTAAGCAAGCAGTGCAGAACCAGATCAGACTGCTCCTGATCAGGTTCTACATTGTTTGCCATTTTGTCTGCAGTTTTTTGACTCCTTGCTGGATCATAAAACAAATTTGTAAAATTTTAGGAGAATTACAACAAGTCCCCCTGGTGTCCGAATTTGTAGGATTTTTAAGGTTTCATATTTTTTTTTTCTTTCTTAATGTCAGAACATCAGAACTGACTGAAAGTTTTAATATATACAAAAATTTTCCATAGGTTTCATGGCTAGCAAACAGTGCATACACCTGATATGGATCTATGCAAATAACTCACAATAATATGAGCATTTACCATACACAACATAAAACAGAAACTTATTAAATACTTACCACAAGATGACACCAGCTTTCTGTCTGATCTAGACCAAGATCTATGTCTCTTTGCTATCAACTCTGTTGACTTTCTGACAGGATTGCCGGGAGCCAGCATATTGTAACTCTTGGAGGGAGAGAAACCATTGGAGATTGGGAGTGAGGTAAGGACTGGAGAGGAGACGGATGGAATCATGTTGTTTTGGAAGGCTGCAAACAGGGAAGGAAAGTGGTAACATAAACAATGGAGTTGAAGTAAACAGACATTTTTCAAAGATAGAGCACTTTTAACCCATTTAGTACCGGAAACCCCAAAACGGGTACCAGGGCAAACAGTGCAGGCCCAGATCGCGGCGTCTGATCAGGGCCAACACTGTTTACAAAAAGTTCAGCCATTTTCCTAATGAATTTTGATGAAAACACAACCTGACACCCTTAAATTTTGAAATGGACTCATGCTATATATAAGGTCGAAGATTCCATTTGGTACAAAAAGGGTTAAAGTTGTTAGGCTAATTTCAAGAATCTAACTTCAAAAGGGAGACTATACCAGAAGAAAGGGATACATTTTCCTGGAACATGTATTTCATTTCTTAGAAGGAATAATGGTTTAACCCTTAAAGCAACAAGGAAAGTTATAGAGCAGATGACAACTGTAATTTTTTAATTATTCTTAAGGTGAAGAATATGTAAATGAGCTTTTCAAAATGTTGCATGCAAGTACATATCCACATTGTGCATAGAAAAATGAAATAAAAGAGATACAGATGATCATACACGCGTGGTCATTTCATATGAAATTTATAAAACGAGCCTTTGCCCAGTTTCATAAATTTCATATGAAATGACCACAAATGTAAGATTCTGTTTATCATATGACCACCTTAAATTGGATTTTATCGCCTTTAAATTTGACAATTTTCTCCACAAAAATACATGGTTGACATGGACATTGTCATGACATTACTAAAATCCCGCCAAAGTGTTATTACATGTGTGGTCATAAATTTTTACGTTACATAAATGTCATTTATGTGTTAGTGCCGCTAAAAAAAAAACAGAATCATTTGTAAAGAAAGCAATGTCTAGAGAAACTGCATCTGAAATGTCATCTTTTTATGTTGTCTGCTGCATCTACTTCCAAACTTTTTGAACATAATTTTGCAAACAGGCAAACTTTATGGACACTGATCAAACTTCTAGGAGCAGTATGATCAGGGTCTACACAGTTTGCAACAATGACTTTTGAAGTTAGTTAGTTACAAGCAGACAATAAAGCAGATGACAATTGTTGAGATTAGCATGTTAACCCTTATCTTGCTGAATATTCAGTAAAGCCACACCCATTTCTGTCTATCAGCCAATCAAATTACTTGATGTAATTTATTGCCACAGATTCATAAACAGAATGCCAAACAGTGTAGATCCTGATCAGATGGCTTCTTCAGAAGCCATCTGATCTGGATCTACACTGTTTGCAAAGATATGGGTTGTCGTGAACAGCATGATAAGGGTTAAAGGTTCACATATCAATGCCTGTGGATCTTTTCTATTGATACATTTGCAAGTGTTTAACTCACTTAAACCCATCTTGCAAAGAACGGAATCTTCCACCTACAGATGTCAATTTCGAAATTTAGGGGTATAAGGTTGAGCTGATTTTGAAAGTTGATTTAATGGCTGAACTTTCTGCAAACAGTGAAGGCCCTGATCAGATGCCGCCACACTCTGTGGCATCTGATCTGGGCCTGCACTGTTCACCACTGACCCATTTATAGGTCAATATGTGTGTGTGTGTGTGTAAATTTGGGTTAAACGTTGCTTTAAACAATTTTTCAGTCATATCACGACGGTGTCTGGTTGCGACAGGGAGCTCAATGCTCACTTTTATAGTGCTGCCTCACTGAAGTATCATGGCCCAGACACATTACATGATACCAAACCAAGTCACATTATCCTGACACTAGGTCGAGCAGTCCTAGCTCTACCCCGTAAATCTGAGTGCCAAGCAAGGAGCAGCTAGTACCATTTTTAACGACTTTGGTATGTCGCGGCCCGGGATCGAACCCGTGACCTCCCGTTTCAATATGTAAGGGTCTAGACTACTTTTTCTATTATTTTTTTGTTCATGTTTTTTGTGGTTTTTTTTTCAGACAAATCAAGCCAGGGGCCAGTTATTCAAAACTAATGACGTCGTTAGTTAACGTATCTTTAAAACTTTGATCATGTATTATGGCAAATATGCTAATATTTTTGCTGAAAAAATGTGAGCAGCTTTTGCAAATGCAAAAGCTGCTCACATTTTTTCAGCAAAAATAACAAAATTTTAGATATTGTACTTGCTGGATAATTAACAATATGACCACTAACGACCTCGTTAAGCTAACAATGCTTTGAACAACTGGCCCCTGATATTTCATGTGAATTTTCTGTATGCAGATGACTCACCAACTACAGTTGTTTCCCATTAAATGTCAAGCTTGATTTTCGCTGAGAATTAACCCTTGTCCTGCTGAATATTCATATATGTCACACCCACTATTGATTATCTACCAATCAGATAACTTGATGCAAATTATTGCAACAAATTCACAATCTGAATGGCAAACAATGTAGATCCTGATCAGATGGCTTCGTCAGAAGCCATCTGATCAGGATCTTCATTGTTTGGAAAATAAGGCATATCCGGGCTCAGCAGAACAAGGGTTAACAATGTCTTCTGCAGTTGTACTTAGTGCATAAAGGATTAATACTGTATTCCTACCATTTAGCGCCCCGGGCCTTTAAAATGATGAAAAAAGTAGAGGCGCTTGTTGGAGACAAAAATCTTAACAGAATGGAGAGTTTAAAACACATTACAGGCGGTAGTTTTCCATTAAAACAGGGCCTGACAAATCCATTGCCCAGCTGCCTGGGACAAGTCCAAATTTTGGCTGGGCAAGTGATTTTTTATTTCACTTGCCCAGAAAATGCATAGAATATATAGGGAATATTCTAATTCGGAGCCATTTTCAAGATGCTGTGGCCTGCCGGGCAAGTGGTTGAAACTTTGATTTGTCAGGCCCTGATTAAAATAAGGTTGAATCACGACATGTAAAATATCAAGTGGTCAACACAGACACTCTGTGTTTACAGCAGGGTGTTTAAAAATGCCTTGCATGATATGATTTGCAGCAGGTATGGCAATGACTGAAAGGCTGAAGTCCTTCATGTAATCCAAAATATTTTTTCCTCCGACAGCAGAAAGATGCTTAATATTTTGTTCTAGAAAAAACAGTGAGGGGGGCACTTATAGAAGCAGGGGAGATAAATGGGAGGAATACGGTACTTAATAACTCTGTGTCTCTATGATGATTAAAAAACTGATATGTTCACTTCAGAAATAGTTATACAGTTGCAGCAAAAAAAGTTGATAACTCTATTTGTGAAAACGCTTTAGGGCTATTCCAGTATAATCTATTAGGGTGGGGCGGACGGCAACTTTTTTATTTAGTGGCCGTAGGCTATGGTTTTAGAAAAACAAAATAGGCCGTAGGCTGTACAACAGAATTTTTAAAATTTACGGTAGGTTGTACTACCGATTTTTTAAAATATCCCGTAGGCTATGTTGAAAGAAAATAAATAATTGTTGTAGGTTGTCAAATAACAACAGGGCCCAGACATCTGAATCGTTCAGTTTGAAGTTCCGCAGAGATTTTAAACAAAAAGCAACGCTGAAATTGTGAAAAACAGAAAGGCTCGGCAATTTTACTGCTGTTTACAGGTCAAAGGTCGTTTGAGTAGGACACAAATCAATATCCGGTAACAGGACGCTTCGCCCCCGGTCGATGACCTTGCCTGACATAATGGAAAATTACTGAGCTTAGTTACTGAATGACGCAATAATCCCCGTTCCAAAAAAAAAAAATACTTGTGTTGGTAGCGCATGATTTGCATGATTTATGTAAACACAATATTAGCACGCTGTTTAATCAGTAAGCTTCAAGGGATTTATGGCCCGAGATAATTAGTTAATTGGGGATTATGATACCCAAGGAATGTTTATACAGCGGATGCCACCCAGAGCGTGCCGAGCTTTGAGCTGTAATAAATTACGTAACAGTACCCAAAAGTGTACCCAGGTGGTCATCGGACAGGCAATAAAACCCACAGATGGGTAGACAGCCTTTCATTGGTCAATTGTTTCAGTCCCTTTAATAAATATTAATTTCTTAAAAAAAATATGCAACGTCTGATCAGGGCCTCAACGCTGACACTTGAACAGACAGACAGACGCAATTATTTAGCGGCACCTTATCAGGGTCTACAGGTTTTAGGACCTTATAATGCTACGACACCCGGATCAGACACTCCACAATCACTGTGCGACGTCTGATCCAGCTCCAACCGCCGACGGTTCATTTTATTTTATTTTCCGCGACCGAATAGGTTTGAAGGATATAGCGATGAGTCTTGCGCCCGTCCAAATGTCCGTCCGTCCGTAGACACAACAGACAGATGCAAACAATGCGGATCCAGATCAGACGCCATACTATTATTAAACGGCTTCTGTTGAGGGTCTGCAGGTTTGCAGATGGCATCTGAGATGGCAGAGACCCGGACAAGACGCTGCGCAAGGATAATGCGGCGTCTGATCAGGGTCTTATAGCCCACGGTGGTGTTTTTTATCCCTAGTCTGAACAGGTTCGGAGCCTGGCGTCCGTACATCCGCCCATCCGTAGACACAACATTATGAGTGGCGTCCGTTCAAATATCCGTCCGTAGACGCAACAGACAGATGCAAACAATGCAGATCCGGATCAGACGTCGTACAATTATTAAACGGCGTCTGATGAGGGTCTACAGGTTTGAAACGACATCTGAGATGGCGCAGACCCAGACAAGACGCTGCGCAACGACAATGCGGCGTCTGATCAGGGTCTTATCGCCGACGGTGGTGTTTTTTATCCCTAGTCTGAACAGGCTCGGAAGATATAGCGATCAGCGTGGTGTCATCCACCCGTCCGTCTGTATGACAATAGACAGAACACAAAGGTGCAAACAGTGAATCAGACGTCATACAATTATTATACGGCGTCTGAATAGGGTCTACAGGTTTGTAGACGGCATATGCGACGGCACGGACCCAGACCAGATGCTGTACAATGATCATGTGACGTCTGATTAGGGTCTGACCGCTGACGGTGCGTTTTATTTTTTATCCCCCTGACCAAATAGGTTTGGGGTTATAGCGATCAGCCTGACGTCCATCCGTCCGTCCGCAGACACCAAATTGTGATAGCCAAAACTACAATACCCTATGAGATAGATTGTCGGTACTTGTTACAATAGAACATGAGGTTCAAAAAGCATGCCTTGAGCAAGAACCAAAACTCTGAGTGTCCTGGTATTTTAGTTATTTCCCCTGACAATATAAACTTGTGATCACAATATCTCCTATATATTTGAAGATATATTGATTGACTTGATACCGTTGTACATAAGGTCAAAAAGGGTTGTCATGAGCAATAACCATAACTCTGGATGTCATGGTATTATAGTTATCTCCCCTTACAAAATAACATTGCGATCAATAACTCCTATACCCTTTGACATATTTTGATGGTAGTTGGTACAAGTGTACTTGGGGTCAAGAAAGAGTGTCGTGAGCAAGAAACAAAACGCTGGGTGCCATGGTATTTTAGCTATCTCCCCTGGCAATGTGTTATCTACCCTGACAATGTAACCTTGTGGTTGCCATAACTCCATTACCCTTTGAGATATATTGATGGGACTTGGTACAGAAATACAAGAGGTTAAGACGATGTGTCTTGGACAAGAACCACAACTCTGGGTGCCAAGATATTTTAGATATCTCCCCTGACAAAGTAACCTTGCGATCGCAAGAACTCAAACACATTTTGAGTATCAACCACCCCATAGCCAGCTCTTTGGGGTGAGCTGGCTATGGGGTGGTTGATACACTGATTTGAAAAAAAAGTAAAGTTGGGGAAGGGGGTGCAAAAATGATAGATAGACGATAAAAGTTATTTTATTTTATTATATTATTTTATAAAAAAAATCACACCCGTGTGTCATAGTGCATTCTTTGATTTCCCCAAAATGGCTACTTTTCCATTGAAAACTTTGATATTTGTCTTATTTATACTCGGAACATAGGTTGTGGGTATAGATTGAGGCAGTTCTAACGAGTACCCACAACTTAAGTCAGTTAACCTGGAATACCGTCGGAAGGTAAGATATTTTTTTTGGCTTTTCCTGAAATTTATCCAATGGGGAGGATAAGAAAACAATATTTTTAATGGAAAAGTCCAAAAGAATCATCGTCAACCATTTAAAATAGGATTGAGGGCAAAAAATTAGGAATAGTCAGGTTACCTGAAACACATTTTTTTAGCCTTGTCTGAATTTTTAATCCCCCGCCGCGAAGCGGAGCAGAGCTGGGATTATAGGAATGGCCTTCGTCTGTCCGTCAGTCCGTCTGTAACACTTTCTTGTCCGCTCCATATCTCCTGAACCCTTTGATAGATTTTCATTAAACTTTGGTCAATTATTCGTCTCAATTAACTGGTGTGCAGAACCCATAAATGAACCATGCCCACTCAAGGTCAAGGTCATGGTTGAAGGTCACGAGTTTGAAACTTGGAATTTTTTGTCCGTTCCATATCTCCTTTACCCTTGGAAGGATTTTCATTAAACTTTGGTCAAATATTCTTCACAGTGAGCTGATGTGCAGAACCCATGTCCGTTTGTCCGTCTGTCAGTTTGTCTGTCCGTCCGTCTGTCCGTAACTTTTTCTTGTCCGCTCAGTATCCCTGAACCCTTTAATAGATTTTCATTAAACTTTGGTAAATTATACCTCTCAGTGAGCTGGTGTGCAGAACCTATAAATGAAGCATGCCAACTCAAGGTCAAGGGTCATGGTTGAAGGTCACGAGTTTGAAACTTGGAATTTTTTGTCTCTTCCATGTCTCCTTTACCCTTGGAAGGATTTTCATTAAACTTTGGTCAAATAGTCTTCACAGTGAGCTGATGTGCAGAACCCATGTCCTTCCATCCATCTGTCTGTCAGTCTGTCCGTAACTTTTTCTTGTCCGTTCCATATCTCCTGAACCCTTTAATAGATTTTCATTAAACTTTGGTCAATTATCCCCCTCAGTGAGCTGATATGCAGAACCTATAAATGAACCATGCCGACTCTAGGTCAAGGTCACATTTGAAGGTCACGAGTTTAAAACTTTGAATTTTTTGTCCCTTCCATATCTCCTTTACCCCTAAAAGGATTTTCATTAAACTTTGGGTCAATTATCCCCCTCAGTGAGCTAACCATGCCAACTCAAGGTCAAGGTCACAGGCGAAGGTCACAAGGTTGAGCCTTGATACTAAATGCGGCGGGGGATTTGGCTGTCCTCCAGACTGCTTTCTTGTCTTTTCTCTTTTTTTTAAGTAAACAAAAAACAACTTTCATGATAAAATTTATTCATTTTTGGGGCATTCAATAATCAATATAAAGACACCAACTGTGACAATGGTTTTTACACATGATCCAGGATTTCAGTTTATAAAGAGGGAAAGATTTTTAGTCGCAAGATCTTTTCTGATGAATATATCTAAATATATATTTAATTACCTGTGGGTTGTCTCTACCTGAAATAGTTTTACCCCGTTGGTTATATCTAGAAAAAAATACAAATGTCCGTTGGTTATATCTAGAAAAAAATACAAATATCCGTAGGCTGTATTGAAAAAAAATTGTTTTAAAGCGTAGGCTATGTGAAAATCTAAGTGCCTTCCTCCCCCACCATATAGATTTTACTGGAACAGCCCTTATTACAAATATTGGTCACTACACACATGCCTAATATGCATTATGCCTATGCCTCCGTTTCAATCAGGCCTCATACTGAACACGCTTTTCCATGCCTGAAAGGCCCGATTTTGCAGCTTCAACTCTTATCCTGCTGAACAAGACACAACTATCACCTTTGCAAACAGTGTAGATCCAGATCTTCAGAAGCCATCTGATCAGGATCTACACTGTTTATAATGCAGTTTGTGAAAATATCAAGTAATTTGGTTGACTTATAGTCAGAAATGGGTGTGGGTTAATGAATTTATTCAGCAGAATAAGGGTTAAATAGTTTTTTTAAACAGACTATAGGCACAAAAATCAAAATCTTAAAGCCTGAAATCAAGAAAAAAAAATCAAGCTCTAAAAGCCTGAAATCCTGCAAATGCCTGAAAAATATGAGGCCTGTTCAATTAAGCACCTGTCACACTGCTTACCAGTATTATTTTGGTAGAAGTTTTCTTTGGAAGATTTCTGTTCAGCCAGTCTGACTGGCAGTATCTCCATCTTAATCTGGTCTCCTCCTGTTGACTTCAGCAGCTGTGTTGCCTCAGCAACAGTCATGTGCTCTACCTCAGCACCATCTATAGACAATATGTGGTCACCCACATGGAGAGCTCCACACCTGTAAAAGAGACAAGACACATTAAAACTGAACACTGATTTAGATCTTTTTATACTTGCATTATGAGTAGGAAAGATTTACTCTTTTAACAAGGTAAAGCAAGCATAGCATCCCCTTGCAACTGCATACAACTCATCTAGATCTAAATCCAATCTGAATATGTTAGACAGATTACTTTTGATGCTTCTATCTTTGTCTTCTATCCTGTTCACAAGGTTTTGTATGTTAAGTCCATTGTGACCTTGATCTTTGACCTTGAAAATCAATAGGATTCATCCTCTGTCCATAGGGAACATTTGTGGAAGAGTTGATGCTTCTATGATGTCTTCTATCCTGTTCACAAGTTTCTGGACACCCACCCACACCCACATATGGACGCATGGCAGCGATGCTATATCCCTATCGCAACTTTGTTGCGAGAGGACAATAATCCATGATTCCTGACAAGAATTCCACCAAAGGCTATGTTGCACCTGTGATTGTAGTTCTTAAGAAATGGACTTGAACATCTGGGCTGACACAAATGTCAATGGATTCAAAAATGGAAGAACAAACAAGAGGCCCATGGGCCACTATGCTCACCAGAGCTCAGGTGGGCACTGCCCAACCTGCCCAATGGCAGCCATGTATTTTAACATGATATCATTTTAATCCACCAAATGAACCCCCATGTCCAAATGAGCACCCATGTGGACTCAGCATCTGAAAAGTTAGGCCTTTTATGAAGTAGAGGGGGTGGGGCATGGACCCAATGGAGCCCTGGTTGGTATCACTAAATGCGTCTTATCATAAGAAACAAAAATATATATGGTTTAGCAGTGGGGATCTGTAAGGCCTCTTTAACAGTTGAGGGGTTGGGGCATGCCCTGTTGATCCCAGGAAAGCCCAAACTGTTGTCCCTAAATGTGTCTTATCATAAGGACCAAGTATATATATGGTTCAGTGCTGGGAATCTGACCGGTTTCAGAGATTTGAGGCCCTTTTATGAAATAGGAATGGCCCCTGCGGACCCCGCTACAGTAGGTGTGCTAATAATAAGGAACAAGAACATATATGATTATGGGGTGGGGATTTGAATGGTTTCTGAAATATAAAGCCTTTTATGAAATGGAAGGGCGGGGCACATTGCCTCAGCACAAAGAGACCTCCAGGTTGGTGTGATTGAACGAGTCTTATCATAAGGAACAAGTATATGGTTTAGGGGTGGGGATCTGAACTATTTCTGATATATATGGCTTTTAATGAAGTAAAGCGGTGAGGCATGGCCTGGGCGTGCCCCGGGGACTCCCAAGCTGGTGTCACTGAATGCGTCTTATCATAAGAAAGATGAATATATATGGTTTAGGGTGGGGCTAAGAACATTCTCTGAGATATAAGGCCTTATGTGAAGTGGAGGGGTGGGGCAAGGCCCAGGGAGACTCCCAGGTTGGTGTCAATGAATGTGTCTTATCATAAGGAACAAGACTATATATGGTTAAGGGGTGGCCATCTGTAGGGTTTCCGAGATATTGTGATATTATGAAATGGAGGGGGTGGGGCATGGCCCCAGCATATCCCTGGGAACCCCCAGGTTGGTGTTACTGAATGCGTCTTATCATAATGAACAAGAATATATATGGTTTAGGGGTGGGGATCTGAACAGTTTCTGAAATATATGGCCTTTTTTGAAGTGGAGGGGTGGGGCAAGGCCCCAGCGCGTCTTTGAGGACCCCCAGGTTGGTGTCAATGAATGTGTCTTATCATAAGAAGCAAGCATATATATGGTTTATGGGCGGGGATCTGTAAGGTTTCCGAGATATTGGGCCTTTTATCAAATGGAGGGGGTGGGGCATGGCCCCGGTGCATCCAGGGGACTCCCAGGTTGATGTCACTGAATGGGTCTTATCAAAAGGAACAAGAATATATATGGTTTAGGGGTGGGAATCTGAATGGTTTCCGAGATATTGGGCCTTTTATAAAGTTGAGGGGGTGGGGCCTGACCTGTGCGCATTCCTGACGACCCCCAGGTTGGTGTTACTGAATGCGTCTTATCAATAGGAACAAGAATATATATGGTTTAGGGGTGGGGATCTGAACAGTTTCTGAGATATATGGCCTTTTGTGAAGTAGAGGGGTGGGGCAAGGCCCCAGCGCATCTCTGAGGACCCCCAGGTTGGTGTCAATGAATGTGTCTTATCATAAGAAGCACGCATATATATGGTTAAGGGGCGGGGATCTGTAAGGTTTACGAGATATTGGGCCTTTTATGAAATGGAGGGGGTGGGGCATGGCCCCGGCACATCCAGGGGACTCCCAGGTTGATGTCACCGAATGGGTCTTATCATAAGGAACAAGAATATATATGGTTTAGGGGTGGGGATCTGAATGGTTTCCGAGATATTGGGCCTTTTATTAAGTGGAGGGGGTGGGGCATGACCTCGGCGCATCCCTGAGGACCCCAAGGTTGGTGTTACTAAATGCGTCTTATCAATAGGAACAAGAATATATATGGTTTAGG
The DNA here is from genome assembly GCA_963580285.1 of Lucinisca nassula. NCBI lineage: Eukaryota > Metazoa > Mollusca > Bivalvia > Lucinida > Lucinidae > Lucinisca > Lucinisca nassula. The sequence continues at coordinate 123,634,304 of OY757016.1, read as the reverse complement.
GGTCGGGATCTGAATGGTTTCTGAGATATATGGCCTTTTATGAAGTGGAGGGGGTGGGGCATGGCCCCGGCACAACCTGGGGGACCCTCAGGTTGGCATAAAAGCATATGGCTGAAAGAATTTTACTCAAGAAACATTTCTATAAAAGTTTTGTCCAAATATCTGCAATGACTTGGCAGTAAATTTAGGTTATGGTCTTCTATTTACATTTCCATAAGCTTACATATTAATATTTGACCCTGTACCTGATAAATCTGCATTTCAAATGGATTTTCTTACCCCAAAACATGGTAAACAAACTGCCAACTACAAAATTATACCAAAAAACAAGGGTGTCATGTGGCAATTTCAAGCATTCTAGCTGTCTAAGGGAGGTAACCCTGCCTCAAAGTGAAAATTCAGTCTTTGAAATTCAGAGATACCACATGTACAATTATTATCACAACAGAAAATTCAGGAGACAGTTCACTTTGTTTCCTTTATGTGTTTAATGCACATATAATACCCTGCAAGAAAAAAATAACAGCTAAGTATTTCTCATCAGTTTCATAATTATATCCAATCAAATGTGACTATTGTCTCATACATGGCTAAAAGCTGGGTCCACAACCTCCTTTTCTGAGGATCATAACCTTAAATCAAACCTTATTTTCTTCATAATCCATCAAAAGAATTGCCAAATAGAAATTTAGATCATATCTAATAATGTAGTCATGCATACTAAATGTTCAGTGACAAAGAATCTTTCAAGTTTGCAAAAAAGTTATCGCCTTCAGATTTTATGATGAAAGCCGAACAAACCACATTTTGTGAAAAAGCGCAAAGTTTACCTCTTTCTGGACTGGAACCCAGAAACCGGCTTGCATCAGTGGTTCTTCTCATGTGTCTTTGGAATACTTCAGTCCTAAAATGCACTAAATTATGCCTAAATAACTTTCCTAAGTAGAAGTTGTGGCTGTTCCTACACCTATACCCCCTATTTTAAGTAAAAAAGGCATTTTGAGGATATTTTGAAGACAAAACATTGATGAAAATGATCATAAATGCCTTCATGCCATGAGAAACAGCTGAAAATATCTGTTCAGATCCAGTTACATGAATCTAACCAATTAGAACTTATAACGGATGAGAAAACTTGTCGCTATATTGCAGCGGGCTGTTCGGAGAGATAATTGTGAAATTTTGCTTTGGACCAAGCCTGATGCCATATTTTCCAGATGGAGTAGATTCTTTTTCTTATGTTTATGTTCATACACCTACTGCAAGACTCTTTTTCAAACAGATCAATGACAACACTGATTTTCATGGCTTAAGAGCAAAAGCATCCCCCACCCCCAACAACACCCCCCCCCCCCCATTTACATGGATCAGAATCACAAAATAGATAAAATGGCCCAGTTAGACCTGAATTAGCACTAAAGTTACAAATTTTACAGTTTTTGAAGCAAAATACATGGCAGGAAGATCCAATTTATGACACAGAATTAGATAGAACCTACACATTTGTGAAAATATTATGTAATGACCAAAAACAGGACAGAGGTGATGATTTTTTCTACTTTCGGTTTAGGTTATGGTCTTCTATTTACATTTCCATAAGCTTACATATTAATATTTGACCCTGTACCTGATAAATCTGCATTTCAAATGGATTTTCTTACCCCAAAACATGGTAAACAAACTGCCAACTACAAAATTATACCAAAAAACAAGGGTGTCATGTGGCAATTTCAAGCATTCTAGCTGTCTAAGGGAGGTAACCCTGCCTCAAAGTGAAAATTCAGTCTTTGAAATTCAGAGATACCACATGTACAATTATTATCACAACAGAAAATTCAGGAGACAGTTCACTTTGTTTCCTTTATGTGTTTAATGCACATATAATACCCTGCAAGAAAAAAATAACAGCTAAGTATTTCTCATCAGTTTCATAATTATATCCAATCAAATGTGACTATTGTCTCATACATGGCTAAAAGCTGGGTCCACAACCTCCTTTTCTGAGGATCATAACCTAAATGCCATTTTTCAATTTTCCCCATTATAAGTCTATGGAAACTAAGTTGCCATAGCAACCAAACTAATGGGCCGATTTTCATAAAAAACACAAACTTTCAATCCCCCTGCCCAAGGATGCTACAGATAAAATTTGGGCTGAATCGGTCCAGTGGCTTCAGAGAAGAAGATGTTTGAAAGTGTTGACGTCAGACGACGACAACAACAACGACGACGCCGACGCCGGACAACTGCCTATCCTATAAGCTCCCCCGGAGCCTTCGGCTCTGGTGAGCTAAAAAATGAAAGCTTAAATCATGCCATGCTCAAAGCAGGCATGACAAAAAGCGTACATTGAAACTCCAAAGGCCAACTGGAGTCTAACTGTAGGTTTCCTTTTGCTTCAGCATTTCAGTTATTTTATGCAGCCGAGTCCTCATCATTGTTTCATCCCTAAATTAGAAGCCTCCGTGGTGCAGTGGTTACGCTACTCGCTGTGTAAACCAGGGGTCGCAGGATCGATCCCGGGCTTTTCCAGACTTTCGGATGAGTCTTTAAACCAAGGTCCTGTCTCTGTATGACCTTAGCTGTTGGTGGGACGTAAAGCTCAAACACTCTCTCACTCATCCCTAAATTTATTTGATTTTACTGATGAGTAAGAAACCTTTCACACAAGACTGAATTAATTATGTGCAAATCACAAATGTGATGGTTTAACCCTTTTTGTACCAAATGGAATCTTCCTCCTTATATATAGCAGGAGTCCATTTGAAAATTTAGGGGTGTCAGGTTGTGTTTTCTTCAAAATTCATTTGGAAAATGGCTGAATGTTTTGCAAACAGTGTAAGCCCTGCGGGGTTTCCGGTACCAAATGGGTTAATTATAATGCTATTGGTTTATGTTTGTCCTTCTTTCCCTTTGGTAGGTGTAAGGTAATAGTATTGATTCCTGATCATTTTTTTTTTGGTTTTGGTTTTACAGCCATTTCAAGATTATTTCACTCACATTGATCTGATCGTTAATCAGACGTGGGCAAAAACCGGTGTACCTGGAGAAAAACCTCCTGACCCCATCACAGAACTTGTCATTTCCCCCATAAAAACCTATGTTGTGGGTAGTCATTAGAATAGCCTCGGTGAGGTGGTTCTAATGAATAACTGTAACATAGGTTTACATGGCAAAATAAGGAAACTTATCCATCAGTTGTCACCAAAAACTCACCATATCTGTTGCTATGTTCAATTTACTCACCTGTCTGCCACACTCATGGGTCTGATACTATCAATACAGACACAATGTTTGCCTTTATGTCTGGCATGTGACAATGATATACCGAGTGCAGCTCCTGGTGTCTTATCTAACTCTATCAACAGTGGTCCTGTAGCTTTCTGAACAGCCTCTGCAAATACACATAAATTTCTTAATCTTTCAAATGCCACAGAAAAGATTTTCTTGCACACCAGACAAGGAAATCCGTGATTTTACCCTGGGATAGAAATTTATGTTCTGACCCTGGTGTTCCGACCCCAAATCGAATATAATCGCGTGTTTGATAAATGCACTGGTTGATTACAACCTCATGCGCGGCGTCGTCATGCGTGACGTCACTAAACATTCCTGTTGTGTCATCACAAAATGGCGGACGTCGGTAACCGAAGTGACAGCAGCATTAAACATTCGCAGTAGAAATGGAAGGTATGCAAGAAAAAGAATCCAATATGGGTGTGAGGGGTGGATAGAAAATCCGTCCCTCGGGATCACTGTCCGGCATCATTCGGCAAGCCTCGTGATGCCGGACAGTGACCCTTGGGATGGATTTTTCTATCCACCCCTCACACCCATATAAGATTCTTATAATCTCATTGTGACATATTGTAGACAATTCATGAGAAACAATCACAGATATGCCATACTTGATTGGGAAAGCTGTCTGAGCATCACTCTGTGATAAAAACAAGTAGATTATTCTTTGACCAATAAACACAACTTATCTATTATAGAAATGTATAACACTCAACTGGAAAAATTGTCTGATTATCACACTGTGATAATATGTGACAAATGAAACATAACTTACCTATCACAGATATAAAAAAAAGAGATAAAGAAGCTTTATTTAACGTCGCATATTCGAAACAAATAACATAAGCTCTGTAGAGCTTTTATTGCGACAAACTAAGTATCCTCTAACAAATACTTACCTGCCTTCATTTATCTTCCTAGGACTACCCCTGATAATGCGAGCGTCAGCCAAGGGAGCTCCTAGTACCATTTTTCACGCCTTTGGTATGGCGCGGCCGGGGATCGAACCCGCGACCTCCCATTCCCGAAGCGGACGCTCTACCACTGAGCTATCGGGGCCGGTATATACTATACTCTATGGTAAAGGTTATCTGATTATCACTCTGTGATAACAGTATGTAGCTTATTCTGTTCACCATGCTCATGCTTAATGGAGTGTGTACATGTCCTTTGAAGAATTTCAAGATAGTCACAATGATGGCCGTCTTGGATATTGGAATGTAACAATTCCAGCAACTCCTGAATCTCCATGTCACCCGCATCCAATTAAGTTTCACCTCCATCTGTGTGTGTGTGTGTTTGTGTTTGAGTTTTATGTCCCACCAACAACTTAATGTCATTTGGTCATGGGACTTCATTTTAAAGACTCATCCAAAAGTGTGGAGAAACATTGAATCAATCCCACAACCTGTGGTATCTAAGGTGAATTGCTTAACCACTACAACATAGAGGATTCTCAACTCAATGGGACTGACCATTCCACAGATTTGATTTGAGATTGGCAGCTATCTTGGATATCATAAAGAAACAATTAAGCAATTCTGAATCTCCGTGTTGCCCCCAAAGCCTTCCACCAAGTTTCAGCTAAATCAAACTTACCATTCCAGAGAAGGTATGGTTTGAAGATTTTTAAAATGGTTGTCATGGTGGCCATCTCAGATAGTCGAACAGAACAATTCTAGCAATTCTATGTCACCCAGTTTCCTCCCATGAAGTTTTGGTTCAATCCAACATACCATTCCAGAGCAGATATGGTTTGAAGAATTTCAGAAGTGCCACCATGGATATTGGAGCAGAACAATTTTAGCAATTCTGAACATCCATGTTGCACTGATACCTTCCATCAAGTTTTAGTTTTAGCTTAATCTGACTTCTGGTTCTGCAGGAGATGTCATTTCAAGATTTTCAAGCTGGCTGCCACAGCAGCCATCTTTGGTGTCAGAACGGAATGATTTTAACCCTTGTCCTGCTAAATATTCATATATGCCACACCCACTACTGATTAACAACCAATCAGATTACTTGATGTAAATCATTGCAACAAATTCATAAAAAAATAGCCATCGGAAGAGATGGCAAATCCCCCGACCAAAAGCCAGTATGGCCTTCAGAAGATTGTTCACCAATAGAAAGTGCACCAGAATTAAACCAGCAATATATCACAAAAAAAATGCAGTTATGGCCATCACAAGATTATACTTCAGGAGAGATAACTAAAAAACCAGGGTACTCCAAACTGTGGTTCTTGCGCATGACATCCCTGCTTAAGCTCATGCATTTCTGTTCAAAGTACCATCAATATGTCTCAAAAGGGTGTTGGAGATCACAAGCTGGTCATACTGTTATATTGGAAGGTTAGATAACTAAAATATTTATCATAGCACCCAGAATTGTGGTTCTTAGGCATGAAGCGCCGTCTCAACCTTGTATACAATTGTGCCAAGTACCATCAATATATACTACTCAAAGTTTGATAGGGATCACTTTTTTAATGCAAAATACTTTTTGGTTAAATTAATCAGCTGAATCCAAATTTGATATATAATGATAGAAAACATATCCTTCACAAAGACTAATAATTAATTTTGTCAACAGGCGCTGCATTCAAGCGTGACAACAGCAACCGTCTTGGCACCACAAAATTTGCCGTAACACGAAGGGATTTGGACAATTGATTTTTCACAAATTTCCAAATCTGTTTAGACAAACGTGCCTAATAATGTGTATGGTGTCCACGGGCATCAATTACAGCACGACATCGCCTGCGCGTGCTCGTAATCAGACTGTGTATCAGGTTTTGTGGAATCAGCCTCCATTCAGCAACCAATGCATCTTTCAGCTCCTGTAAAGTCCTCGGCTGCAAAGGTCAGGTTGAAACATCACGTTTAGCATGTCCCACGCATGCTCAATCGGATTTAAGTCCAGTGATCGAGCAGACCAGTCCATACGAACGATTATCTCACGTTCCAGATAGGCATCAGTGACCTGGGCAGGGTGAGGACGGGCATTATCGTCCATTAGAATAAATTCCGGGCTGATAACATCGGCGTAGGGTCTCACAAACTGATCAAGAATCTCATTACAGCACCTAACTTCAGTTAACGTTCCGTTTTCAACGACGTACAAGTCAGTTTTACCATTCACGCTTATCCCAGCCAAAACCATGACTGATCCCTTTCCATAGCGGTCATGCTCTCTCACATTCAAGTCATTGCATCGCTCTTTAGACATTCGCCACACTAATTGACGTTTATCAGTGATGTCTAGACGGAATCTGGACTCATCAGTAAACAGTACCGGCGCCAAGTCATGAATCGTCCACCTGACGTGAGTTCTGGCAAAGTCCAACGGGTCTTGCACGTGCTGTCTCGTCAACGGAACACGTACAGCAGGCCTCCTGGCATTCAGTCAGAAAACGTGGTGCCTGTTTCTGACAGTTTGTGTAGAAATTCGTACACCAGTTCCGTTCCTAGGCTGGTTATTCAACAGCGTAGCGTTCTGGAACCGTTTACGTCGAGACTGAATCAACAAAAAACGGTCCTGACGTTGAGTTGCAGCCATTTCTCGACCCCCGCCGTGTCTGTGTGAAGGATTCCCGTGGGAAAGATGCTGACTCCACATTCGGGAAACCACGCTCTGAGACACATTCAGAATCCCAGCAACACGACGTTGAGGGACGCCAGATTCCAACATTCCGACGCCACGGCTCATTTCTTCGGGGCTCAGGCGGTTTCTTAAGTGTCCCCTAGGCATTTTAAAGTTTAACAAATCAAATGAATTCCCTTTTACGCTTAGTAAAGAAACAGTGGCAAGTTTGAATTTTCTGTTGGAATGCAGTGTTACGCAAGATTTTTGGGGTGCATGAGTTCATTTGCTAAGTGTGAGAAGTGTGCACTTTCATAAGTACTGAATTGCACATAAGTTTCTGCTTAAGATATTTATCAATATTTGGAGTACAAATTCTGTCATGAAATTTTAAATTTTCAGTGCAAAATTTGGTATATAAAAAGTGATCCCTACCAAACTTTGAGTAGTATATCCTAAAGGGTATTGGAGTTATGGCCATCAAAAGGTTACATTGTCAGGGGAGGTAATTTAAAAATCAGGGCACCCAGAGTTGTGGTTCTTGCACGTGACACACCTGCTTAACCTCATGTACAACTGTACCAAGTACCATCAATATATCTCAAAGAGTATTGGAGATGTGGCCATCACAAGGTAGTGATTCTATATTAATGTAAAGGGAGATAACTAAAAAACCATGGCACCAAGAGTTGTGGTTCTTGTGCATGACACACCGTCTCGGCTTTGTGAACAACTGTGCCAGGTATCATCAATATATCTTAAAGGGTATTGGAGTTATGGGCATCACAAGGTAGTCACTCTATTTTATTGGAAGGGGAGATAACTCAAAAACCGTGGCAGCACCCAGAGTTGTGGTTCTTGTACATGACACACCGTCTCGGCTTTGTGAACAACTGTGCCAGGTATCATCAATATGTCTTAAAGGGTATTGGAGTTATGGGCATCACAAGGTAGTCACTCTATTTTATTGGAAGGGGAGATAACTAAAAAACCATGGCAGCCATAGTTGTTTTTTTTGTGCATGACACACCGTCTCGGCCTTGTGAACAACTGTGCCAGGTATCATCAATATATCTTAAAGGGTATTGGAGTTATGGCCATCACAAGGTAGTCACTCTATCTTATTGGAAGGGGAGATAACTCAAAAACCGTGGCAGCCATAGTTGTGGTTCTTGTGCATGACACGCTGTCTCAGCCTTGTGAACAACTGTGCTAGGTACCATCAATATATCTCAAAGGGTATTGGAGTTATGGCCATCACAAAGTTGTCATTCTATTTTATTAAAAGGGGAGATATCTAAAACAAGAGGCTCAATGAGCCTAAACCGCTCACCTGAGGAACTTAAGTTTTAACAATTCACAGACTTGACTACTAAATCTGCTAATAGAATCCAGCCCATTGACCCTTACAGGATATAAGTCATGATTATTGCATTGCATTCCAAGTTTGAGACTTCTAGCTTCTATAGTTCCTGAGAAATCTTTGACGAAAATTTAACATTGGTCAAAATGGAGAGAAAGAAGAATGAAAGAACAGATGAACAAATAAGCTGAGAAAGCCCAATGTCTCTTACACAAAATAAGTCATCATTATTCTATTGAATACCAAATTTGATGCTTCTAGCTTTTATAGTTCCTGAGAAATCTTTGATTAAAAATTTAACATTGGTCTATTATCTCTATATGGAGAGAAAGAAGAATGAAGGAACAAATGAACCAGACTAGCTCCAAAACCTAATGCAGCCTTTCCCCTTGCCCAATGGTGCTACACATAAAATTTAAACAAGATTGGTCGACTGCCTTCTGAGATATGCTTCATTGAAAGTGTGGACGACGGATGGACGGACGACAGACGACGGACTCCAGAGCCTTGGTATACTATCGGCTCACTGGAGCCTTTGGCTCAGGTGAGCTAAAAATTCAAGTCGCTATTTCTGTCACAACATTTTCCCTACGTTAAGTCTATGGGCAAATTTTTTTGTCTCTCAAGGTCACGTAACTCCGAGGTCAATATTCCGATTCGGCCCAAAATCGAACTTAACCGAGATTTTATGCCTGTCCTCGTTACCTGCAAGTTTGAAGCTGATATGAATAAAAATAAAGTTGCTATCGTGGTCACAACGTATTTTTTTATGCTCAAGGGCAGGTAACTCCAAGGCAAATATTCCGATTCGGCCCAAAATCGAACTTAAGCGAGATTTTATGTCTGTCCTCGTTACCTGCAAGTTTGAAGCTGATCTGAAAAAAATTCAAGTCGCTATCGTAGTCGCAACATTTTCCTTAATTAAGTCTATGGGCAAATTTTTTGTCGCTCAAGGTCAGTAACTCCGAGGTCAATATTCCGATTGGCCCAAAATTGAACTTAACCGAGATTTCATGCCTGTCCTCGTTACCTGCAAGTTTGAAGCTGATATGAATAAAAATAAAGTTGCTATCGTGGTCACAACATATTTTTGTATGCTCAAGGACAGGTAACTCCAAGGCAAATAATCCGATTCGGTCCAAAATCGAACTTAACCGAGATTTTATGTCTGTCCTCGTTACCTGCAAGTTTGAAGCTGATCTGAAAAAAATTCAAGTCGCTATCGTAGTCATAACATTTTCCCTATGTAAAGTCTATGGGCAAAATTTTTGTCGCTCAAGGTCATGTAACTCCGAGGTCAATATTCCGATTCAAACTTAACTGAGATTTTATGCCTGTCCACGTTATCTGCAAGTTTGAAGCTGATCTGAATAAAAATAAAGTTGCTATCGTGGTCACAAGGTATTTTTTTATGCTCAAGGGCAGGTAACTCCAAGGCAAATAATCCGATTCGGCCCAAAATCTAACTTAACCGAGATTTTATGTCTGTCCTCGTTACCTGCAAGTTTGAAGCTGATCTGAAAAAAATTCAAGTCGCTATCGTAGTCACAACATTTTCCCTATGTTAAGTCTATGGGCAAATTTTTTGTCGCTCAAGGTCACGTAACTCCGAGGTCAATATTCCGATTCGGCCCAAAATCAAACTTAACCGGGATTTTATGCCTGTCCTCGTTACCTGCAAGTTTGAAGCTGATCTGAATAAAAATAAAGTTGCTATCGTGGTCACAACATATTTTTTCATGCTCAAGGGCAGGTAACTCCAAGGCAAATAATCCGATTCGGCCCAAAATCGAACTTAACCGTGATTTTATGTCTGTCCTCGTTACCTGCAAGTTTGAAGCTGATCTGAAAAAAATTCAAGTCGCTATCGTAGTCACAACATTTTCCCTATGTAAAGTGTATGGGCAAATTTTTTGTCGCTCAAGGTCACGTAACTCCGAGGTCAATATTCCGATTCTGCCCAAAATCGAACTTAACCGAGATTTTATGCCTGTCCTTATTATCTGCAAGAATGAAGTCGATCAGAAAAAAATTGACGGAGCTAGAGTGATGACAAGCTTTTTCCTATGTTAAGTCTATGGGAGCTATATGTTGCCATGGTAACCAGAGTTCCACTCAGATCTGCATGAAAACCTTATGCAGTCTTTCCACTTGCCCAATAATGTTACACATGAAATTTGATCAAAGTCGGCCAAGTAGTCTTCAAGATATACATTTTTGAAATTCACATTAACCCTTATGCAAAAATGCACAAGGGCAGGTAACTCCTAAGTGTATGATCCGATTCTGCCAACTATCGAACTTGACCGAGATTTCATGGCTGTGCTGGTTATCTGTAAGAATGAAGCCAATCCGAACAAAATTGAAGCAGCTACAGTGATGACAACATTTTCCCCATGTTAAGTCGATAGGCAATTTTTCGGGCGCTCAAGGGGACGTAACTCTTGAGTGAATTATCTGATTCGGCCCAAAATCGAACTTGACCGGTTATCTGCAAGAATGAAGTCGATCAGAAAAAAATTGACGGAGCTAGAGTGATGACAAGCTTTTTCCTATGTGAAGTCTATGGGAGCTAGATGTTGCCATGGCAACCAGAGTTCCACTCAGATCTGCCTGAAAACCTAATGAAGCCTTTCCACTTGCCCAATAATGCGACACATGAAATTTGATCAAAGTTGGCCAAGTAGTCTTTAAGATATACATTTTTTGAAATTCCCATTAACCCTAATGCAAAAACACACAAGGGCAGGTAACTCCTAAGTGAATGATCCGATTCTGCCAGTTATCGAACTTGACCGAGATTTCATGGCTGTGCTGGTTATCTGCAAGAATAAAGCCAATCTGAAAATAATTGAAGCAGCTACGGTGATGACAACATTCTCCCCATGTTAAGTAAATAGGCAATATTTTCAACGCTCAAGGGCACGTAACTCCTGAGTGAATAATCCGATTCAGCCCAAAATCGAACTTGATCGAGATTTCATGCCTGTCCTCGTTATCTGCAAGAATGAAGTCGATCAGAAAAAAATTGACGGAGCTAGAGTGATAACAAGCTTTTTCCTAACGCTCAAGGGCACGTAACTCCTGAGTGAATAATCCGATTCAGCCCAAAATCGAACTTGATTGAGATTTCATGCCTGTCCTCGTTATCTGCGAGAATGAAGACGATCAGAAAAAAATTGACGGAGCTAGAGTGATGACAAACTTTTTCCTATGTTAAGTCTATGGGAGCTATTTGTTGCCATGGCAACCAGAGTTCCAATCCGATCTGCCCGAAAACAGTATGCAGCCTTTCCCCCTACCTGATAATGCTTCACATGAAATTTGATCAAGATTGGCCCACTGGTTCCGGAGATATACTTCTTTGAAAGTGTGGACGACGGACGACGACGACGGACGACGGCTCAGGTGAGCTAAAAAGTATGGCATCCAGAGTTCTGGTTTTTGCGCATGACACGCCGTCTCAGCCTTGTGAACAATTGTGCCAAGAACTATCAATGAATCTCAAAGGGTATAGGAGTTATGGCCATCACAAGGTTGCGTTTACGGACGGACGGACGCCAGGCTGATCGCTATATCCCCCGAACCTATTCGGTCGGGGGATAATGAATGGCAAACAATGAAGCCATCTGATCTGGATCTGCATTGTTTGAAAGATCAGACATATCCGGGCTCAGCAGGACAAGGGTTAACAAATTCTAATTCTACTTGTTATCCTGATGCCTCCCATTAAGCTTCAGCTCAATCTGATTTTTGGCTTGGGAGATGTTCTTCTTCGTGTTATTTCAAGATGGCTGCCATGGCTGCCATCTTGGATATTGAAGCAGAACAAGTTTAGCAATTCTGAATCTCCATGTGGCACTGATGCCACCCATCTATCAAGTTTCAGCTCAATATGACTAGGTGTGGGAGATGTTGTTTAAAGAAATGAAAGACGGCCACTATGGCAGCCATCTTGAATATCAGAAAAGAATGATTATATCATTCCTGAATCTCTATGCTGCCCCAGTGCCTCCCATCAAATTTCAGCTCAATTTGATTTTCTGCTCGCGAGCAGATGTTGTTTAAAGAAATTCCAGATGGCCACCATGGCGGTCATCTAGGATATTGGAATGTAACAATTATAGCATTTCTGAATGTGGCCAGATGCTTCCCATCAAGTTTCAGTTTAATCCCACTTAAGGTTGGGAGATATCATTTAAAGAACTTCATGATGGACGCTATGGTGGCCAATTTGGACATCGGAACAGAAGGATTTTAGCAATTCTGTATCTCCATGTTACACCAATGTTTCCCATCAAGTTCCAGCTCAAACAGACATTTGGTCAGTAGATGTTTTTTGACGAATTTCAAGGTAGCTGCCATCTTGGATATTAGAAAGGAACTACAGTCGAACTTCAATGGCTCGAACACCTTTGGGACCTCGAAAATCTGTTCGAGACATGGGTATTTCGAACCACTGAGGTTACTGTCAGGAGGCATAACGAGACACTTTTAGACATCTTTTCGGTGTTCTATAATGAATATGTATGCTGTGTGTACTCATTAGAATCGCCTCATCGAGGCGATTCTAATGAATACACACAGCATACATTTGCAAGATAAAAGACTGAAATCTCCTTTATTATCCCCCACTATTTCTTATGTAGAGGATTTCGCTAGGGGCTCAATAATTGGTTCGACACATCCATGGTAAACGAGCCATCGGTGTTCGAGCCATCGAGGTTCTACTGTATTTTAGCAATTGCCAATATCAGTGTTGCCCCAATGCCTCCCATCAAGTATCCGCTCAATCCAACTTATGGTTCTGGAGAAGATGTTGAAATGTGAAAAGGTGATGACGGATGGAAGACAGATGGACAACAGGTGGATGAAGGACAACAATCCATGACATAAGCTTTGCTCTAGGTGAGCTTATAAACACAACTTACCTATCACAGATATATCATACTCTATGGTGAAAGTTGTTTGATTATCACATTGTGATAATAACATGTAGATTTCAGCAAGGTTCAATGTGACAACACTGAACTCATTGATAGTCAGAACCCTGTCACCAACTTTCAGTGAACCTTCTCTGAAAATAGAAAAACCAACATTACATAAAGTTAGATTCTCACTCATTCTCAGTAAGCCTTTCCGCTGGAACCGTCATCATCTTTTTTTTTAAGAAAAAAAAATATGAAAGTGTCATCTGCTAAATTGTGATTGATAGTTTATCAACAAATTGATATGGACAATTTACTGTCACATTGAATTCCCACTTCATATACTGCAATATTGAAGGATGAACAGATCATGATGTCTTACAACTGACATCTCTTAACTCCCAGATAAAATGAACACCATCTCAGGTAACATGTTGTATATAACCTGTGAGGCTAGTGTTGCCTCTGATCAGCCTACATATTCAGCAAGTTAGATAATAGTCTTTTCGGTCTGCACAATGCTTCTATATGTCTGGAGCCAGTTGTTCTAAACAAACAATGTCTAATGTTAATGTATCGTTAAAACTTTGATCATTTAATATGACAAATATTAACAAATATACTTTTAATACTTGTTTCTGAATAAATATGAGTAGCTTTTGCATTATGCACATTTTTCAGCAAAAATACCAAAATTTTAGATATTATACTTGCTAGAACAGTTAACAATTTGACCAATAATGAGCTCATTATGCTAAAAAGGCTTTGAAAGTTTCCCCCCCCGAGAGACCAAACTGTTGTCTCTTATAAAACTGAGCAGAGGCAATGGCAGTATCTTAACCCTTAAGAGCAACTGAAAATATTGTCTATGTTTTGGCAAGCAAGCAAATATTGTTGACCCTGATCAGACTACTCCTAGAGGAGCAGTCTGAACTGGGTCCACACTGTTTGCAACAATGACTTTCAAAGTAACCAGCAAACAACAAAGCAGATGAAAAATGTTGTGAAAGGCATCTTAACCCTTCTGTATGCAGGAAACCCCTAAAGTGGTACCTTGGCAAACAGTGCAGGCCAAGATCAGACGCTGCAGAATGCGGCTTCTGATCAGGGCCTGCACTGTTTGCTTACAGAATTTTCAGTTAAAATTAGAATAAAAACGGAAAAATAGGCCTGAGACCCCTTACATGACAAATGGACTTGTCCAACATATAGCAATGGAAGAATCCACCAGTATACAATGGGTTAAGAGTTGTCTAGACTGAGGACCTCTAAGACAGGTTTCCCTACGAATTCTTATCAACAAAGCAAAAGAATGATGCAATAATATTTATATGAGCCCCATCAGAAGAAAAGTGTCTAATCAGATAAGACACAAGTTAAGGGGAATGGGAACACCTGGCAGATTTTTCTGCCATTTTTCAAAGGGAGACAACTTTCAGGACTTCCTGTTCGCTTTTCTATAAGCCCTGTCCCACTGAAAAAGGGGTCTGAAGGAGCAAATTCTTTCCTTTAAGAGTTGACCCCTGTTGATATGGGAGAAAAAAATACTTTTGCAGGAGGTGCCTCCCCTGAAAGTGTTCCCATTCCCCTTAAGACATAGAAAGTAGAGGTTCTGTACTATCCAAGCAGTGAACACAAAGTTGCTGATCAGAATCATCAGAGAGCACAGATGCACAGGCTGATCTGAATCTTTTCTGTTCATAAGTGGCAAAAAACTGTTTTCTCATGACATGGCTCATATATATAAAGTCAGTCCAAACACCACTGCTTGTGTCTCAAACAGCGCTACAACTGTAACTGATAAAAATGTTGTGGTTATGTTATGCCAGTATTACTCTTTATGCAGTTGTTTCTGAAACACTTGTACATGCCACTTCTGGAATTCAACTCCACAATGCTGATGACATACTAGATCAACCTGGCTTTTATGAGAAACCAGACAAAATACAAACTATGGAAAAAGAGATGATGGAACTCAAAAATATGTTTCAAGCAAAAGGACAGAAAATGAATGAAGAAATGGCAAAGATGAAAGCCACTGTGCATTATCAGAAGAATAAAATGGAAGCTATGGAAATAGAAATGAACAATCTGAAAGAAACAGTGAGAAGCCAGAATAAAAGGATAACAGAACTAATGGACCTGAAAGCACAGCACAGAAGTGAACTGAAGGCAATCATTTTTAAACAACAACAGGCATTGGAAAGCTGGAAAAGAAAGTGGCTAGTACAGAAAACAAGAGCACCGCATGCTGGTGCCAAGGCTCGTCTGCAGTTTCTTTTAGAAAACCAAAGTTCTAAGTCAAACAAGAGCAATCAAATTGCAAGATGGAGTTATAAAACTTGTAGGGAATGTAGCTCTTGTGATGGTGAGTATGTGTATGAAGTTTCATGAAGGTAGGCCAAATACTTTTGGAAATATGGTCAAGGTTAAGGTTTTCGGTTAAATTTTCGAAAAATAGGTCAAAGTTCAAAGGTCAAGGTCACAGATCAAAAAGTGTGGTATCACTGAAAAGGTCTTGTCCCAAGGAACATTCATGTGAAGTTTGAAGGCTCTGTTGTGAATAGTATTAAAATGAGAGCAAAAAATGTGTTTCAGAAAAAAATTGGAAAAGGGGAGATAATTCAGCCAAAATCAACAATGTTGTTATGGTCCTTGGTCAAAATGTAGCTCTTGTGATGATGAGTGTGTGTATGAAGTTTCATGAGGCTAGGTCTAATACTTTTTAAGTTATAGCCAAGATTAAGTTTTTTTGGAACGACGACGCCAGACGCCAGACGACAACGCAGACGCCGGAGTGATGACAATAGCTCGAAAGTTTTTTTTTCAAAAAACAGACGAGCTAAAAATGATCAAAAAGGATGTATGGGATCTTCCAACTTAAGAGACACAAGGAGAAGCAGCAGTTTATGAAAACCAGCTCAATGTAAGCAAGACACTACAAAATATCAAAGAAAAACCAACAAAGATTGACGAGAATACTGTCAAAGTGCCACCCCTATTTCATAATATTTCCCATGAAATGATAGAGGAATGAAGTGTTAAAGGAATTAAGCGACAAGCACTAGAACCTGGAATTGTATCATTTTCTGCATATCTGAGCAAGAACATCCCTCATCTAGCCCAAGGCCATACAGTTAAATGTGACCAGATCATTATCAATGATGGCAATGCTTACAGTCAGTATACTGGTGTATTCACTGTGCCACAGACCGGGGTCTATCTTCTTACTTTTACATTTGATGTCTATGACAGTGGCAGGTATGAGGGCATAAAACTTGTTGTTGACAACAGAAATATAGTTGATGCACCAGCTGAAGGTATCAGCAACAAACACTCTATGGGAGGAAATACAGCAATAATCAGACTCAATGAAAACGAAAATGTTTGGCTTGAGAGTTACTTCAGCAGTGATGGTGAAATAATTTCTTCAACCACTTCAAAACTGGCAACTTTTTCAGGAGTATTGCTTTACTAATGTTTTGAAACTTCAAGAAAGGATAACCTTGGTCTAAAACACCATTTTGTGTTCTTGTTGTTTTTGTTGTTGTTTTTTCTCATTATATCTGAAATATTGAATATTTCTCATAGTTCTCAAAGACTACAAAAGGTCAATTGTAAGTTTTGAAGATTGTAATATGCCTATTTCCAATCAAACTTGATTTCAATTTTGACTCTTTAACAAGGGATGGTTTAAGCAGCATAGCTTGCCTTCTTGGTCCTTGTCTGTAATGAGCTCTTGTACATGTACTTTAAAATAAGAATCATAGAAGCTTGTGTTTGGGTTTAACATGACAACTCTTGAGGGTCATTTTGTGTTGTCTCCAAGAGAGATGGATGGATGGATGGATGGATCAATGAATCATGAAATCTAGGTAACACTAACCTAGATATATTTTTATGTCATTCACCGGGTCACGTGGAATTGATAAGTCAGATATGAAGTTTCTCCATCAAACAGTATTCAAGATATAGGCCAAAGTCACAGAGCCATGAAATATAGGTCACACTGACCTACATATATTTTGAGGTCAATCATCTGGTTGCACTGAAGTAATATCCCAGGTATAACATTTCTTCATCAAATAGTATTCAAGATAATAAGCAAAATCACTGAACCATGAAATATAGGTAACACTGAACTAGATGTACTTTGAGGTCAATCATCAGGTCAAATGGAATTAATAATCCAGGTATGACATTTCTCCATCAAATAGTATTCAAGATAATAGGCAAAATCACTGAACAATGAAATATAGGTCACACTGACCTAGATATAGTTTGAGGTCAATCATGGGGTCACATGGAACTAATAATACAGGTATGACATTTCTCCAACAAATGGTATTCAAGATAATAGGCAAAATCACTGAACCATGAAATATAGGTCACACTTATTTGGATATATTTTGCTGTCGATCATGGGGTCACATGGCACTAATATCCAGGGTTTGACATTTCTACAACAAATAGTCTTCAAGATATAAGGCAAAATCACTGGACAGTGAAATGTAGGTCACAATGACCTTCACCCTTTTACACTTGAACCAATGCCACATAGTTGGCTGATGTAAAACCAACTTGTTAGCATAATGGAAAGGTATATAACAAATTACAAAGGTGTCCTAGATTTTGACCCCTAGCCCCACCCCATCCGCCCCTAGGCATGAACCCAGGGGTGTGTTGTTTTGGAATCACAGAAGACACTCCCAGGTATCCAACTTGTAAATATGAATGCTTTGTGATGAGTAACTGTTGAGATATAAGCATTTCAATTTTACATAGGTGTTCTAGATTCTGACCCCAGCCCCACCATAGGGCATGAACCCAGGGGTCTGTTCTCTTGAACGTCAGGAGACCCACTCAGGTACTTAAGTTCCAAATATGAGTGCTCTGTGATGAGTGACTGTTGAGATATAAGCATTTGAAAAACTTAAACGCAGTATGACGGGAACGCACACGCAAACACACATATGGACGACTGAGGTGACAACAATATCTCTCCTGGTACTTCGTACAGGTGCGCTAATAATATTTTTCTATAGAGCTGAATTTCTTTCAGAAAGTTAAGAATATTTGTCACAGGAACTGTATTAAAAAGGTATTTCATATTATCTATAGTAAAATATTTTACACGTATGCAAAGCAAATGATGAGGATATGTTTCATCATATATGGCAAGTTACTGAGCAAAATTTAAAGTACCTGTCAGCAGGTCCCCCAGGTCTTATCTGAGTCACTGTCAGGGGCCTAGATTTCAGTCTGTTGGTATTAGACCCTCCTCGTATTGTGAACCCAAATGTGCCACCTTCTGTGTCCAGGGCTATTGTGTGCTGTCGACACCGGACTGAGAATGTGTCTGTTGGACCTGAAGTTGAGATAAAACATTAAGCTTGAGCATGTTGATAGGGGATCTTACATGAGCATTTGTGTATTATTGAATTTATTAAACTCAACTTGTTTAATAAATTCAATAATATATGAGCATGTATGCAAGATTCTATTTATCATATGACATTTAAAACACAGTTGATTCATGATTTTTTTTACAAAAATGTCAATATTCTGCCATAAGTAAACGTGATGTCGTTAGGAACATCTTCATGTTAAGTTACAGGGCATTTCTAACTTATTTGCATATTTAATCCACTAGTGGATTACCAAATTTATTACATGGCGTTATTACATTCTCAGACGTGACGTCATATAATAAATTATAATAGCAGATGCTGTGTCTAGTTTTATTTTCTTGTTGTCATAGTATAAATATAAACCTTTTTATAACATTGTTCATTATAACAGGGTTTTGAATAATACACGGTTTAAAGATGGATCCAAAAATGTATAAATTGTAATAATACAGAACAAGAGCTGTCGCATGACAGCACAGCTTGCCTGTTTCACGCCTTCAAGATATAAGGTAAAATTATTGAACAATGAAATATATGTCACACTCACCTAGATATATTTTTAGGTGAATGATCAGGTCACATGGAACATATATTCCAGATATTACATTTCGGAATCAAATTGTGTCTGAATTATAAGGCAAAAATCAATGAACCATGAAATATAGGTCACAGTGACCTAGATATATTTCTATGTTGATCATCTGGTCACATGGAACTTATAATTCAGGTTTGAAGTTTCTCCAAAAAATAGTATTCAAAATATTTGGCAGAATCATTGAATAATGAAATATAGGTCACACTGACCTACATGTATTTTGAGGTCAATCATCTGGTTGCATTGAAGTAATATCCCAGATATAACATTTCTGCATCAAATAGTATTCAAGATAATAGACAAAATCACTGAACCATGAAATAAAGGTCACAATGACCTAGATATAATTCAGGGTATGATATTTCTGCATCAAATAGTATTCAAGATAATAGGCAAAATCACTGAACCATGAAATATAGGTCACAGTGACCGAGATATATTTTGAGGTTAATCATCGGGTCACATGGAACTAATAATCCAGGTATGGCATTTCTCCATCAAATAGTATTCAAGATAATAGGCAAAATCACTGAACCACGAAATATAGGTCACACTGACCTGGATATATTTTGAGGTCAATCATAGGGTTACATGGAACTAATAATCCAGATTTAATATTTCTGCATCAAATAGTATTCAAGATAATAGGCAAAATCAGTGAAACATGAAATAAAGGTCACAGTGACCTAGATATATTTTGTGGTCTATCATCGGGTCACATGGAACTAATATCCTAGGTATGACATTTCTCCATCAAATAGTATTCAAGATAAAAGGTTAAATCACTGAACCATGTAATATACCGGTAGGTCACATTAACCTAGATATATTTTGAGGTCAATCATGGGGTCACATGGAACTAATATCCCAGGTATGACATTTCTCCAACAAATAGCCTTTAAGATATAAGGCAAAATCACTGGCCCATGAAATGTAGGTCACCATGACCTTCACCCTTTTACACCTGACCCAATGTCACTTGGTTGGCTGAAGTATAACCAGTTGTATCTATGACTTGTTAGCATAATGGAAAGGTATACAACAAATTACAAAGGTGTCCTAGATTTTGACCCCTAGCCCCACTCCATCCCCACTCCCAGGCATGAACCCAGGGGTGTGTTGTCATGGAATCTCAGAAGACACTCCCAGGTATCCAAGTTGTAAATATGAATGAAATATGCATGCTTTGTGATGAGTGAATGTTGAGATAGAAGCATTTCAAAAACTTTAACACAGTTTTACAAAGGTGTTCTAGATTCTGACCCCTAGCCCCACCCCGAGGCATGAACCCAGGGTTCTGTTCTCTTTGAACATCAGAAGACCCTCCCAGGTACTTAAGTTCCAAATATGAGTGCTCTGTGATGAGTGACTGTTGAGATATAAGCATTTGAAAAACTTTAACATAGTGTGACGAGAACACACAAGCAAACGCAAAGGCACACGCAGACGACCAAGGTGACAACAATAGCTTTCCATGTACTTGGTACAGGCGAGCTAAAAATAACTATAAATGGTCATTTTTTTATATTTAAGCCATACGTTTAAGTTTGGATGTAACATAGTTGTTTAACTAACACTGTTTCTACTATCTATGGACTCAAATAATAGTGTTATAAAGAGGCTGAAATATATTCAAGCTGTCTACAAAAGAGAAGTTTCATTTGCAAATACCGTATTCGGGTGTGTATTACCCGTATTTGCGTACTACCCGCACCCCCTTTTTGCAAAAATCTGGGGGAAAACTGTTATACTGTTGTATTACCCGCATGGAACATTTGCTGAAATTTTGGTGGATGCGTAAGTGAGAAAAAGTAAGAATTTGGCCAGATTTTGTGGCACACAACGGAACGCGTGATCGTCTTCAAAAGGCGGGAAAATGCACGTGCGTGCGAGTATCACCAGAAAGCATGTATTTTGATTAAAATTTTGAAAAAACTTTACCTGTTCACCAGTGTTATTTATTTATTAACCCACATATGCCCGCGGCCCTTTTTTGGGACATCGGCAAACAGTACAGTCCCAGATCAGACGCCTCAGAAAGACCCCGCAGACGTTTCTTTTTTGGGACATCGGCAAACAGTGCAGTCCCAGATCAGACACCTCAGAAAGACGCCGCAGATGTCTGATTTGGATTTACACTGTTTATTGATTTATAACGGTTCAATTATGACACTATTGTTAATCCCTGTCATATAATTGCCACCCTGCGGTGCGTGTCGATAAGGTGTGAAAATATGGTCAAGTTATGTCTCTAATTTGCGTTTATTCCCCAATCATAAAATTTAATCCGCAATCAGTGTGAAAATTATTTAATTGCTCCTAAGACGAGTTGCTACGACTATTCTGCTATCTCGTGAATGGATTATGTTTTGGCGCCAAATAGCAGACCCTTGGCGAGAAAAGTTGAACTCTTTGTGTTAACACATCTGTATTCTGTTGTTGGTTATTGACACGGAGCTTACGGAAAGCGCTGTTTTGCTAGCGAGAATACTTTTACCGTTTCCAAACATTTTTTAATGAGACAGATATGCCCCATTAAGCTAAAACAATAGACACGTGTGGGGTTGCTGGGGTACGATGACGTCATTTACCGATCACGTGCAGAAAAAAACTAGCGGTGATTTGTGGGCGGCAGTTTGGATGCCGGAAAACTTTGATGTTTGCATTGAACTTGCTTGTTTATTTTGTTTAAAATCAGAGTTTTAGGAATAATACTCACAAAATCGGGCTTGCTAGTAATAGAGATTGTTATATTACTCATGTGTAAGTAAAATTGAGTGGACAATTAAACGTTATTTATGTCGGGAATCGTAAAAGGATAGAGCATAACATGAGATGCATCGTATTTTCAGCTGTAAAAAGTAAAAATAAAATGGTCCAAAAATAATTCGGGCGGATTACCCGCACCCAGAACTTGGGCCTGTAATTTGAGGGAAAAAAAACTGCGGATAATACACGCCCGAATACGGTATCTATATTAAGCAGATCAAATCAAATGAGTATATTTGACATATATTTAGCAATTTTCATAAGAGAGTAAACCTTCATTACTTTAAAGGAAATAATCAGCTTCTCACCTACCATTCTTAGTTCAATTCATTCAAGAACACCTTGTTGAATTACACATAAACCCTCTTTATAATACTACTCATCTTAACAAGGTTTCATGGATTTGGATATAACACAGCTTCAGGATGGATCCCAAAAATATGTAGATTATATAGAAAAAATAATGACCATAAATGGTCATTTTTCTTTATAATCTATACATTTTTGTTTGGCTATAACAAGACTGTTTAGATAAAGAAGCTTTATATAACACCGCAAATAGAAACAAACAACATAAGCTCTGCTAAGTTTTTGTTGTGACAAAGTATCCATTAACAAATATTTACCTGCCTTCATTTATCTTTCTTAAACTACCCCTGATTATGCGAACGTCAGCCAAGGGAGCTCCTTGTACCATTTTCCATGCCTTTGATATGGCGTGGCCGGGAATCGAACCTGCGACCTCCTGATCCATCAGTGGATCCTCTACCACTGAGCTATTGGAGCCGTTAACACATTTCTGCATTTGACCTCAATAACCATGTTATAAAGTGGTGGTGACGTACCTTGTACAAACATTTACTGACATTTTGTCCGAAGATGACTTTATATGCTAGGGATCAATTTTTATGACCATGGTCATATCATTTTGTAGTTCTTACCCGACTCTGGCAGTTCATACTCCACTTCCAGTCTCACAATGTCATCAGCGTTCTTAAGCAGGCTGATAATCTCGTCATGTCGCATCGCACTGGTACGAATACCATTCACAGACAACAGAATATTCCCAACTTCTAGGCAATCTGATCTGTATTAGACAATCAAAGCCAACTTTTTGACAGAAAGTTTGAACCTCTTATCCTGCTACTCTCGACAACCCCTACCATTGCATACTGTGTAAATCCAGATCAGATGGCTTCTGAAGAAGCCATCTGATAAGGATCTACACTGTTTGTCATGCAGTTTGTGAACTGAATTAATGTAGTATATAAATTTGATTGGCTGACAGTAAGATATGGGTGTC
Organism: Lucinisca nassula; assembly: GCA_963580285.1. Classification (NCBI taxonomy): domain Eukaryota; kingdom Metazoa; phylum Mollusca; class Bivalvia; order Lucinida; family Lucinidae; genus Lucinisca; species Lucinisca nassula. Next base: position 123,611,053 of record OY757016.1, on the reverse strand, counting down.
TGAACTATTTTTTTTTATAGCAGGATAAGGGTTAAAACGTGTTCAACAAGATGAATACTGCATGTCCAAAACCTTATAGAGAAAATGGTTACAGCTTCAGGGGAGGCAACACTTTCAAACATTATCATCATATCAATAATAGCCTTTTCATAAAAGAAAGATTTCTCCTCTTTTAACCCTTCTCTTGATGTTCATGACAACCCCTATCTTTGCAAACATTGTAGATCCAGATCAGATGGCTTCTGAAGAAGCCATCTGATCAAGATCTACACTGTTTGGTATTCAGTTTTTGAATCTGTAGCAATAAATTTCAAGTAATTTAATTGGTTGAAAGACAGAAATGGGTGTGGCTTAAATGAATATTCAGCATGATAAGGGTAAAGAGTTTAACCTTATTCTGCTGAATCAATTTATTTTGCCAAATCCATTTCTTACTATCAACCTATAAAATTACTTATTATGATGTATTCATTCAATTCACAAACAGAATGACAAACAGTGTAGATCCTGATCAGATGGCTTCTTCTGATTTGGATCTACACCGTTGCAAAGGATTAGGAGAAGACCCCTGGTTCACAGACTGACAAAAAAGGCATGCCCAAAGTTCTGAAAGTTATCTCCCTTTGAAAAACAAGAGGACCAAGATGGTCCTGTATCGCTCACCTGAGCTTACAGATTCAAAGTTTCTGGAAGTGCCAACCTTTCCTGAAGGATTTATTGGAACACAAGGTGATGACATGGTAAGCATTTTCTGTAATCAAGTAGAATGTAACTCTACGATAAATCAGCTGACCTCACCGATTTTCAAACTCATTCAAGCTTTTATTCCTGACTTGCTTGTATAGTATGTAACTTTCAAGTGACAAGGCGGCCCCTGCTCATAGGGGCTTGAAGAAATATATGGGCTGCACGATGCTTCCACGCAGAGCTGAATCCGGCCTGCACCCTAGTAGTGGTAAACGGCTTAGAGGATCTAAGCTTGTCCAGGAACCGCGGTGCGAGGCGGACCGTCCATGCTAATAAACCCTATTGGTTTCATTGGGCAAAAGGGCTTGAGATGTCATTTCATCTCAATGTCGGGTAAAAGTCCCACAAAATTGGAAGCAACGTCTCCAAAATGACCTTAACAGTGTTGACGGGGACGTTAAACCTCAAATCAAACAAACAAAATCAAGTGACAAGGTCCAAAATCGGCATTTTCAGCAATTAAAGGGATGTAACTCTATGATAAATGGGCCGATTTGACTGGTTTTCGAACTCATTCAAGTTTTTATCCCCAGCCACCTTACATATAAGTTTCAGAAAGATCCAATCAAAACTGGAGGTGCTATGGTGATGACAAGGTCGAAATCGGCATTTTCAGCAATCAAAGGGATGTAACTCTATGACAAATGGGCCGATTTGGCCTGTTTTTGTACTCATCCAATGTTTAATCCCCAGCCACCTTACATATAAGTTTCAGAAAGATCGGATCAAAACTGAAGGGGGTACCGTGATGACAAGATCAAAAATTGGCATTTCTTAGCAATCAAAGGGACGTAACTCTATGATAAATGGGCCGACTTTCGAACTCATCCGAGTTTTTATCCCTAGCCACCTTACATATAAGTTTCAGAAAGATTCGATAAAAACAGAATGGGCTACCGTGATGAAAAGGTCGAAAATCGGCATTTTCAGCAATCAAAGGGATGTAACTCTATTATAAATGGGCTGGCTTGGCCGGTTTTCAAACTCATCCGAGGTTTTATCCCCAGCTACCTTACACAAAAGTTTCAGAGTTTTAGTATAACGTCCCACCAACAGCTAAGGTCATACGGAGACGGGACCTCGGTTTAAAGACTCATCCGAAAGTCTGGAGAAGCCCGGGATCGATCCTGCGATCCCTGGTTAACAAGGCGAGTAGCGTAACCACTGCACCAAGGAGGCTTCTATAAAAGTTTCAGAAAGATCCTATCAAAACTGAAGGGACTACGGTGATGACAAGGTCGAAAATCGGCATTTTCAGCAATCAAAGGGAAGTAACACTATGTTAATTGGGCGGACTTGGTCGGTTTTCGAACTCATCTGGGGTTTTATCCCCAGCCACCTTACATATAAGTTTCAGAAAGATACGATCAAAACTGAAGGGGCTACCGTGATGACAAGGTCAGAAATCGGCATTTTCAGCAGTCATAGGGACGTAACTCTATGATAAATGGGCCAACTAGGCCGGTATTCGAACTCATCCGAGTTTTTATACCCAGCCACCTTACATATAAGTTTCAGATAGATCCGATCAAAACAGAAGGGGCTACGGTGATGACAAGGTAAAAAAATCGGCATTTACAGCAATCAAAGGGACGTAACGCTATGATAAATGGGCAGACTTGGCCGGTATTCAAATTCATCCCAGTTTTATCCGCAGCCACCTTACATATAAGTTTCAGATAGATCCGATCAAAACTGAAGGGGCTATGGTGATGACAAGGTCAAAAATCGGCATTTTCAGCAATCAAAGGGACGTAACTCTATGATAAATGGAACAACATGGCCCGTTTTCGAACTCATCCAAGGTTTTATCCACAGCCACCTTACATATAAGTTTCAGAAAGATCCAATCAAAACTGAAGGCGCTACCGTGATGACAAGGTCAACAAGAGGCCCAAGAGGGCCTGTCGCTCCACCGGCTAACTTCAGACAATTGTCATATTTATTATATTAACCAATTGTATACTAGTGGACTCTTCTATTGCTATATGTTGGACCAGTCCATTTGTCATATAAGGGGTGTCAGGCCTATTTTTTTCTATTTTTGATGGAAAATTCTGTTAGCAAATAGTGCAGGCCCTGATCAGACATGGTGTTCTTAGGGGTCTGATCTGGGCCAGCACTGTTTGCCAAGGTACCCATTTAGGGTTTTCCCGCATGCAACGGGTAAAAAAGAAACAAGTGACCCACCCAAGGAATGTCCATTCTATATTTTTTGGACCCCAGAGCCATGGTTGGCAGGATTTATGTGAGTGACCATTTGGCATTGCTCCGTTCTAAATATCTAAAGCTCTGGGCCTTATGGTTTCAGAGAAGAAGACTTTTTTTAAGTTTTTCCTATTATAAGTCTATGGGAACTAATATGCCTCTGGGCGTGACCAATTTTTTACCCCAGGGGCATTGTTGGCAGGATTTATTTGAGTGACCACTTGACGTTGCTGCATACTTAATATCTAAGCTCTGGGCACTGATGGTTTCAGAGAAGATTTTTGTCAGTTTTTCCCAGTATAAGTCTATGGGAGCTTATGGGCCTCAGGGTGTGGCCAATTTGGACCTCAGGGGCATAGTTGGCAGGATTTATGCAGTTGAATACTTCAAGTTGCTACATACTAAGCTCTTGGCCTTATGGTTTCAGAGGAGAAAAGTTTCAAGATTTTGACTTTATTAGGCTATGGGAGCTACTAAGCACCGGGGCGTTGCCAATTTGGACTCAAGAGTCATAGTTCGCAGGACTTAGTAGGTGACCACATAACTTTGCTACATACTACAGTTCAACCTGTATTAAGCAAGTGCCTAAGGGATAGTCAAAATATGCTTGCTTAAAACAGGTTCTTGCTTAATACAGGTGAAATTTAACACATCTGCCTTTCTTGGGAACTGAATGCCTGCTTGCTTAAGACAGGTTGCTTGCTTAATAGAGGTGGCCACTAAGACAGGTTTTACTGTAAATGTCTTAGCTTTAGGCTTTACTGTTTCAGAGAAGAAGTTTTTCAGTTTATTGGTCTATGGAAGCTAATGAGCCAAAGGTGGTGGCCATGGCCGCCATGTTTTCTGTCTGATCAAAATTTCTTCAATGAAGGAACATTCATGAAAATTAAGAACGAAATCCATTTAGCGGTTTTGGAGGAGAAGATTAAAAAAAAAAAAAGATCCCTTTATGAGTCTATGGAAGCTAATTAGCCATTTGGCGTGTCCATGGCGGCCATGTTTTTTGTCTGATCAAAATTGCTTCAAGGAATCTGACAGAGGTCCACCCAAGGAACATTCATGCAAAGTAAGAATGAAATCCATTAAGTTGAGCGGTTTTGGAGGAGAAGGTTTTTAAAACTTTGCCCCATATAAGTCTTTGAAAGCTAATGAGCCAAGGGGCATGGCCATGGCAGTCATGTGGGGCATGGCCATGGTGGCCATGTTTTTTGTCTGATCCGAATTTCTTCAAGGAATCTGACAGAGGTCCACCCAAGGAACATTCATGCAAAATAAGAATAAAATCCATTGAGCGGTTTTGGAGGAGAAGATTTTTAAATATTTTTTTTTTTGGTTTTGATGCCATTTTGTTCTGCATGTAACAAAATTCTTTGAAGGAATTCAGAAGAGGACTATGTGAGAAACATTCCTGTGAAGTTTGGTTACAAACGACCAAGTAGTTAAGGAGGAAATGTTTAAAGAAAAAAGTTAACGCACGGATGCACAACCGCACGGACGCACAACAGACACAGGGCCATAACATATAACATAAGACCCGCCGGTCTTTGGCCAGTGGAGCTAAAAAATGAACAGATTTATGTTTTTATTTCTTTATTTATTTATTTTTTCCTTTCCTCCGTCAGATTCAGTATGCCTCCCTTTTCAACTAAGCCATTTTAACCCTCAGGGATCTGGAGAACTGTTGACACTGTAGTATAATTAGGTATAATAAATCAATCTCCCTCAGTATTTTGAATTTATTTTGAAACATCAAGTCGTATAAATAGAGTTTGTGTTGAAAACATCAGTTCTATCACCAGTGTGATGGGCAAGTGAAATTTCTGATGTTTTGAATTTTAGAATGACAATTTGTAGGTGGACCTCTAGAGATATGTGATAGTCAGCAAAATTGGAGGAGATTAATTCAGATACAGGAAGGTACTTTTAATTAAATAAATAAATAAACAAGAACTTTTGAAGAAGAGAAGACTTTTTTAACATTACACTACATGTTATATAGTGAAAATAAACCCCGCCCACTGCAGCCATGTTTTTTGTCGGATCAAAATTTCTTCAAGGAATCTGACAGAGGTCCACCCAAGGAACATGCACGCCAAATAACTATGAAATAAAACAAGAAGTTTTGCAGAAAATATTTTCAGCATTACACTATACGTTATATAGTGAAAATAAGCCTCGCCCATGGCGGCCACGTTTTTTTGCAAGATCAAATTTTTTTCAAGGAATCTGACAACAGTCCACCCAAGGACAATTCATGCAAATTACAATGAAATCCCACAAGTACTTTTGCAGAAGAAGATTTTTTAGCATTACATTATATGTAAAATAGTGAAAATAAGCCCCGCCCATGGCGGCCATGTTTTTTGTCGGATCAAAATTTCTTCAAGGAATCTAAAAGAGGTCCACCCAAGGAACATTCATGCAAAATAAAAACAAGGCATCGCATGCGATACAAATCCCCTCGCACTAGACAACTTCGTGTGTGGAAAACACTGAAATGGCAAAAGTCCAACTTGCTTGAGATATTATCATATGCAACATTTGTGTAAAGTTTGTTTAAAAATCCTCCAATAAATGTACATTCTAAAGTGAAGACGTTTCTCTAAAAATAGCCATAGTGACCTTGACTTGAGGCCATGACCACGAAAGTAGATCTTGCTCAAGATATTATCATGAGCATCTTTTGTGTGAAGTTATATTAAAATCTGTTAATAAATGTAGGCGGTAGAGAGATGACAAAGTTTTTCTAAAGATAGCCACAGTGACCTTGACTTTGAGGTCATGACCTTGAAAGTCGAAGTAAGTCGAGATATTATCATAAGAAACATTTGTGTGAAGTTCTATTACAATCCATCATTAAATGTAGGCGCTAGAGCAATGACAAAGTTTTTCTAAAAATAGCCACAGTGACCTTGACCTTGAAAGTCAAACTCGCTTGAGGTATTGTCATAAGGAACATTTGTGTGAAGTTATATTGAAATGGGTGAAGAAATGTAAGCGCTAGAGCCATGACAAAGTTTTTCTAAAAATAGCCACAGTGACCTTGACCTTGAAAGTGGAACTCACTAGAGATATTGTTATAAGGAACATTTGTGTGAAGTTAAATTGAAATGCATGAAGAAATGTAAGCGCTAGAGGGATGACGAAGTTTTTCTAAAAATAGCCATAGTGACCTTGACCTTGAAAGTCGAAATGGCGAGATATTGTCATAAGGAACATTTGTGTGAAGTTAAATTGAAATGCATGAAGAAATGTAAGCGCTAGAGGGATGACGAAGTTTTTCTAAAAATAGACACAGTGACCTTGACCTTGAAAGTGGAACTGGCTTGAGATATTGTCATAAGGAACATTTGTATGAAGTTATATTGAAATGGGTGAAGAAATGTAAGCGCTAGAGCCATGACAAAGTTTTTCTAAAAATAGCCACAGTGACCTTGACCTTGAAAGTGGAACTCACTAGAGATATTGTTATAAGGAACATTTGTGTGAAGTAATATTGAAATTGGTGAAAAAAATGTAAGCGCTACAGCAATGACAAAGTTTTTCTAAAAATAGCCACAGTGACCTTGACCTTGAAAGTCGAACTCGTTCGAGGTATTGTCATAAGCAACATTTGTGTGAAGTTATATTGAAATCAGTGAAGAAATGTAGGCGCTAGAGCGATGACAAAGTTTTCTAAAAATAGCCATAGTGACCTTGACCTTGAAAGTCGAAATGGCGAGATATTGTCATAAGGAACATTTGTGTGAAGTTAAATTGAAATGCATGAAGAAATGTAAGCGCTAGAGGGATGACGAAGTTTTTCTAAAAATAGACACAGTGACCGTGACCTTGAAAGTGGAACTGGCTTGAGATATTGTCATAAGGAACATTTGTATGAAGTTATATTGAAATTGGTGAAGAAATGTAAGCGCTAGAGCGATGACAAAGTTTTTCTAAAAAATTGCCACAGTGACCTTGACCTTGAGGCCTTGACCTTGATAGTTGAACCCGCTTGAGATATTGTCATAAGGAACATTTGTGTGAAGTTATATTGAAATCAGTGAAGAAATATAGGCGATAGAGCGATGACAAAGTTTTTTCTTAAAATAGCCACAGTGACCTTGACCTTGAGGCCATGAGTTGGAAAGTCGAACTCGCTGGAGATATTTTTATAAGGAACATTTGTGTGAAGTTATATTGAAATTGGTGAAGAAATGTAGGCGCTAGAGCGATGAAAAAGTTTTTCTAAAAATAGCCACAGTGACCTTGACCTAGAGGTCACGACCTTGAAAGTCCAACTCGCTCAAGATATTGTCATAAGGAACATTTGTGTGAAGTTATATTGAAATCAGTGAAGAAATGTAGGAGCTTGAGCGATGACAAAGTTTTTCTAAAAATAGCCACTGTGACCTTGACCTTGAAGCCATGACCTTGAAAGTGGAACTCGCTCGAGATATTTTAATAAGGATCATTTGTGTGAAGTTATATTGAAATTGGTGAAGAAATGTAAGCGCTAGAGCGATGACAATGTTTTTTCTAAAAATAGCCACAGTGACCTTGACCTTGAGGTCATGACCTTGAAAGTCAAACTCGCTCGAGATATTTTTATAAGGATCATTTGTTTGAAGTTATATTGAAATTGGGGGAGAAATGTAGGCGCTAGAGCCATGACAAAGTTTTTCAAAAAATAGCTAGAGTGACCTTGACCTTGAGGTCATGACCTTGAAAGTCGATCTTGCTCCAGATATTGTCATAAGGAACGTTCGTGTGAAGTTATATTAAAATCGGTCAAGAAATGTAGGCGCTACAGCGATGACAAAAGTATGTACGTACGTGGCGCTAGAGCAATGACAAAAGTACGTACGTACGTGGCGCTAGAGCGATGACAAAAGTACGTACGTACGTACGGGACAAATGCTATATCCCCCCTCACAACTATGTTGTGCGAGGGGATAATGAAATCCAACAGGTGGGTTTGGAGGAGAAGATTTTTTAAGATTTTTAATTTTTTGTGTGGTTTTGTTGCCATGGCAACCAGAGTTCTGGGTGTAACTAAATTCTTTGAAGGAATTTAGAAGAGGACTAAGTAAGGAACATTCCTGTGAAGTTTGGTTACAATTGGCCCAGTAGTTTAGGAGGAGAAGATGTTTTAGCATTACACTATATGTTAAATAGGGAAAATAAGCCCCACCCATGGCGGCCATGTTTTTTGTCGGATCAAAATTTCTTCAAGGAATCTGAAAGAGGTCCACCCAAGGAACATTCATGCAAAATAAAAATGAAATCCAACAGGTGGTTTTGGAGGAGAAGATTTTTAAAGATTTTTAATTTTTTGTGTTGTTTTGTTGCCATGGCAACCAGAGTTTTGGGTGTAACAAAATTCTTTGAAGGAATTTAGAAGAGGACTAAGTCAGAAACATTCCTGTGAAGTTTGGTTACAATTGGCCAAGTAGTTTAGAAGGAGAAGATGTTTTAGCATTACACTATATGTTAAATAGGGAAAATAAGCCCCGCCCATGGCGGCCATGTTTTTTGTCGGATCAAAATTTCTTCCTGGAATCTGAAAGAGGTCCACCCAAGGAACATTCATGCAAAATAAAAATGAAATCCAACAGGTGGTTTTGGAGGAGAAGATTTTTAAAGATTTTTAATTTTTTGTGGTTTTGTTGCCATGGCAACCAGAGTTCTGGGTGTAACAAAATTCTTTGAAGGAATTTAGAAGAGGACTAAGTAAGGAACATTCCTATGAAGTTTGGTTACAATTGGCCCAATAGTTTAGGAGGAGAAGATGTTTTAGCATTACACTATATGTTAAATAGGGAAAATAAGCCCCGCCCATGGTGGCCATGTTTTTTGTCGGATCAAAATTTCTTCAAGGAATCTGAAAGAGGTCAACCCAAGGAACATTCATGCAAAAAAAAATGAAATCTAACAGGTGGTTTTGGAGGAGAAGATTTTTAAAGATTTTTAATTTTTTGTGGTTTTGTTGCCAACGCAACCAGAGTTCTGGGTGTAACAAAATTCTTTGAAGGAATTTAGAAGAGGACTATGTAAGGAACATTCCTGTGAAGTTTGGTTACAATTGGCCCAGTAGTTTAGGAGGAGAAGATGTTTTAAGAAAAAGTTAACGCACGGACGCACGACGGACACAGGGCCATGACAATAGCCCCGCTGGCCTTCGGCCAGTGGAGCTAAAAATCGACATTTTCAGCAATCAAAGGGACATAACTCTATGATATAAAGGCGGGTTTGGCCGGTTTTTGAACTCATCCGAGGTTTTATTCCTAGCCACTTTACATATAAGTTTCAGAAAGATCTTATCAAAACTGAAGAGGCTACGGTGATGACAAGGTCGAAAATGGGCATTTTCAGCAACTCTATGACAAATAGGCCGACTTGGCCGGTTTTTGAACTATCAGAGTTTTTATCCCCAGTCACCTTACATATAAGTTTCAGAAAGATCTGATCAAAACTGAAGGCCCTACGGTGATGACAAGCATTTTCCCACAGTAAGTCTATGGGACCTTGTGGTTGCCATAGGAACCAAAGTTTTAGAGCGATTTCGAAAAAAAGTTTATGTCATCAATGCCCCACCAGAGGCATGCTACAGATGAGAAATGATTGAGATCAGCCTGCAGCATACAGAGATATAGCTGCTCAAAAGTGTGGATGGACGGACGGACAGACGGACGACGCACGACAGAGGACCCACTATACTATAAGCTCCACTGGAGCCTTCGGCCCAGGTGAGCTAAAAAATGCAGAAAGCATGCTGGTCATACGGATTCCCTTTAAAGCTTAGCACTCTGGGTAAAAATTTCAGCAGGCAATGTTTTTTTTACATTTTTCTCCCAGAAAACAGATTTTGTCATTTCAATCAAATTGAATCAAATTGTCTCCAAGGAGACAGTTTACATGAAATATCAAAATCTGTTGTCTGGGAAAAGTATGATCTGCTTAATTAGCCCACAGAGTGGTCAAGGTTAACCCTTCTCTTGCAGAATATTCAGTTAAGCCACACCCATTTCTGACTTTGAACCAATCAGATTTCTTCATGTAATTTATTCCTACAAATTCATAAACCAAATGTCAAACAGTGTAGATCCTGATCAGATGGCTTCTTCAGAAGCCGTCTGATCTGGATCTACACTGTTTCCAAAGATATGGGTTGTCGTGAACAGCATTGATAAGAGTTAACTTACATGCGATGGATCAAATAACTTCTACAATGTACCCAGCTATCCTAAAACCTTTGACATTAAAAACATCTGGTTGTCTCCCCTTTTTAACCCATTTTGTACCAGAAACCCCAAAATGGGTAGTTGGCAAACAGTGCAGGCCCTGATCAGACACGGCAGAACGTGGTGTCTGAACAGGGCCTACACTGTTTGCAAAATTTTCAGTGAATTGCCAGGTAGTTTTTGAAGAAACCAAAACCTGGCACCCCTAAATTTTTAAATGGACTGCTGCTATATATAAGGTGGAAGATTTCACTTGGTAGAAAAAGGGTTAATGAAGAAAGCTACTGATTTTGCAAAGGAAGGCAGGTTGATTGTTGGGGTGTAAATAGACATGAACCCACATCCCTATAGATGTAATCAAAGAAGATACAAAGTATATCATTTACATCATATCTAAAACTAGAAAGTTGGAAAATCCTTTCAGAATTCTTTAAACAGCTCACAGCTGTAAAATATATTTAGAACAGGAGATAAGTAATTTGTGAAGATAGCAATTAACCATTTTTGTACCAAATGGAATCTTCCTCCTTATGTATACCAGGAGTCCATTTCAAAATTTAGGGGTGTCAGGTTGTTTTTTCTTCAAAATTTATTTGGAAAATGGCTTAACTTTTCGCAAAGAGTGTAGGCCCTGATCAGATGCCGCAAAACGACACCGCGTTCTGCAGTGTCTGATCTGGGCCTGCACTGTTTGCCCTGGTACCCGGTACTAAATGGGTTAAGAAGGAGACAGAGCAAACTGATGGTGTAGAAACAGATATGAGCAAGTGGGCCATGATGACCCTACATGGCTCACCTGACCCTTTTCTGTGCCTGCTTGTATATATTGGGTGAAATAAATATTTCAACCATATCATGGTATGGTCAGTTAACAATGCATGTTTCCTGGCTCTATCTGTGTAGTTTAACCCTTATCCCATTGCTTGCATAAATTAAGTTATCCACACCCATTTACATTTCAACCAATCAAATTATTTGATGTAATTTTTCATCCAAATTCACACACAGAATGACAAACAGTGCAGAACCTGATCAGATGGCTTCTTCAGAAGCCATCTGAGCTGGATCTACATAGTTTGCAAAGGTAGTGGTTGTCATGAAAAGCAGGATTTTGTTTGTTTTGTTTGTTTGATTTGAGGTTTAACGTCCCAAGCAACACTGTATAGGTCATTTTGGAGACCTTGCTTCCAATTTTGTGGGACTTTCACCCCAGCATTGAGATGAAATGACATCGGAAGCCCTGTCGCCCAATGAAACCAATAGGTTTATAAGCATGGACAGGCCGACTCGCACAGCTTTGCCTGGGCAGGCTTAAATCCTCTAAGCAGTTTACCAGTACTTGTATGCGGTTGGTTTCAGCTCTGCGTGGGAGCATCATGCAGCCCATCTATTTCTTCAAGCCCTGATGGGCGGGGGCGGCATGAAAAGCAGGATAAGTGTTAAGCAACTGGCAGGTTCAATGGAGATTTAAACCCCAGCGGTGGAACTTATTTGCCCTAAGTATTCGGACACCAACTCCTTACCATACTTATTCTATAATTTGAACAGGTACATTTTTTCCACTACCCTATATTGTGTTTAAAAATAGCTGGAGAGTCCCTGATGAGATGCTGCATTCTGCCCCTATCTCAAACAAATATGGTCCTGACGGTGTTCAAGCCATCGACTGTAGATGTCAAAAAAGTACCACCCATTGATGGCCATTTTTCACATGAAGTGAAGGAATCAGATAACAGAATCCCTGTAATCAAAGAACTGAGAGCACTGTTGGTTTGACAGCTGGAAATATTGCTCTTAACAAGGACTTAGACTGTTTCCTTTAACCACTGAATTCCTGTACTGTAAGCAAACAGTGCAGTCCCTGATCAGATGCCACATTCTGGGATGTCTGGTCTGGGTCTACAATGTTTGCCAAACCCAATATACATGTATGATCCCACTTCAGATTGGCCCCCGCCCATAGGGGCTTGTAGAAATATATGGGCTGCATGATGCTTCCACGCAGAGCTGAATCCGGCCCGCACACTAGTACTGGTAAACCGCTTTGAGGATCTAAGCCTGTCCAGGAACCACGTTGCAAGGCGGTCCGTCCATGCTAATAAACCATATTGGTTTCATTGGGCGACAGGGCTTGAGATGTCATTTCATCTCAATGTCGGGTAAAAGTCCCACAAAATTGGAAGCAACGTCTCCAAAATGACCTTTACAGTGTTGACGGGGACGTTAAACCTCAAATCAACCAACCAACCCACTTCAGATTCTATAGATAACCCTCTTATGCATCACTTGACCTCACAGTGATAAGATAGCACAGCTTTTTCCATTAAATAACTGTTTCCTGGATATCTGACAAATAAAGTTATAAAGTGCAGAAGCTTTTCAATGCTGATGTCCATGTGACTAGTCACATGGACATCTTTATGTTATAAAGTGCAGAAGCTTTTCAATGCTGAAAATGTTATTTTTATGTTATAAAGTGCAGAAGCTTTTCAATGCTGATGCCCATGTGACTAGTCACATGGACATTTTATAACTGTTGGTAAACCTGACAAATAAACAACCCCCAAACTCAGTGAAATTTTCCATTACCTGTGTGCTATTCCACCTGGTCTGAGATTAGAGACATGTGGTCTCATACCCTTGTCAATGCCACCTGAAAATAAAGATTGAGATATGGAGTAACAGGGCTAATTTTGATGAGAGATCAACTTTTCTTGTTAGAAATGTATGCTGTGTGTACCCAATGAGGCAATTCTAACAAGTACCCACAACATAAGATTTTAAAATACTTAAATTATTGTCATTACAATTCCGGAAGCAATAAACTTGAGCATTGTTACAGTCCAAAAGGTGTTGTGGGAATGGCAAACAGTGTAGACCCTGATCAGACTGCTCCTTCTGGAAAGTCTGTTTGTATCTGCACTGTTTGTGTAGGCCAATCTGTCTGAAACTTATGATCATTAATTGCTTTATATAGCCTTAGCCCATTTTGAAATTGAGGGCGGCTAGGTCAAATTATTTTTGAGTTATTTTTAGTAATTTATTTAGTAAAAGGTCAAACTTTTTTTTTTTTTTTTTTTTGCAAACAGAGAGAGCCCTGACCAGACACCACATTCTGTGGCATCTGATCAGGGCCTTCTCTATTTGCAAAAATTTCAGCCATTTGTACATTGAATTTCTAGACATACCCTAAATTTCAAAATGGATTCCATCATAGTGAGAAAATTCTATTCAACTCCTTATCCTGCTGAATATTTGAATTAGCCACGCCTATTCCTGTCTTTCAGCCAATCAGATTACATAATGTTATGTTTTCACTCAAATATACAAATTGAATAACAAAAAGTGTAGATCCTGATCAGATGGCTTCTTCAGAAGCCATTTGATCAGGATCTACACTGTTTGCAAAGGTATGCGTTGTCGTAAAAAGCAGGACAAGGGTTAATTAAAAATCGGTTAAATGAAGCAACATTTTTTTTTTACAGAAAAACATGACCCCATTCAACTTATTCAGGATAAACAGGTTTTTGTTAGGTTAACAAATCTTTTAGGTTCACTGAATTAACACATTTCAAAGCCAGCATGAAGTTGTAGGTTTCAGGTATGAAATATTCAGGTCAATACACAATGACTTTTTGTCTGACAATTTTGTTTCAGCTTTTTCAAAATGTACAATTTTTAAACACAGCATGAATTCCAACATGAAAAGTGAACTTCATTAATTCTTGAAGCACTGTGAAAATTTCTAGAGCAGAAAAGAAATAGGGAGGATGATATACATGTAACTGTATTTATCATATGACGTCGCGTCTGAGAGTGTAATAACGCCATGTAATATTTTCGATAATTCACTAGTGGATTAAATATGCAAATTAGCTAGATACGTCCCGTAACGTTACATGTATGACGTCCTTAACGACGTCGCGTTTACTAATGGCGGAATATTGACATTTTCGTGAAACAATCGCGAAAAAAATGCGTTTTAAATGTCATATGATAAATAGAATCTTGCATCCGTGCTCATATATTATTGAATTTATTAAACTCGTTGAGGAAAAGGAATAAAATGCTCGGCAAAGCCTCGCATTTTATCCCCTTTCCTCAACTCGTTTAATAAATTCAATAATACATGAGCACTCATGTAAGATCCTCTATGTCTTGATTATCAAAGTGGATATGTTTTCTGGTGGTACAGTGAACCAGCTTTAGTCATCCCTCAAGTTGGAAATGCCACAAAAGATTCATATAAGATTCCCAATAGCCTTGCTAGGACTTGCCATCAGCAAAACTTTAACCTCTTCATCCCCGAATTTCTGGCTTGGATTCTTCTGGACAAATCCATTCTTGTAAATAGGGGATAAGTCAAAATCCATTCTTGTAAATAGGGGATTAGTCAAAATCCATTCTTGTAAATAGGGGATTTAGTCAAAATCCATTCTTGTAAATAGGGGATTTAGTCGAAATTCATTCTTGTAAATAGGGGATTTAGTCAAAATCATTAACTGGATGGCAAACAGTATATAGCTCTTGATAAGAAAATACCAGTCCACAGGGTTGATAGGACTACAATATTTAGAAAATATCTTTCAAACATGTTAGTTTCAGAAATAGCCTGTTGTGAGACTTTGGACACAGCCTGAGCTCATAATCCTGATTTTAGCCAGAAAGCATCACTCAAAATTGGTAACAGGTTGCATTCAAAATGTATTTTTTTGGTGGTTGGGAGGGGGGAGGGGAAAGCTTACTCTCTGTATTGTATGCACTTCTGAATTTTAAGTTATTTTTGTTTGTTTACTTGATTTTTACAGTCCCACCAACACTGTTTAGGTCATATTGAGCCAGACAGTTAACCTAACCACACTTTTGCTCTGCAGGCTTAAAAATTAGCACTATTTAGGTCATATTGAGCCAGTCAATTTACCTAACCACTCTTCCTGGACAGGCTTGAAAAAAAGCTTTTACCCAGTACATTGCACATTCTTTCCCAAGAAACTGACAAAATGCTGTTCTTGAACCATTGGAAGAAAGCAAATGGTCACAGAAACTAGTTCATGATCAATTTTCAAAAAATAATGTAACTGTCCTGAGGATAAGGCCTGTGCACTACTGAACACCAGTTACATGTAAGAGAAATGGGAACACTTCAGGGGAGACAACTCCTGCAAAAGTGTTTTGTCTCCCATGTCAATAGGGGTCAACTTTTGTCCCATGTCAATAGGGGTCAACTCTTAAAGGAAAGAATTTGCTCCTGAGGAGCAAATTCTTTCCTTTAAGAGCAGACCCCTTTTTTCGTAGGACAGAGCTTATAGAAAGGTGAACAGGAAGTCCCGAAAGTTGTCTCCCTTTGAAAAATGGCTGACAAATCTGCAAGGTGTTCCCATCCCCTTAAGTGCACATCCAGCTCAGCTATCTCACCTACATGCACTCTCTGTACTGTATGCACTCCAAGGCTGACCAGCTTGGAAAAATATAAACAGTATACAGTCAAACTTTAATAACTCAAACACCTTTGGGGGCCATGTGAATTTGTTTGAGATAGGGGTAGTTCGATATACTGAGGGTTACTCATAGTGCCAGGTCATGAGGCATAATAGGAATCACTTGAAGATTATAAGAATCGTATATGGGTGTGAGGTGTGGATGGAAAAATCCATCCGGGATGGAATAGTCACTGTCCGGCATCACTAGGCTTGCCTCCTTGAGGCAATTCTAATGAGTACACAAATATATTTACATAGAAAATCTCAAAAATATCTCAAAATTTTCCTCAATGTGCCTCCTGGCATTCCATTTTGATTAACTCTCAGTAGCTTGAACAAAACTCTCTCTCCCCCCCACACCCTCCCCAACCACCTCAAACAAATTTTCATGGTCACATGTTCGAATGTACAACACCTAACAGAATGCATCTGAGATCAAGTCAGTCCTAATAGCCATTAAAGCACAAAAGGAAGCCCCTAGTCCAGGTCCAAGTTGTTCAAAGCCTTGATAGCTTAATGAGCATGTTAGTGGTTAAAATGTCCACTGTTCTAGCAAGTATAATGTTTAATACTTGGTACTTTTGCTGAAAAAAAAAATGTGAGAAGTTTTTGCTTTAATTCAGCCAAAATATAGGCATACAATTAAGCCAAACTAAATGATCAAAGTTTTAATGATATAGGCATACAATTAAGCCATACTAAATGATCAAAGTTTTAATGATAAGTTAACTAACAACATTGTTACTTTTAAACAACTGAACCTAGATGACAAAATAATTTTTTTCACAGAAAATCAGGCTTGACATTTGATGTGAATTGTCTGGTCAGCAACTTCTAGGGTACTGGAGTTATGGCAATCACAAGATTATATTGTCAGGGGAGATAACTAAATACCATGGCACCCAGAACTGGTTCTTGTCCATGACACACCTTCATAACCTCCTGTACAATGGAACAAAATTCCATCAAAATTAGGAGTTATTGTGATCACAAGGTTATTTTGTCAGGGGAGGTAAATAAAATATCACAGCATCCAGAGTTGCAGTTCTTGCTCATGACACACCTTCTAAATTTCATGTACAACTATACAAAGTACCATTAACATATCTCAAAATGTGTTGAGCTATTGCGATTACAAGGTTAAATTGTCAGGGGAGTTTACTCAAACACTATGACAACCAGAGTTACGGTTCTTGTTCATGACATATTTTTAACCTCATGTACAGACAGTTGTACGAAGTCCCATCAATATATCTCATAGGGTATTGGAGTTATTTGGATCACAAGGTTATACTGACAGAGGAGATAACTAAAATACCATGACATCCAGAGTTGTGGTTCAATACCAATTGAGCCCCGCCAAACGAATTTGTGTCTTCAAGCATTCCGTCATGACAAATTTTAACTGCGCAAGCCCAGCCATTCAGAGGGGCCAGGGATATGGCTTTCTGTTTGAAGGTTCCTCTTGATTCAGTGCTTGTATGAGCGAGCAGCGAAGGTTCTGGCGAGACTGCGCGGATGCGCAGGCTCGCCTGAACCTTCACTGCTCGCATAGGCGATAAGTACCAAAATCACTTGACGGGGCCCAATTACCATCAATATTGGAGCTATGGTGATCAAAAGGTTGTGTCTATGGATGGACATACGACGGACAAACAGAACGACAGACGGATGCCAGGATGATTGCTATGTCCACCAAAACCTACATGTATTCGGTCAGAGGATAAGAAGTACACCACGGAGGCTTCTTCACAGATTAAGGTAGCCATAAATTATAGTTTACATGTATTACCTGCAAGGATTAGACCAAGGCCACATCCTTCTTTCTTGTGAAGATCAACTATGGCTGTACCCCTCCTGTCACCTGAAACTGTAAAATTTTCTTAAATTCTTAAACTCTGCCCGGCACAGTTAGCCATCATGTTAACCCATTATATGCGGGGAAACCCCTAAAGGGGTACCTTGGCAAACAGTGCAGGCCCAGATCAATGCGGCGTCTGATCAGGGCCTGCACTATTTGCTAATAGAATTTTCTGTCAAAAATAGAATAAAAACGAAAAATATGCCTGACAACCCTTATATGACAAATGAACTTGTCCAACATATAGCAATGGCAGAATCCACTAGCATACAATGGGTTAACATACCCAAGCAAGAATGCTTTGAAGAACATTTTACACAGCCTTGTCAACATAACAGTAGAACATTCTGTACATGTGCACATGGATAAAATGACAAACAAATTCAATCCTTTCAGCCAGGGCTGCAAGGATAAGTAACTCCACCCAACTATAAAAATAGCGATATTTACTGCTGTTTTGAAAATGAATGGTAAATAGACGATACCATTTTTCATCCTAAAAGGCCAAACAGATAATGAATACAGTTATGCTAATTTGTTTGACGTGCTGGATGTATGTACACTGTTGATATATATTAGCCTTGTCGCGAGAAACCTGTCTTTGGGTATATGTGACCATATAAGTCTATACACCTATCTGCTCAGTGTCAGAAGCATTTCGGATGCATAAATTGTGGGTTGCTGTTGACTTTTGTTGCTATTTAGTATTACTAGTACCCAAGCACCAAAAGACAAATGCTGTGATTACTTGTCAGCTGGTCTGTACTTTTGTTACTAAATAAAGATGTTGAAACTCCTACAGAATACATGTAGCATTTACGGCAAGCAGCATTACCTATAAATTGTATGAGTCTCTTTTTTAATGTATACAACGGTTCTAAATTATCTTTGAGTGTTTTATATGTCACACTTTGATACATATCATTGTGATACATGTTCTGGAAGGAGAGAAGAAATTTAAAGTAAAATAATTCCTTAAAATTACCAGCAAGCAATACTCAAATATAAGTGTTTGGTGGTTATACATGAACAATGGGAAAAAAATAGAGAAAATGGTAGCATATTTGTGATGTGTTGTCACATATTTATGCAAAACCATCCCATCTCAATCAAATTACACCTTTTGCTGTATTATAATTGAATTGTAAAACTACTTTGTGATACAATGTGTTATCATCAGCAGATGTATCACAAATATGATACAATTCATTGAACTTTCAACCTTGTAGACCAATAACAGATACTTACAACAGGGCAACCGGCAAGTTAGCAGTACGCCTTATCCCGCCGGTTCATTAAAGAGCAGATACATCAAAAAACACTGACGCGCCACACCACAATTGGTTTTACAAGAGACAAGTAACGGTAATCAATACTTAACATCACCATCCAATACCGGTTAACCCACAGGAGAGGGCGGAGCTAAGCGATTGTCAAAATCTACTGCTTCGCGCTCCATATTTAATATTGTTTGGACGTCACGGGTCATGTAAAAAATGAATCACCAGTTAGCGTATATTCGCCGTGAGGAGCTTGGCAAGCAATGGAGACTCAGATCAGGCGCCACAGAACGCGGCGTCAAAGTACATCCAAAAAGCGCGGATTTTTAATGCCATAGGCTACTCTACATGTCATTCTATCGGCGTCTGATCGGGGTCTACACTGTTTACATAAAAAGTGGAATCTAGGGCTTGAACGAAAGTTTGGATCTCAGTCCGGGACTATTTTCCCAGCCTACACCTGGTGGCAGTCGGGGACGCTTCCCCTTTGCGCCGTTCGCCTTTGTCGTCCGCTCGCGACTGCCGACGACTGTCCGGTCTGATTACATACATGTGCATACCTTTATCTATAATCTTGATTTAGGTTTGCTACGTCCTAGCGCTTATCATACTAGAGAAAATTACTATTACCTAATATTTTAAATTAACCCTGCTTTCACAAAACAACTTTGTACACAATGGTAACGTGTATCCACGATCTGTGTCGGATATCAGTTTTTCATCGGAAAATATTCGTTCTTTTCGGCGGTAGGGTTTGCAGTGTATTTGTATGGGCGTGTACTCGTACTGAATGTATCTGTTTACACCTGTGTATTGGCTGGTTAAGAGAGAGAGAGAGAGAGAGAGAGAGAGAGAGAGAGAGAGAGAGAGAGAGAGAGAGAGAGAGAGACGCATCTATAATATTTTATTACACTTACCACTCTGGAGTGAACATAATATTCCATTCATATTTTTCTTTAGCGTGTTGGCCACACGTCTGACTACACATGCTCGTGCAGAACATGCTTTGTAACGGCCCATTTATTTTTCACACGTTTCATGCTCTATGATTTTTTGAATGGAACATAGTTTACTGCATACGGACCAGTCTGAGCAAAACTTGCCGTTCTTGATAAAAAAACCTAGCTTTGCAT